>OX577875.1:5733741-6933741 GCA_951213275.1 Idaea straminata | reverse complement strand
ACAGCTGTCATGTCAAATTATGGCTTCGCGCGGCTTGTGCAATGTGCTTTTTTTTTTTTTTTTTTCTTTTATTATGGCTTCGCACGTTTGCATTTAGCCAGTGTCAAGTTATATTTTGCATCAAATTATGACCAGATTTTTCATAAATCGGGCCTAAAGTGTTTCAATACAGTCAAAGTCGTCATAGTCCGTCAAGTCAGGGGCTATAGTAAAGCGGTGGCAAGTTTACCATAACCTTAATAGGAGATTTGGAGGCAACGAGAAAATTGCATGTTTGACACTGATTTTTACTTTCACTACACTTGTGCACTTTCACAGTGTTCGGGTAAACCGAACACCTTGGTAAATTGTCAACAAAGCAAAGGTGAGGCGCGAGCGGTGTGTGTGTCAACCGCGTCTCAGTTCACTGCTAGCTATCATCATATCAACATATCAATATAATCAATTATCATTAATCAATTATTCTATTAAACATTTAAACATAAAACTTTAAGTTTTAATATCATATCAAACCTATCATACATTTTGGTCCTTCGAGCCTTCGGGTCGGTAAAGGCTCGGACCACGCGGCGAAACAGTTCATAGTGTGAGCTATCGAGGATTACAGTGTCATTATATCAGGGAATATCAGCATTATCAAGGAGTATCAGGGTCAGCAGGGAGTATCCAGATATCAAGTAAGGCAGATTTTACATTATTATATCAGTATCAGTAATCAATAATCATGGAAGAAATTTATGACACTCAAACAGAGATTTATCAATCAATACAAAAACTTTTTATCAATATCAAGAAAGATGGGGAGGAGCGTAGGTCAACGCCAGGTTATTATAAACGAAAGCTAGAAACATTACAGGCTTACTGGGTCGATTATAACAGAAATCATAAGAAACTAGCACCATTTCACGCCGAAGAACGTCCATATTTTGCACGTAATGAGTATGAACAAACTAAAAACCTATATCAGGAAGTTCAGTCCTATATCGCCGAAAAATCAGCAAAGTTAAACAGTGACGTCGCGGTAGCAGGATCAAGTAAACAAGGAGGAGGTGAGTTATTTGTAGAGCAGGTACAGGATACGGAGAAAACATATCAGGCGCAGGAGAAACGACTAACATTCGCAGAGCAAGACCAACCACAAAACAACCAAGGAAACCAAGTACGTATTTCAACAGGTACTACTAGCAAACTTGACGACATGTTGCGAAATCAATTTATCAACTTTAAAGCGTTTATGAGGTCAGTTAACTCGGTAGAGGTAGACATAATATCGGATCAGTGGGAATTAAAAGATACGCTTTCCGAATTACTTAACCGTTGGCGAGCAATCGACAATCTACATTGGGAAATAGAGAAAGAGGCAGACGGAAATATCAACGACGACTATCAAGAAGCTTTCTCCCAACATGAGATGACGTTTTTCGATCTTAAAAAAGCATTAAACATCAAGCTGCATGCAGCAGCCCATCGCGAACAATCTACTCCGCAAATAGAAATCCCGACATTTACAGGTAATTACCAAAAGTGGAAATCATTCAGCGATCAATTTATTGACGCTATTCACTCTAATTCCAATATACCTAAAACGCAAAAAATGCAGCACCTAAAAAGCAAGATTCGTGGCGAACCCGAGAAATTAATTCAGCATTTAACTATCAGCGCCGAAAACTATTTAACAGCATGGGAATTACTTCAAAAAAGGTACGCTAACAATAAAGTTATCTTTCAATCATATTTGAACGAGATATTAAACTTACCTAATATGCAAATTCCGTCGCTAACACAACTACAAAAGATGCATGATGTTACATTCGAGTCATTAGAAGGAATTAAAAACCTAGGTGTCGATGTCAGTACCTGGGACCCGATTCTCGAACATATTTTAGCTCTGAAACTCGACCCAGAGACTCACGACAACTACTTACAAACGCTAAAAAAGCCAAGAGATATACCCAATTTGAGAGATTTGTTAAGCTTTTTCGAGAGCAAGTTTAGCACACTCGAACAACGACGCAAAAAAGAGTACGTAAATCAACGAACATATAACCACATAAATCAAAGACCATTTAACCCTTTGAATCAAAGATCGCTTCCAAGAAAGCCATTCTTCGGTAATCAGAATCAGCCCCGCAACAATTTTAACCAACAAAATATAAGCAACCAGAATCAAGCCCGTTATCAAAATACTAATTATAACTACAATCAGAATCAGCCTCGCGGTCAAAATACCTACAATGTGAATCAGAATCAGACAGCTTTTAATAAACCATGGAACAAATCGTGTCATGTATCATCCGCACCAAACCCATATAGATCGTGTCCTCTATGTCAACAAGGACATGGACTGTTTATGTGCCCTAAATTTATGGATATGAATGCGATAACGAGATCAGAAACAGTAACAGGTCTAAATGTTTGCAAAAATTGTCTTTATCCACATTACGGTAAACCATGTTATTCGCCTAAAAGGTGTCGTTTTTGCCAGCAATTTCACAACAGCATGCTACATGAAACCTTTGCAACTCAACAACCTTCAAGCACCGGTAACGCGAACGTGAGACCGAGTAACTTCAATGGAGAAATGAATAATAAGCATAACATGAATAATAACGCCGGTAATATTGCACATGTGTCGCAAAAAGAATTATCGGAAATTTTGTTATCAACTGCATTATTGAATGTCAAAGCCGCCGACGGTACCTACCTAACTCTTCGAGCTCTCATTGATCAAGGTTCACAGATATCGCTTATTACTGAAAATGCAGCGCAAATGTTAGGGTTGAAAAGACAAGCATACAAGGGTGTTATTTTTGGAGTAGGAGAAAGAAGTAATATGTGTAAAGGAATGCTAACCATAAACTGTCAATCAACTTGCTATGAATATTCATTCGACGTTAAAGTTCTTATCCTAAACAACTTAATCAAAAGGTTACCTAATGCGTCATTTGATAAACCTACCTGGAACCATATTAAAGGCATCCCTCTCGCCGATCCACAATTTTATATCAGTCGCCCAGTTGACATTATATTAGGTGCTGATATCTACGCAAGCATTATGTTAGAAGGTATCCACCAAGGTCAACCTCTCGCTCAACAAACACAACTTGGATGGATCCTATGTGGCAATGTATCATCATTTCATTGTAACGCTATCAGTATAGAGTTAGATAACATTCATAAATTTTGGGAAATAGAAGAAGTCGAAGAAAAATCAGATTATAATATAGAAGATCAGAAATGCGTTCAATTATACAACGAAACAACGAAGAGACGTGAAGACGGTAGATACGTAGTTAGGATGCCATTACATGAGGATTACAAAACACAGTTAGGATCATCAAAAGAAATCGCATTTGCCCAATATCGTAATTTAGAGAGAAAATTCATAAGAGAGCCAACCCTAGCACAAGAATACAAAAAATTTATCATCGAGTATAGATCATTGGGACATATGAAATTAAAAGATCAAGAATCAAGTGAAATGGAATGCATACTACCACATCATTCAGTTCAACGTGCAGAGGCCTTGACCACAAAACTACGTGTAGTGTTCAACGCTTCAGCTAGGACATCTTCAGGCAAGAGTCTAAATGACGTCATGTACAAAGGCCCTAACCTTCAACAAGACTTACAAGCACTAATACTAAAATGGCGCCAATATCAATTTGCCTATACAGCCGACGTAACTAAGTTTTACAGACAAATATTTATCAGCGAAGATCAGCAACCATTACAACAAATTTTATGGAGAGACACGCCAACAGAATCAATTAAACAATATCAACTAACTACTGTAACCTACGGAACAAAGGCAGCACAGTTCCTCGCGATGATGACCTTAAAAAGATTAGCTTCCGATGAAAGTAAAAAATATCCTGACGCAGCAAAAATAGTGCAGAACTCAATGTACACAGATGACCTCGTAAATGGCGCACATTCTATAGAAACAGGAAAGAAAATAATTTATGATTTATGCCAATTAATGAAATCAGGAGGGTTTACACTACGCAAGTGGTCGGCAAATAATCAAGAGTTGTTGAAAAATATCAAAGGCGAAGAGAATACAGAAGATAATATCTTTACATTCAAATCAGATGACTCAGGAAACACTTTAGGTATCATATGGAACTCATCAACAGACAAATTATCATTCAAATGCAACGTATCATCGAAAACACCTACTAAAATGACAAAAAGAAAATTATTAGCCGAAATTTCTAAAATATTTGACCCTCTGGGATGGTTAGCCCCAGTTATCATTAAACTAAAAATATTATTTCAACGCGTATGGATAGAAAACCTACAGTGGGATGACGTCATACCGGATCATATTTATAAAGAATGGATTAAACTAAAGTCAGACTTACAGGTTATAAATCAAATAGAAATATCAAGATGGATAGGTTGCGCCGAAAACGATATCATCGAATTTCATGGATTTTGTGACGCATCCATAAACGCATTTGCCGCGACAGTATACGCAAAAATCAAAAAAACAAGATCAATACTATGTCATATTAGTGGCCGCTAAAACAAAAATTGCACCAAATAAAAAACCTATATCACTACCCAGACTGGAGTTGTGTGGAGCGCATTTACTAAGTAAACTAATATCAAAAATATCAGAATGTTACTGCAACTACAACATCAAAGTGTATGGATGGACCGATTCTATGGTCGTATTAGGATGGATAAATGGAGACGTTGGACGTTGGAAAACATTTGTGTCGAATAGAGTTAAACAGATCACAGAAATCATGAAGCCGAATCAGTGGAGATATATCAAAACAAAAGAAAACCCGGCGGACGCAGCGAGTCGAGGTTTAAGTGCAACACAATTAAAGGATCATAAACTATGGTGGAACGGACCGGAGTGGTTATCGTCACCAAAAACTATAGAAGAAACAGATCAGAAAAAATATGAAACAAACCAAGAAATAAAAATCAAGCAAACCAACACTATTACACTATATCAAGACGAGGAGAGTATCATATTTCATTTGATGCGAAAACATAATTCATTTATAAAAGTAGTAAGAATACTTGCATGGATACAAAGAGCGATAACACCTAGTAAACAATCACGGCCTTCTTATATCACGTTACAAGAAATACGCGAAACTAAAATGCGAATCATCAAATACGTGCAAAACCTAGAATTTTCTACAGAAATTGAATATTTACGAAAAAATATAATTTTAAAATCAAAAAGCAATTTACTCAGTTTACATCCGTATTTAGACAAAGAAGAAGTGTTACGCGTTGGAGGAAGATTGAGATTTGCAGCGTTAACTTATGAAGAGAAGCACCCGGTGATCCTTCCACACAATCACCGATTAACTGAACTTATTATCGAAGAAGGTCACCAATTAACATATCACGGCGGAGTTAAATTAACATTATCAAATATCAGAAGAAGGTATTGGATTATCGGAGGAGTGAGTGCCACTAAGAAGTACCTAAGAAACTGTGTTACGTGTCGCCGACATAGTCCAGAAATCAGACATCAACTAATGGGTGACTTACCATCCGCGAGAGTAAACCCAGCCCCTCCCTTTTTCCACACGGGGGTGGATTACACGGGTTTTGTGGATGTCAAGTTGAACAAAGGTCGTGGAGCTCGAACGACAAAAGGCTACATCGTAGTCTTTGTATGTATGGTGACGAAGGCTGTACATTTAGAAATCGTATCGGACCTAACTAGCGAAGCTTTTCTCGCTGCATTACGTCGTATGTCAGCGAGGCGAGGCTGCCCACGTCATTTATACAGCGACAACGGTACTAATTTCGTCAAAGCCAACAGAGTTTTACAAGAATCATACTTCGAACTACACAAAATATTAGACAACAGCAACTTCTATCAACATATAGCGAACATGAACATAGAGTGGCACTTCATAGCACCGGCTTGGCCAACAGCAGGTGGTCTATGGGAAAGAAACGTACGAAGCCTCAAGTATCATATGAAGAGATCGATAGGAGAACAGAAACTGACGTTTGAAGAATATAGCACTCTTTTGTCGCAGTTGGAAGCGTGCTTAAACTCACGCCCATTATGTGTTCTATCAGAAAATATCGAAGATCTTGAGTGTTTAACGCCGGCTCATTTTCTAACAGGAAGATCAGGATTGACAGTCATAGAAACAGAGAATGACGCAAGAACAAGGTGGCATTTAATTACGAAAATTCACCAAGACATATGGAAAAAGTGGAAACAGGAATATTTAACACAATTATCAGTTCGAAACAAATGGTTAAAATCACGAGAAAATATTAAAATTGATGATGTAGTTATCATAAAAGACGAGAACCTTCCAGCAGGACAATGGGCGATGGGGAGAGTGACAGAACTGCACCCTGGAAGTGATGGCTTGGTTAGAGTGGCGACGCTAAAAACAAAATGTGGTTATATGAAGAGACCTATCAGCAAAATAGCAGTTTTACCTGTAAACAAAGAAGAGAAAATTGAAATGAAAGAAGAGAAAAAGACAGAAGAAAACAATAATCAAAGCAAAAGAGAAAAAAGAACAAGAAAGCCGACGGCAAAATTTCTATCATTGGCACTTATGTTTGTTTACTTTATGACGATGCTTACGTCATCGAGCGCGTCATACAACGTCACTACTTTGAACAGTAACCAAAGTTTATACTTCGACCCCGTCGCTAGAATGCATCATATCAGAGATGAATGGACTTTAATAGTATATTATAACATGTCTCCGTATTGGAAAGGATTCATAACAGCCAAGAAAATCATGGGATATCTCGACAATTTATGCGGGCAAATAAAACAACAATCACACTGTAATATGATACTAGTACAGCTACGTCACGATCAGCTGGAGCTCGAGTACTACAATCAACTCTTAATGAATCAGGAATACGATACGCAAGCAAGAAAGCGTCGAGGCCTTATCAACGGTATTGGATACATTGCTAACGGGTTATTCGGCGTATTAGATGAACGATTCGCAGAAAAGTATACGAAGGACATACAGTTGATAAGAGAAAATCAAAAACATTTATTAAAATTATGGCATAATCAAACATCGGTGGTCGAGTCAGAGTTCAATTTAATAAAACGTACTGAAGAAATGATAAATACTCAACATAAAATTATCAACAAACATCTGAGCGACTTAGACAAATCGACTGTTTATATAAAAGAACAAATACAGAACCTATCAATATCGGAAGACTTTGCCCTATCATCAATCGCAGCGACCAGTATGCTATCAAACTTAAGAAAAATGCAAGAAACTTTACTGGATACCCTAATTGATACTTACCACGGCAGATTTAATATTCACCTATTAACTCCAACACAGCTTCTAAACGAGCTTCATACCATATCAGGTCAACTAAGAGAAGATTTACGTTTACCATTGGACAACATCCAAAATGAATTCCATAAAATATATCAATTATTACAAGTCAAAGCACGAATGACGAGAGAATATTTCATTTTTGAAACGAAATTCCCACTAGTTAGCCGAGATAGTTATGATCTATACAAAATCATACCAGTTCCTCATAATATCATAGAAGACAATATCATGTGGAGCGTAGTAATTGCAGCTGAATTTGTTGCTATAAACGTCAAAAAGGACGCATACATATCTACATCATACGAAGAAACACAGAAGTGTATACATTACGATGAGTCATATCTATGTACTCTAAAAAACCCGATCAATCACTTAGATACAAGGGAGCGGTTTTGCAAACTGAAGAGTGGGGAGAACAAATGTCGCATTACGAAGGAAACATGTGAAGATCAATGGAGATCTCTCCACGACATCAATACATACCTGTACTTTGCCTGCTCTGAAATAAACCTCCGAATTATCTGCGCAGATCAGATTACAAATGAACACATCAGCAACACCGGTCTCCTTCGTCTTGGGGAGAAATGTATTGCAAAAGGACGAGACTTCACGTTTTACTCACACGATCATATGAAAAACAAGAACAAGTTGTGGATTAACAAAGAAGAAGAATTCATACCCATGATCGCTCCAATCAATCACATACTGAACATACCAATAACATCGAATTACGCTGACCCTGACAACTACACACAGATAAGTAAAGATCTTACTTCGATACATCAACAAATCAACAACATGAAACAAAACGCAGAGTCAGCTGATGACGAGCTATCATATCACTATGTTCATCAATACGTGATAAGCTACATGGCTGCAGCAGGCGTATTCATCTTGGCGGTAGTTGCGGTATGCTGGCGGTGGCGTCGAATTCACGTCGTCATCGGCGCTCGTTCCCGAGGCGGCAGCGGCAACGCAAACGTCGCCAGTAATAATCAAGTGGAAATGAGAAACATTATCGCGAGTGATGAAAGTGTAAAGTCAGTAGGGATCGAAAGTGTCGATAATAATAAAGTTATTAATAAACGCGAAAAATCAGTAATCGATATCGGTACATCCCCCGTTAAATCAAAACGTACTTTTCTTGTGAGATCCAAAACGTTATCCTAAAAAGACTATCTAGAGACTTTAAGCATGAAATTTTTAAGTTTTTATTATTTTAGTTGATATAATTTTAACTTTGACTTATAAGGTTACTATTCAACTTTATTTTAATTTTTATATACCTAGTTTAAATTTTCATTTCATTTAATGTAGTAGAAACCCAAATGGTACGGGTTGTAAGTATTTAGCTTTAGTATTTGATGATTATGTTGATACACCACACCCAGCATCTGCTCTCTCCTGCTGGGCAGCATGTTCGGGTAAACCGAACACCTTGGTAAATTGTCAACAAAGCAAAGGTGAGGCGCGAGCGGTGTGTGTGTCAACCGCGTCTCAGTTCACTGCTAGCTATCATCATATCAACATATCAATATAATCAATTATCATTAATCAATTATTCTATTAAACATTTAAACATAAAACTTTAAGTTTTAATATCATATCAAACCTATCATACACACAGAACTAAATTGAATAACATTCCACCAGAATTATACAATTCAACTCGGGTTACATCTAAGTTTCATGAAAATAAAACTGCAGCACGACAGTTGTTAACTCGTTCCCGCCAAAACTCAAAACTCCAATGTGCTTGTGGCCAGTATCAGTATAATTACGCATTAGGAACTTCAAAAACCTAACCTCCTTGTAACACAAAAGAATAACGATTATGGCTTCACACGGCTCATGCATACTGCCAGAGGTTGTATGGAGTCTCTCATTCATTCTCGTTATTATGAAGAATTTTATGTATTATTCGTAATGAAAAGCAGTGTTTACCTCGGGTGAAAGACTCATTGAGTCCCGAGACGGAGTTTGGCGCCCGAGCGTAGCGAGGGCGTTAATAGCTCGAGGTGACTTTCACACCTAGGGTAACAATGTACTATATCTATCTAAAAGCTAGACACCTCACCTGTCTCAGAAGCTTGTCGGCCAACGCACAGATAGTCTTGACTCTCTTGTCGTCCACTTGCATGTCACTGTCCACGTCGTCCAGCTTCCTGGTGAGAGCGAGGCAGTGCTCGTAGTCGCGGCCTAACTCCCCGGATAATACCTGGACGAAACAAATTGAATTAAAAAATATTACTAGTCAGATCATCATCATTTTGACGACCCAGTTGGCACAATGGTCACCATGCCGGACTGCCAAACACAGGGTTGCGGGTTCGACTTCCCGCCTCAGACATGTATTTATGCTTAGATATTTGTCTGTGGTCTGGTTGTTTCTATGTATTACTAGCTGCGCCCCACGGTTTCACCCGCGTAAGTCCCGACCCCGTGGGAATATCGGGGTAAAAAGTAGCCTATGTGTTAATTCAGGTCTCCAGCTATCTAGTTACCGAGTTTCATCGCAATCGGTCCAGTAGATTTTGCGTGAAGGAGTAACAAACACACACACACACACACACACACAAACTTTCACATTTATAATATTAGTAGGATAAGTATATATTTACAAAAGAAAAAGTATTTAAGTAGTATATAAGTTGTCTAGCACCCATAACACAAGTGTAGTTACTTAGCTTGGGGCTAGATGGCGATGTGTGGAATGTCCTGCAATATTTATTTATTTAAATAGGTAACATTATACAACGAAGAAAGAAACATACACTAAACCTAAGAATATTTAAGAAGCCATGGGCTGCCCAAATGGGTCGATCATCATCATCATATCAGCCACAACACGTCCACTGCTGAACATAGACCCTCCCCCAAAGACTTCCAGAGCGATCGGTCGCATGCTCTCTGCGTCCAACGACTTCCCGCGACCTTAGGTCGTCCGTTCATCTAGTGGGAGGTGGTCCTTCCGCTTTTTGTACGTGGTCTCCAATCTAAGACTTTTCGGCTCCAACGGCCTTCAGTTCTAGACAGATAGATAAAAAAAGAAAAAAATGTTTTGTTTTATATTTACCATCATTTCCTTATCCCTGATCCACGCTTCTGTCTTATCCAAATGCTGGTTGAACTCCAGGATATCCTGGGCTTCTTCCAGACCACGACCTGGATCAAAATACAGATATTTTTAACCGACTTTAAACAAAAGGAGGAGGTTCTCAATTCGCGTATATATATATGTATTGTACCTGGATGACCGAGCTTTGCTCGGTATTTTTTTTTTACTTGGTCTAACCTCAAAGCAAACACTTAACAACGCCATCTGCTGGAATAACTTTATTGCTCACAAAAAATAGTATTAGTAGTTCGCCAATAGATGTCAGAAAGAGTCATATTTTTCAGATAAAAAAAAAGTAAGTTTCGATAAAACACGAATAAAATGACATTTTATATAAATGATTCCTAGCTAGATCGATTTATCGCCCCCGAAACCCCCTATACACCAAATTTCATGAAAATCGTTGGAGGCGATTTCGAGATTCCAATTATATATATAAGAATTGCTCATTTAAAGATATAAGATTTATTTTAGTCAAGTTTTGTCATCATGTAGAACAATATAATCATAATATCAAAAGGTATAGCCATACTTAATGTCAAAAGTTGGATATTGGACATAAATTATAATGCCAATGTTTATGGCATTTTTTTAATGTCGAATATTTCAAAGTTTTTTGGAACGAAGTTCCTTATCACGCGTTGCGAAAGGGGGCTAGACGGAAAAAATAAAGACCAAAAGTTGTAACGACACTATTTTGTTTTTTATTACAATTCCTTCACTAATTAATCGAAAAGAACTTCGTTCCATCCGGGTGTCTCTTGACACCTCTCAAGTTTTTTTTTAATGTCATATTTTACAAAGTTTTTGTAAAAAAGCCAAATACTTAAAGTTTTTATTCAAAATTTCAAAAAGTTTCAAAGTTTTCGTAAAAATGTCAAATATTTAAGACAACGAGTCAATTATTTTTAAAAGGAGTTCCTCCGTAAATACTGACCTCGTTTCTCAGTAGCGGCCTCCAGCTTGGTCCAATCGTCCCGGAGCCTCTTCAGCTGTTCCTCCAGCATGGGATCAGGGAGGAGCTGGTCTGCCAAGGCTTCCACCTCGTGCAGCCGGGCCCTGTTCGCGGCCAGCTCCGCGGTGAACGCCTGGTGTTTCTGCAGCTTCTTGATCTTATCTTCTAGTGTTGTCACTTCACCTAAAAAAAAGAGAGCTTATGTTGATAAAATAGAAAAAGAGTGATTATTTATTAGTTATTTTTTTATCTTGGTAACTTTTAAAACAGATAAAATGTACAAAAAAATCTAAATTACCTTAGAACAAAAAATTAAAATCAGAAATAAAAATAACCTCAACGAATGGACATCGTTCCAAGAACGCTGGCAACATTTCCCCTCTAGAGGGCCACAATAGACGGCCGAAGCGGCCAAACTGAATCTCGGAGTTTGGCGGGAACGAGTTAACAACATGTCGTGCTGCAGTTTTATTTTCATGAAACTTAGTTGTAACCCGAGTTGAATTGTATAATTCTGGTGGAATGTTATTCAATTTAGTTCTGTGAAAGTGCACAAGTGTAGTGAAAGTAAAAATCAGTGTCAAACATGAAGTTTTCTCGTTGCCTCCAAATCTCCTATTAAGGTTATGGTAAACTTGCCACCGCTTTACTATAGCCCCTGACTTGACGGACTATGACGACTTTGACTGTTTTGAAACACTTTAGACCCGATTTATGAAAAATCGGGTCATAATTTGATGCAAAATATAACTTGACACTGGCTAAATGCACAAGCCGTGCGAAGCCATCATGAATAGAAAAAAAATAAAACTGAATCTCTGAGCGAAAAAGTTCAGCCTCTCTACCTATAATAGTCGCTCACATCGTGGTGAACTGAACTGTACAATTGTTTTTACAAATAACTAGCAGCGCTCCGCGGTTTCACTCACGTAACTCCTGATCCCGTGGGAATATCGGTAAAAAGTACCCTATGTTACTGTCAATGAATCAATGTATCCTCATACCAAGTTTCAACTAAATCGGTTCAGTAATTTCAGAGCCTATTCGTTACAAACGAACAACAAAAAAAACGTGTGGCACTCGGGGACTGGCGCGGTAAAGCTATTGCATCGTGCGAGCTTCGTACAGTCGTACCATATACATACACGTTAAGCGAACGCTCGGCCGAGCTACATGGTAGGCGGAGTGGTGGGTGTTAGGTTTTATTTTCGTTACGGAATTTCTTGATTCGCTCGCCGCGCTCAAAGCCCGCGATAAAAGCTATGAAATAGCTTAAAAATTTTCTGTATAATATTAGTGTAAATGTAGATTCATTATGCAGTATTTATAGAAGTTTACCTTGATCGTTTTCAGTGTTAAGCTTGTTGAGCTTGTCCTGTGCCCAGGAGCTGGCGTCGGCGACGTGGCGCGCGAACATGGCGCGGGCGCGGGCGAGCCGCAGCCGGGACATGCGAGCCGCTGACAGTTGGTGCAACTATCATGGGAATTTACAAAGACATTAAAATTATGAAATAGAAGAAAATGGGATTTTTTGGCTTTTACAAAAAAAAATCAGCTCAATTGGTAACCGGGAAGTGGTCAAAATTAAGTTGTAAGATTTGACCCGAACATACATAAAGCTTTTAAAAATGATAGCATGGCAATACTTGGGCATATACACAAATGGAAAATATATATGATAGAATTGTTTGTTTTTCTGAATTACAATGAAATTGATAGTATTTCGTGAACTAGATGTGGAAAAAAGATATAAGCATTTAAAATGATGTGTTTTTCATTTTCTCCATCAGCATCTGACGCCATTACACATATAGGAACTACAAGAACCTAACCTACTTGAAAACATGGCATTTTTGTTCCAAGTTATCTATACATATAAAATGCTTTGTAGTGAACTACTGACTGACAGACTGACGGATCAACGCACAGCCTAAACCGCTGATCGTAGAGACCTGAAACTTGGAGGTGTATTTTTTGTGTGACGTAGGCATCGGATAAGAAAGGATTTTCCGAAACTCTACCCCTAAGGGGGTGAAAAGGGGGGCAAAGTTTGTATGGGATAACGTGATTCCTTGGTCCATTTTCGACTTTTACGCGGACGAAGTCGCGGGCAAAAGCTAGTTCTTTATAAATGAGCTAAGACCAGGTGCTAATAAAGCTACCAAAATCGACCTTTGTTTTAAGCAACTCTAAGTAATCAAATACTCTTTTTTTGTTATTTGGATATAAATGGATATTGTAGTTTAATAACCATATTTTTATTTATTGTGTTTAAAAACATGACATGAACAACTTCGTTCGATAAAAAAAATGTTAAAAAACAAAGAATTATTAGATCGTTTTTTAGTTTTCGTCAATATTAACATTTTTCTCTACTCTTATAGTTTAAGATATAGCCATGAAGACCCAGGTAAAAATAGCACCCTATATATAAAAAATAGGCGAAGTATCGTTCGATCGTAAAGTCTGTCTGTCTGTAATAAGCTATATGAAATTACCTTGTTTCTCCTCTCGTTTATATTCCTCAATTCATCAGCAATGAGTTGACTCTCGACGTGTTTCTGTTCCAGAAGCTTTTGTCCGTGGCTGTTCAGTGTTGCCAGTTTCTCATCCTACATACACATCATTTTTGTTAAATTATTTTGGGTTATTAGGTAATTGTGAAATAAGATATACTATTTTAGAATTACCTATCAAAAAATTAAGTAGGAAAATAATCGAAGAATGACGCATGTAAAAATTTTGTAAAACTTTCGGATCAGGTAAATCGTTTGATTAGGAGAACTATTAAACCAGGAAAACTGCCAAGGTGGATGAAAAAAAAAATGCCAAGGCGGATGAAAAAAAGTGCCAAGGCGGATAAAAAAAAATTGATTGATCAGGAATACTAACTGTCCGATTAGGAAAACGAACTATCCGATCGGGAAAACTAACGGTCTGAACTGGAAAAATAACTGACCGATCTAGAAAACGAATTGTGTGATGAAAATCTAACTGTCTGATTAGAAAAATGAACTATCTGATCAGGAAAACTAACTTTTCGATCAGGAAAACGAACTATCTGATCAGGGAAGCGAACTTTCCGATCAGGAAAATAAACTATCTGATCACGAAAACGAACTTTTCGATCAGGAAAACTATCCGATCAGGAAAACGAACTGTTAGAACAGGAAAACTGTTATATTAGTAAATGTGTTTACCTGTGTAGTGATAAGTTTCTCGAATGCTTCATGTTTCTTTATATAATTGTCCACCTCTTCGACACTGCAGTTGGGAGGTATCTCCGATGCTGAACACACACAATAATATAGAGCAGGAGGTCAGGAGGCCAATCCTCGTAAATCAAATTACATTGCAATATCATTTGACGACTCAGTTGGCACAATGGTCACCATGCCGGACTGCCAATCACAGGGTTGCGGGTTCGATTCCCGCCTCAGACAAATATTTATTCTTAGATATTTGTCTGTGGTCTGGTTGTTTATATGTATATATTTACAAAAGAAAAGTATATGAGGTGTCTAGCACCCATAACACAAGTGTAGTTACTTAGCTTGGGGCTAGATGGCGATGTGTAGAATGTTGTGTAATATTTATTTATTAATTCCGATTGCATTTCGATTATAAAAAATATTGTTGTGAATACCAAAAACTCTGTGGGTATTTTGAGCTATTTTGAGGGTAGTTTTTTTTAAATCGGAATGATATTGCAATGTAATTTAAAGGTTTTCACTTGGTGCTCGACAGCAAATATGATAAGAAATCTTCTTCATTTCATATCTTTTATCTCGATCTTTTAATATGCGAAAGGAGGTCATAGATATTTATTTATTTTTATTTAAAAGTAAAAAAACTAAAAATATTCTGCATAAATATTAAAAATGTGACTATAAACGAATTACATAATACACACTAGTCTAAAACTGATATAAAGTCAACAAAACATTAAATATGTACATAAATATGAAATAGTAAGACTAATAAAAAAATAATATACAAAAGGATGTCACAAATATATGACAGGAGGAGGTACAGAATGGCGTCATCTCTTACTCACCGAGCTGTGGTTCCTGTGCGTGGCACAGGTCGTGCAGTTGTGCGAGGTCGCGCCTGAAGCATTGCAGGTCTAGCAGCTGGTCGAGCACGACCTGGCGTGCTGCCCACGCACCGAGCACACGGGCACGCTCCTCTACAAGCAGCGCGCACTTTTCTGATATCTCCTGTAAAACAAAAAAAGATTTAGGACCAATAAAAAAAAACTATAATTAAAATAAATATTTTCAGACTATGCACACAGCAACAAACTAAGCAAGTAGGCTTGTAATATGGGTGACAGATAACAGATATAATATTTATTTATTGGTAAATAAATATATACATATTATACATAGTGATGCGAATGATTCCAACCGAAAAAATATTTATTCAATATTGACTCAGCTCACTCAGCCTAATGGAAATTAAAGCGTTAAAGAAAATAAACATTATTATTATTTAGTATATTACCTGTGAGGCAGCATGTTCAGCTTGCACTAACGCCTGCCCCCTCTCGAGCGCGCGATGGAAGCTGTTATCTCGCGCGTCGAGCTCGGCACGGAGCGCGTCGTGCTCGGCGCGCGCGGCCTGAGCGTTGTTGCCGATGTCCGCGGACATTTGGACACGTACGGAGTTGCACCAGGACATTAGGTCGCGGACCTGGAGGTGTTAGAACAATCACGTTAGTTTATAATAATGGGGCATGTTAAACACATACATATAAGGGTTCCTTTTTTACCTTTTGAGGTACGGAACCCTAAAAAAGGAAGATGGCATCTGTAAAATGAGATCGTAAGCTGTGAAAGTTATACCCTATCATAAATATACAAAAAGAGATCACAAGATATCAAAAATATACAATTGTTAGTAAATAGTTTTTAAGACTTTGTGATTTCTTATTTTGTTGGAAATAAATAATATTCTATTCTATTCTAAATATATGCCAGAGGTCACGAATATTATACAGAATTTATAATATACCAAAGGATGACACAAATATACTACAGGTTGTGATAAATATACTACAGGATATGAAAAATATACTACAGGAGGTGACAAATATATCACAGGATGACTAACCTCAGTGAGGAACTGGTGCAGCTCGAGATGCTGGACGAGCAGCTTGCGCGTGTCGTCGGCAGTCTGCTGTAACATTGCCCACGCGTCCTTGAGCGCTTGTTGCTGCAACACGATCTGTTGCACGTTGTCGCCCGGGTACAGCGCTATCAGGCGAGTACCCTCTTCTTGAAGGACCTGCAATATGAACAAGAAATCTAATTGACTCATTCATTCACTCACTGATTCACTCATTCACCCGCTTGAAATGAGTGCTTTCCCCGAATTATTTGATTGTACCTACCTGTATTTGTGCATCGATGGCGACGAGGTCGTTGTGCCGGGCAGTATGGTGCCGCAGGAGTCGCTGGGCTGTGGGCAGGTCGCGGGGGCTGGCCGACGGAGCTAGAACAATTATTTATTAATTGAGCGAACGAAGCTACCTTATGGGTGGTTCCATAAAAGTTAGATGAGGATTGAATGATCTTCGGAGTGATGACAAGAGTTCCACCGCGGGCGTGCAGCAAATTGCTAAGTTTTCAAGATCGGCCCCAGATTGATAGAACATCTGTTACCACTTTCTCATCACAGTCCGAGTCACAATTACGAGTTAAATTAAGCCGCACCAGCGATTTAGAATGCGTTGTCACACTGGAATTTTTACACAGAGGTTCTTTATGTGCTACTTACCGAGCAGTTGCCTCGTGTCGTGAGCTCTAGCCAGCAGCTCGCCGACGTCTCTATGGAACCGGTGTATCTCTCCAGCGGCGCGGAGACGGGACGCGCGGGACTGGATCTGGTCGACGAGACGTTGCCACGACTCTCTGGAAGAGACGGGTGAGGTTTAATGGCGATTATTGGGTAACTAATCTGGCCCAATAATAATATATAATGGTCATGGCAGTTATAAATTTTATGCAACAAAAATATTTGCTTTAGTGTTATTATCCAGGGAGGAAACATTAGACCACGTTTGTATGGAGAAAGAGACGGTACTCTTTCCTCTTAACCTGTCCATTATTGATAAAACTACTTGGTGAGGGCACCACTTTTCCCATAAACTCCAAAAATATTTGTGCCAAAGAAGAATTATGCAAAATGAAATTATTTCATCAACTAAGTATACTACTGTTTCACACCAGCCGCAGTCCTGGATATTAGCTATTTAATGGCTCTCGGACGCGACCAAATTCTTAACAAAGTTATCACACTGACTTGTTTTATTTTATACTACCTTTAGCCCGCGACTTCGTCAAAGAAATTGACCAAGCAATCACGTTGTCCCATACGAACTTTCCCCCTTTTTCACTCCTTAAGGGGTATAATTTTGGAAAACCTTTCTTATCGGATGCCTACGTCATACAAAAAACACAATTTACAAGTTTCAGGTCTCTACGATCAGCAGTTTAGGCTGTGCGTTGATCCGTCAGGCATTCAGTACAAAGCATTTTATTTATATAGAAGATAGATAGAAGATACTGTGTAATATTGTTTGCCCCTGCTATGTCAAAAACTGGTATCTACCCGGTCGATAACTGGTACTACCCCAAAGTATACTAGTAACTTACCCCAGCGCCTCCTGTCGTTTCTCAATATCAGCAATGTAAGGGCTCTCGGAGGCGACCAACTTCTTGGCCAGCTCCTCGCATTGGTTGAACCGCTCGGCGCCGCTCTCGACGCGGTGACGTAGCTCTTCGAATTTTGAACGAAGGATCTGACGGATTTTAGATTAAGTTATAGTCAAATAAAAACCGACCAAGTGCGAGTCGGACTTCGAAATTCATCATCCGTTAAAATTTCACCTGCCTAGCTATGATGAGCTCATGAACCTGGTGACAGACAGACAGACGGACAGTGGAGTCATAGTAATAGGGTCTCGTTTTAACCCTTTGAGTACGAAACTCTAATAAACATAAAAACCAAAGAAAATACTTTATGAATCTTGTTTAAGTAAGAATCTACCGCCACACGATGGTAACTGAGGATGCGGTGTAAGATGTAGCACGCGGTGTCTAGAAGATACCTATACGCTCGTCACTCAAACACCACCAAATACACGGGGACCTTCGAGGGACGCGAGTGGAGGTAGGTGAGGATGCGGTGTAAGATGTAGCACGCGGTGTCTAGAAGATACCTATACGCTCGTCACTCAAACACCACCAAATGCACGGGGACCTTCGAGGGACGCGAGTGGAGGTAGGTGAGGATGCGGTGTAAGATGTAGCACGCGGTGTCTAGAAGATACCTATACGCTCGTCACTCAAACACCACCAAATACACGGGGACCTTCGAGGGACGCGAGTGGAGGTAGGTGAGGATGCGGTGTAAGATGTAGCACGCGGTGTCTAGAAGATACCTATACGCTCGTCACTCAAACACCACCAAATGCACGGGGACCTTCGAGGGACGCGAGTGGAGGTAGGTGAGGATGCGGTGTAAGATGTAGCACGCGGTGTCTAGAAGATACCTATACGCTCGTCACTCAAACACCACCAAATACACGGGGACCTTCGAGGGACGCGAGTGGAGGTAGGTGAGGATGCGGTGTAAGATGTAGCACGCGGTGTCTAGAAGATACCTATACGCTCGTCACTCAAACACCACCAAATGCACGGGGACCTTCGAGGGACGCGAGTGGAGGTAGGTGAGGATGCGGTGTAAGATGTAGCACGCGGTGTCTAGAAGATACCTATACGCTCGTCACTCAAACACCACCAAATACACGGGGACCTTCGAGGGACGCGAGTGGAGGTAGGTGAGGATGCGGTGTAAGATGTAGCACGCGGTGTCTAGAAGATACCTATACGCTCGTCACTCAAACACCACCAAATGCACGGGGACCTTCGAGGGACGCGAGTGGAGGTAGGTGAGGATGCGGTGTAAGATGTAGCACGCGGTGTCTAGAAGATACCTATACGCTCGTCACTCAAACACCACCAAATACACGGGGACCTTCGAGGGACGCGAGTGGAGGTAGGTGAGGATGCGGTGTAAGATGTAGCACGCGGTGTCTAGAAGATACCTATACGCTCGTCACTCAAACACCACCAAATGCACGGGGACCTTCGAGGGACGCGAGTGGAGGTAGGTGAGGATGCGGTGTAAGATGTAGCACGCGGTGTCTAGAAGATACCTATACGCTCGTCACTCAAACACCACCAAATACACGGGGACCTTCGAGGGACGCGAGTGGAGGTAGGTGAGGATGCGGTGTAAGATGTAGCACGCGGTGTCTAGAAGATACCTATACGCTCGTCACTCAAACACCACCAAATGCACGGGGACCTTCGAGGGACGCGAGTGGAGGTAGGTGAGGATGCGGTGTAAGATGTAGCACGCGGTGTCTAGAAGATACCTATACGCTCGTCACTCAAACACCACCAAATACACGGGGACCTTCGAGGGACGCGAGTGGAGGTAGGTGAGGATGCGGTGTAAGATGTAGCACGCGGTGTCTAGAAGATACCTATACGCTCGTCACTCAAACACCACCAAATGCACGGGGACCTTCGAGGGACGCGAGTGGAGGTAGGTGAGGATGCGGTGTAAGATGTAGCACGCGGTGTCTAGAAGATACCTATACGCTCGTCACTCAAACACCACCAAATACACGGGGACCTTCGAGGGACGCAAGTGGAGGTAGGTGAGGATGCGGTGTAAGAACTAATATGTTTGTAACCTCTTCACGCAAAAGCTAATGAAACGATTGTGATGAAACTTGGTATGAACATGTGGAGAGACTTGGCCTTGGTTATCCCGATATTTCCAAAGGATTGAGACTTACGCGGGTGTTTTTATTTAATGTACACTAATATAATTAAGGGGAAAGTTTTTTTGTTTGTTTGTAACGAATAGGCTCCGAAACTTCTGGATCGATTTCGATGAAACTTGGTATGATCCATTGATTCATTGACAGTAAAAAAGGCTACTTTTTATCTCAATATTTCCACGGGATCGGGAGTTATGCGGGTGAGACCGCGGAGCGCTGCTAATTTTGGTATAAACTTACCAATAAATGTTCATAGTCCTGTCCGTAGTCTTCGCTCGAGGCAGCAACATATTGTTCTTGTATCCAACTCTCCAGTTCACTGCTTTCTGCTAGATATTCATGTCTGCCAAATCAAACACATCATTACGTTTATGATATTAGTTTCAAATAAGTACACCTACCTACCCTGCACCTGAGTGAGTAAATGAGGGATGTTTATATTTTGTATTTGCGTTTATTTTTATTTAAATTTAAAAAAAAAATGTCATTCTGATTTTGGAGTGGGGTATCGTTTAACAGGTAACTCAGCTGACTCAGAGATCTGGTTTTGGACAGGGTTGACAGCTGTCAAATGTCACTATGATTTTGGAGTGGGGTATCGTTTAACAGGTTTTCGGGGGTTACGATTCCGACTCAGGGATCTGGTTTTGGACAGGGTTGACAGCTGTCAAATGTCACTCTGAGTTTGGAGTGGGGTATCGTTTAACAGGTTTTCGGGGGTTACGATTCCGACTCAGGGATCTGGTTTTGGACAGGGTTGACAGCTGTCAAATGTCACTCTGAGTTTGGAGTGGGGTATCGTTTAACAGGTTTTCGGGGGTGATGACTCCGACTCAGGGAGCTGGTTTTGGACAGGGTTGACAGCTGTCAAATGTCACTCTGATTTTGGAGTGGGGTATCGTCTTTTGCGGTGATTGTACAACGGTTAAAAGAAATACCACAGTTTCATCAGTATTATCGAATGGTATCACGGTGAATAAAAGGTTATAAGGAATTGATAACTACTTAACAGACTTATTAATCATTTCTTTTCTCTTAAAATCAAAATTACAATTCCAACTCGCAAGGAGAAGCTACAGTTTTCGACTGTATGCGGTAATTTTCAAGTATAGTCTGCTTATATTCCTTGCCAGTCTGTTTCTTTCAAATATCTAACAAAAAAACAACTACCTATTCCGTAAGAATTGGTCTAATCTATACTAATATTATAAAGCTGAAGAGTTTGTTTGTTTGTTTGTTTGAACGCGCTAATCTCTGGAACTACTGGTCCGATTTGAATGATTATTTCAGTATTGGGTAGTCCATTTATCGAGGAAGGCTATAGGCTATGTTTTTTTTTTCAAAATTAGGGATCCGTGATAAAATTGCTATTTTGTAACACAAGGTGTAAAATCGAAACCTATTTTTGCGTGCGCTGCAAAAACTATTGACTATAGAACAAAATGATGTACTACGGGTTTGTAGATCCCATTAAGACCTACAAAAAAGTCTGCGAGAATATATATCTAGCTATCATGGTTTAATCACTATAACCAATTTTGTGTTCAAAATAATTATTAAATCGTCTGAAGAAAAAACTACGTTAAATATGTATCGTAATATTAAATCTTTATCAAAATTAAGCATTATGTTATCAAGAGTATTTTTGTAGAAGTAAAATACTTTTTGTTTCATCTCAATCGGATATTTCGTTTAAAAGTTATCACGTGTGTAAGATGTTAAGAGTTGGTACCTATTAATGAGTTATGGGCCATAGAGTTTTTTATCAACATAAAATCCTGTAATAATCTTTTTCGAAATATATTTGTTGATGATTGTAAGTATAAGATCTTTGAAGAGTATCCTATCCTACTAATATTATAAATGTGAAAGTTTGTGTGTGTGTGTGTGTGTGTGTGTGTGTGTGTGTGTGTGTGTTTGTTACTCCTTCATGCTAAAACTACTGAACCAATTGCAATGAAATTCGGTATGTAGATAGCTAGAGGCCTGGATTAACATATAGGCTACTTTTTATCCCGATATTCCCACGGGATCGGGACTTACGCGGGTGAAACCGCGGGGCGCAGCTAGTTGGTAAATAAAATATACTAGCAGCTTACCCCAGCGCACTTTCCAAAATGGGTATATATTAATTTTTTATCACAGTTGCTCATAAAGTGGATCTTATTCAACCGCTTTTAGGCTCATAATCCAACGTATTACGCACGCGTGCGTTTTACATTACCGTGACGCCACTAGTGTGTTATAAGTTATCCTGATAAGTTAAATTGGTATCTTACTGCTAATTACATGTTAGGTAGATGAAACATTCTTAATTTATCTGGGTACTGTTTTGATGTATAAAAAAGGTACCAACAAAAAGTTTTTAAGCTAGCAAAAATGCTTGTCTCTAAATTCGGTTTGCGAACGAAAATTTTACGTGACGTCTTAGAAAATGATAAAAAAAAGAGTTTTGTTCATTTTTGTTTTTTCTTTACTTAAAATTTTTTCTCCGTACAATTTTTAACCCCCGACGCAAAAATAAATGGAAAAACCCCTTTAAATATTGTATGTCAGATGAGGCTGTATAGTTTACACGTCTTTTGTCTGGCCTTTCGGGAGTATAACTAACAAAAAAATATTGCCTAAAAAATAGTAAACATAGACTTAACACAAATATTTTGTTAATTATTATTTTGTTTTCTTTTCAAGTCTTTTCTTTTATTCGCAACTGTGATAAAAAACGTCGTACGATACACATGTGGAATTGATCGTTGCATCTCGGCTTCTAAACACGCTCGCGCGTCATAAACCGCCTCTATGCAAAGATCAATATACCACACTTTTATCGTAATGTACTATTATACATTGGTAAACAATATCAACACAAACCTGCAAACGCTCTCAACGAGCGCCGCCTGCCTCTGCTGCGCCAGCCTCTGGAGCCTCCGCAACATGTCTTGCAGGGCGGCGTGGCGCTCCGCTAGCGGCCCGGGGGCTCCGCCCTCCAATGACGAGGCTACGTGGCCCATCTCGGATATTATTGCCGCGTATGTGTCCAGTTCTAGTGCTACGGCCTGTGGGGGGGGGGGGGAAATGGAGAAGTTTAAAGAAAGAAAGGGCGATTTGTTGACACAAGGCGTATCTGGGACGAGCTCAGGGGAGACGGCCCGTTGGAAGACCTAGATATAGCTGGATAGACAAGTTCAACAAGACCTGCAAGCCCTTCAAGCAGCCAACTGGCAGCAAGTGGCAAAGCATTGGATGCAAGGGCCAAGATCCACTTTAGGTCTCTAAAGCTTAGTTCGCATTAAACTAGTATTTTAGTCGAGTAGCGAGTAATTTAGTAGCTAAACGTGTCTGAACAACAAACATTTAGTCAAGTAGGTTAAGTAATTTAGTCGAGTCGATCCATTTTATTCAATTTTTATTAGGCGAGCTAATGCTCACTGGTAAACCGGCTAAACAAGTCTGAACTTGTCGAAGTAGTCGAGTTAATTAGTTGCCATCACATCGTTTCATTGTTTTATAAGTTGTTCATCTTGCAATACACCACTCACTTGTAAATTGTACTTGAGCAAAGTGCAAACGATTTTGGGCAGTAGCGAGTATTTTAGCTACTAAATTACTCACCACTTAACTAAAATACTAGCTTAATGCGAACTAGGCTTTAGTGTCGGAGGCCAAGATCCACTTCAGGTCTCTAAGCCACCATCTGGAGTTTTGGCGGGAACGAGTTAACAACATGTCGTGCTGCAGTTTTATTTTCATGAAACTTAGATGTAACCCGAGTTGAATTGTATAATTCTGGTGGAATGTTATTCAATTTAGTTCTGTGAAAGTGCACAAGTGTAGTGAAAGTAAAAATCAGTGTCAAACATGCAGTTTTCACGTTGCCTCCAAATCTCCTATTAAGGTTATGGTAAACTTGCCACCGCTTTACTATAACCCCTGACTTGACGGACTATGACGACTTTGACTGTATTGAAACACTTTAGGCCCGATTTATGAAAAATCGGGTCATAATTTGATGCAAAATATAACTTGACACTGGCTAAATGCACACGTGCGAAGCCATAATAAAAGAAAAAAAAAAAAAAAAGCCACCATCTTCTTCTTCGTGTCAACGGCGACCAATGCAATACACCTTGATCAAAGCACTCCCGCCCAAAACTTAGCCACGGCAATCGCATTATCTGTTGCCCTGTTGATGTCGTCTGCAGAGCAGCTAACAGGGCAGAGAGAGCAAGCCATCGTTTAGGCAACCCTTCCACACTCGCACAGAATGTCCGATCCGCTTAAGCCACCATAAGTAGGTACGTAATCTTACGTTATGCCTGGTGAGTAGTTGCGTGGCTCTATGCCTGTCCCTGCCGACGTCCGCGTTGGACAACGTCGCAGCCTTCTCGGCCAACCAGGACTCCAGCTCGCCTGCGTCGTGGTAGAACTGTTGCGCCTGGAAACATACAGCTGGATCAACGAATGGTAACGGATGATCTTTTGACAACTTTGACCCACAATAACTCGGAAACTATGACTAGAATCAAAATATTTTTTTTATCACAGTTGCTCATAAAGTGGATCTTATTCAACGGCTTTTAGGCTCATAATCCAACATATTATGCACGCGTGCGTTTTAGATTTGTTAACTAGTGCTGTAAAGTTATCCCGAAAAGGTAGGTACCAAAGAGTTTTTTAGCTAGCAAAAATGGTTGTCTCTAAAGTCGGTTTACGAACGAAAATTTTACGTGATAATGACTTAGAAAACGATTAAAAATTGAGTTATGTTATTTTTTGTTTTTTCTTTACTTAAATATATTGTTTTTCCGTACCATTGTATTTTGTTCTTAACCCCCGACGCAAAAACAAATAGAAAAACCCTAAAAAATAATGTATGTCACACGAGGATGTATAGGTTAAAAGTCTTTAGCCTGGCCTTTCCGGAGCATAATTAACAAAAAAATATTGCCTTAAAAAATGTAAACATAGAGTTATCACAAATATTTTGTTAATTATTATTTTGTTTTCTTTTCAAGTCTTTTCTTTTATTCGCAACTGTGATAAAAAACGTCGTACGATATACGTGTGGAATTGATGTTTGCATCTTGGCTTCTATAACACGCTCGCTGCCGCTCGCGCGTCATAAACCGCCTCTATGCAAAGATCAATTTACCACACTTATATCGTAATGTACTATTTTATCACAGTTGCTCACCAAGTGGATCTTATTCAACGGCTTTTAGGCTCATAATCCAACGTATTGCACACGTGTTTTTACGTACCATTTTATTTTGTTCTTAACCCCCGACGCAAAAACAAATAGAAAAAACCCTAAAAAAATATTGTGTGTCAGACGAGGCTGTATAGGTTAAAAGTCTTTAGACTGGCATTTCCGGAGCATAATTAACAAAAAAATATTGCCTTAAAAAATGTAAACATAGACTTATCACAAATATTTTGTTAATTATTATTTTCTTTTCTTTTCAAGTCTTTTCTTTTATTCGCAACTGTGATAAAAACCGTCGTACGATATACGTGTGGAATTGATCTTTGCATCTTGGCTTCTTTAACACGCTCGCTGCCGCTCGCGCGTCATAATCCGTGTGGTAAATTGATCTTTGCATAGAGGCCTATGCAAAGATCAATTTACCACACTTATATCGTAATGTACTATTAGTATTTATTTGTAGGTTATTTATTAATAAATAATTTAGTCCTTGATCATTTCAATCTAGCTTTGAAAGAGGAGGTTTGAAGCAGGTTGCAGAAGTAAAAATGTGTATAGTTTACCTTCAAAGCCGCATCCAGCTGAGCGGCGCGCGCGTCGGCCGCCGCGGACACCGCCTCGTACTCGTCTTGTAAGCGGTCACAGAGGGACTTTATCTAAACAATATATATATATAGATAAATTAGAAAGGGATAAGAAGAAAATATGATGTGTGCTTTTGTTTTAATTTGACACTAGCTTTTGCCCGCAACTTCGTCTGCGTAGAAGTCGGAAATGGACCGAGGAATCACGTTGTCCCATACAAACTTTGCCCCCCTTTTTACACTCTCTTAGGAGTAAAATTACAGAAAATCCTTTCATATCGGATGCCTACGTCACACAAAGAATATACACTCCAAGTTCAGGTCTCTACGATCGGCGGTTTAAGCTGTGCGTTGATCCGTCAGTCAGGATAAAGCATTTTATATGTATAGATTTGAAATATATTATTTTTATACAACGTGTTTGGACGAAGGGTTTTCAAAAGTTGTAAAACAAAAGTTGTTCTCCTAGAGCAGGGGTCGGTAAGCTGCGGCTCGCGAGCCATATATCGCTCTTTGGGTTTAAAGCTGTGGCTCTTTAGCTCCATGTGCAAATATACGGTTTAAAAATTCTTGATTTTTCATAAAATTTACAAAATTAATTACTGAGAAATCAAACTATCTCAACATTAAGTTAAGTAAAACAATAATTTATCATAGGTGAGCGTAGGTATTAAACCGAACATTCCAATGATTTGCGTAACTTCAATGGGAACACAACAATATTTTTAAATTAACCTAGCTGCGCCCCGCGGTTTCACCCGCGTAAATATTTTCTGCGCAACTTTCTTTAATTTTTTATTTCATAAGAACCTTCTCCTGATAATAACAAACAGACCAAAAAAGAATTGGCCAAATTGGTCCAGGCGTTGTTGAGTTATGCGCCTACCAACACATTTTGCGATTCATTTCTATATTATAAGATTATCCATTATTATAAACATGTACATATTCAAGACTGTACTTTCAATAAAAGTAAGTTTAGATTAAGAAAATTGCAATGAAATCCATAAATATTTAGCAAATTTTAAAGAAATACTGCGAGTTGAGGCACTTATATTCGACGCATGGAATTGTCTTGACGATTGCTACAGTTCGGTGAAGAAGTCGGCATCTTGAGTGGTGACTAACATCAACTTAATTTACTCAAGTACTATTTGTTGATAAAAAATTGTGTCTCTTTAAAAACTTTCAAAATTTTGAAAATTATAATTTTTGACACTTCTGACTCAAAATGTTGCTGACCCCTGGCCTAGACGTCTAGAACGACTTCCTTTCGTATCAGCAACCCTTCGTTTCAACACATTGTATTAAGGTAAAAGGGTACCGGCGCTCTCTCCATATAAACGTAGTCGACTGTTTCCTCCCTGGATAATGACACTAGCACAAATATTTTTGTGCCATAAAACCTATAACTGCCATGACTATGCCCCTATGTTTTGGTTTTTTTATTTTCTAATTATCATAGAAATTAAGATTAAAAAAAAACAAAACATAGGAGCATGGTCTTGGCAGTTATAAGTTTTATGCTGCAAAATCCAGGGAGAAAACAGTCGACTACGTTTGTATGGAGAGAGACCCCGGTACCCTTTCCTTTTAATGTTCGATCGCATAATTTTGGACCCTTATTCAACTAAGTTTAATGAATGCAAAATTAAATTGATTATTACCTTCTCCGGTTCAATAGGTAAGACCTTGAAAATATTCAAAAATGTCACTAAAACATTTAGGATCACAATATTTCTGTATTTTCATACTTATCATGAATAAACTACCTTAGAACTAATTGTACTTGCCAACAAAAACCACTTGGTAGGGATAAGTGGTGGACACTTGGTTGCCGACCCAGTTGGCACAATGGTCACCATGCCGGATTGCCAAACACAGGGTTGCGGGTTCGATTTCCGACTCAGACATGTATTTATGCTTAGATATTTGTCTGTGTTCTGTTTGTTTCTATGTATTATAAGTATATATTTATAAAAGAAAAGTATATAAGTAGTATATGAGTTGTCTAGCAGCCATAACACAAGTGTAGTTACTTAGCTTGGGGCTAGATGGCGATGAGTGGAATGTCCTGGAATATTTATTGAAGCGGAAATCAATTTCCAAGTATCTTTCCGAGTAGAGATATGTGGAGAAGTATTCCATCCTTACCCACCAGGTGGGATACGCTGGTAGGGACTAGTGCACTAGCCCAAACAGCCTGAACACACTGAGTGTGCGTGCGCGCAGCCTTTTACTTACTTTCTCCTTGTGCGGGTGTTCTACCATCATTTCCTGTCCTTGTTTCAGCAACCGTTCAACAGGCGTACGACGGGCTTTTATTTCCGCCTACAAAATAACATGTTTTATTTTAAATGATTTAATTTTTTTTTTAAATATTTTGTTTAAAATATTTTTTAAGGAAAAATGCGTCTTCAAAAAAAATATTTGCAGACAGCCCAGTGCAGGCCATGCACTTAAATAAAAAAAATCATTGAGACTAGTAAAAGCGGCATCTCTTGTCGAATACGTTTATATTGTATTGTATTTATATTCAAGCTATTTTCCGCAATTAGACCCTTTTTAATTGCGTCCGTTTTGCGTGAGGATGGAGTAGGCTTGCCCAGCACCTACTACCCTCTCAGCTTAGTCGACCATGTTCAGAGGAGAGAACTTGTCAATACTTCTGGAGCCAACTAAGCTGCGGGTTTCATCACGATGTTTTCCTTCACCGTAGGAGCAATGCCAATAGCGCACTTAAATTTTCATAAGAAAAATGCATTGGTGCACGTCCGGCCGGTATTCGAACCCACGACCTTCAGAATGAAAGTTGAGGTATCTACCACGAAGCCAACACCGCTCTTTGTCGAATACGTTAACTAGATGGTTAACATTCGAGTTATATGTAATGAAAATTCATACTTCAGATGCCGCTGACGCAACTTAATTCGAAAAGAGGTTAATGCGATTCTTAAATTCAACTATGACGGTACTTGACTGAGTGGCGTAATTGGTAAGCGCACTTGAACGGTATTCAAGGGATGCGAGATCGAGTCCCGTCTCAGTTGCAATTTATTTTATTATAATGTTTAATTTTTAGGGTTCCGTAGTCTTAGGCACCTCCCCAAGATATAAAGTAGGCTGGATTTTTTCTCTCTCGCCAAACCCATGGTGTGAGACATCGTTAAATGGGTTTTGTATAAATATTATGGGTATGGAAAAAACATTTTTTGATCTTGGGATCTGTTAAGCTTTAAAGTGTTTTCGGAACGAAGTTCCTTATCGCGGATTATTGAAAAAATGTTATGCGTTAAGAAAAAATGTGAAATGAAAAACCGCAACATAAAAAAATCTCTCACATATAAAACAAAACTACCAAGAACTGTATTTTAGTGTATATCCAAAAAGCTATTGTATTTAAAAAATCGATGTTTATCCTATAAATCTAGTTACATAAATTTAAAATCTGACATTATTGCATATAACTTGAAAACAAAAGACGAATCTACTACAAAATTATATGAAAAAAAAAAGGTAAAGGGAATTCGTTCCAAACGCGTGTCCCGGGACACGGTCATAGTTTGTTTGTTAAAGTGTCCCCCCCCCCTCGAACCAGCTAAATGGTTACTTCCAGCTTCCAGCCACCATTCCAATGTAAATCCTGACCTGTAATTTCCCATGCCGTTTGACCGCCGACTGCGCCGACAGTAGATCGTTGGGCGTCGACTCCTGCGCCGTCGAACGTTCCTGAAGCCAGTCCAGTTCGTTCGATACTTCCGCCGCGAATTTGTGGACTCTGAAATGGATAATAGCTAGTTAATTTGCTAATAGGAGCAGCTCAAAGCCATTGAAATCAACTTGCTTAGTCCACCCGTTCCTGAGAAAATCGGTGGTGACACACGGACAAGAGAGTGATTTATAATGCTTTTTTACCAATTGAAGTACATAAAATAAAAATTAAGTATTCTGTCTGTCTTTACGATGTGTTTGGACAAAGAGTTTCTAATACGAAAGTTGTTCTTGATGTCTAGGCGAAAAACTTATAGAAATTCGTTTTTTTATTCGTTAATTGTGAGGTTATGTTTACCAAAAAATTAGAAGTCATTGACTTTTCGGTTTTATTTGTTTATAACTCCCAATCCTGTAGGAATATCAGGATAAAAAGTAGTCAATGTTATTACCAATGAATAAATGTATCCTCATACCAAGTTTTATCATATAGCGGTCCAGCAATTTGCGCACGTATTTGTTACAAAAAAAACCTTTTTATTATATTAGTGTAGATTAACTTTATTAAGTAATTTTAAACATTTTTGGTCCTTATTGCCAAAAAAGCTTATTTTCGAGCGTACAAAACCTCAAAAAGTCCCGCGAGAGGGCGCCACCGCCTGGACCATGGCAGTAGCCCAGTCAACAGAAGGTATTTAGTACTCACTGTAAACTAGTATCGAGAGCCTTCCTCCTCTCCGCAGCGGGCGCCCTGAGCGCTTGCACGGCTTGCAGTAGCGCGTCCGAGTCCCGCGAGATGGCGCCAGCGTCGAAGTGACCCTCCGACACCAGGTCGGCGCCGGTGCCCGCGAGGGAGTTCGCCTTCTGCTCCCATTGGGATAGCTCTTGTTCTAAAGCCTGGAAAAGGGTGAAAATGGAAACGTTACAGAATTTGTACTTGTACTTGAACGGACTGTTTTCCGCGATTAGACCCTTTTAATTGGATCCTTTTTGCGTGAGGATGGAGTAGGCTTGCCCAGCACCTACTACCCTCTCAGCCAAGTCGACCACGTCCAGAGGAGAGAACTTGTCAATACTTCTGGAGTCAACTAAGCCGCGGGTTTCATCACGATGTTTTCCTTCACCGTAAGACCAATGTCAATTAGCGCACATCAATTTTTCTTAAGAAAAATACATTGGTGCACGTCCGGCCGGGATTCGAACCCACGACCTTCAGAATGAAAGTCGAGGTATCTACCACTAAGCCAACACCGCTCTCTCAAAACGTTACAGAAGCGGTCTCTGTAGCTCGGTGGGTGATGCAGATTATTATTTGTTTCTGGTGTGGGCATATAAGTATTTTATCCGTCGTCCGGTCTCCATATGACAAGCCTATGTTATCGACAAAATAAAACAGTAGGCAGAGCGCATTTATAGAATAAAAATGATGGAACGTGGTTAATTCTGACGCATTTTAAAATCGATGCAAGAAAATTTAGAAATAATGTTTAGCAGTATTTTCGGCAGATCAGCAAGATCCCGTGGGGTCATAGTTTGATTTTATACGATATTCCCATGGGATCGGGACTTACGTGGGATGATGCTTAATTTCTAACAATGTCATAATACCGACCTGGTGATGGTTCAGCATTCGCTTGCAGCTCCTCAGATCTGTTCCGACCTCTTCGCTCTTCAGAGCTCGTTCCAGGTCGAACAGGCGAGCCTTCGCGTCTTCCACAGAACTGGGGATTTTAAAATAATGGCGGTGTAATTGGTGTTACGACTAGCTCGAAGTTGGGTATGTAGCCGATGGAGTGACGGAAGTCTGCATATCACTGTACTCCGTCGGACCCCGACTGTTGGCGGAACACCGATGGGTTTGTGGCGACGCTTCACAATCCCATCAACAGATGGCGCCACTAAGCCAATCCTTAATCCTAGATCGCGTAAGCGAAGTTTTTCTGAAGATAAGCTCATATACAAATTCCAACAAAACATCTTTGGGCCGCCTGCCCGGTGGAAGATCTTCCCTTTGGAGGTACACACCACCTCGTACCTCCAAAGGTTTTTCGTGGGTTAACCTCCAGCCGCCTACCATTCTCAGGCTGGAGGCAGCCCCACATACCCCAGTCACCCTGTTCCCCTCAGGGTGGCAGGAAGATGATGGTGTTAGGAGTGTCTATAATTGGTATTAGGGGTGTCCATAACTGGGAGTATAGTGTTGTATAAGTCAATGTCAACTGTCAGAGGCGGTTGACAGCCCGCCTTTTTGGAGCGTGGGTTGTTGCCGGTGGTGAGGGAATAGAGGAGTGAGGTTTTGAAGGATTAAAAGTATTATCTAACTAGAAGAGTGTTTAATTCAAGCAGGACTACCAATTACCTACTACCTGTACATATAGGTTGTCAATAATATAGGGGACTTACCGCCTATAGTTCCGCTGTTGCGCGGCTTGTCGCAGCTTAGCTCCCTTGTCGCGCGACGCAGCTACTAAACCGTCCCACGACTTGTGCAGACTGTCGACTCGCGACGATACATCAGTCGCCCGACTTGGATCCGATTTAGATATTGATTCACCGATCTGTGGATGGGGAGAAACCGATTGACTTTGTACCCTTTACCTTCAACTTTTTGTCCATTCAAAGGTTGCCTGGACGATATCGCTCTCTTTAACACTTAAACTTTGTTTTTTTAGGGTTCCGTACGCAAAGGGTAAAAACGGGACCCTGTTGCTAAGACTTTACTATCCGTCCGTTTGTCTGTCACCAGGCTGTATCTCATGAACCGTGATAGTTAGACAGTTGAAACAGATGATGTATTTCTGTTGCCGCTATAACAACAAATACTAAAAACAGAATATAATGGTACGGAATCCTTCGTGCGCGTTTCCAAAACACACTTGACCGGTTTTTATCATTATTTTTTTATATTTAGTGTACTTAATTAAAAATGGTGTTTACAATAAAGAATTTATCTATCCATCTTAAATGGGATGCGAACTTGAACACAAAAGGTTCAATATCTTTATTCAGTTGGTAACATTTGCATTGAATCGTCTTAAAAACTAAGTTAGGATGTGTCTTCGGAATGCGTCCACCAATGAGAAGAAGGCACAAGAAACTCATGAGGTCTTAAGCATGCGATACACTGCATGCGATGACGACCCAGTTGACACAATGGTCACCATGCCAGACTGCCAAATACAGGGTTGCGGGTTCGATTCCCGCCTCAGACATGTATCTATGCTTAGATATTTGTCTGTGGTCTGGTTATTTCTATGTATTATAAGTATATATGATAGCGATTATTCAAAAAATAAACTCACACAATTTTGTTTTAAGAAAAACGTTATTTCAAGTTGCTAGATTGACTATGGCAGCGACTTGTTTACCAAATCAATTCGACTACTTTTATTTTTCGTTTTAATGTTTTTAAATGTTTAAAAATTCATTAACTTCCATTTATGTTTTTGGAATAATTTATTATTAACTAGCTGCGCCCCGCGGTTTCACCCGCGTAAGTCCCGATCCCGTGGGCATATTGGGATAAAAAGTATCCTATGTCCGTCTCCTGGCTCTAAGCTACCTCCCTACCAATTTTCACCCAAATCTGTTCTGCCGTTCTTGAGTTATAAATGGTGTAACTAACACGACTTTCTTTTATATATATAGACTAGCTGCGCCCCGCGGTTTCACCCGCGTAAGTCCCGATCCCGTGGGCATATTGGGATAAAAAGTATCCTATGTCCGTCTCCTGGCTCTAAGCTACCTCCCTACCAATTTTCACCCAAATCTGTTCTGCCGTTCTTGAGTTATAAATGGTGTAACTAACACGACTTTCTTTTATATATATAGACTAGCTGCGCCCCGCGGTTTCACCCGCGTAAGTCCCGATCCCGTCGGCATATTGGGATAAAAAGTATCCTATGTCCGTCTCCTGGCTCTAAGCTACCTCCCTACCAATTTTCACCCAAATCTGTTCTGCCGTTCTTGAGTTATAAATGGTGTAACTAACACGACTTTCTTTTATATATATAGACTAGCTGCGCCCCGCGGTTTCACCCGCGTAAGTCCCGATCCCGTCGGCATATTGGGATAAAAAGTATCCTATGTCCGTCTCCTGGCTCTAAGCTACCTCCCTACCAATTTTCACCCAAATCTGTTCTGCCGTTCTTGAGTTATAAATGGTGTAACTAACACGACTTTCTTTTATATATATAGATTTTAAAAGTGTATTAATCACTATTGAGCTCTTAATTAATGATTTAGATTTTAAAGGAAGTACTTTGACTATGGACGTTGCCGATCCCCACTACCGCCTATAAAAGCGAGCGCTCAAGCTATTTGGGATCTCTTTTGCTTCTCAGCCGTCGGTCGGTAAGGTGGTTGGGTTCGACGGTGCATACAGTAAGACTATTCTATATTTTTGATACAGTGTATTCTTGTCTAGTTTGTTACAGGAACAGTTATTGCTAATATTCGAAATAGTGGTTGATTTAGTAATAAAAGGTGAAATGTGGTTCATGTTGGAACCTTTTTATCATGTTATTTACTAGTTATTTGTATTCCAATCCTATTCCCATCAAACTAAACTACTTGGAGATGTAGCGCCTATTCACAAGAAAACCCTTTTTAATTTCCAACATATATTTATAAAAGAAAAGTATATTAGTATTCTATCCGTTGTCTAGCACCCATAACACAAGTCTAGTCACTTAGGTTGGGGCTAGATGGCGATGTATGGAATGTCCTGCAATATTTATATTTACTGCAGATCTGCAACTACTATTCGGGCAACCACTGTCTACATTGCAGATCGACCAAAGTCACCTTGGTAGATTGTACATATCTCTGTGTAATGTGGTAACCGCTTAATACTTACGCTCTCAACGTTTCTCAGTTGTTTCTCATTGGCTTGTAATTCTCTCTCGAAGGCTTCATGCTTCTGTAACTTCCTTTCTAAGTTTGCAAGATCCCTGAATAAAAAAAGGTTTCTTTAAAGAGGGCCAATCTAGTATATTGGTTTATTTTTTTATGTTAGTTCCGGATCGCTCGATATATGGGCTTTATCACCGCCGTTGGCTCTGGTCAAAGATATTAATGATTTGTATTTTTAATTTTTCTGGCCAGTAAAGGCAAAGACTGCTGGGTGAGCCCATACAGCAGTGAAAAAACTTGAGAGGTATCAAGGGACACCCGGATGGAACGAATTTTCTTTCGATTAATTAGTGAAAGAATTGTAATAAAATCAAAAAGTGTCGTTACAACTTTTGGTCTTATTTTTTTCCGTCTAGCCCCCTTTCGCAACGCGCCATAAGGAACTTCGTTCCATAAACGTTTGGCGCCCAACGTCTCCTCTTGAGTAGGGGGGACGATGGGCGCTAAATTGAAATATCAGTCTTGCGAATACTCACCTATAGCTTTGATCTTTAGCAGTTCTTGTTTTATCTTGAATCCAAGCTTCTAATTCCTCCGTTGAGGCTACGAACTGTAAAAAAAAACATAATAATATGACGTCATATTTAGACGTTTCTTTAATTTGAGTTTCCATTCAAATTCTATAGTCATTGCCACATTTTCAGCCCATTAGGACTTATCATCATATCAGCTACAATACGTCCACTGCTGAACATAGACCCTCCCTCAAAGACTTCCAGAGCGATCCGTCGCATGCTCTCTGCGTCCAACGACTTCCCGCGACCTTCATTAAGTCATCCGTCCGTCTAGTCAGAGGCCTACGGAAACTAAAATAAGTTAAAAAAAAAAAACAATTTCACAATTTTTGTCCGTCTGTCTTACCTGTTGATAAGCCAAGCTAGAGTGCAGCGCGCGTCTCCGCTCGGCGGCCGCTCGCTTTACGCCGTCGCGCCGCGCGACCACAGCCGCATGACGTTGTGCAATACTAATAAGAAAAAAACAACAGCACTTGCAGCAATATTAAAAAGTATCGATTTTACTTGACAATGTAACGAAGACTCACTGTGAGGCAGCATAATGCGGTATCTTCTCCAGCTGCTGGGCGCGCGTAGAGAACGCAGCTATACGCTCGTCCTGCGCCGCGAGCCGAGCCTCCAGCTCTTCGTGACGCTTCACCAGCGCCTCGCATTCGTCTACTGATGACTGTTGGGAGAGAAACGATGTGTTAGATAGCGGTTGTGCATACTGTGCTAAAGCTGGTGGTGGGCAGAGGATACTAGCATATAGCTGGTGGGAAGCAAAGAATACCGGTCCACAGCTGATGAGAGGCAGATGATACCAGCCTATAGCTGGTGATGGACCGAGGATACTGTGCCACAGCTGGTGAGAGGCAAAGGATATCGTGTCAAAGCTGGTGGTGAGCAGAGGATATAGGGCTACAGCTGGTGGTAGGGAAAGGATACAGCACGATAGCTGGCAGTGGAAAGTGTAAATAGCATTATAGCTAGTGGTGGGAAAATGATACGATGCCAGGTTATGTTGGGCATAGCACCGCCAGTGATGGGGATCGCTTCGGCCGTCTATAGAACCGAAGTTTTGGAACTCGTTCCGATCAAGTTATTATGGTATTCTTTCCGCCTTTTATAGAACTAGAGTTGGAAGAGTTGAAAAGGAAACAAAAGGCAATGGAAATGATGATGGGTAGGTGGAATTCACAGCTGATGACGTACAGATGATGCAGCACTGGAGCTAGTGTTGTTGACCACGGCTGCTGGTGGACAATGGATAGTTACCCCATTAGGTGCGTATTCCAAGTAGGCCTCGTGTCCTCCGCTGTTGGCGTCTATCTGGTCAGCTTCGCGGTTGAACTGTTGCAATTGGACCAGTTGTTTCAAATACGCGTCCTTTTCAGCCCATTCTGAGGGAGAAAAGTACATTAATATGCATGTTCAAAACTGCAGGGCAAAGGCCTCTCTACCTTTCTTCCATAGATGGCTATCTTTAGCTATGGATTACACACCAGTCATTCTCATCCTAAATATTACTATATTAGTGAGGAACGTGTCCTCGATCCACATGGACACCAGAAAATCAGTCGCCTGCGTCTGTCTTTCCTTACGTGTACAACATTGTGTGTGTTCAAGTAGTGAGTGAACAGGTATCTTCTAGACACCGCGTGTTACATCTTAGACCACATCGTCTCCTACCATCAGGCGTATGTGATTGTGGTCAAACGATGACCTGTAAAAAAACCAGTTAATTTCTCGAACTAACCTTTATTAAGAGCTCTCTGTCCATCCTCAAGTATCTTCACCTTATCAGCGACGTCTGTTAGAGCTGGATTATTGCTCACCAGCTGCTTGCCGAGACCTATCACTTCTTTGAACCTGAAAGTGAAAGGGTTTTAAGTCAGGTTCGATTCCCTTTACAGAACTAAGTCCCTATCCCTGATGTATATAATCAGGTAACAAAATGCAGACCCACCGTAGATCTTTAACACTGCAATTATTAGAATGTTTTCAACTCCAGCAAGATTCTAAGCTCTTGCTAGAGTTGAAGTTTAAGGTCTTTAACCTAGTGAATCTATTAAACAAACGTTCGTAGAAGCAAAACATTCCAATAATAGTAATTTTAGAACTCTTCGGTGGGTCCGTAGATATGTTTCCGACTATATAAATTTTTACAATATCTATAGATATAAAATGCTTTGTCCTGACTGACTGACGGATCAACGCACAGCCTAAACCGCTGATCGTAGAGACCTGAAACTTGGAGGGCGTTTTTTGTATGACGTAGGCACCTGATAAGAAAGGATTATCCGATATTCTACTCGATACGGTGTGAAAAATAGGGGAACAGTTTGTATGGTTCGTAAAAAAAAAACAATTAAAAATCCTGTTGGAACCATTCTCGACTTCTATTATTAAAGGAAACTCACTCGTCATCGTGTGCCCTGATGTCATCAAGCAGTTCCTGCTGCTGTTTGTGTAGAGCTTCAGCGGTCGCGACGTCCTTCGCGGTCGACTCTTGCGCCAGTTGCTCGCGGACTTTCTATTATATTAAGATAAAACACGTTACATAAGGAGTATTTTTATACCCATAAGCAATTAATTACACCATGGCAGTGTTACCCGGTCACTTTGTCAGTGTTACCCTATCACCTTGTTAATTTTGAATTGGTCATCTTGTCAGTGTTACCTAATCACCTAGGCAATGTTACTTTGTCACTTTGCCATAGTATGGATGGTTACCTGCTCGCTCACTAGCCACTATGGTTACCTTTTACGGTTAAGAAATATCTTAACATAAATAAATAAATAAATATTTTATCATAGGTGAGCGCAGGTATTAAACCGAACATTCCAATGTTTTTGGTTCGCTTCAATGAGAACACAACAATATTTTTTTATTAATTTCAATGTTCAATTACACTTTGTCAGTGTTACCCTGTTATCCTGTCATTTTGACAGTGTTACCCTGTCACCTTGCCATTTATTATGTCAGTGTTACCCTGTCATTTTGTCAAGTGTCTCCTAGTAATTTTGTCAGTATTACCCCGTCACCTTGCCAGCCTTACCTGAAGCCAGTCATGGAGCTGGGTGTAGCTGGTCCCAAATATCTGATGTCCGACGGCGCTCTCGAGCCGCGCGCGCCGTTCGGCCGCTTGGGCCTTGCATCGGCGCCACATCGACGCTATCTCCTTCTGACGACCTTCGACGTTCGAACGCTCGGTCGGATATTGGGATTTTACACTAGAAATTATAAAAGGATTTTGAAATTTAAAACTATTCTAGAAATTCTATGCTATGGGGTCGAGCTCCATAGCAAGCATCCATCCTCGTTTAACCGTAGCGATGCTCTGACCAACTAAGTTACACGGTTAGTTAAGGCTCAGCGGGTAAAATTATAGAGAAAACTTTCTTTTTATTAATTAAATAAATAATAATACTTATTAAAAAGTGTAGTGTAAGACTAAAGGCAAGCGACACCAACGTTAAAAGTTATAGACAAAACTATAATGTAAACACAGTAATTTGATATTGCATCGCACCTGCACTGATATGAAGATGTGCCAAGGCCAAGGTTACACAGAATTCAATATTGTATTAGAAGGTCATGTGACGAAGTATGTACCTAGTTTCATGAGTATAAAAACCAATAAATATTCAGTAAATAGTGTACATTCAGTGTTTTAATAAGCCCTCCTAGTTCCTTCATCACAAAAGAACGGTTTTTCGTTTGACATTTTTTCATAACGCGTCATGTTTTTCTGGGCTAGGTATATGCTATAAGAAACATCGTCCAAACAACTCACGAGTCAGCCAAGAGCCCGACGGTGTGGACCTTCTCTTTCAACGGCTCCAGTTCCCTCTCCAGCTGCGCATGCCTCCGCTGCAACGCCTGCACGGTCCTCAGGTCCGCCGCGGGTGACGCCGGGGCTGCGAGTTGTTGCTCCTTCTCCGCCATCCAGTCTAGGGCTTCGTCGCATGTACGGCTGAATAGTTCCACGCTGGGGGAGGATAGATAGATAGGTAGACGACCCAGTTGACACAATGGTCACCATGACGGACTGCCAAACACAGGGTTTAGGGGTTCGATTCCCGCCTTAAGCAAGTATTTATGCTTAGATATTTGGTTATTTCTATGTATTATAAGTATATATTTACAAAAGGAAAGTATATGAGTTGTCAAGCACCCATAACACAAGTTTAGTAAGTCTTTTTGCAACTCAAGACATTGCCACCATACATGTAGATCTTTTAATATGCCGAACGTTCTGCAAACTACGTCATTTGTCTTGATAGACCTTCTGATACGAAGCGTTCGTATCCAAAGGGTAAAAACAGGACATTTTTACTGAGACTCCACTGTCTGTCTGTCACGAGGCTGTATCTCATAAACCGTGATAGCTAGACAGTTGTTTTCACAGATGATGTAGTTATTTATGTTTCCGCTTTAGCAACATATACTAAAAACAATATAATTGTCGGAAGAATTTGTGCGCAAGTCCGATTCGCACTTGGCCGGTTTTACCCTTTAGATACGGAACCAAACAACGTCAATATGATAAATACTGGTTCAAATCTCAGCGCAACAACTTCTTTTTGCTGCCAAATTAATATTTCTTTCTTTTTGCTGCGTATTTTTTTCTTTTATTACTTTTTGACGTAATAACGTCTTATAAATCGATGAACACCTGCACTCACAAATAAGTGTGACGTCATGTCACGTTACCGTTATTGCAAAGGTAACTGTAGCAGCGTATTAAAGTATGCAAAATGGTAGTCAACGATAAAAATGAGCTCTTATGACGTTATCACGTAAAATTATTGTCCGTAAACCGACTTTACAGACAACCATTGTTTTTTTTCTTGTTGCGTAATTGTTCGTTCCTTACCTACTAGCGCCCTCTAGACTCTTCTCCTTGTGTTGTTTGAGCGTCAACAGCCTGTCCCACTGCTGGTGCAGCTGCTGTTTGCGAGCCATCGCGCGGGACGCCTGCGAGTGTTGGCTCGCTACCAGCTCCTCGGCTGCAGAGTCGATGTGTTCCAGGCGTTTGGACGCGGCTGAGAGGTCTGTTACGAATTTCTAGAAGGGAAAAATAAATGATACATTATTTTATCTAAAATAATACACCCATTTTCTTGATTTTTTGAACGCAGCAGATTAGTTATTTCCTTCAACTGGTAGCGCCATCTGTCTTCTGATAACTATACTTACTTACATCAAAAATCAACATTGAAATCCCTCCCTTTGACTCAAAAATCCCCATTAACTCCAATTTCTTAATGCGATATACGTATATCTTATCTAATAACCCAATGGACAATACAGGAATAATTGTTTAAAAAATCCTACGGGCTCCACAATTCCCACTAAATGTGATATCTATTATCTAATAACGACGAACAATGTGAGTATGTTTTTTATAAATTCCCACTCGGCTCCACAATTTTGACAGGACTCCACAAATTCCCACCGACCTCATATTTCCTCTTGGCAGTGTCAACGCTCTCCTCCCCGTCGTTGCTCCTCAACATCTTCTCCTTGTCCTTCATCCACTTGTCGAAGTCCTCGCACTCCGCGAAGAAGCTGTACAGCTGGATGGCGTCTTCGAGCTGCAAGCGGCGGGAATTCGAAAGCGATAGCAGCTCATCTGGTGAAACAAACAACCGTTTTTATCAGACAAATGTTAGGAGCCGTGTTGGCTTAGTGGGAGACTTTCATTCTGAAGGTCGTGGGCTCGAATCCCGGCCGTGCACCGATGAATTTTTCTTAGGAAAAATTTATGTGCACTAATTGACATTGCTCTTACGGTTAAAACATCGTGATGAAACCCGCGGCTTAGTTGACTCTAGAAGTATTGGCAAGTTCTCTCCTCTGGACATGGTTGACTAAGCTGAGAGGTTAGTAGGTGCTGGGCAAGCCTACTCCATTCTCACGAAAAAAAAACCCAATTAAAAAGGGTCTAATTGCGGATAACATCCCGTACAAGTGAGTAGACAAAAGTAATTTTAAAACGGCTGAACCGCGTTTATTCAAACATATCTTAGTTTCGATTCAGTCATCTTTTAGCGGTGTAGGCCTAGTGGTACCTTGATTTTGATTCCGAAGGTCGTGGGTCGAATCCCGGCCGGATTGCAATGCACCAATGGATTATTCGAAAGAAAAAGTAAAATACCCTAATTGACACAGGTCTTACATTGTGCGGAAAAAATCGCGATGAAACACTCGGCTTAGTTGTGTCCACGGTCGACTATGCTGAGAACCCTCTCAGCTTAGTCGACTACCCGGTATAGGTGAATAGTCTACTCCATCATCACGCAAAAAAGACTCAACTAAAAAAGTCTAGTTGCAAAAAAACACCTTTTAAACAAAGATAAATAAAGAAGGTTAAATCCTACGGGACCAGCCTCTATGGAGTTCGTAAAGTCAACATAATGACCATGATGCCTACTCTTCTGATTAGTTTTAAACACGTAACTTGCAAAAAAATATATCCTAAAATCGGTCTATCCCTTTGGTAGCTACGATGCCACCAAATACACTAATGACTGCAACAATCCTACTAATATTACAAATGTGAAAGTTTGTGTGTGTGTCTATGTTTGTTACTCCTTCACGCTAAAACTACTCAACCGATTGCGATGAAACTCGGTATGTAGATAGCTGGAGACCTAGATTAACACATAGGCTACTTTTTATCCCGATATTCACACGGGATCGGGACTTACGCGGGTGAAACCGCGGGGCGCAGCTAGTGTTTAATAAATTAGCCCATTAATTATCTATACATATAAAATTATTTGTTCTGAATAACTGACTGACGGATCAACGTACAGCCTAAACCGCTGATCGTAGAGACCTAAAACTTAGAGAGTGTTTTCTTTGTGTGGCGTAGGCATCCGATAAGAAAGGATTTTCCGTAATTTAAAAGGGGGACAAAGTTTGTATGGGACGTGATTCCTCGGTCCATTTCCGACTTCTACGCGGACGAAGTCGCGGGCAAAAGCTAGTTTCATACTAAAGAGCAAAAGCCCAAAAAACCTATTAGCCCCACAAAACATCCCACCGACTACCAAAGTACCATCGGCTCCAAAACATCCCACCCGCTCCAAAACTAACCGTAATCCTTCTCGATCTCCCCCATGCGATCGCTTACGGCAGGCACGACCGGCGCCGGCGCAGCCCGCGAGGCGCGCCGCGGCGCCGCACGCTTCACTTGCACCACTTGCTTCACCAGCACCGTCTTCTTCACCCGTTGGACCGTCCGGACCTTTTCCGGGCGACGGACTTGGACCTAAAGACAAGATATTATAGTATTAACACAATCGCAGAGATAATCTTAATGAATGCGACTAAATATGAAATTAACTTCATGCTAAATATCGTTCGAATTGACGACCCAGTTGGCACAATGGTCACCTTGATGGATTGCCAAACATAGGGTTGCGGGATCGATTCCCGCCTCAGACATGTATTTATGCTTAGATATTTGTCTGTGGTCTAGTTCTTTCTATGTATTATAAGTAAGTATATATTTACAAAAGAAAAGTATATATGTATTATATCTGTTGTCTAGCACTCATAACAAGTCTAGCTTGGGGCTAGATGGTGATGTTAAATTGGATTGGAAAATTGTCTCTGATTTAAGAATAGAAAAAAAAATATTACTTTTAGTGCATATGATCACAATTAGCCACGATTCGGTCGTAATTTGTCAATCAAGACATGGTCACATTTAGTCACAAAATCACATTTATTCACTCTCGGCTCAACCTTTCTTCACATAACAATTAAAATTATGGATTTTACAAAATAGATAAGTATGATCATAATAGGTAAGAAACGATCACAAGTCAATAATATGATTTCTTTACAAATCGCTCATAATTTGTTACAAATCAGTCACAAATTGATCATAAAACTCATATTTATAAAGAGGAAAGATTTAATTAAATAGGCTTCGAAACTACTGGACCGATTTTGATAAAACTTGGTATTAAGATACATATTAGAAGTGCCATAGGCTGCTTTTTATCCCGATATTCCCAAGAGATCGGGAGTTGCGCGTGAAGTAGGTTATAAATCACACTTCTTCTCGAAATCACATATATTGACTCACCGGAACGACTCTCGGTTCAATCTCCCTGACATAGTTGGCGGGAACGAACCCGTCGGTCCGGTCTGCCTTACGGACGGACCACCAATCCGGGTTCGTCTTGTTTATAAGGAACATCACTTCACCCTTCGCCATAGATATGCCTTGACCGGTGAACGCGTAGAGGGCTTTCACCTGTGAACAGAGATCAGTTTATTAATTTATTTATACATTATGATAGTTTATCGTTTGAGCACTATCACACCCGCCTGAGGTTTAAGATGAAACATGCGGTGTCTAGAAGATACCTGTTCACTTGCGTGTAGTGTAAGAATGCAGGCAAGTGAAACCAGTGGTAAAAGTTATAGACAAAACTATAATGTAAACATGGTATTTTGATATTGCATCGCACCTGCACTGATATGAAGATGTGCCAAGGCCAAGGTTACACAGGAATCAATATTGTAGAAGGTCGTGTGACGTAGTATGTAAGTACCTAGTTTAATTAGTATAATAACCCCCGCTTTTACTCAATAAATATTCAGTAAACAGTGCACTTTCAAAGTGTTAATATCACCTATCGCTTGATCACACGCGACTTGAAGTCCAATTTGCACATGTCAGGAAAAACCATCGCAGGCAACTGGTTTCATTCTATTTTGAAGTAGGATTAGTAATTTGGGGTAAGATTTTGGGGCTATAATCGTTATTTTGGCTCAGGGAGAGACTAATAAGTAGAGTATATATAGGTATTCTCCCTCATAGCATCATCTATTCAATCTGTTCATCTATTCATCTGTTCATCTGTTCCTCTATTCATCATACCTTTCCGATAGTTCCATCATTCAGTTTGATCTATTCAAAACCGTTAGGATAAACAGAGTCCGTTCTATTACATACAAGACTAATCTTCTATTCATTCTACATCCTACCTATCCGATAGGTCCATCATTTCAATTCGATCTATTCAAAAAACTGTTAGTCTAAGTTACCTCATGAATGCATCAGTTATAAAACTGGCCTCGATTTATTCGATTCAGTTCAACAAATCATAACCAGATCACTCTCAGATGAAGTACTGACCTGATCATTCTCTTAAGTTTAAATGACTAGATCATGAGAATTCATAATGTTAAATAGCGGTTATTAAAATAATCGCATACCTACTCACAGTGCATGACACCTCAGGTAGATCACGTCGAATGAAGGTTATAAAATATAAACATGTCCTAATAGGGATGGATACGATGTGCGACGGCATAACGTCAGTCTATTCAACTCCAATATTGATCTGTACCTAAGCATATCAGAAACTTTTATACAGTCGGTTCTTTAAATTCCAGATCATAAGTAAGTATTTATAATGATAAATACCTGCCTAGTAGCTAATTAAAAGAATTACAGTAACAGATTGATTGCACTGAACGAAGATTTTAAAATGTAAACATGCACGTGAATGCATCACTCATTTGATAACACCGCTTCCTAATATAGAAATCACTTAATGGTATGCAATGTACCGTCAGACTATTAACTTCAAATATTGTTTGTAGTAGTTATAATTTTAATCTAATGTACCTGCATTGAACACTTTTATATAATCGTTTCGTACTCTTATAAGTTTTAAACAAGCGAAGTGCAAAATAATTCATAGTTTATGAATAGCAAACTACTACTGAGAAGTTAATTCGAAATAGGTGGTGACTACCTATCTAATATCAGGATTTTTGTAACCTTTAAATAAAACAAATAGAGAATAGTTTCATAATTAGTAATTTATTCAATAATCAAGTACATTGTTTTCTATTTTCGTTATTAGCTCTCTGATGTGCACATAAATATCATCAATATAACTGTTTTTAATAATATGTTGCACGCAAACATCAGCTTTACACTCGCACATGCCTGTAATTTTTTTCGAACTAACATCACTTTTTGTAAGATCGTACATTTCGATTTTAATTAATTTCATGCCTCCAGTGATCGGTCTCTTAATACATGAATAGAATATTTCATCATCATTGTTTCTTTTGCGACTCGTACTCCCAAGATTTTTATCCATTGGAATAAAATTAAATAGTGATTCTTCACTGTCCTGTAAAAAATAGAATATAATTATTAACAATGTCAATTATTATGAATAAGTACCACATTTATTTATTAATTTAAGTTTTTTTAATACTTACAGCCATTAAAGAATCGTTGTTACTTTTAGATGGTTTCGAAGTGATTGGCATTTAAATAGTATCTGCACCGCGAATTTATAGATTTTTTTTGATATTTATAAAGTTCAAAATCGAACAATAATATGATTTATTACAAATCCATTATATGATTTGCTGACACAATTAAAATAAATCTAACAATGTTAGTTGACATCATAGAGTTATAATGCTATAGAGTCACAAACAGACAAATAAAATGTCCACGCTTAACGCCCGCCGGTGCCGACTCGACGCACGCTGCGAAGTAAGCAGAGTTTTTCTTTAGTTATAAGGCGGTTTCCTACCTATTATCAGAAGATACGTGTGGAAGCAAGTATCATAACAAATTTCCATATTTTATTTGAGTGTTGTCAGTTAGAGATTGCAACTCTATAGGTTTTGTAACTCTATGGTAGGCACACATTCGTTGTGCTTATAACCGCCAAATTAGGGCCTCCGACACATTCTTCAGGATTAATGTATGGGTTTTAGCATAGTCTGCTATTATGCACATGCAATTATCCTATAACCACACAACACACACTATGAAATTTGTTAGGATAAAACGGAGGGAATTTTGATGGAGGTTATCACTTCACAGTGAGCAAAGCTATAGAAAGCCAAAAACGAAAACCAGAAGAAAAAAATGTAAGTATTTTAAAAATCGGTATTTTATCATACAATCAATGTATTTGTTTTTATAATTTGTATTAATAATTTATTTATTTTTTACAGGTCGACTACTATGCATTCCTTGTCAGATGACCTGTTCCCGCAATCGGACGAGGAGCCAAAACATGTGTCCAAGGGAAAGAAGCGGGTGATCCATTCGATCGAGTGTGAGAACGACACCCGTAGAGAGTTAGAAAAAAAGAATATTCATACGTAAGTTTTTAACAATATTGTTAACAGTCTAATGACAGCAGGCATGTGAAAAGTTTTTTAATATAGTTCATCTTCATTTCATAGATTACCATCCGAGGATGAGGGGAAGCCGTCGAAGAAGCGACCAGCATCAGTCCCTTCGAAAAAGAAACCGACGATGATCGCACCGATCACCCCACCAGTGCATGTAACGGCGAAAGAACTGTTCGGGGAGTCGGATGACGAAGACGACACACCAACTCCGACTGGTAAACAACTCATACCTTTGCAGTCGGTGTTTGTTAATAAGGTGGCCACGGGGGTGTCCAAACAAATTATGTCGGACAAACGTGGCACTCACTACATTGAGGTAAAGGTGTACCGGTGTTCGGAAATCGAAACCATTCCACCCATAAATAGGTGGCGTTATGCGATTTCTACTTTAAAGTGTAGAACGGACACCGATTCACAATTATGGCAACATCTCAGCAATGTAGTGAATGCTGCGAGAAAGGAATTTCGTGGGGTTCCCAATACTTTCTCATCTTACTTCAGCATGCAACTATAACAAGATGACAATGTAATGAAACATTAAAATTAAAACATGAAATGATTATGTAAAATTATTATCGATAATAATTAAAAGTATTTTAATTTATTTTTTGATTATTTTCTTTGTTTACAGTTAAGATCCCTGAGAATACCCGAGAATCTAATAAAAATGAAATTGTTAAATGTGATAAATGTGAAATCAGAGTAACGAGAAATCAATATCGATATCATTTGAAAACAGAATTACATAAAATGAATTGTTTGATTGCAACTGAATTTAACAATATTTTTATCATTAATACGGCGCTTAAAAATCGAGTAATTAGTTATTGTGTTAAAGCTGAAAATAAGATTTATTCAATACCAGAACATTTTTTATATGATTGTGAAACCGATATTTATAGACTCATAGAAATGAATTTACAGAAACACAAATGTCTTAAGATTCAATTCGAATTATTTGCATTATATTTACTACCGAAAACGAATGAAAAGCAATTGAAATCATTTAATACGAAATATGAAATTATACATGATATTGATGAACTGAAAGATTTATTTAAAATGAAAACTATTGATACGATGAAAAGAAAACTTACCGAATTTGAACACACTGAGTCCGGTTGGACATTTTTATCGCTGAGCCATTTAGAAATAAATATAAATAAATATTGTCCTTTGCGAGGAGGTACGTATATAAAACTGCCTCCTCGCGTGGGTAATACTAAAAGCTGTATTAATGTTAAAAATAATGATGAGTTTTGTTTTCTTTGGAGCATTTTAGCTGGGCTTTATCCATGTGATAAAAACTCGGATAGATGTAGCTCCTATCCACATTTCTCAAATATATTTAATGTGAATGGAATGAAATTTCCTCCATCATTTCAAGATATAAAGATCTTTGAAAAGAATAACTCAAATATAAGTATTAGTGTGTTTGGCTTAGACAAAAAGAGTAAATATGTGACTGAACCTTTATATATGAGTGCTAATAAAAGAATTAATCATTTTAATTTACTATATATTGAAAACAATGGAAAAGGACACTACTGTTTAATAAAAAATCTGGTGAAATTAGTTCGAAGGCAAATAACAAAATACAATGGTAATGTTTATCTCTGTGAATCATGCTTGCAGTGTTTTAGCAGTAAAGAAAAATACAAAAAACATTACTGTTCCAAAGTTTTGCAAGTATTACCGAAACCTGATACGTATTTAATGTTTAAACATTTTGAAAGACAACAAAAGGTTCTTTTTATAATATACGCTGATTTTGAGAGTTTATTAGAAAAATATTCAGATGCCTCACAGAGTGCGAACACTACAAAATATAAAATTCATAAGCCTTCATGCTTTGGTTATTATGTTTGTTGTTCATTTGATAGTTCTTTAAACAAATTAGTAACCTATCGTGGTAAAGATGCATCTGAAGTTTTTATCAAATATTTAATGGAAGATGTGAAATTTATAAATGAGTTGATTAAGTCTAATAAACCAATGCTACAATTAACCGAAAAACAGCAAAATGAATACGATTCAAGCATTTATTGTCATATTTGTAAACATTTATTATTTGGTGATAAAGTTCGTGATCATGATCATATTACTGGCGAGTATAGAGGCGCCGCTCATTCATATTGCAACCTCAATTTCAAAGTATGTTCATTTATACCAGTTGTGTTTCATAATTTATCTGGTTATGATTTACATTTATTCATAATGGAGTTAACAAAATATGATGGTTCAATTAATGTTATACCAAAGACTAAAGAAAAGTACATAACAATCACAAAGTCATTTGAAATAAATGAGAACAAATCCTGTGTAAATGTGAAATTTATTGATTCTTTCCTATTTTTAAGCGCTAGCTTAGATAAGTTGAGTAAAAGTTTAAATGATATTGATTTTATCCATACTTCAAAATTGTTTACTACTCCTATTGAATTTGAGTTAATGAGAAAAAAAGGAATTTATCCTTATGACTACATGAATAGTTTCTTGAAATATTCAGACACATGTTTACCACCTAAAGAATTATTTTATAACAGTTTATCAAAACAACATATATCTGATAGTGATTATAAACATGCGCAAAATGTTTGGGATGAATTTGACATAAATGACATGGGTGAATACACTGATTTATATTTGAAATGTGATATTTTATTGTTAACTGATATATTTGAAAACTTTAGAACCATGAGTTTGCATTACTATAAGTTAGATCCAGCTTATTATGTTACCGCACCAGGCTTTAGCTGGGATGCGATGCTCCTTTATACTGACGTTCGATTAGAATTAGTTACTGATCTTGAAATTTATCAAATGTTGGAAAAAGGTATTCGAGGTGGTTTAGCACAATGTTCGCTGAGACATGCTCAAGCTAATAATAAGTACTTACCAAATTTTGATTATTCAAAGCCATCGAGTTTTTTATTATATCTAGATTGTAATAACTTGTATGGATTTGCTATGATGAAAAAAATGCCAATATCTGATTTTAAGTTTTTATCACCCGAACAAATCAGCAATTTAAATATTGAAAGTATTTCGGATGATAGTGAATACGGATACATTTTGGAAGTTGATTTAGAATACCCTTATAACTTACATGATGCTCATTGTGACTTACCTTTCGCTGTAGAGAAACTTACTCCACCAGGCAGTAAATCAGCAAAACTAGTAGCAAATCTATATAATAAATACTGTTATGTAATTCATTATACTCATTTAAAGGAATGTTTAAAACAAGGTCTCGTATTGAAAAATATTCACCGTGTAATAACATTTAGGCAAGAAAGTTTTCTAAAGAAATATATAGATTTAAATACAAGTTTACGTCAGGCTTCAAAATCTGATTTTGAAAAAGACTTTTTCAAGTTGTTGAATAATTCAATCTTTGGCAAAACTATAGAGAATAAGCGAAAACAAGTGAATGTGAAACTAGTATCTGAATGGGAGGATAATAATAATGTAACAAATAAACGTGTTGGTGCTCGAAAACTAATTGCTAAACCGAATTTAAAATCAGTATCAGTATTTTCAGAAAATTTCGTAGCTATTCAGTTAAGTCTAGAAAAAATAACGTTAGATAAACCGATCTATGTGGGATTCTCAGTATTAGAGTATGCAAAAACACATATGTATCAATTCCATTATAATTTTATCAAACAAAAGTATGGAGAGAATGCTAAACTTTGTTACACTGATACTGATAGTCTTTTATATTTAATTAATACAGATGATGTATATGAAGATATTAAACACAGTATTGAGGTGTTCGATACCAGTAATTTTGATAAAAACAATCCTTATGGAATCCCCATAATAAATAACAAAATACCTGGCTTGTTCAAAGATGAAATGGGTGGTGAATTAATAACTGAGTTTGTAGGATTAAGAGCTAAACTTTACTGTATTAAAAGTAGTAGCGAGGAGATCAAAAAAGCTAAAGGTGTATCTAAGTCTGTAACGAAATCTTTAAATATAGCACATTATTCCGATTGTTTATTGAATGATAAAGATTTAAAATGTAAGATGAATACGATTAAGTCTTTGAAACATACTTTGTATTCGCAAGAAGTGAATAAATTAGTATTAAATCGAAATGATGATAAACTTCAAATACTAGCGAATCAAGTTGATACTGTAGCTTGGGGGCACTATGCATACATTTAGTTATAATTTAAATATGTATTTTATAGTTTAAATAGTTCGTAATAATGTTCAATAAATTGTATATGTTTATTAATTACAATGTTTCACTTTTACCTCATGATTAATTTTGTCAGATCTTATTCGTTTAGTCTAGAGTGGGGCACAATATCTATATAATGGCAATCAATAAGCAATATTCATCATTTGCCTAATAATGAAGTTTAAAAAACAACCGCTAAGCTTGGACGTCGCTCCTATTGATGTAGAAGCAAAATCACAGTTTATAAAACATAGTGAATTATTACCTAATAGTATTCGTTGTCTGATTTGTGGGCCATCTAACTGTGGTAAAACTAATGTAATGGTTACTTTGTTGTTACATAAAAACGGCCTTAAATTTAAGAATTTATATTTATACACAAAAACCCCATTTCAAAGTAAATATTGTTTTCTTAAAGAAGTGCTGTTAAACGTTCCTCAAATCAAATACTATGTATTGAGTGATGATAGTGAAGTTATACATCCAAATGATGCATTAGCGAACACGGTTATAATATTTGACGACGTGGTTTGCGAAAATCAGATCAACATTCGTAATTATTTCGCCATGGGGAGACACAGCCAAATCGATTGCTTTTATCTATCACAGACATATTCAAAGGTACCAAAACAGTTGATTCGTGATAACACAAATTTATTATTGCTCTTCAAACAAGACGAAATTAACTTGAAGCATGTATACAATGAGCACGTGAATTCAGATATGTCATGGAATAAGTTTAAATATATTTGTTATAATGTTTGGCAGAAGAGGCATAGTTTTTTAACTATTAATAAAGACTCTGAATTGAATAAAGGTCGGTATAGAAAAAATCTAGACACCTTTATATACTTATCCTAAAATGCAATATTATCATTTGCAGTAGATAAGTGAGAGCGAATACACAAAAAAAATGAGTCTTAATATTAAAGAACAAATAATTACATCATCAGACAACATAAGAAATAAGCTTAAGCAGTTAAGAGATATGGAAGATCAGAATAGTCATGAACTCAATAAAATATTTAAACCTGTTACTGAACCTCTAACACAAATGTTGGAATCTAATCAAAATAATGTGAAATGTGACTTTAATGTGAGTACTATAAGAGTGCCAGTAAAATTAGAAGGTCCCTTAACCTCTACACCAAATAAACAAACATTGCGTGAAAATTCAGAAATAAATCAATTAGATGACTCAGCAACCTCTACATCATTAACATCGAATAAACATTCGTCGGATGAAGATTCAGAAGCAGAGAATTTGGATTCAAACTCGGAATATTACACCGATACGGAAAATAAAGACCTGTCTATAACAAAAAAATATCTGAGTAGTCTTTATGAAATAAATATTCCTTTTGGAGTCCGGAAAGTAGATGATCAATTAATGATGGGTAATTCTATCGTGAAAATAATTTCTTCAGTTGACGGCGACCAGGAACCGTGTCGAATAAAAATTGATAATGATGAATATCAATTGACTGCGGGACTAAAAGAGGTATTATTACATAAAAAACCGAATCTAACAGTGGTTACTAAAAATGATAAAAAAGTTTATAAAAACATTTTGATAAAAACGAATGCTCATAAGCGTGATTATGATAATAAAGGTCAGTTGAAAGGAGACAAAAGCGATAAATATGGACAAATTATTAAACCTATGTTTATTGAGGATAATAATAAAAAACATGGTGCTGGTATTTTAAATGTTTTAAAGAGATATAGAACAAATACTGATTTCATCTATTGGGATGATCCTAATGAGCTAGTCGAAAGATTGAAACTTCTTATTGCTTCCAAACAAGCTGGAAATACTAATCAAGACAATGAAATTATTTCAATCGTAGAAGAACTACAAGAAGCGGGCATAATAAAATCATAAATAACATAATCATATCAAAGATTTGTTAGTTGTTCAACAGTCGTTAAAGATTATAGAAGCTTAAAATGAGTAAAGAAGATGTGGTGAATGAAATACACAAAAATGCAAGAGTCAATTTCCCTCGCAGATGTGTTTTACTTAGAGACATAGATGATCTTTGGCAAGCTGATCTGATTGATGTGCACAAAATATCGAATATTAATTCAAATCATAATTTTATACTTATCGTGATTGACTGTTTTTCTAAGTATGTTTGGGTCAGACCGTTAAAAAATAAAACTAAAGACTCTGTAACAACGGCATTTCAATCAATTTTGTGCAATGGTAGAGTTCCTGTAAACTTACAAACAGACTGGGGTAAGGAGTTCTACAATAAAAGTTTTAAAAAGGAGATGCAAGCACATTCAATAAACCATTACTCAACATATTCAACTAAAAAGGCTTCAATAGTTGAACGAGTAATACGTACTATAAAAGGTAAACTTTATAAAACTTTTAGTTTGAAGGGTAACTTCAAATGGATTGATGGAACCTTAGAAAAAGTTGTGGATGATTACAATCACACTAAACATAGAACTATTCATATGTGCCCGGCGAAAGTGAATAAACATACAAAACACATTGTGATGCAAAGATACCGCATTCTTAACAAACCAATAGTTAAGAGAAAAAGTCATTTTGTTGTCGGCGATGTAGTACGGATAAGTAAGCATAAAGCATGTTTTGAGAAAGGTTACACTCCAAATTGGTCGACTGAGTTATTTAAAGTAATTGTTGTTCAGAATACTGATCCACCAACTTATGTACTAGAAGACTCAAGAAAAAATAAAATCGTAGGATCATTTTATGCTCAAGAGCTACAGAAAACTAAAAATCCTGACGTGTATTTAGTTGAAAAAGTCCTACAGAAAAAGGGAAATAAAGTTTTTGTTAAGTGGTTAGGATTGCCATCTCAGGAAAATAGTTGGATAAGCAACACTAATATATTATAAATTGCAAGCCTAATTTCATCATTCTTCGTTTACATATGGAAGGGAAAGGTCTTGTGAATAATATTATAAATCATCTACCGTTTGAGTTACATCTCCCGGGCTATAATTACTGTGGACCAGGAACAAGATTACGTGAGAGACTTATCAGAGGCGACAAGGGTGTGAATCAACTTGACGAATATTGTAAACAACACGATATTGCATATTCGAAAACAGATAATTTACAAGCCAGACACGCAGCAGATAAGATCTTAATGAGAATGGCTAAGACAAGAGCATCATCATCCCAAGCGAACGCAGGAGAAAAGCTTGCGGCAAATATTGTCAATAAAGCAATGTTGGTTAAACTATCGCAGGGAGCGGGATTAAAAAACAGTTTTAAAAATGTTGTTGCCTATGCGAAAAAAAATATTCGTAAAGCAAAGCCTACGTGTAAAAAGATGGCAATCGATTTGGCTATAGCTGCTATTAAAGATCTTGTATCTAATTCCGAAGTGAAAATTCCTCGGGTGATACCACTACCGAAGACAGGAGGATTCTTACCATTAATACCGATCATTACAGGATTATCTGCCGCCGGTGCTTTTGTTAATAAAACATCTGCTATAGCACGAATGATTAAAACGTTTCAAAGTGCGCAAAAAACATGGAACAAGGTGAAGACGCTTAATCAGAATTTTGAGCCAGTATGTTTAGGGGGAGGACTAAAGCTCAAACCATATAAAAGTGGTCTAGGTATTTACACTTCGACAAAAAACTGAATAAGCAGCTACCTAATCGCCCTCTTACCAATATTGATATAATGAAATATTCCAAAAATATTCCATATTTTCGAGGTGTGTTCATGAGAGATCAATTACCTAAACGCCCTCGTAAAATCGAATGTGGTATAATTAATTTGGATAGCTCTAAAAATCAAGGCACACATTGGGTAGCTTATGTTAAGAAAAATAATTACATTGAATATTTTGATAGTTATGGTGATCTAAAACCACCAACAGAATTTATAAAATATGTAGGGAACAGCATTCAGTATAATTATATCAATTATCAAGGCAGTCATCCATATAACTGTGGTCATTTATGTCTTAAATTTCTTGAAACTTGTATGCTTTAATTTCAAATAAATTGTATGATTGAGGTGTAATAAATCAGTGTTCGTTTATGCTTCAATTGAACAAGAAGCATTTTGTTTTTACTACAAGTATTAATTGTAAAAATTATGATTGATTTCAATATTAAAAAAAGTAAGAAAAGTGTTAGTAAACCGACAAAAACTAACAGTTTAAATCACGACTCCATTAAACACACACGTGTTGTACCAGCACTCAGTGAGATTAACAAAGAGTTTTTAAGAAATTTGGGATTTCGACTATGAGTATCTTACAAATCAATGAAGCACCTCATTTTGACAACTCTATCGAGGGTTATGAAGTACATTCATATACTCCGTACACAAATAGCTTCAAAGAAAACGATGAAATACGAATACCGATTAATCAACAAGACATTTATCTACTACCTTCAGCCAGTTCTATTTTCATTGAAGGATGCATAGAAGTATTTACGAAGGATACTGTAGGAAAATTTGTAAAAAAGGAGTGCCAATTTAACAATAACCCTATACCGTTTCTTTTTCATGATATAAGATATGAGATAAATGGAGTTGAAATTGATCGTATTAGACATGTCGGTATTACTTCTACAATCAAATTTTATACTTCAATGAATGAGGGAGAAAGTAAACAGGCTGCTCTGTGGGGATGGAACTTGAATGGGACAAAATCTATGAATGGGTTTTTTAATGTAATATTACCGCTGAGTAAACTATTAGGATTTGCTGAAGACTATAACAAAATTGTATTAAACTGTAAACATGAATTAATATTAACGAGATGTAAATCGAATGCCGATGCTTTCATACTTGATAAGGATGACCGTGTATCAGTCAATATTGAGAGAATTCAATGGCGTGTACCTCATATTAAAGTATCCGATCGAGAAAGATTACTACTCTTAAAGCAATTAGAAAAAGATAAGCCAATACAAATAGCATTTCGGAACTGGGACACATATGAATATCCACTTTTACCTAAAACAAATAAGCATTCATGGTCAGTCAAAACTGCCTCCCAACTCGAAAAACCTCGATATGTTATATTTGGTCTTCAAACAACTAAGAAAAATTTAAAGGACAGAAATTGTTCCTTGTTTGATCATTGTAATTTAACTAACGTTACATTGTTTTTGAATTCGCAAACATATCCATATGATGCGCTTAAGCTTAACTTTGATAATGATAAATATCGTATATTATATGAAATGTACATCAGATTCCGTCAGTCTTACTACAACACTCCAGTTGACCCGTTGCTTAATATCATTGACTTTAAAGAAAAAGCACCTTTGTTTGTAATTGACTGTTCAAGACAAAATGAAACATTAAAAACAGGGCCAGTAGATGTCAGGCTAGAAATAGAAAGCGATAAAGATTTTCCTGACCAAACGAGTGCCTATTGTCTCATAATCAACGATCGAATTGTAGAATATAAACCTCTGAGCAGTACAGTTCGCAAGATATCATGAAGTTAATAGTCGATGTTCAAGGTTTTAAAACAGAATTAAATCAGTTTATACCTAAAGAGATAGCTATTCTGGATAATAAAGGACTACAATGCTTTTTAATACGACCACCATGTCCGTTTTATGATTTAACTACAAAAGAAAAAAGACAGGTTGACTGGATTGAAAGAAATAGAAACGTTTATTGGAAGGAAGGATTCATTTCTTTTTCGAATTATAAAAATCTGATTGCACCTATACTTGATAATAAGCGTATTTATGTTAAAGGTGAAGAAAAAGCTAAATGGGTTAAAGAAATATTTGATAATCATAATGTTGTTAATATAGAGAATTTGAACTGTCCTAATTTTTATGCTTTATCTAATATTTACAGTGAATGTAATGATGTCTATACATGTATCTATCATAAGAATGTTTGTGCTTTAAAAAATGTAATCTGTTTAAATAAGTGGTGTGTTGATAATAAAGAAAGATTATATTAACGAAATTATGTTTTATTTATTAACCTACTCTACTCATATAAATCTACTTTAAACTGCCTTAGTGTTAGTCTTATACAGAAATCTTAATTGATCAGTCAACAGAAATCACAATTCAAGAATAATGGAGGGATTTTATTGTTGTTCAAAGAAATGTATCGATATGACTGGAAGTGATGGTATCGATGGCCGCGCTTGTCATATTTGTCGAGCATACAGTTTCTGTCATTGTGAATGTGTGACATATATGAAGAACTTACCGTTTCTTTACAAGCTTTACATCATTTGGTGTAAGTTTAGGAAACTATGTACCTAATATAAATTACTAATAAATATGTGAATTATTGAATCAAGGTGTTTCATTCCAAGAGTTAAATGCATTCGTTTTGAATAGATCGAATTGAAATGATGGACCTATCGGATAGGTAGGATGTAGAATGAATAGAAGATTAGTCTTGTATGTAATAGAACGGACTCTGTTTATCCTAACGGTTTTGAATAGATCAAACTGAATGATGGAACTATCGGAAAGGTATGATGAATAGAGGAACAGATGAACAGATGAATAAATGAACAGATGAATAGATGAACAGATTGAATAGATGATGCTATGAGGCAAAATACCTATATATACTCTACTCTAATACCATACTGAAACCAGGAACCAATTCTATATTTTAGACTTGGATAATGGTCTACTGGTTCCAAGTTTAGGACGACTGCACTTCTGAATTTTTTTAAGGAATAATAGGTCCCAAAAATTCTAAGTTCTAGTAATAAACGTTCTAGTAAGACGTCTTTTTCGGGTAGAATTAGATTTCAGTAATAACAGTCAGAATGTACTAAGAAAATATGAAAACAGCAAAAGAAATACACAAAATGTCGGAAAAATTATCGTTCTACTGCCGTTTTCTTACCTTCACTCGCGTCCCTCGAAGGCCCGCGTATATTTGGTGGTCTTGGAATTACGAGGTATCTTCTAGACACTGCGTGTTACATTTTCCGCATTGTAACTTATCACAGTGTGACGATAAACGCTGAACATATATATTATAAAAAACGATAATCATATTTATTCATGCTTATAATTTCAAAAGCGTGAATAAATGAGATCAAGACAATAATACACTGCCTACCTGTGGAACGCTTCTCTCCTCAGTGACGGTACGATGTTCGAGTCTCTCAACCGGTTCTTCCTCCCACACTTCGGCCGGTACAAGGCGCGACTCCGATACGAACTGGGACTCTTCCCCTGATGACGATGATACTTCTGTCGGCAGCTGCGAGAGTAAATGTAGTGTGAATTTAAATGTGATCACGAGTGAATAACAATGTGCGTGTTAATTACTGCTAATTATATCCAGTATGGATATACGTATCATTTGCTATTAAATTGACAATGTCACTATTTTTATGTAAATTAGTGTATAAAAAGAATGTGAATAAATCTAATCTCAAGCGTAAAAGTGTTAATTTGATTAGAGTTTTACGTGAAAAAATGTGAAGTAACTCTAGTTTAACATCCAGTTCATCGCTATATGCTTATATTTGTTCATGTACGTCTTTATGTCTTTGTAGTAGAGCGGCGGTGCTATTCATTTGATAGTGTGACTTTTTTATGTCAATAACTGTATAAATATGAACTAGAGATAAAAAGGATGTGAGTAAATGGTGTGCACAAATGTGATTTTACGTGAAAAAGTGTGATCTTACGTGACAAAATGTGATTTTGCGTAAAAAAGTGTGATCTTACGGGATAAACTGTGATTTTGCGTGAAAAAGTGTGATCTTACGGGATAAACTGTGTTTTTACGTGAAAAAGTGTAATCTTACGTGAAAAAGTGTGATCTTAAGTGAAAAAGTGTGATGTTACGTGACAAATTGTGATTTTACGTGAAAAAGCGTGATCTTACGTGACAAAATGTGATCTTACGTGACAAAATGTGATTATACGTGACAAAAAGTGATTTTACGTGAAAAAGTGTGATCTTACGTGACAAAATGTGATTTTACGTGAGAAAATGTAAAGTATCTTGTTTCACCTGTAATCTAGTGATTCCAGCTTCCTTAAGTTTATCGGCGTGTCCCTTCAAAGCGTCCAGTTCGTCCCTATGTGCCAATATCTGTTCATGTATGTCCTTATGTCTCTGTAGTAGAGCGGCGGCGGTGTGCGCGTCCTGACCGACGTCGACGGTCGCAACTAGTGGTCGCTTCTCTTTCATCCAGGATTCAGCTTCGTTCGCGTCGCCGTAGAACTGAACAAATTAATATGGAAAAATTAAGAATAAATGTTGTAACGATACTTTTTGATTATATTACAATTCCTTCGCTAATTAACCGAAATTTTTTTTTGTGTATATTCGTAGGTCTGAGAATCTAACTTATTTTTGTACTAGCTACGCCCCGCGGTTTCACCCGCGTAATAATTTTCTGCGCAACTTTCTTAATTTTTTATTTCATAAGTACCTTCTCCTGATAATAACAAACAGACCAAAAAAAGAATTGGCCAAATTGGTCCAGGCGTTGTTGAGTTATGCGCTTATCAACACATTTTGCGATTCATTTTTATATTATAGAATATGGCTATACAACGTTTGCCGGGACAGCTAGTCTATACATATAAAATGCTTTATCCTGACTGACTGACGGATCAACGCACAGCCTAAACCGCTGATTATAGAGACCTGAAACTTGGAGGGTGTGTTCTTTGTGTGACGTAGGCATCCGATAAGAAAGGATTTTCCGGAATTCTACTCCTTAAGGCGTGAAAAGGGGGGGAATTTAGTATGGGATAATGCAACGTGATTACTTGGTTGAATTTTATTAGGACCATTTTCGACTTCTACGCGAACGAAGTCGCGGGTAAAAGCTAGTACATTAATATAAGTGGTGCGTGGATGCAAATGGTTGTTTTTAGGCTACTTGTACGTGTATACAGGCTGTTTTCCGCCATTGGACCCTTTTTAATTGGGTCCTCTTTGCGTGAGGATGGAGTAGGCTTGCCCAGCACCTACCTACCCTCTCAGCTTAGACGACCATGTCCAGAGGAGAGAACTTGTCAATACTTCTGGAGCCAACTAAGCCGCGGGTTTCATCACGATGTTTTCCTTCACCGTAAGACCAATGTCAATTAGCGCACATAAATTTTTCTTAAGAAAAATCCATTAGTGCACGGCCGGCCGGGATTCGAACCCAGAATGAAAGTCGAGGTATCTACCACTAAGCCAACACCGCTCTTTGTTTTTAGGGTTTCGTACCTCTAAAGGTAACAATAGGAACCCTTATAAGATCACTTTCTTGTCCGTCTGTCTGTCACTACCGACTGTTTTGTTTGATAGAGGCTGAGGTTCGATCCCCGCTTCAAACAAACAATAAAACATTGTCACATTCATCTATACTAATATTATAAAGCTGAAGAGTTTGTTTGTTTGTTTGAACGCGCTAATCTCAAGAACTACTGGTTCGAATTGAAAAGTATTTTTGTGTTGGATAGTCCATTTATCGAGGAAGGCTATAGGCTATTTAATATTTCGATATTCCCACGGGATCGGGAGTTACGCGGGTGAAACCGCGGAGCGCTGCTAGTATAATATAAATATGATTCGTTGTCTCTCTCTCTGTTACCTGATGCGCGTCTGCATCGTCAGCGAGCTGCTTCTCCCGCTCGGCCACGAGCTGCCGGAGCGTGTCCCACTGCTGGCCGAGGGACTCCAGCCGGCGCGATATCTCGCTGCTCTTAGGGTGCTTCGCGTCTATCAGGCTGGACAAACACATACACATATAAAAGGTTTATATCTTACTAATATTATAAATAAATAAATAAATCTTTATTTTCTCCCAAAAACATACAAAACAATATAAATTTAATAAAATAAGTCCAAGACTTTCGCGGGTAAAACCGCGGGGCGAAGCTAATGTTACTATATCAGCAAGCCGTTGTGGACCACTTCTGTGCACCTAAACAAACTTTTGGAAATAAAACATTTATTTTTGACGTAATAACATCTATACTAATATTATAAAGCTGAAGAGTTTGTTTGTTTGTTTGTTTGAACGCGCTAATCTCAGGAACTGCTGGTTCGAATTTAGAAATTCTTTTTCTGTTGGATAGTCCATTTATCGAGGACGGCTATAGGCTACTTTTTATCCCGATATTTCCACGGGATCGGGAGTTACGCGGGTGAAACCGCGGAGCACTGCTAGTCTTATATATTGATGAACACCGGCAGCACTTACAAAAAAAGTGTGACGTCATCACGTTCTGTTCACATTCCGGGAACGTGAGTTTTATTGACAAAATGGTAACCACAGCAACGTAATGTTTTCTTATGACGTTATCACGTAAAATTATCGTCCGTAAACCGACTTTACGACAAAAATTTTTTTTCTTAAAAAAAATGAGGTTAAGTATGTCATTTCGAAAATCAACAGATTTTTTAAAATAGGTCATTCAGACGTAGGACAGTAGATAAAACTTAAAAAATAAGTATAATCTTAAGGTTAATGAACTCTTCGTGTAAATAACAGCTGATTTTCAGGCAAACCTAAAAATAGTCAAAAAAATTGTTTGAATTCTAAAAGTCATAGAACAAAAGTTTTTTTTGTTTAGGTGCACAGAAGTTGCTAATATGATCAAAATTCTTTATTCATTTAGAATCATACAATTTGCATTGGATCGTCTTAAAAACTAAGTTAGAAGCTGTGCCTTCGGAACGCGCCCAACAATAAGAAGAAGGCACAAGAAACTCATGGGTTTTTTTTTGTAATCATGCTCACAAAAGTCAAGATATTTGAAATGGAGCAATTAAAGTCATGTCCATGGATACTTGTCATTAAGGAACGACGATGTATTCTATTCGTTGCCTAGCACCCACAACACAAGGACAGTTGCTTGCTCGTTGCTAGATGGCGCTGTTACATGTTTTACAATATAATTTGACGAACCAGTTGGCACAATGGTCATCATGCCGGACTGCCAAACACAGGGCTGCGGGTTCGATACCCGCCTCGGACATGTATTTAGGCTTAGACATTTGTCTGATGTCTGGTTGTTTCTAAAGAAAAATATATATGTAGTATATGAGTTGTCTAGCAGCCATAACACAAGTGTAGTTACTTAGCTTGGGGCTAGATGGCGATGTGTGGAATGTCCTGTAATATCTATACTTATATTATAAAGCTGAAGAGTTTGTTTGTTTGTTTGAACGCGCTAATCTCAGGAACTACTGGTTCGAATTGAAAAATTATTTTTGTGTTGTATAGTCCATTTATCGAGGAAGACTATAGGCTACTTTTTATCCTGATATTCCCACGGGATCGGAAGTTACGCGGGTGAAACTGCGGAGCGCTGCTAGTTTATTATAATACCTCTGTCCCTTAGCCCTGTGCCGCTGCGCAATAATCTCCCTGGCCTTCATCTCCTGCATCAGGCCCGTGTGTTTGTGACGTAACGCGAGCACGCCTCGGAGGTCCTTGGCCGCGATGTCCGCGCGGCATATACGCTGCTTATCCGTTACCCAGCCTGGGAAATATAATAACGAGTCATTTATTGGAACATTACCTGTCAATAGTGCGTACATGTCGACAATTGGAACATAACCTGTCAACAATCGGTGCGAACATGTTGACAATTGGAACATAACTTGTCAACAATCGGCGCGAACATGTCGACAATTGGAACATAACTTGTCAACAATCGGTGCGAACATGTTGACAATTGGAACATAACTTGTCAACAATCGGTGCGGACATGTTGACAATTGGAACATAACTTGTCAACAATCGGTGCAAACATGTTGACAATTGGAACATAACTTGTCAACAATCGGTGCGAACATGTTGACAATTGGAACATAACTTGTCAACAATCGGTGCGAACATGTTGACAATTGGAACATAACCTGTAAACAATTGGAACACGGTAACTCATGGTAGCAACAGTCAAAACAGTGACAGATTATTATTTAGTCCAGTTTTACGAAAACAGCAACAAGCAAAACCAATCCTATGTCGATAAACCTATACATATAAAATTCTTTGTCCTGAATGACTGACGGATCAACGCACAGCCTAAACCGCTGATCGTAGATACCTGAAACTTGGAGGGTGTATTCTTTGTATGACGTAGGCATCCGATAAGAAGGATTTTCCGGAATTTTACTCCTAAGGGGGTGAAAAAGGGGGACAAAGTTTGTATAGGACAACAGGATTCCTTGGTTCATTTTAGACTTCTACGCGGACGAAGTCGCGGGCTAAAGCTAGTTAATCAATAAAATTGTCATTAATTGTGGCACACAAAATATTAATAACTAGCTTTTGCCCGCGACTTCGTCAGCGTAGAAGTCTAAAACTTGAAGTAGATTGGACCAAGGAATCACGTTGTCCCATACAAACTTTGCCCCCCTTTATCACCCCCTTAGGGGTAGAATTTCGGAAAATCCTATCTTATCGGATGCCTACGTCACACAAAGAATACTCCCTCCAAGTTTCAGGTATCTACGATCAGTGGTTTAGGCTGTGCGTTGATCCGTCAGTCAGTCAGTCAGTAGTTCAGTACAAAGCATTTTATATGTATAGATTGGAACATGGCCTATCAACAATTGGGTCTGCTTACGTAGATTACCCAGCACTTTGCGATGTAACTTCATCATTTCTGTGAGGTTTCTTTACAAACTATGTAAAATAAGTATATGAAACATACCTTCTTCCTCGTCATGATCCTCCAAGAACTGGTACTGGTTCCGAGCATCTTCAAGTCTCGCTTTTCGATCTTTAGCGGCTTCTACCAAACTATAATTAACAAATAAAGTTAGGTGTTTTGCGATTTTTATAAGATTTTGTACAAAGGAAGATAAAAATCTTCTATTTCTTGAGATTGTCATTTTAAGATTCGCGCGAATCTGTAACACAAGTCACATGTTGCAGCTGCGTAACCCAAACAAAAACAGGTCTAAGCTTCGACGGTGATATTTTAAGATGCGCGCGCATCATTGTAACCCTAAAGTACCAGGTTAAAGGTGCCTGCAAAATCAGACAGACGGACAGACGAACGTATAACTTCTGACGCGCGTACATAAGAACACGTACCGCACAGTTCCGATAGCTTACCTAGCATATTCACTATGCAGATGGTCCAGCTTGCCCTGCAGCTGTTCCAAGCTGTTCCCGGCTCGAGCCAACCGCCTGATGCCGTCGTCTACAGCTCCCAGCTGTAGTTCCTGCAGCGCGTGCGCTTGCAACAGCCGCTCGACGTCGACTAGGTGCCGGCCAACGTCTTCTGATTGGAATTGAGCCTGGAAAGATGTTGGTTACAATCAATTACCCTGTCAATTATTGAACTCACAGTCAACGATTGGCACCTAAAATGTCAATGATTGGAACTCACAGTCAAAGATTGGCACCTACCCTTAATTAGCGTCAATAATTAGCACCCCTGCCAACATAAGGTAAGCCTTCAGTGGATTAAAGGGCATAGCGGCTCCAGCGGCAACGATGCTGCGGACGAACTCACCAGAAGGGGATCAAACTCCGTACCTACGGGACCCCTCCCAATAGTACCACTTCCCTACTCTCAGGTAAGGGCATGGTTACGATCGCGCACTGATGCGCAGCATGACAAAAGATGGGCACAAACCACAAGTTGTCGGCAATCTAGGGAAGCACTACCACAACCCAGGCCTAAACTTGCGAGGACACTGCTTCGTCTGAAAAAGCGCGACCTACGTACAATGGTAGGCACAATAACCGGACATTGCTCATTGAATAAACACCTTAATGTCTTAGGTATAACCGACAGCCCGCTCTGCAGAGCGTGTCTGTCAGATGAAGAGACCATCGCTCACGCAGTCCTGAAGTGCGAGAGCCTGGCTGCATACAGGGACAACCTACTTGGCAACCCTGCAACACTCCAAGAGGCGTGCGAGGACCCCAGGAGAATTCTGCGCTTCTGGGCGGAGCTGGGTTGGCTAGAGTAACAGCCGAAGATCACGCGCAATGGGCAGACCTATGCCTGAGTGCGGAAAATCGGACCCCTAACCTGAACCTAGCACCCCTGCCAACAACTGGCACCTGTTAACAATTAGTTACACACCTTCATAACCTCCAACGTCTGCGCGACATGATCCGCCTCCCTTAGCATAGCGGTCAACTGCGCCAACTTCGCCAGCGAAGCTCTATGCTTCTCCAACAGCTGAAGCAGCTCGTTCCAGCGCTGTAGTACAGCTTGCTCGGTTCGGGACACAGCCTCTGAGCCGTGGTAGTTCTCACGGACCAGTTCCGCAGCCATGGCTGACAGGTCTTCGAAGCGTTCCGTCCTATAAAAAATTATTTTTTTAGAGGTTTTAGCACTCTAAAACATACCTATCACTTTAAAAGCGAAAAATTTAGCTCCAAACTAAGGAACTTGATCGGAACCAGTTCAATACAAGCAAATTAAGCCTTGTACGGAACCAGTTCCAAAACTTCAGTTCTATAGACGACCGAAGCTTGTACTATGGTGACCAGATAAAGTACTTAAAATATTGCTAATAGTAAAGAAATATGTGAAATATGTGTTTACATCATTTGGTTCGTAAAACAAACAGTTTGATAAAATGCCTACAATTAACGCATTACATGTCAACAATTGAAACATGGCATGTCAACAATTGGAACATGGTCTGTCAAAAATTGGAACATGACCTGTCAACAATTGGAACATGATCTGTCATCAATTGAACATGACCTGTCAACAATTGAAACGTATCCTGTTAACGATTGGCACATGACCTGTAAACAATTGGAACACGACCTGTCAACGATTGGAATACAACCCACTAAATGTCAATAATTAGATCAACCCTCTAAAAACTTACCTGGCTAGTATGTCGGCGCTAATCGCCTCATGTTTCTTGACGGTGGCGTCGACCTGCGCCAGATTCGATCCATATCGAGGATCGGACAGTACTTGGATCATTTCTTTCAAGTAGCCCTTACGGAGGACCGACTGGAAAAAGAGAACAGATTAACTAAGAAAATTACACAGATATGTTTTTATTTTTCTAAGACTAACATTTATATTAAATACATGATTATTTTAATAGAGAAATACTTATACCAGAAACAAATATAGATCATAAGAATATTTGTTTTACGGCGGATATCAAACCAGCAATTTTCTGGCTATCTTTCACAAGAAACAAGTGTGTCCTTCCTCTTTGGACACTGAGTGAGTGAGGCGCATTTTACACGTATACACTTTACTGGCTACTGATTTTTCTGATTTTTTAGTCATTTTAAATAATACAATAAAATAATATGGCAGTCATACAAAATTTATATCTATACTAATATTATAAAGCTGAAGAGTTTGTTTGTACGCGCTAATATCAGGAACTACTGGTTCGAATTGAAAAATTCGTTTTGTGTTGGATAGGCCATTTATCGAGGAAGGCTATAGGCTACATTTTATCCCGATATTCCCACGGGATCTGGAGTTACGCGGGTAATTTATAATAATATTCGAACCTTGATTTATACTAAATACAAATCAATATATTGAACTGCCATATCAAGCTCATGTATCAAACTGAGCTTGATACATGAGGAAAGTTAACTTCCATACATTTCAATACGAATAAGTTGGATACGTAGCTAGTGACGTCACCATGGCATCCCGGTGAGGTGAGGCCCTTATTGGACTTCTCTTACCTTAGTATTGAATTTATAATTCAATTGTTCGAGTCGTTGTTGACGCAGTAGTTCTGTACGTAGTGCTATCTCACGAGCGTGTTCCGCCTGAAAATTATCAAAAAACAAAACAATATTTAGCAAAAGACGAAACTGAGTTAAAGAATAAACTATCTTTAGAGAGAAATTACAATAAAAAAAGTGTGGCACTCGGGCACTGCCGCGGTAAAGCTATTGCATCGAGCGAGCTTCGTACAGTCGTACCATATACATACACGTTAAGCGAACGCTCGGCCGAGCTACATGGTAGGCGGAGTGGGGAGTGTTAGGTTTTATTTTCGTTACGGAATTTCTTGATTCGGCCCCGCGCTCAAAGCCCGCGATAAAAGCTATGCAATAGCTTAAAAAATATATTTTAAAACATACAACGACACACAGATTTATTATAATTTTGCATAGGATTTAAAATGCATTAAAAATAAGCTTAAAAATGTTCTGGGATTAGAACTCGTTATGATATTATAGCAGATTTATGCAAAACCAGCCAAGTGCGAGCCGGAATCGCGCACGAAGGGTCCCGTAGCATTATATTCCGTTATACGTCTGTGAAAATTTCAACTGTCTAGCTATCACGGTTCATGAGATACAGCCTGGTGATAGACGGATAGTGGAGTCTTAGTTAAAGGGTCACGTTTTAACCCTTTGGGTACAGAACCCTAAAGAAAATAATGACGCTGGGATTTGAACCCGCTATCATATGAGCGTAACATGGAACTTTTTTTTCTAATCAATCGTCTGTAGTTTCAAATTTAAACGCAAGTGATTTATTAGCACATTGTTTTATACTGTTTCCAATCGTTTATTTAACTTTTGACAGATCACGCACATAAAGTTTAGTAATAATTTTTGATACAATGTACTACAGGTAATACTGTACTTCATGGACGGGCTCCGCCCACTTAAGAGGTGTGTCATTCGTAATTAATGACCACAGACTAAAAACGGTTTTGAAATAAATCGATTATCGATTATATTTATAAAACATACTATTTTATTGTGATTATATTTTATATCAAATCACGTAAAAACCTTTATTATTTTGCATTAAAATGCCCTCAATGTCTCTGTTTTAATGCATAATTAATTTGCGTAATGAAAACAGGTCCATCGTACTCGTACCTAGTAATGGGATCGAATATATTCGTTGCAAATTATTGAATGTAAAGTAATCGTTTGGACTTACTGTAGTTGGTTCAAATAAAAAGCATGTGAATGAACTGCGGTACCTACTTGTAAGGAACAGGTACAAAATAATGAGTGTGTCAAATCGATTAAAACTTCTTCATGAATAAAATCGATCGATGAAAGAAATCGAATCGGTAACGGGTCAGGGTATCACTATTTGAGTAAGTATTAGAGCTGTCAAAAGTTAAATAAACGATTGGAAAGGGTATAGGACAAGTTATACCTGTTCAAGTTTCTGCCAAGCCCTCTCCAAGTCCTGAGGCAGCTGGCCTTCCAGCGGCGACCAAGTCTCTCCGGTTAGACTCTTTTGCATGGTGTTTATGTGGAAATATAGAGCTTCGATTTCGGAACGCTCTTTGTATCTGAAAAAAGAACATTTGTTTGAAAACTACTTTTTAATTTATTACTACAATTGGTACCAGATATTATGACAACAATTGGAACATGACATGTCAAGAGTTGAAACATGACATGTCAAGAGTTGAAACATGACATGTCTACAGTTAGTACCTGACTTGTCAATAATTAGTAAGTAACCTGTCAATAATTGGAACCTGAGCAGTCAACAATTAGAACATGACATGTCTACAGTTAGTACCTGACTTGTCAATAATTAGTAAGTAACCTGTCAATAATTGGAACCTGAGCAGTCAACAATTAGAACATGACATGTCTACAGTTAGTACCTGACTTATCAATAATTAGTAAGTAACCTGTCAATATTTGGAACCTGACCAGCCAACAATCAGAACATGACATGTCAACAATTGGCTCTAAATAACAATACTTACTTAGGCGGTTTCTCCACAGTCCTGTACTGTTTGAAAGCCAGCAACAGCCTTTGGATACCGTCCAATGAATTGGGGAACTCCCTCCCGTTGAGGTCTTCAATCTTGAGTCTTATCCAGTCAAGTAAGGTGGTGACCAGTTTACTGTATTCCGCTTTACGGCTGTCGCATTCCATCATTTGGCCGATTATCTGTTGGAAAAAATAGTAGGTATTGTTAATTTAAAACTAGCAGCGCCCCACGGGGATATAGGGCTCAAAAGTATCTATATTTTTTTCCGTCCCCTAAACTACCACTATGCCGATTGTCATCCAAATTGGAGCATTCGTTTGACAAAGAAGAAGGAACAAGCAAACAAATAAACAAGATTAGGATTTTAATATGCAATAAAGATTCTAAGCTGTACGAAATAAATTAAAATTTAGCTTTTTAAGTGTCAGCAATCGGAACATTCTGTCAAATATTGATGCACACCGTAACACAATTGGAACATGCCATTAAACAGATGCCCCCCTGTCAACAACTGGTACCTGCCATCAAATAGATGCCCACTGTCAACAATTGGTACCTGCCATCAAACAGATGCCCCCCTGTCAACAACTGGTACCTGCCATCAAACAGATGCCCCCTGTCAACAATTGGTACATGCCATCAAACAGATGCCCTATCAACAACTGGTACCTGCCATCAAACAGATGCCCCCTGTCAACAATTGGTACATGCCATCAAACAGATGCCCTATCAACAACTGGTACCTGCCATTAAACAGATGCCCCCTGTCAACAATTGGTACATGCCATCAAACAGATGCCCCCCCCTGTCAACAACTAAGTTGAACTCACGTTAGCGATCCTCCGTCCGCTCTTCTGTTCGTTCTTCATGCGCGCAAACGTATGGTAGTAGCTGGCAACGTACGTCATTACGGACTTCTCGTCGGGGCGCGTCGTGTCCACATCTATACATAAATCAATCATTGTAATTTATTAGTTGCGACTTGGGGTTTCACCTGCGTATGTTCGGATCCCGAGAGTATATCGGGATAAAAGTAATCTATGTGTTAATCAAGGTCTTCACCTATCTACATACCGAGTATCACAATCGGTCCAGTACACACAAAATTTCACACTTATAATATTAGTAGGAAGTTAGGATTTATGCAATTGAAAAGCGGCCAAGCGCGAGTCGGACTCGCGCTCAATGGGTTCCGTATCATATTGTATAGGAGCAGTGGAGAAATACATAATCAGTGAAAATTTCATCTGTCTAGCTATCACAGTGAGATGAGATGCAGCATGATGACAGACAGACAAACAGACAGTGAAAACTTAGTAATAGGGTCCCGTTTTTACCCTTTCGTTATGTACAACCCACCCATCCCCTTCTTTAATTCTTGTCCATCCAAAGGTTGCCTGGAAGAGATCGCTGTTAGCGATAAGGCCGGCTATTGTGCCATATTGTTAGGTTTAATATTGTTTTTGTAACAGGAGTTTATGTTAGAATTAAGGTTTCATGTGGTACAATAAAGAGTTTATCTATCTAGGTATGGAACCCTAGAAACTCCTGGAGCTAATGAAATGTAGCTTACCCTCAGCATCCAAGAGTCGTGGTATTCCGAGATGGTTGTGTGCAACATCGAAGGCATGGTTCAACGTCTCCACGTGGTCAGTCGTCGGTAGCTCCGCCCAACGGAACAGATCCGGTCTGTAAACATAAACATTATATATGATAGGATTTTGTCATGTAGCGCCATCTTGCAAGTGAAGTGATTCATGGTGGTAATCCTAGATATAACCAACCAAAATAACCAATGCGACTAAAAACTATAATTGAGATACTATAATTGGCATTTAATGTTACCAACTGGCACCCCCTGTCAACAATTGGTATTCCCTGTCAACAATTGGTAAAAACATGTTACCTGTGAGCGTGTATAAGCGCATTAAACCCGAGCCCGGATCGCCAGGAGTCGGTGAAGTTGTGTATGTGGACGCCATGGTAGCCGGAGGTCTTGCGTTGGCACCATAGTAGAAGCGCGTCTTTCGCTGATTTCTTCTCCGATGATTCGTTCTCTTCATCCTAAATATTAAATGTAAATATTAGAAAATAGTTCGTTTTTAAGAAAATGTTTTCTAATATAAGTGATTTCATGAAATGATCAATGAACTTATTCTAAACTTGGCGCTACACCAATTAGCAATTGACAACAACCGGTCAATAACTAGCACCCCACCTGTCAACAACTAGCACCCCCATCTGTCAACATCTTGTCCCACCTTTGCCAACAGAAGCACCCTGTCAACAACTAGCACACACTCCCCTGTCAACAACTAGCACCCCCCCTCAACATCTTGTCCCACCCTTGCCAACAGAACCACCCTGTTAACAACTAGCACCCCCTGTACACATCTTGTCCCACCCTTGCCAACAGAACCCCCCTGTCGATAACTAGCACCCCACCTGTCAACAACTAGCACCCCCACCTGTCAGCAACCGGTTTCCTGTACTTACGACATCGATTTCTATCTCCTGTATCTGGAAGCGCAGGATGATGGTCCATATCAGGCCGAGGATCAGGCGCGGGTTGCCGTCGACAATGTCTTCGGCTCCTATCGATTCTAATCGGACCTGAGAACAAATAAATTATATTGTTATAAAAACTGTCCATTTTTGGACTACTACTATTTTTTTAAGTTCCTACCAGAATCTTTTTTTTTTTCAATAACTCCCAGTAGTCTTTTAATCCCCACTTCCTTTATTATAAGTATAGACTAGCTTTTTCCCGCGACTTCGTCCACATAGAAGTCGAAAATGGACTAAGGAATCACGTTGTCGCATAGAAACTTTGCCCCCCCTTTTTCACCCCCTTAGGAGTAAAATTTTGATAAATCCTTTCTTATCGGATGCCTACGTCACACAAAGAACGCACCCTCCAAGTTTCAGGACTCTACGATCAGCGGTTTAGGCTGTGCGTTGATCGAATTCTACATATATGTATAGATGACATTTAAGGTGAAGTAGGACCTCAAAACCCCTGTCCCTTTCCAACGCGCGCGCCGCGCGATGTCTCTAACCCTTTCACCCGCGCGCCGCGAAATGGCCGTTTTAACTGTTTTATGTAATTAAAAGACTAAAATCTATCTTAGTGAAAAACCATCTGTACTACCTTATGGGATTTGATGTAAGGTTTATCTATACTAATATTATAAAGCTGAAGAGTTTGTTTGTTTGTTTGTTTGAACGCGCTAATCTCAGGAACTACTGGTTCGAATTGAAAAATTCGTTTTGTGTTGGATAGGCCATTTATCGAGGAAGGCTATAGGCTACTTTTTATCCTGATATTCCTACGGGATCGGGAGTTACGCGGGTAAAACCGCGGAGCGCTGCTAGTGTTTTATGTATAGTGAATGTCAATGTTTTAATATTTTTAATTAATATGATCTGACAAAATATGTAATTTGCATGCCAATTATTGGCAAAGTATGTAAAACAAACTAGTATGTGAAGCTCACTGTGAGTTTTTGTTGCGAATAAATGTTTCTATTATTCTATTTATTGTTGTTGACACCTACTGTAACACCATACTTTGTGCAAATAAATCTTTGAATCTTTGATAAATTAATAGTGTGACTGACCGCCATTGACCACATAAAATATTTTCCCAATTCCGCCGCCCTCCTAATGGTGGCACCCGGGGCGGTCTGCCCCTCCACCCTACCCTCTCCGTCGCTACGCTACTGTACAGAAGCCATACAAGTCAGGTATTTGCACTCACCCACAATCGACCTACTCAAACAATAACCTACAGCACCTGACTTTGTTCACGTATTTCCCGATTCCATTACCTTTATTTTCAAATCTAATAACCTGCTATATTATAAACTCATTTAAAAGTTACAAATTAAAGCTATCCGTAACATTATATTCAGTTTTTAGTATTTGTTGTTATAGCGGCAACAGAAATACATAATCTGTGAAAATTTCAACTGTCTAGCTATCACGGTACATGAGATACAGCGCATGGTGAGAGACAGATGGACAGTGGAGTGTTAGTAATAGGGTCCCGTTTTTACCCTTTGGGTATAGAACCTTATAAATTTCATTATGTGTGTATGTGATTCTCTTAATTTGTACTTGAACAGACTGTTTTTTCCGCAATTAGACCCTTTTTAATTAGGTCCTTTTTTGCATGAGGATGGAGTAGGCTTGCCCAGCACCTACTACCCTCTCAGCTTAGTCGACCATTTCTAGAGGAGAGAACTTGTCAATACTTCTGAGCCAACTAAGCCGCGGGTTTCATAACGATGTTTTCCTTTACCGTAAGAGCAATGTCAATGTCTTAAGAAAAATACATTGTTGCACGGCCGACCGGGATTCGAACCCACGACCTTCAGAATATCTAACACTAAGCCAACACCGCTCTTAATTTACCTAATTAATGATTTTTAAGTATTTCAAGTAGCAAATGAAATGGCCTTTGTAACAACCTTCAATTTATCCGCGAGATAAGATAATAAAAACATGATGATAGTGCGCGTGTTTCTTGATAATAAATAGATATGTAGATTTATGATTATTGTTTTCTTACTATTACTTTATATTTTGACATGTTTTGCTTTAATTTTTCATTAATTGTCACTAATCAACTATTGGGTCACACATTGTCAAAGTCAAAATTTCTGTATTAAGTTGGAATCATTCCCATAAGATTAAAAATATGTTAGTTTACCCCTATTACTAAGACGTCACTGTCGGTTCGTCCGTCCGTCTGTCACCAGACTGTATCTCAAGAACCGTGATGGCTAGACAGTTAAAATTTTGACAAATTATGTATTTTTGTTGCCGCTATAATAAATACTAAAAAAAAATGTATTTTTTTTTCATAAATACATTTTTGTTCAATATGACGATAACCTTATTTAATAACCAATATTTAGGTCTTTAAGTGTCAACAACTGACCTCCCATGTCAACCATTGACATCACCTGTCAACAACTGACACCCCCTGTCAACAACTAGCACCCCCCTGTCAACAACTCCCATCTGCCTTACCTTAGTATGCAAGAAGCTGAGACTCTTGTTGACGTTCTCAATCTTGTGGACCCTCATCCGACCGGAGTTGGGTCTGGGCAGCCTCTCGCCGCTGATGATCTCCAGCAGCTTGAGGAGTCGACGTCCGTCCGCCAGGTCCACGAACAGATCCTCCACCTCCATACGGGCCTGGGGAGAAAAATAATTGTAAATATACAAGGATTCATTGTTAGGGGACGAAAATCAATAAAATACGAAGTACGTCTTCCATCAATTCTGTTAAAGAATGTTTATGCCAAGGTAGATGGTATCACGTTGTCTCATACAAACTTTGGCCTCTTTTTTCACCCCCTAAGGGGTAGAATTTCGGAAAATCCTTTCATATGAGATGCCTACGTCACACAAAGAACACACCCTCCAAGTTTCAGGCCTCTACGATCAGCGGTTTAGGCTGTGCGTTGATCCGTCAGTCAGTCAGTCAGGACAAAGCATTTCATATATATAGATGTGGGAGATTATAGGTGTGGCATCGTAGCTCCCGAACAGATGAACCGATTTTGATTTAGTTTTTTTTGTTTAAATATTTTCAGGTTTGGTTTAGTTTTTTTTTTCAAGTTTTTTTGGAGTCGGTTTTTTAAGTTTTAATATATTTTTTTATTTACGAGAATTGGCCCTCTGACCAGAAACAATTACTGAACATAAATATTTGTTAGAGACGGGGATCGAACCTGCAACTTTCCGCGCCACAGAGGTCATCGATTTACAGACGATCATTTATATTATAATAAAGTAATTTAAACATATTTAATACATAATTGCATATTTTACACTCGCTCTGTATCTGTGACCTCCATTTTATTTATAGATATGAAATCACAATTGTTTACTACTAGAAAATAAATACCTAACTTATATGAGGTTATTTTTAGGGTTCCGTACCGAAAGGGTAAAAACGGGACCCTTTTACTAAGACTCTCACTGTCTGTCTGTCACCAGGCTGTATCTCATGAACCGTGATAGTTAGACAGTTGAAATTTTCACAGATTATGTATTTCTGTTGTCGCTATAACAACTAATACTAAATACAGAATACATATACTAGTACGGAACCCTTTGTACGCGAGTCCAGCTCGCACTTGGCCGATTTTTAATTATATTAGTATAAAATTTTAGATTATCTATATATATAAAAGGGAAAATCACTGACTCACCCACTCACTCACTCATCACGAAATCTCAGAAACTACAAGTGGAGTCTCAAATTTTGCTTGGGGGTTCCTTTTATGACGTAGGTGCTCACTAAGACGGGATTTTGCGAAATTCAACAAATAAGCGGGGCAAATGGAGGGCGGAAGTTTGTATGAAGGTTTGATTTTTTTAAAGGTAGAAAGTTGAAAATTAGAATTATATCTTCTTATCGTAAATAAATAATGACATGTTTCAGGGATTTTCAATTATCCTATTTTATTTAATCTCATCATCACATCAGCCCATACACGTCACGTCCACTGCTGGACATAGAGGCCTCCCCCGTACGACGCCACAAACGGCGGTCCAGTCCCCTGAGACAAGAATTTCTTTCTATTAGCGATATCGCCAATCGACAAACTTTTTTTATTTATATTTTTGTAAAAAATCGACATAAGCCAACGAAAAGTTACGTGACTTTTCATTGAAGAAAAAATTGATAAGTTTCATCTTATGCAAATTTTATACAAGACGGAGAAATGACGGACGGATGCAACCGATGGATGACGGATGCATGATGACGGATGACGGACGATGGACGATGGATGACGGATGACGGACGACGGACGACGGGTGACGGACGACTAATTTTGTTTTTATGTTTCTCACGAATAGGCTCCGAAACTACTGAACCGAATAAGATTAAACTTGCTATATTACATAGATTCATTGGGAATAACACGTTTTATAAGTCAAATGTGAAAGAAAAAACAAGATATTTTATTTATTTGACATAAAACATTATTTTTTTTCTCTATAATATTAGTAAAGTAGATATTGTATTTAGTATTTAAAGTTTTCAAGAATATTTCATTAATCATGTATTTATTTATAGCTGTTTATCTAATAAATAGTTTAGTACTATGTTTTTCCTTATTAGTTCATATACAATGATTTAATGTTTAAAACTCACGTAACGTATGATCACATACTATGTGTCATATTTTACATTATGTAGGTAACTATACATATATTTATCTCTATGTATTTATTATATACCTACTTTATACATGGTTTTTTTGTAATTATATAACAGAGCGGTTGAAGGCTATTTCTGTGCACCTTAAGAGGAAAGCTCTCTCTCCATACAAACGTAGTCGACTGTTTCCTCCCTGGGTAATGATAATGACACTAGAGCTAATATTTTTGTTGGATAAAACCTATAACTGCCATGACGCGCCTCGCGCGCGTTTTTATTTTTTCTCTAGGAAAATGGAAAATCGTGACGTCACGAAGGTCAGTCAAGACCGCCGGCGTTTCGTTTTTTTTTAGTTAAAAAAATGTGAGCCGTCACGGGACGCCTGGCAGATGTGAAACATCGACATTATTTTGTAAAAGTAACCCGTACACACTACTGCATATACACTGTATATATATATCATCATATATCGTGGCGACGCGTCGCCACGGTATTCGTCGCCACGGCATTCGTCGACACGCCAGAAATCGGTTTTACGTGCGGCTATAGATGTTTCACATCAAAAATTTAAAAATTAAAAAAAAGACGAAATATTGCAAATTTATTTTTCGAAAATTAAATATTTACAATATATTTGAATGCGAAATAAATATTGTAGAATTATTGTAAACCTATTAGCTTCCATTTATAACACATTTCATATTTTATCGTTATCACAGTCATGTAGCCAATTGTGCTAGTTTGTGTGTTTGTATGATCGTACCTATCTCCTTCACGCAAAAACTATTGAACCGATTGCGATGAAACTCGGTATGTAGATAGCGAGATACCTGAATTAACATAAAGACTACTTTTCATCCTGATATTCCCACGGGATCGGGACTAACGCGGGTGAAACCGCAGGGGGCAGCAAGTCACACAATATGCATACAAAATCCTCATCAAAATCCATATGAAATTAAGTCATACAAAATCCATATCAAATCGCATTGAAAGGGTATTTTTTTGAAGTTATACTTCTTTAGGCGAGTTATGAAAAATGATGAGTAAAATTTTATTATGCGCGCGCATCTGTAACGCAAAAGTCACATGTTGAAGCTGCGTCACCCAAAAGTAAGACAGGTTGAAGCTAAAAGAGTGAAATTTTAAGATGCGCGCGCATGTAACACTTAAGTAACAGGTTGAAGCTGCAATAGTACATTGTTACCCTAGGTGTGAAAGTCCCTCGAACTATTAGCGCCCTCGCTACGCTCGGGCGCCAAACTTCGTCTCGGGACTCAATGAGTCTTTTATCCGAGGTAAACACTGTGCTTTTCATTACGAATAATACTTAAAATTCTTCATAATAACGAGAGTGAATGAGAGACTCCATACTACCTCTGGCAGTATGCATGAGCCGTGTGAAGCCATAATTGTTGTTTTTTGGTGAAAACCAAAGCAAGGAGGTTAGGTTTTTGAAGTTCCTAATGCGTAATGATACTGATACTGGCTACAAGCACATTGCACAAGCCGCGCGAAGCCATAATTTGACATGACAGCTGTCAGTGAAAGCGATTTTCCCTAGGGCTGAAAGTTTTTCTTTCTACTCGCTCTTCAGGCATCTTTAGACCAACTTTCGGAGTATGAGTAATGAAAAATAAATATCAGACGGACGGACGGACGTACAAATAACTTTACACGCACCAATTTTTTGTTTTAAATGTTTTTATCATATGTAAACGTGATGTAAAAAGCGTACGAATTACAATATTACAATGTAGTTAATTATCGGTTGGCATTACTCATCATAATACATATATATATTTATTTTTAAACTTCTATATCTCTGTTCTGTTGCAATTTTATACTGGATGTTTACAGCTGAAATCGTTACTTGAGTCCTTTTGGAACGAAGTTCCTTATCGCGCGTTGCGAAAGGGGGCTAGACGGAAAAAAATAAGATCAAATGTTGTAACGACACTTTTTGATTTTATTACACTAATTAATCGAAAGGAACTTCGTTCCATCCGGGTGTGCCTTGACACCTTTCAAGTATTTTTGCGTGAGGATGGTGTAGACTATGTCCAGCACCTATACCCACCCTCTCAGCTTAGTCGACCGTGTACAGAGGAACTCGTCAATAAGTCTGAAGACAATTAAGCCGCGGGTTTCATTACGAGTTTTCCGGTCAGTGTAAGACCAATGTCAATTGCACACATTTTCGTAAGAAAAATCCATCGGTGCTGGATTCTAACCTTCACTTAGCCAACACCGCTCCCAAATTCATACTTTTTGTACTAGCTCCAACCCATGGTTTTACCCAGGATCCGATTAAGGGATGATCCTCATAAGACCGGGCCGTGTTCGTGGCCGGACGGGGCACGGATTTGAAACGTAATATACATTTTGTATGAAGCAATTTATATAACACCGCCCATGATCCGTCCCCACGTCCCCGACACCCGTGCCCTCGGCGGCTGATAGCCCGTTTTTATATAAACGTGCAGCACGAACGGGCTCCGCCACGGACTCCGCCCCGGACTCGGCCAAGAATTTATGCAATAGATATGTTTCTGGTCTGGGTGTTTGTATATTACAAATAAGGGTTCCTTTTTTACCTTTTAAGGTACGGAACCCTAAAAATAAGTATTTATGTATTCTGTCCATTATCTAGCAACTTAACATAAGGCTCGTTGCTTAGCTTGGGGCTAGATGGCGCTGTGTAAAGTGTCCAACAATATTTATTTATTTATTAGTAGCTGTTGGCCGCGACTTCGTACGCGTGGTAGGCTTGTTTTATATACCAACGCATCAAAATCAGTTGCGTAGTTTTTAAGATCTAAGAATACATAGGAACAGACAGCGGGAAGCGACTTTGTTTTATACTATGTAGTGATTTACCAATATTTACCTAAAGGTCTGCTGCCAAAAATTGTGTTGTCACATCTTAAAAATCTCTTAAATTTTCAGTGAATTAGAATAATTTTCCCGTACATGGAATTATTCATAGAATACGAGAGAAAAGAAGAAGACAGATATACGGGATATACCTATTTACGTACCTTCTGTAAGAACGAGTTGATCCATTTCGTGAATGTCTTCTTCTGTATATGTAATCTCTCCTCCTGGAGGGCCTTGATCCGTCCCTGCTCGAACTTGAGCGCGTCCTCGCGTTGTGTCATGTTCGTACGTTGCTGCACTGCGGCCGCGAAGCCGCCCGGCTCATATTGCGGACCTAAACCGTACAAACAAATATTTTAAACATATCGACGGTTAGAAGGAAAGTACCTGGATGACCGAGCTTTGCTCGGTTTTTTTTACTTAGTCTAACCTCAAAGCAAACACTCATTGACTTCGTGTTACTTAACAACGCCATCTGCTGGAATAACTTTATTGCTCCAGATGTCAGGAAGAGTCATATTTTTCAGATAAAAAAAAAGTAAGTTTCGATAAAACACGAATAAAATGACATTTTCTAAAAATGATTCCGAGATTCCAATTATATATATACAAGAATTGCTCATTTAAAGATATAAGATAGGGCATAAGCGACATTTTTGTCAAAAGTGACTTTTGAATGCCATTCTACTCTTATAAATAAAAAAACCAATTAATGCTTTCATTTTTCTCGATTTTAAAGCTGTTTTCATTTTTACGTTACGATAATAAATAGGAAAGTTGTGACCATTTTTCTGCAATTTCAAACTTTGAACAGCTGTCCTGAACAATTTGGTTTTTGGCGGTTATAACCTATTTACTTTTAACCGTCGATATGTAAAAAACAATAGCATGGCAATACTTGAGCATGTACACAAATAGAAAAAAAAACATCATCTGTATATATAAAAAACTTGTTGCCAATAAACTTCAAAAATTGACCTAAAATATATAAATATTACCATATTTCCTCGTTGGTTGGTAGTCTTGGTAAGAATGGAAGCTGACATTACTCAACTGTCTCTGCATTTTAACACATTACTGGCAACACTTTCATATATCACTACTATTTTGGTGCAATATAGGTAACTATGGTAACACTTTTTGGTAGAATATTTTGTTTGATCCTTAGTTTGGTTTGATTTCGGATGGCAAGCTAAAGATAGAAAGTAAAAATATATATATTCAAAACTTTTGTTCTTAATTTTTTCCGTCTAGCCCCCTTTCGCAACGAGCGATAAGGAACTTCGTTACAAAGAAAATTAGTGAATTAATTCAGAGGAACGAATAAAATCCACTCCGGACTTGGCCCGGGGTAATGAGAATCTTCCTCTGGACCAGGGATTCCCAAACTTATTTGGTCTACTATGAGAATAAATTATTTTTAGCGCCCCCAATTTTTCACCGACTCAAAAATCACAATAACATAAAATTAAATTAATTATAGTAAGCTATATTAGCGGAGATTAAGGTGAAAGGGTAACCGCGCTCTCCCCATGCAAACGTAGTCGACTGTTTCCTCCCTTGATAATGACACTAGAGCAAATGTTTTTGTTGCATAAAACCGTTAACTGCCATGACTATGCCCCTATGTCTTGATTTTTTCATTTTCTGATTATCATAGAAATTAAGATTTAAAAAACAAATAAGAGAAAAAAAGCCTACGGGTATGGTCATGGCAGCTTTAAGTTTTATGCCACTTAAATATTTGCTCTAGTGTCATTATCCAGGGAGAAAACAGTCGACTACGTTTGTATGGAGAGAGCGCCCGGTACTCTTTCCTCTTTAACATTAATTCCAAACGAGATTTGTACTATAACCCGCAAGAGTTAACTTGAAACCTAAGCGCACCCAAAAAATTGGCATTTATTTGGGTCCCTTTAGGCCTACAGCACCTACAAGGGGCGTAGTCACCCACTTTGGGAAAGGTTGCCCTAGACTCTAAAGAATCTGAAATTTAGAGGTTTAGTGTTGAAAATATACCCAATTAAATTAATATCATTTTGTTTGAACACATTGCACACAAATATTACGTTTTTATGAATACAAAACGCCGTTATGTGGATTATACAGGGTTATTGGTAATTATACTAGCAAACCGTTGGGGGATACTTCTATGCACCTAAACAAACAACTTTTGGAAATTTTGATTTTATTTCTATCTGAAACTCAGCTGTTCCATACACGGAGAGGTCACCTAAACCTTGAAATTTTACCTTAAAAAAGTTATATCTGTTCTTGTCTGAATGACCTTTGTTTTAAAAAATCAGCTGTCCAGAGATCAGCCCATTGTGCCATATTGTATGGTATTTAATATGAATTTTCTTTAAGCATATAGGTAGTTCAGTTAAGTTAGAATTTATTTTGTTTTTGTTTTATGTAATCATTTTGCGTTTTGTTTTTATGGTGCAATAAAGTGTTTATCTATCTATCTGTTTACATAACGTCAAAATTTTCATATTTTATATAGATTTTTTTTAAACTTTAGGTGGTACAAAATTACTTTGGATTTGTACTATTTTGTACCACTAATTTGGAGTTTTGTACCAATGCCATTTTGGAGATATGACGGGCATACTGGTAAGTATACTTCCTAGCACGACCAGGCTGAAATGACGGCTTGCAAAGCAAATAAAGGATCGAGAGTATGTCTAAAAATTTGTACCCACTTTGTACTTCTTTTTCATTAATTAAATTGTGTGATAAATTAAAAAAACAAAAATTGTTTGTTATGGTGCACAGAAGTAGCCCTCAACGGCTTCCTAATATAATTACCAATAACCCTGTATAGTAATTATACAGTTCATATGCAAGCCATGCATGCTTCAGTGATTTTTACATTTAATCATAGAGCGAGAGAACAGTAACGATCTCTTGGCTACAGTGTGAGTTATTAAATATATATTTACAAAAGAAAAGTATATAAGTAGTATATGAGTTGTCTAGCACCCATAACACAAGTGTAGTTACTTAGCTTGGGGCTAGATGGCGATGTGTGGAATGTCCTGCAATATTTATTATTTACATTATTTACATTCTTTTGTTTCAGTTTAGATCTTCTAATCTTTGACGACCCAGTTGTCACAATGGTGCCGGACTGTCTAACAGGGTTGCGGGTTCGATTCCCGCCTCAGACAAGTATTTATGCTTAGATATTTGTCTGTGCTCTGGTTGTTTCTATGTATAATCCTACTAATATTATAAATGTGGAAGTTTGTGTGTGCGTGTGTGTGTGTGTTTGTTACTCCTTCACGCAAAAACCACTGGAACGATTGCGATGAAACTCGGTATCTAGATAGCTGGAGACCTGGATTAACACATGGGCTCCTTTTTATCCCGATATTCCCACGGGATCGGGACTTACGCGGGTGAAACCGCGAGGCGCGGCTAGCAAGTATATATTTACAAAAGACAAGTATATAAGTAGTATATTCATTGTTTAGCACCCATCACGCAAGTCTAAAAGAGGTTTACATATATTTATGACGTCACTATCACACGTCATTTGCCACGTCACAACAGCACGACTCACTCGAGATTATCCATTGAATGCGTAATGTGATAGAATTTCCCCAAGTGAAAACTATGAAAGTTGCGTTCTCTCTTGTACTTAATGCATGTGAGCTGGTATAAACGGGAGCATCGCCATCCGTTCAAATTCTGAATTTGTACAATTAGTGATTTGTTAGCAGTTCGTTCAAAATTTTGTATATAAACACCTCATCTAAATACTAATAACTAAATATTAAGACCAGGTGCTAATAAAGCTACCAAAATCGACCTTTGTTTTAAGCAACTCTAAGTAATCAAATACTCTTTTTTGTTATTTCGATATAAATGGATATTGTAGTTTAATAACCATATTTTTGTTTATTGTGGTTGAAAACATGATATGAACAACTTCGTTCGATAAAAAAAATGTTAGAAAACAGAGAATTATTAGATCGTTTATCGGGTTTTATTCAAAAATAGTTAACGTTTGTTTCTAAAAATGAATCAAATGATAGGTTTTGACCTCTAGGAACTACACTCGAGAGCAAAAAAATCGCACACTGCCTTAATTTTCGCTTTGGGCATATTTTTTTTTTAAAACCACGCTTGTTTTTCACATCTTATTGTGTCTAAATTAAAGTTCACACTGTCAGCTTTCAGACAACACCTCACCCTTATCCATAACCCTTAAAATCAGCCCAGTGGCGCCGGGACAACAAAGAGACCGGAAATAGCCTGTTTCAGGTAGCCCAGTTCGTGGAACTGTGAGCAGGCACAAAAAGGTTAATTAAGCAGAAAAATAAAAATAAATGTTTTTTTTTAATATTGTGTATTGCCTCCTCTAGCTTTAATCACCGCTTCCATGCGACGCTTCATTGATCCTATTAAATTTACAATAAAGTTCTGCGGTATGTTACTCCATTCTTCTGTTAGCGCCGTTTGGAGCTCCGCAACATTCGAAGGCGTCGAAATTCTAGCTCTAACTCGTACTTTCAGCTTGTCCCATAAATGTTCTATGGGATTAAGGTCAGGGCTTCGTGCTGGCCATGTCATTACTGGTACTTCAACCTCCTCTAAGTACTGCCGTACTACAGCTGCGGTGTGCGGTCTGGCGTTGTCGTGCATGAACACGAAGTTGTCGCCGATAAATCCCGCAAAAGGGACCACGTGTTCTTCCAGCACCTCTTCAACATATCGCCGACCAGTCAGGCCGCCCGATCGACGGCCGGTATTGGGCCCAGTGATGAAAACAATATCGGTTTTCGCCTCCAGTGATATGCCTCCCCAGAACATGCACGATCCACCGCCGTATGAGACGCGTTCTGAGAAGCAACACTGGGCGAATCGCTCGTTCGGTCTTCGGTAGACTCTTCCGCGTCCGTCGTTGCCATGGAGACACATCCTGCACTCATCAGAGAACAGCACCGCCCCCCATTGGTCCATCGTCCAATTCAAATGTTCTCGAGCGAATTGTAGTCTTGCTTGTCGGTGAGCTGGAGTCAATTTCGGACCGATAGCAGGTCTATGCGCTGTCAGGCCTCCTTCGGCTAGTCTTCTTCTAACCGTCCACCGGCTAATTTCAACCTCTCTTACTTCCTGGAGTTGCTGGCAGAGCTGAACAGTATTTAATCGGCGATTTCTTAATGATGACGTCACAAGAAAGCGGTCATCACGCTGCGATGTCTTTCGTTTTCGGCCAGAACCTCGTCGGCGACTGAAGCTACCAGTCTCTTGATAACGCTGATATACGCGGCGTACAGCGTATCGGCTTAAATTCAGCCGCAGTGCCACTTGACTCTGGTTGTGGCCAGCTTCAATTAGCGCAACCACTTGGGCTGATACTTCCGGTGATGTGTCCATTTTTTTTTTTCGGTTGTTGACGTATTCGATAGATGACCTTCCAAGCTGCGAGTAGATGTGCAAATGATGAAATTTCACCCAACCCTTTACCTTTTATACCTGCTCTTAATCGCTCAATTAGCACTACCTGAAACAAGTGGTTTCCGGTCCCATTGTTCTATTGGCGCTGCTGCAATGAATTTAAGGGTTGTGCATAAGCGTTAGGTGTTATCTGAAAGCTAACAGTGTGCACTTTTCATCGGTTAAAAAAGGATTTGAAAAATAAGCGTGGTTTAAAAAAAATAAAACCGGATGCGAAAATTTAGGCAGTGTGCGATTTTTTTGCTCTCGAGTGTATATTTGTGGATAATAATGCTAAAATGTTTTGCATATCGATCAAATATAACAGTTAGCACGCAGCACGCTACGTCTTTGAGAGCGGGGGCTAAGGTAATGTGAATACCTACACACGGTACTGGAAGAGCGCCTTAAGGTACTTGCGGGATATAAGGGTCATTTGTCACCGTTATTAAATATTAAGGGGTCGTCCATAAATTACGTGAGGTGTTTTTTTTAAATTTTCTGTCTCTCCCTCCCCCCCTGGTGAGATGTCGTGAGATTTTATTCAACCCCCTCCCCCATCCCCCAATCTCACGCGAGATTTTTCAAAGTGTGGGCGACTAGTAAGACTAATAATCAATATTGCTGAGAGTTATAAGTGTAATAAAAAGGTAACAATAGAATACTTAAATCGTGACTACTGTGATTAAAAAAAAGAATATCTACTCTAATTCAGTCCATGGAGAATCATGCGCGGTGTCAAGGGAAACTATTGATGTCCATTTGATTTTCAGTAAAATCATCTGCTCCTTCAACTTCGTTCTGATCTAGCCACTCTCAGCCGGAAAAATCAATCAGGAAAAAAATTGCGTGATATTTCCCGAGACCTCCCCTCTCTCCAACGTAAAATTAGATGAGATTTGACTCGACCCCCTCCCCCCCCTTAAACATCTCACGTAATTTATGGACGCCCCCTAAGTAAATATGTCTCTAAGAAAACGTGTAGCACTCGGGGACTGCCTCGGTAAAGCACCGTGCGAGCTTCGTACAGTCGTACTATATACATACACGTTAAGCGAACGCTCGGCCGACCTACATGGTAGGCGGAGTGGGGGGTGCCGCGCTCAAAGCCCGCGATAAAAGCTATGCAGTAGCTTAAAAAATGGTCTGTGAAAAAAGGAAAAAAAAATGTCTGTAAAGTCGGTTTACGGACGATAATTTTACGTGATAACGTCTTAAGATAACGATGAAAAATTGAGATTTTTTTTGTCATTAATTTTTTCTCTTTTTTTCTTTATATAAGTAAGTCTTCTATTCGTCACTCGTCACCATAACACAAGCCCAGATGAGCGATATTATTATTAAATACATCTATTTCTATACATATAAAATGCTTTGTCCTGTATGACTGACTGACTGACGGATCAACGCACAGCCTAAACCAGTAATCGTAGAAACCTGAAACTTGGAGGGTGTGTTCTTTGTATGATGTAGGCATCCGATAAGAAAGGATTTTCCGAAATTCTACCCCTAAGGGGTTAAAAAAGGGAAGTTTGTTTGGGACAAAATTCTATTACAACCATTTTCCACTTTTGCGCGGACGAAGTCGCGGGCTTAAGCTAGTCTATATATATAAAATTCACGTGTCGCGGTGTTGGTTACCAAACTCCTTCGATACGGCTTGACCGATTCTTATGATTTTTGTGTATATTCGTTAGGTTTGAGAATCAAACAACATCCATTTTTTTACCCCCGACGCAAAAACGACGGCGTGTTATAAGTTTGACCTGTCTGTGTGTGTGTGTGTGGGTGTGTGTGTGTGTCTGTCTGTGGCATCGTAGCTCCCAAACAACTGAATCGATTTAAATTTTGTGTCTTTTGTTTGAATGGTGACTTAGTCGGGAGTGTTCCTAGCTACGTTTGATCGAAATCGGTTCAGCCATTCAAAAGTTAAGGGGGATAAGAGTCGGGGATTTTTTATATAAATGGCAAAACAATGTTTGCCGGGACAGCTAGTATTTTTTTGAAGTGAAAACTTCTTTAGCGGCGTTGAGCACTTTTTCTGTAATGGGTCAGGAAATCTTAAACTCGCGTCAGGACACGTGACCTGATCGAAAAAGCGTAAGACGGATGGAGAGTAGACAGCTATCCCCTCTCTACGGCGCCGTGCGCGGGGTTGTAACACGGCCGCTCGCATTCATTTATGCGTTGAACTCGAATGACTCGAGGTCACGCGCACAGCGGGCACAGCTGATACCGCGCGCGTGTGTGCGTGGAACGAGCTCGCGGCTATGTCAGTGTGGGTGAGCGCTTGGGCATGCATTGCATTTCTGTAACTTCAAATGCGTAATTTGTTAAGAAAATTTAAAAATTTTGGTAATGTTTGTTTGGAAGAAAATTTTGTGTTAACGCTTAGAATTCGATTTTTTTCTATTAATTATGGCTTCGCACGGCTTGTGCATTTAGCCAGTGTCAAGTTATATTTTGCATCAAATTATGACCCGATTTTTCATAAATCGGGCCTAAAGTGTTTCAAAACAGTCAAAGTCGTCATAGTCCGTCAAGTCAGGGACTAGTAAAGGGTGGCAAGTTTACCATAACCTTAATAGGGGATTTGGAGGCAATGAGAAAACTTCATGTTTGACACTAATTTTTACTTTCACTACACTTGTGCACTTTCATAGAACTAAATTGAATAACATTCCACTAGAATTATACAATTCAACTCGGGTTACAACTAAGTTTCATGAAAATAAAACTGCAGCACGACATGTTGTTAACTCGTTCCCGCCAAAACTCCTTCAAGCTAGTATTTTGTATTTGCTAAATTTTATCGCATTTTTTAAATCTTCATAGTTGAGGGCACAGAGCGACTCGTGTCATACAGCCAGGCCAGCTATCCGGCTCAAGTGTATGGTCAGTGGCCAGCCAATGACCGTCTACTGGCAATTAACATAACGGATGGATAATTACTTATGTGAGTGTGTTATTATACTAGCGACACGACCCGGCTTCGCACCCGTTACGGACTTATTCCCATTCGCTCCTTGTTCGTCAAAACTCAAAATGTATCAAAAGATACATTTTGAGTTTTGGCGGGAACGAGTTAACAATATGTCGTGCTGCAGTTTTATTATCATGAAACTTAGTTGTAACCCGAGTTGAATTGTATAACTCTGGTGGAATGTTATTCAATTTAGTTCTGTGAAAGTGCACAAGTGTAGTGAAAGTAAAAATCAGTGTCAAACATGAAGTTTTCTCGTTGCCTCCAAATCTCCTATTAAGGTTATGGTAAACTTGCCACCGCTTTACTATAGCCCCTGACTTGACGGACTATGACGACTTTGACTGTTTTGAAACACTTTAGGCCCGATTTATGAAAAATCGGGTCATAATTTGATGCGACATATAATTTGACACTGGCTAAATGCACAAGCTGTGCGAAGCCATAATTAATAGAATAAAAGATACATTTTTGACGTGATAACGTCAATTAAATTGATGGAACGCCTGCATTCACAAAAAAAAGACGTCATCGTCACGTTCCCGAAGTGTGGCGTCATTGTCACGGTCCGGTGACGTCATGTCAACAATGACGTCACACAGCATGCTATTTTAATAATAATATCGCTCATCTGGGCTTGTGTTATGGTGATGAATGATGAATAGAAGATTTATAGACGACCCAGTTGGCACAATGGTCACCATGCCGGACTGCCAAATACATGGTTGCGGCTTCGATTCCCGCCTCAGACATGGGTTCATGAATAGATATTTGTTTGTGGTTTGGTTGTTTCTATGTATTATATGTATATATTCACAAAAGAAAAGTATATAAGTAGTATATGAGTTGTCTAGCACCCATAACACAAGTGTAGTTACTTAGCTTGGGGCTAGATGGCGATGTGTGGAATGTCCTGCCATATTTATTTACTATATTTGTTGCCTGATTGTACGGTCGGTTGTATAATTGCAGACCCACCGTGGAGCTCCAAAACGGCTGTTAGAAGTATGTTTTCAACACAAACAAGATTCTAGAACCTGCTGAAGTTTAAGGCGCTCTTCCAGTACCGTGTGTAGGTATTCACATTACCTTAGCCCGCGCTCTCAAAGACGTAGCGTGCTGCGTGCTAACTGTTATATTTGATCGATATGCAAAACATTTTAGCATTATTATCCACAAATATAGTAGTTCCTAGAGGTCAAAACCTATCATTTGATTCATTTTTAGAAACTAACGTTAACTATTTTTGAATAAAACCCGATAAACGATCGTATAATTCTCTGTTTTCTAACATTTTTTTTATCGAACGAAGTTGTTCATATCATGTTTTCAACCACAATAAACAAAAATATGGTTATTAAACTACAATATTCATTTATTTCCAAATAACAAAAAAAGAGTATTTGATTACTTAGAGTTGCTTAAAACCAAGGTCGATTTTGGTAGCTTTATTAGCACCTGCCCTTAAAGTATTTTAACTCATGAATGAAAACATGCCCATAATAGTAATTTTAGAACTCTACAGTGGATATGCAATTATGAAGCCGACCTAAATAGTTACAAGGCCTGGTTACTTAGTTAGTAACTCTGTAAGATACCTTTATCTTAATTTTCAATGTTATTTTATTACTATGAGATCACCATGACGTCATTAGATCCTTGTAAAGTATGCGCAATAGTTTACGCGAATTATACTTGTTTTTTTATTGTACAAGCTAAGAGCAGTGTTGGCTTAGTGGTTGATACCTCGACTTTCATTTCTGAAGGTCATGGGTTCGAATCCCGGCCGGCCGTGCACCAATGTATTTTTCTTAAGAAAAAATTATGTGCGCTAATTGACATTGCTCTTACGGTGAAGGAAAACACCGTGATGAAACCCGCGGCTTAGTTGGCTCCAGAAGTATTGACAAGTTCTCTCCTCTGGACATGGTCGACTAACCTGAGAGGGTAGTAGGTGCCGGGCAAGCCTACTCCATCCTCACGCAAAAAAGGACCCAATTAAAAAGGGTCTTATTGCGGAAAACAGTCCGTTCAAGTACAAGTAAGTATTGTACAAGCTGTTGCCCGCGACTTCGTACGTTTGCTAGATTTGTTTTATATATTAAAACTTAATCTTGAATCACTCTATCTATTTAAAACAAAAACGGTTGCACTCCGGGAGTGCCGACAGAAGTGAAAACTTATAAAAAATGTAAAAAGAAAAAATATATATATTCAAGCAATAACTGAAATGTGGTGAGATTCGAACCAGGGAGGGGCTAAACATTCATACAAGTGTTAAGTAGCGCTCAAAACCACCAAGCCACAAAGTCTTATTACCGAGCGACGAAAATATAGTACTGTTTGAAGCCGATAATGACGTAGCTGTCACATTGCGTCTCGGTAACGACTTCAGAGATTTTATCTCATCTAAAAATATGCGTACCGCGCTAAATGATCTAAGCGTACACAGAGACAGACAGACAGCGGGATGCGACTTTGTTTTATACTATTTTGTTTTACATATTTGTCTGTGGTCTGGTTGTTTCTGTGTATTATAAGTACATATTTACAAAAGTATATAAGTAGTATATGAGTTGTCTAGCACCCATAACACAAGTGTAGTTACTTAGCTTGGGGCTAGATGGCGATGTGAGGAATGTCCTGTAATATTTATTTATTTATTTATACAACGTAGTTTAAAGTACGCGAATTGTACTTATACGGGCTCTTTGTCCGCAACAAGACTTTACTTGGATCCTTGTAGCGTGAGGATGGAGTAGACTACGTCCAGCACCATACCACCCTCTCAGCTTAGTCGACCGTGAACATAGGATAAAAGTAGTCAATACGTCTGGAGACAGCTGAGCCGCGGGTTTTATTCCGATTTTGTCAATTAGCGCACAAATATTTTTCTAATGAAAAATCCATCGGTGCACGGTCGGCCAGGATTCGAACCCACGATCTTCAGAATGAAACTCGAGGAATCTACCACAAGGCCAAACCCGTTCTGAGGAATTTTACCAAAAAAAAAAATACTACAAAATCGTTCCGTCCGAAAAGCCAAAAAATATATACGCGACGAATAGAGAACCTCATTTATATGAAGTCGGTTAAATAAAAACAATCATTCTTCGTTTAGATAATTAGATCAATCAAAATAGACTGCGTGAGATCAAATACATTGAATCAATTAATGAAAAGCTGAAAAACATAGATAATATAGTATGTAAATACCACAGAATCTACAACTTAATGAAGATTTGATTGTTTGTTTGTTTGCATTGAATAGGCTCCGAAACTATTGAACCGATTTAGATGAAACTTGGTATGAGGATACATTGATTAATTGACAGTAACTAAAGGTACTTTTTATCCCGATACTCCCACGGGATCGGGAGTTACGCGGGTGAAACAAGTCGGGTCTTCCCTTCATTTGACTTGACGCCCAATCAATCATTCCATCTCGGCTCTTTAAACGATTTTAAACATATATAATCACCAAATATTTTGTTTTTTATTATTTTCTTTTCTTTTCAAGTCTTTTCTTTTATTCGCAACTGTGATAAAAAACGTCGTACGATACACGTGTGGAATTGATCTTTGCATCTTGGCTTCTTAACACGCTGGCTACCGCTCGCGCGTCATAAACCGCCTCTATGCAATGATCAATTTACCACACTTGTATCGTAATGTACTAATATTTTATTACAATTTTCATATTCGTATCGGCAACATGAAATTAATTACCATTTTTGCGTAATCGTTGTACTTTTCTAAGAAATTCAAGGTTTTTTTTATAAAGAAATACATGTATATATCTATTTATATGTTTAAAGACGTCATTCGTAGATAGATAAGATACAGTCGCTGGTCACTAGCCGTGCGAGTGTTGCCATTATCATTTACTGATAAAATACTTTTACGATGACTAATTTTAAACATACTTTAAAAAAAAACCAGTCATAGGCGGGTCGGACTCGGAGTAGGATTCCGTACAAAGTTTTATATGAATCTCTAAAATTGTTTGACGTGATACCTGCATTCACAAAAAAGTGTCACGGTAATTTTGTGTGACGTCATGCGTCCCGTTCCTATTGTGGGACGTCATGCGTCATAGTAACATGACCATGACGTGTCCGTTCCCGTTAGGAAACCGGTTTTATAATAATATCGCTCATAGAATACTTATTTAGAGGAACAAATATAAAAAAAATAAGTTAAAAAATGTACTTTTTAAGTAAATGATTAGTAAACAAACATTTTTTTCATTGTTATGACGTTATCACGTAAAATTATCGTCCGTAAACCGACTTTACGGACAACCATTTTTTTATTGTTTTGTGTAAGTATTGCGTTTGTAGTACATCGGTTGCATAACTGCAGCCCTCGGTAGAGTTCGAAAATTACTATTATTGGAATGTTTGCATTCTAATAATTTTTGTTTGATTAATTGATAAGTTAGAAGACTTTAAGCTTCAACTAAAGCAGGTGTCTAGACTCTTGCTTGTGTTGAAAACATTCTTATAACAACCGTTTTGGAGCTCTACGGTGGGTCTGCAATTATGCAGCCGACCGTACCGACTTATTTGTCTTATCAGGAAACAGCGGCAATAAAAGTATATAATGTGTGAAAATTTCAACTGTCTAGCTATCACGGTTCATGAAATACAGCCTGGTGACAGACAGACGAACAGACAGTGAAGTCTTAGTAAAAGGGTCCGGTTTTTACCCTTTGGGGACAGAACCCTAAAAAGGAGGTTCACTTGTACATTTTGAGACATATAAAATTGCGTTTATGATATCTGTCATCATTGCATTTCTATTCTACATTAGATCGTTTTAACAATAAGACGTTTTAACAATAAGACGTTTTAACATTTGACATCAATACATTTTGACATTCTAGCAGAGGATTCGTTGAGAGTTTTAATGAAACTAATGTACCTTTCAAACAAAAAAAACTAAATCAAAATCGGTTCATCCGTTCGGGAGCTATGATGCCACAGACAGACACACACACAGACACGTCAAACTTATAACACCCCGTCGTTTTTGCGTCGGGGGTTAAAAATTACACTCAACCGAATTGAGAACCTCCTTCTTTTCTGAGGTCGGTTAAAAATGACACATATATGCAAAATTTCAGTTCAATCGGCAACTGGGAACTGGATCAAACTCAATTTGCAAGATTTGATGACAGACATCGGAACGGGTGAAGCTAAATAAAAGCTTGTATAAGGGGGCGTCCATAAATTACGTGAGATGTTTAAGGGGGGGACGGGGTCGAGTCAAATCTCATCTTTTTCTGATTGATTTTTCCGGCTGAGAGTGGCTAGATCTGAACGAAGTTGCAGGAGCAGATGATTTTACTGAAAATCAAATGGACATCAATAGTCTCGATGATTCTCCATGGACTGAATTAGAGTAGATATTCTTTTTTTTTATCACAATAGTCACGTTTTAATTATTCTATTGTTAAATTTTTATTACACTTATAACTCTCAGCAATATTGATTATTAGTCTTACTAGTCGCCTACACTTTGAAAAATCTCGCGTGAGATTGGGGGATGGGGGCAGGGGGTTGAATAAAATCTCACGCATCTCACCAGGGGAGGAGGGAGAGACAGAAAATTAAAAGAAACACCTCACGTAATTTATGGACGCCCCTTCACGATTTTAGTGGCCCTTATTAACCTTTTAGCGTTTGAAAGAGTCTAAGACCCGTATTCACAATCAACACTATGAGATTGCATAGTGCGCGCGAACGCATAGAGCAAATAAAACGTTAATTCGCTAGATTGACCAATCATAGGGCCGCATTTGACGACCCAGTTGGCACAACGGTCACCATGCCGGACTGTCAAACACAGGGTTGCGGGTTCGATTCCCGTCTCAGACATGTATTTATGCTTAGATATTTGTATGTGGTCTGGTTGTTTCTATGTATTATAAGTATATATTTACAAAAGTAAAGTATATGAGTTGTCTAGCACCCATAACACAAGTCTAGTTACTTAGCTTGGGGCTAGATGGCGATGTGTGGAATGTGTTGCAATATTCATTTATTTAGCGCAGTGCGTTCACTTATCTAAGAGCAACTTAAGACCCCATCACCAAATAGGTCGGGTCATTATCAATTCAATATTTAGTTTGGAACAAGTTGGACCGGTTCCGTGCGTCGGCCATTTTCGGGACTCGGAACAACTTTTTAATAATAACATAGGCAAATGGGATAGGTGTATACAGCCGGTTTTTTTGTTAAAAAAACTTGAGTGCATATCTTAAGGGATTAACCAAGAGGGTTCCTAAATTTTTTTTCCCTAAATAAATTATATTTTTACAAGTTTCATGTTTTCTTCGGTTATGGTAACTTGAACTATTTTTTTTTCTCTCCGACTCGCACTTGGTCGGTTTTTAGGGTCACGTACCTTAAAAAAGTAAAAAAGGAAAACTGAGACTTAGTATTATAGCGATCCAGTCGAGTAATAAAAAAAATAAAAATTATTGCAGGACATTCCACACATCGCCATCTAGCCCCAAGCTAAGTAACTACACTTGTGTTATGGGTGCGAGACAACTCATATACTACTTATATACTTTACTTTTGTACATATATACTTATAATACATAGAAACAACCAGAGCACAGACAAATATCTAGACGATATGGGCAAAGACATTTTTGCGAAAATTTGCAAGTACTTACCATACCTACTCTAATTATTAACTTTTTTATTTTTGGAATTTTCCCCTCACTTGTGCTGTAAGACTTTGCTTTTTTAGGGATCCGTACCCAAAGGGTAAAAACGGGACCCTATTAATAAGACTTCGCCATCCGTCTGTCCTGTCACCAGGCAGTATTTAATAAATCGAAACCTAACCTCACTTATTATACCAAAATATCAGCTAACGTATTTCTATTCATGATTTGAATTCGGAACGTTAGTTTCATGTGGTTTTTTTATACCCGTATTCGGCGCGTGCGCATGGCCTTGACTGGAACAACGGTCAATAAAACCGTGCCATACGCGGACAGACTGACTAGACGGTTCGATGCATTCGGTTGGCTCAGTTTAAATGTTGTCCCAAAACTGGCCCTATAAAAAAACGGTACCACACAAAAAATGATTCATTTAAAAAAACCAAAGGTTCGATGCATTCAGCTGGCCCTATTTAAATATGGTCTCATTCAAAAAAACTGGTCCTTTATAAAATGGTACCACTCAAAATATGATCCTATTTAAAATAACAAATTAGTACTTTTTAGCATTTTATAATCATTTTGTTATTTTTAGGGTTCCATTCGTCCGTACCTAAAGGGTAAAAGCGGGACCTCTGTCTGTCTGTCTCATCAGACTGCATATTATCATGAACCGTGATAGCTAGACAGTTGAAATTTTCACAGATTATGTATTTCTATTGCCGCTATACCGACAAATAACTAAAAAAAATAGTAGGGCTCCTAATATTAACATGGTACGGAACCCTTCGTGCGCAAGTCCGACTCGCACTTGGCCGGTTTTTTAACCCCCGACGCAAAAACGACGGGGCGTTATAAGTTTGACGTGTCTCTCTCTGTGTGTGTGTTTGACGACCCAGTTGGCTTCTTGTCCATCCAAAGGTTGCCTGGAAGAGATCGCTTTGAGCGATAAGGCCGCCCTTTGTAACACTTAGACTTAAGCTTTGATTTTTATTATTAATGTTATTTGAAATTGGTGTTTACAATAAAGAATTTATCTATCTATCTATCTATTGGCACAATGGTTACCATGCTGGCCTGCCAAACACAGGGTTGCGGGTTCGATTCCCGCCTCAGACAAATATTTATGCGTAGATATTTGTCTGTGGTCTGGTTGTTTCTATGTATTATATATGTATTTACAAAAGAAAAGTATATAAGTAGTATATGAGTTGTCTAGCACAAGTGTAGTTACTTAGCTTGGGGCTAGATGGCGATGTGTGGAATGTCCTGCAATATTTATTATTATTTCTGTGGCATCGTAGCTCCCGAACGAATGAACCGATTTTAATTAAGATTTTTTGTTTGTTTAATCTAGGTCCGTCAGTAATTAGTATATTGAGACGAGTTTAGCCGTCGTCGGTCGCACAGTGCATGGCCAGCTTTAGAGTTCACATTCATCGAAAATACCAAGAATACAATCCGGCGTATTGCTAAATCGGTATTTCGCTATTTCACATCAACAACTCACAATAATAGTCATTTAAAACGCGATATTTCATATAGACCCTCTATATGTCCGGTAATAAAATGGATAAATGGACACTGTGCAGGTTCAGAAAAATGAAAGTTATCCTAGAATAGAATAGAAATCATTTTGTTGAGCAGATAATAATTAATTTTAATTAGATACATTAATAATTTTTACATATTATATTTAAATTTATTAAATTACATCTGTTGGTCAATTTATCATGCAATGTCAAAATGGTAAAAATAAATAAGTAAGAATAAAATAATAATCCAAAAAATAAAAAATATACAAAAAAGTCAAAGAATTTGGTCATCTATAGTTAAAATATTCATTAAGACTATAAAACGACATACTAATATTGTAAACTAGCTGCGCCCCGCTGTTGCACACGCGTAATCATTTTCTGCGCAACTTTCTTAATTTTTTATTTCATAAGAACCTTCTCCTGATAATAACAAACAGATCAAAAAAAGAATTGGCCAAATTGGTCCAGGCGTTGTTGAGTTATGCGCTTACCAACACATTTTGCGATTCATTTTTATATTATAAGATGTACATATGTGTTTAGTATGTATGTTTGTTACTCCTTCACGCAAAAACTACTGCACCGATTACGGGGCAGTAGTTCCGGGGTTCCTTTTATGACGTAGGTGCTCACTAAGACGGGATTTTGCGAAATTCAACCCCTAAGGGGGGCAAATGGGGGTTGAAAGTTTGTATGAAGGTTTGATTTTTTTATGTATAATATAGCCGTGCGAAGCCGGGGCGGGTCACTAGTTTATTATAAAACAACATACTTAGCATGTATGTAACATAGTTTCGGATGTAAGTACTGCGCATGCGTGACGGAACTCGCTTTCTTTCTCGGCTTGTGACGCATTCTACATCGCTATATTGTAAACTAACTACGCATCGCGGTTTCACCCGTTTAACTCCTGATCCCGTGGGAATTACGGGATTAAAAGTAGAATATATTACTGTCAATGAACCAATGTATCTTTATACCAAGTTTCATCTAAATCGGTTCAGTAGTTTCGGAGCCTATTCGTTACAAACAATAATCACAAAAATCTTTGATCTTTATAATAATTTCTAGCAGCGCTCTAAGGTTTCACCCGCTTAACTCCCGATCCCGTAAGAATAGTGGGATAAAAAGTACCCTATGTTACTGTCAATGAATAAATGTATTCTCATACCAAGTTTCATCTAAATCGGTCCAGTAGTTTCGGAGCCTATTTGTTACAAACAATTTTTTTTTTCCACTGAATAATATTATACAGCACCACCCCGCGGTTTCGCGCGCGTAACTCCCGATCCCGTGGGAATTTCGGGGTAGAAAGTAGTCTATGTGTTAATCCAGGTTCCTAGCTATCTATATACCGAGTTTCATCGCAATCGGTCCAGTAGTTTTCGCGTGACGGAGTAACTAACATACACATAACATTTCACATTTATAATATTAATAGGATAGGATTTAATTGATTACATATCTTAACATTAAATAATTATAAACAATATTAACATCAATAAACCCAGTTCATTAAATTCCATTAATTAGACACGGTTCAATGTTTAGTTTTGACATGCGAACCCATATTGATAATATAGCTTAAAAATACTGAGATAAAATTCATTCGTTATCTAACTAATATTAAAATATTTTTTTGTTCGTAACGAATATGCTCAGAAACTACTAAACTGATATAGATGAAACTTGGTAAGAGGATACATTGATTTATTGACAGTAACATAGGGTACTTTTTATCCCGAAATTCCCACGGGATCGGGAGTTACGCGGGTGAAACCACGGAGCGCTGGTAGAAATTATTAAAAAGAGGAAAGATTTTTGTGATTTTTGTTTGTACGAATAGGCTCCGAAACTACTGGACCGATTTAGGTGAAACTCGGTATGAAGATACATTGATTCACTGACAGGAACATAGGGTACTTTTTATCCCGAAATTCCCACGGGATCAAGAGTTACGCGGGTAAAACCGCGGAGCGCTGCCAGAAATTATCATAATGAGGAAAGATTTTTGTGATTATTGTTTGTAACGAATAGGCTCCGAAACTACTAAACCGATTTAGATGAAACTGGATATGAGGATACATTGATTCACTGACAGGAACATAGGATACTTTTCATACCGATATTCCCACGGGATCGGGAGTTAAACTGATGAAACCGCGGAGCGCTGCTAGTAAACAAAATGTACCTACATATCTATAATATAAAAATGAATCGCAAAATACCTGGATCAATTTGGCCAATTTTTTTTTGGCTTGTTTGTTATTATCAGGAGAAGGTTCTTATGAAATAAAAAATTAAGAAAGTTGCGCAGAAAATTATTACGCGGGTGAAACCGCGGGGCGTAGCTAGTAACCAAATAAATGTGTAAAGCAAATACCATTGTTATCAATATATTTATCTATCGCCGAGCGACGCGGACGGAAGATACAATCGTACGGCTGTAAATACACGATTGTTTGTTTTTACCCGATTACGGCGAAGTCAAAAGGGAGGGTTATGTTTTTGTTGACCTGTATGTCAGGTTTGCCTAGTTCAGGCAAATGTATTTTTATTGTATTTTTGTATTTTTAATTCAAGTGTATGTGTGTATGTCTGCGACACGATATCCTAATCAAGAAGTTACAGTTCTACGGCTTTGAAGGCAAAGAACTAAGAATGCTAAAGTCTTATTTGATGGATAGGATACAGGTTGTCATTATCAATCAGACAATCTCAGATAAAGTTACCACTGATATAGGCGTACCCCAGGGTTCTATACTGGGGCCATTGCTCTTCTTAGTATATGTAAATGACCTGGTAAACTGTATGCCGAATTGGGCAATCATTACACAATTTGCTGATGACACTCACGTAGGTATTACAGATAAAAGTGCAATTGGTATAGCTAATAAAACTGAGGTAATGCTTAATATAATCAAAGATTGGTTCGCTACGAACGGCATTATACTTAATGATGAAAAAACTAATATTACAAGTTACAGTTACAGAAAGGTTAAAACTAATCTACGTGATAGTGTAAAATTAAGTAATGAAGTAAATTTCTTAGGATGTATACTTGATTCAACCTTAACCTACGAAAGCCAGATAGATAAGGTATGTAAAAAATTGAATAGTGCCAATTATGCGTTGTTTAAGTTGAGAAATGTAGTGAATAGAAAAACCTTAATATCTGTCTACTATGCTTACTGCCAGTCTATTATAAATTACGCTCTAACGATATGGGGTAATTCAACTCATGTAAAAAGGGTACTTATTTGTCAAAAAAGATCCATCAGAATCATATTTAATTTAAGTAGATTAACATCAGTAAAAGCTTATTTTAAAAAATCTGAGATTATGACCGTCATTGCTTTATTTATATATAACTCTCTTCTGGAAATACACGGCAGAAAAAATGAATTGAAAATGAGGATGGATTTACATAATTTTAACACACGACATAAATATAAACTTGTAGAACCAAGAACTAGGAAGGTCAAAACACGTAAATTAGGCTTAAGTTTTAAAATTGACATTTACAATAAACTTCCTTTCCCTATAAGACAACTTCCATTTAATGAATTCAAAAATAAAATCCATAACTTTTTAAAAGTTAATCCATTCTATGATGTCTCTGAATATTTGACTTGTTCATTTTTTGATTTGCATGACTAGAACTAACTAAAGTGACATATTTTAATGAGTCGTTATTTGTAAAACTATAGAATATTAATACCTACTTTTTTTTAATTGGAATTGTGTAAATTGACATGCCTATATTATGCAATGTAATGATATGGCGAAATAAATGAATTATTGAATTATGTTCATCTATTCTCACGTAAATTTAACAATTGAGGTATCGTTAGAAGCGTCTCAATAGTCCGCTAGTTATAGGCTATGTGACGTCACAGTAAATCAAATATGGCGCCCTCAAGAGGACATAGAGTCATGAATTAAAAAATAAACATAGTCAAAATATACCGTGTGGGGTATCAAATGAAAGGGCTTTATTTGAATTTAATTAAACTTAAAAAAATTAAAAATAAATTTATTAACAAACTGTCAAAGTGATTTAATAATATAAACAATGGTTTAATGTCTATTGGATACATATTTCAGCCTTTCGCCACGGAGGCCCTGGGTGGTGACCTGTGGTGACCCAAAGCCTTAAATTTTTATAAAACTTCTAGCAGCGCTCCCCGATCTCGTGGGAATATCGGGATAAAAAGTAGACTATGTTGCTGTCAATAAATAACTTCAACTGTCTAGCTATCATGGTTCATGAGGTACAGCCTGGTGACAGACACACGCCCCCTTATTCCAAAACAAGGTTTAATGATAGTCCGAGATGTGGATTTAAACCTTCGATTTAGACCCAGTTTACTCGTGAACTATAGTCTAAACACTATCCCTATAGATTATATAGGGATAGTGTTTAGACTATAGTTCACGAGTAAATCTAAATCTAAGGTTTAAATACACATCTCGGACTATCCTTAAACCACGTTCTGATAAGGGCGACGGAGTCTTAGTAAAAGGGTCCCGTTTTTGCCCTTTGAATACGGAACCCTAGAAAGTACCTGCAGTAAAGTCAATAAGATGTTATTAGGTCAATAAGTAGGTATATGAATCACAGAATGTAGTTAACATAGTTACTATTGTAAGTACACAGAATAACCCTTCGTGAATCATGATACAAGGTCAACACTCATTTGTAAGACATTTCTAATCATTAAGGGTACAATCAACGTTCAAAAATACACTGCCACCGTAACGTTTACAATCCTGGTCTACACTACTTGTTTACCACAATTAGACCGTTTCTAATTTGGTTTTTTTTTGCGTGAGGATGGAGTAGGCTTGCCCAGCACCTACTACCCTCTTAGCTTAGTCGACCATGTCCAGAGGAGAGAACTTGTCAATACTTCTGGAGCCAACTAAGCCGCGGGTTTCATCACGATGTTTTCCGCGCACCGTAAGAGCAATGTCAATTAGCGCACATAATTTTTTCTTAAGAAAAATACATTGGTGCACGGCCGGCCGGGATTCGAACCCACGACCTTCAGAAAGAAAGTCGAGGTATCTACCACTAAGCCAACACCGCCCTTCTGTGCTGCACTATTTGAACATTATAACAACGTAACCTGTGGATCGAACCCACGTCGGTTGGTGTAGCGGGTGCCAGCTTATACCACTCACACAACTATACACATAGCTAACATGTTGACAATAATAATCACACTGAGTACTTTTAATTCAAGTATTTATGTTTGTGTGTAACGTCTATTAGAAGAAGGTCGTAAGTCCAATACTTGTTTATAGTATTATTGTAGCGAACTGATAGTGTACTTATGACGCGTACTGTACCTATGGAGGAGCGATGTTGGCTTAGTGGAGGATACCTCGATTTTCATTCCGAAGATCGTGGGTTCGAATCCCGGCCGGTCAAAAAATATTTGTGCGCTAATTGACATTGCTCTTACGGTGAAGGAAAACATCGTGATGAAACCCGCGGCTTAGATGGCTCCAGACGTATTGATGAGGTCTTTCATGGACATGGTTGACTAAGCCGAGAGGGACATAGCCTACTCCATCGTCACGCAACAAGGACCAAACTAAATCCCCCTTATTCCAAAACGAAGTTTAAGGATAGTCCGAGATGTGGATTTAAACCTTAATTAGATTTAGACAAAGATTTACTCGTGAACTATAGTCTACACACTTTCCATATAGATTATATAGGGAATTATAGTCTAAACACTATCCCTTTAGATTATATAGGGATAGTGTTTAGACTATAGTTCCCGTGTAAATCTTTGTCTAAATCTAAGGTTTAAATCCACATCTCGGACTATCCTTAAACCTCGTTTTGGAATAAGAGGAAATAGGTCTAGTAAAAAGAAAAAACAAGCTTGGGGACTATATGGCGCTGTGCAAAATGTCCAGCAATTTTTATTTATTTTGACTGTTACTTTGACGACCCAGTTGGCACAATGGTCTCCACGCCGGACTGCCAAACACAGGGTTGCGGGTTCGATTCCCGCCTCAGACAAGTATTTATGCTTAGATATTTGTCTGTGGTCTGGTTGTTTCTATGTATTATAAGTATATATATACAAAAGAAAAGTATATAAGTAGTATATGAGTTGTCTAGCACCCATAACACAAGTGTAGTTACTTAGCTTGGGGCTAGATGGCGATGTGTGGAATGTCCTGTAATATATTTTATTTTGATTTGACCATGAAATGCAAAAATCTCACTTCAAACTTGACTCGTCCAAAAATGGCAAGTTGTTAATTTGTAACATGTCGTCATAATAACATACAAGTGTTTACTTTCTGATGACTTCAGATGACTGATGACTCATTTAACCATCATCTCACAGTTCTTGAGAAATATAACTATTTTATTAATATTAAATATGCTAAAGTTATTCTGTTTGTCTGTTACATTTTCATCTATATATATGTATAAAAGGGGAAATCACTGACTCACTCACTCATCATGAAATCTCAGAAACTACAAGTGCTAGGAGTAAGGTAGAAACCATGATGACGTATTTCAGGGATTTTCAATTTTCCTATTTTAAGGAGGGGAAATGGGGGGTGAAAGTTTGTATGAAGGTTTGTTTTTTTTATCTATACATATAAAATGCTTTGTCCTGAATGACTGACTGACGGATCAACGCACAGCCTAAACCGCTGATCGTAGAGACCTGAAACTTGGAGGGGTGTGTTCTTTGTGTGACGTAGGCATCCGATAAGAAAGGATTTTCTTAAATTCAACTCCTAAGGAACACACACCCTCCAAAAAGGGGGGCAAAATTTGTATGGGACGACGTGATTCCTTGGTCCATTTTCAACTTCTAAGCGGACGAAGTCGCGGGCAAAAGCTAGTGTTTATATAAAACTTGAGCTATACAGGGACTTTAATTTTACTATAAGGGTTCTGTACCCAAAGGTTAAAAACGGGACCCTATTACTAAGACTCCACTTATCGTCTGTCTATCACCAGGCTGTATCTCATGAACCGTGATAGCTAGACAGTTGAAATTTTCACAGATGATGTATTTCTGATGGCGGTTTTAACAAAAAATACAAAAAAAAATGGTTATCTGTAAAGTCGGTTTACGGACGATAATTTTACGTGATAACGTCAAGAAACCGACGAAAACTTTTTTTTCATGTAAGTATACAATATTTTTCAGAGAAGGGGTTTTAATACGAAAGGGGGTTGTTCTAGGCGTCTAGGCGAACAACTTTTGTTCTACGACTTTTGGAAGTTCGAAAACTTCGTTCGATTTTTTTGTATGAAACAGCTTATTTTAGTAGTTTTAGCTTTCTCGTCTTTTTTGTCATTTTCTATGTTTCGTGTGTTGTACAAATAAAGTGTTTATCTATCTATCTATCTATTTTCAAGTAAAAATTGCCTCAGAATTATCGAAAAAAAAAAGTTCGAATTTACAAAAGTCGTAAAACAAAAGTTGTTCGCCTAAACGTTTAGAACAACCCCCTTTCATATTAAAACCCCTTCGCTGAAACACATTGTATATTTGTTTTTTTCTTTACTTATATATTTTTTTCCTATAAATAATTATTTTATTCGTCACTCGTCACCATAACACAAGCCCAGATGAGCGATATTATTATTGCGTGGTTTGTTACATCATTGTTGGATAGCGTTTAGAGTTTAAGACTATAGTTCACGAGTAAATCTGCATCTAACACCCATATTCTTAGTCGTTTCCTTGAACATTAAATATAAATCTATTCTTTTATCCAAACAAAAAGATATTGAAAAGCAAGGATATTTTGATTAGTGGTGCAGTATTTCATGGCTTCCATAATGGGTGATCGTTTTCAATGGGTAGTGTTCGTATTATAGTAATTGTTAATACCATTAAGTTTCCAAAAATATTATTACTGTTTTATTTTAATTGGTTAGTCATTTTTTGTTGAAAGTACTCGCGTCTATTATTTCTGTTATAGTATAGTATGGTTTTGTTTATATATATGTATTATATTTATATTTAAATTAATTATTAGTTAGTATTGAATATTCCAAAATTAAACTTATCTTCGTCCGTGTGTCACTTGAGGCTCCTGCTGAAAATCAGCGCTACAGGCATCTGTAGCATATTAGCTGAGCTCGAGCCTTTTCGTGGCAGAATTGTATACATATGCACAGGTCTTTGATTTGATTGTATGTATAGTTAAGTATTTTAAGTTATTTTGTGTGTATGTATCTTTTTTGTGGCATGAATAAACTTATTTCTATTCTATTCTATTCTATTCTAACATTCGATTCAAACTCAACCGAGGAAGCCTCGAAAGTCAATCGCATCCTCGAAATAGGTAATTCTTAAGACGTCCCTCGAACTAGTTTTTACCTTTCGTTGAGGAAGCTTTCAAGGTAGGTCGTGAGGTACCTTGAGTTTGACAGTTCTCTCCTCATGTCAAACTCGACTCGAGTGAGGAGTTTCTCGAAAGGAGGACGTTTTTTAGCAACTATGAATACGAATCTGTTGAGTGAAGGTTGAGTCGGGTCGAGGAAACGACTAAGAATATGGGTGTAAATCTAAGGTTTAAATCCACATCTCGAACTATCCTTAAACCTCGTTTTGGAATAAGAGGGATGGGGTTTTTTCGAAGAATAAATCAAAAATCTATCGCCCTTCGGAATGAAAGTCGACATATGTACCAATAAGCCAACACCGAACCAAAATAGCCTATCTATATTATCTTTAAAAAATGTTACGATAAAAAAAAAACATATTTTTATCTAAAATCTAAAGGCTACTTATATTAAATAATATTACTGTTTCGCAAAGTAAAAATATCTAATATTTTATCAAGTTTCAAACGTGATAATTATTAAGCACTACCTGCGCTCTGCGATTTCACCCACGTTCGATATTTTCAGATTTTCTTACAAATAAACCTTGTCCTGACAATTACGAACATAAAAAAAGAATAAGAAAACTATTTTGGGTTTTTTACCTTGGGTTAAAATATTATAATTTTCTTAAGGATCCCTAATTTACTTTAAAATATATTATAGCCTAATAATGTAGCTTTTTATTGGTGAAAGGTTTTTTTTAAATCGGTCCTGTATTCGTTAGCCTATTCGTTACAAACAAACAAACAAACAAAAAAATCTTTCCTCATTATATAATATAAGCGTAGATTGTCTATAATAAACGTCTGAACCGATTTGTATGTATTTTTTGTGTATATTCGTTAGGTCTGAGAATCGAACATATTCTATTATTTTTCCTACGTACTAATAAAAGCTTTTTAAAAGAACCCTCTTGCGTAGTTTTAGAATAGAATCAGAAAATATTTATTGAAGAACTGGGTACAATATGGTGTTGGGGTTTTTACATAATAAATAAATATTACAGGACATTCCACACATCGCCATCTAGCCCCAACCTAAGTAACTACACATGTGTTATGGGTGCTAGACAACTCATATACTACTTATATCCTTTTTTTGTATATATATATATATATAATACATAGAAACAACCAGACCACAGACAAATATCTAAGCATAAATACTTGTCTGAGACGGGAATCGAACCCGCAACCTTGTGTTTGGCAGTCCGGCATGGTGACCATTGTGCCAAATGGATCGTTAATAATACAGTGCCTAGCAGTTTATCCTTTACAGATGTACAATAATACGTAAAATCTATACTAATATTATAAAGCTGAAGAGTTTGTTTGTTTGTTTGAACGCGCTAAGCTCGGGAACTACTGGTTCGAATTGAAAAAATATTTTTGTGTTGGATAGTCCATTTATCGAGGAAGGCTATAGGCTATTTTACTATAGGCTATTCCCACGGGATCGGGAGTTACGCGGGTGAAACCGCGGACCGCTGCTAGTTATAAATATAGCAAAGGCTAATCTATAAGTTAAGTAAGTATGTAAGTTCGTTAACTTCAACTTGAGTAGGTAAGTAGATAAACTCCTAGCTCTTGTAGTTTCAGACATTTCTTGATGAGTTTAATTTCTTTTATAGATATTATTGTTTGTGGAAAAAAAATCGAAGAATTATGCAGTTTTTCTTTAAAATGATCATCCCTATGCGAACAGTTAGTTCCAAACAAGGATATATTTTATCAAAATACCAAAGTCAATTTTCCGTTACAGCTTCTAAAAATAAACTATGATCTATGAGACGCCATGCTTACTTAGCGTTCCTAAGTAAAAGTTTAGTTAAGAGGAAAGGGTGCCCGGCTCTCTCTCCATACATCGTAGTCGACTGTTTCCTCCCTGGATAATGACACTAGAGCAGATATTTTTATTGCATAAAACTTATAACTACCGTGACCAGACCATGCCTTTGTGTTGTTTTTTTTTTTCTTTTTTTTTCTTTTTTAAATCTTAATTTCTATGATGTAGAAAATGAAATAAAAAACAAGACATAGGGGCATAGTCATGGCAGTTTTAGGCTTTATGGCGCAAAAATATTTGTGCTAGTGTCATTATCCAGGGAGGAAACAGTCGACTACGTTTGTATAGGGAGAGCACCTGGTACCCTTTCACCATAAGTTACGTTAAAAAATATAACTCGTCGAAAATTGAACTAAAAGTATCGGAAATTAGTAAACTAGTCGTTGGAAGTAAACGATTTCTCAGTAATTAAGTTACCTGCCTAAGTTTTATAGTGTATAAAAAAATGCATCGAAAAAAGTCCAAAAACTAAACGATTAGCCAATACAAAATAAAATAGTAAATTTCTTAGCAAGTCAGTGTACGAGTAATATCTAAGTTACACTAAAAAATGCATAAAAATTTGATCAAAAATTGGTATAAACGCCGTTGAAAATAGCCAATTTTTAATCTACAATAAAAAAAAAACATCGGAAATCAAACCAAAAGTGTCGGAAATAACAAACAAAACCGTCGGAAACAAGCGAACTATTTTTTATCACTTCGACACAACACTGCATCCGTATTATCACCTATATTTTGTTTGTAATAAAGCACACACTCGCGTGAAATGAACGTCAGACGCGGTCGACAGCCGAAGACAGACTGATGCGAGCGAGTGATTTTTGTCATTTATTCGCTCAGATAATGTAGGGTTCCGTTTTCTAAAACGGAATTTAATTTAAATAGCATCAACACACTTCCTTTTGGACTTTTATAAATCTGAAGAGTTTGTTTGTTTGTTTGAACGCGCTAATCTCAGGAACTAATGGTTCGAATTGAAAAATTATTTTTGTGTTGGATAGGCCATGTTGGATCGGGAGTTACGCGGGTGAAACTGCGGAGCACTGCTAGTTATTTAATAAAAATTGTTTTATAAAAATAGTTTAATAAAAAATAACGTTGTTTTGCCATAAAAAAATAACAAACCGGGCTGATTTGTGAATCTACACCATCCAGAGCGCCACCCAAACGCATACAAAAAAAAAAACATTCGAACCGGTCCCAGCCGTTTAGGAGAAATTCATTGACATATAAACGTACAGTAGAATTATAATATAAAGAAGATAATGGCAAAATTTCGAACAAAAATACCATGTTTGCAAGGAGGTTAGGTTCTTGTAGTTCCTATATGTGTAATGGCGTCAGATGCTGATGTAGAAAATGAAAAACACGTCACTTTAAATGCTTACTAGCTTTTGCCCCGACTTTTTCCGCGTAGAAGTTGAAAATGGACCAAGGAATCACATCGTCCCATACAAACTCATACAAAGAACACACCCTCCAAGTTTCAGGTATCTACGATCAGCGGTTTAGGCTGTGCGTTGATCCGTCAGTAGTTCAGGACAAAGCATTTTATATGTATGTTTCCCAAATAAACGAAAATAAATAAATAATATCCTACGGAACCGTACCCCGGCGCGGGCGACACACCGCCACAACCCCCCCGTGAACAAACACGTGCGCACCAGCCGGCGTCAACTAGTTTATATTTAAACATGATGTTTATCTGACATCCCTGTCAGAGGAAGTAGGGTGGATGCTGGTAATTAACCGCATTTGGTTGGCTGAATGCGTAGGTATTACGGCTGTGCCATTTTTGAAAAAAAAAAACTTGTCAAGGGACACCCGGATGGAACGAAGTCCCTTTCGATCAAATGAGTGAAGGAATTGTAATATTTTTTTTTTTATGTTATAATATTTTTTTTTTCTTTATTAACAAATATAATCCTACTAATATTATAAATGTGAAAGTTTGTGTGTGTGTGTATGTTTGTTACTCCTTCACGCAAAAACTACTGGACCGATTGCGATAAAACTCGGTATCTAGATAGCTGGAGACGTGGATTAAACACATACCTAGGCTACTTTTTATCCCGATATTCCCACGGGATCACAACTTACGCGGGTGAAACCGCGGGGCGCAGCTATTGTAATATAAACTTAATCAGTAGGCTCAATTTTAGTGATTGCTTTCTATCAGATAGAGAGAGAGACAGAGAAACACGCGCACGCCGCACGGCTTACAACTATAGCAAAAAGTGTCGTTACAACTTTGAGTCTTAATTTTTTCCGTCAACCCCCTTTCGCAGCGCGCGATAAGGAACTTTGTTCCAAAAACTACAGATAATTATCAAAAACAAAAAATCCATAGGTGCACGACCGAGATTCGAACCTACAACCTTCAGAATGAAATTTGGAGTATCTAGAACAATGCCAACACGCACCGGTCCCAAGAACGCGGTATAAAACAAAGTCGCTTCCGCTGTCTATATATGCTTAGATCTTCAAAACTACGCAACCGATTTTGATGCGAATTTTTAAATAGATAGAGTGATTCAAATGGAAGGTTTCGTATATAAAAGAAAACTACCACGCGTACCAAGTCGCCTGCAACAGCTAGTAATATTATAAAGAGAAAATAGGTATTTGATTGTTTGTTTGTAACGAATAGGCTCCGAAACTACTAGACCGATTTAGATGAAACTTGGTATGAGGATACATTGATTCATTGACAGTAAGGGGGCGTCCATAAATTACGTGAGATATTTAAGGGGGGGAGGGGGTCGAGTCCAATCTCATCTAATCTTACGTTGGAGAGAGGGGAGGTCTCAGGAAATATCACGCAATTTTTTATCTGTATGATTTTTCCGGCTCAGAGTGACTAGATCAGAACGAAGTTAAAGGAGCAGATGATTTTACTGAAAATCAAATGGACATCAATAGTCTCTCTTGACACCGCGCATGATTCTCCATGGACTGAATTATATTCTATTCTATTTTAATTAGAGTAGATTTTCTTTTTTTTAATCACAGTAAGGTCATGATTTAAGTATTCTATTGGTTAATTTTATTACACTTATAACTCTCAGCAATATTGATTATTAGTCTTACTAGTCGCCCACACTTTGAAAAATCTCACGTGAGATTGGGGGATGGGGGAGGGGGTTGAATAAAATCTCACGACATCTCACCATAGGGACAGAAAATTAAAAAAAACACCTCACGTAATTTATGGGCGCCCCCTAACATGGGCTAATTTTTATCCCGATATTCTGACGGGATCGGGGTGAAACCGCGATGTGATGCTGATAATTAAAACCATCAATTACCGAACAATGGTACTAGAGCTAGGCTAGGTCCATTCACTGACAACAGTGTGAGACTAGCAATAATGGACACATCCTATGGTGTCATCGTGGTATGACCGGTGATCACATCGGTAGCTTAACCCTCTATACATACTGCTGGTGTATTGGTCTATTGTATGAATTCAATTGTCACCATGCCGGACTGCCAAACACAGGGTTACGGGTTCGATTCCCGCCGCAGACAAGTATTTATGCTTAGATATTTGTCTGTGGTCTGGTTGTTTCTATGTATTATAAGAATATATTTACAAAAGTATATAAGTAGTATATGAGTTGTCTAGCACCCATAACACAAGTGTAGTTACTTAGCTTGGGGCTAGATGGCGATGTGTGGAATGTCCTGTAATATTTATTTATTTGATAATATTAGGACGCAGCCGCAGTAGATAACTTTTTGCAGCTAGAAGGTAGGTACGGTCGGCTGCATAATTGCAGACCCACCGTAGAGCTCCAAAACGGCTGTTATAAGAATGTTTTCAACACGAGCAAGATTCTAGGCACCTGCTTTAGTTAAAGTCTCATGAATTTATCAAATAAAAATTATAATAATGAAAACATTCCAATAATGGTAATTTTAGAACTCTACGGTGGGCCTGCAATTATGCTGCCGGCCGTACATATTGAAACCCCAACTAATCTATAAAAATCAATGCCACTTTTCGTTGTAATTTTATAACTCAAGAACGGGCTCACTAACTCAAGAACGGGCTCACCTACTCAAACCAAATGTTTAAGCTTTGTTCGGACTATTTAGTAGATGGTTTATGTGAAGTTTGCACAAAATCGGTCGAGCAGTTCTTCATTAAACAATTTTTTTGTAAATGAATTCAATAAATGGCGGATCATTTTGTTAATGGGGATTGTCAAATCTTTATACATAGCGAAGCACGTCCCGGGTTGCTAGGAGGTATTACAAATAAGATATTTTGATTTTCTATACATATAAATGTTTTGTCCTGAATGCCTAAACAGACACAGCCTAAACCGCTGATCGTAGACACTTGAAACTTGAAGGGAGTTTTCTTTGTATGACGTAGGCATCTGATAAGAAAGGATTTTTCGACATTCTACCCCTTAGGGGTGAAAAAAGGGAGCAAAGTCTGAGGCGGGAAGCAACCCTGTGTTTGGCAGTCCGGCATGGTGACCATTGTGCCAACTGGGTCGTCAATATGGGTAGTGATTTCTTGGTTAAATCTACTTCTTTGCATAAACTTTCTTTAACAGTATTCATGGAGGACGTAGTTTGGATTTTTTTGAAATTCACCCCCTAAGAAAGGAGTAGAACTCAAATTTTATTTTGTATATGGAAATTCTACTTATTTCGCCATAGACAAAACTGAACAGAACAGAACAGCCCCGTTAGACAAGATGACTTTCTATTAGCTATATCGCCAATCGACAGACTTTTATTTTTATTTTTTCTATGAAATTGACACAAGCCAACGAAAAGTCACGTAGTCTTGCGTTATAGAAAAAAAATGGTGGATTAGTTCCATCTTATCCTAATTTTATACAATGGTTTATGTCAATTTCATACAATTAAGATTTCATCGATTGGCGACATCGCTAATAGAAAGCGATTTTGTCTAAGGGGGCAGAACTTGTTCTATAAAATTAATAAGGTGCAATTAAGCGGTTTTTTTTAAAACCTTGATATTAGTGACAAAATAACAATCAAATAAAATAAATGTTTTTCAAATGGACAATAAAGCAAATATTTATCTAATGACCTGTTTCTCCCTATATTTACATAATATTTAATTTAGGTGGCAGGTGGTCCTTATAACCCGTAATTGCGGGCAAGTACCTTATTTATTTTTTTAGCTTCGAAACATCGAGTAATACTAATAAATAAATAATCTATACTTATATTATAAAGCTGAAGAGTTTGTTTGTTTGAACGCGCTAATCTCAAGAACTACTGGTTATAATTGAAAAATTATTTTTGTGTTGGATAGTCCATTTATCGAGGAAGGCTATAGGCTACTTTTTATCCTGATATTCTCACGGGATCGGGAGTTACGCGGGTGAAACTGCGGAGCGCTGCTAGTAATAAATAAATATTAAGTACAGGACATTCCGCACATCGCCATCTAGCCCCAAGTTAAGTAACTAGACTTGTGTTATGGGTGCTAGACAACTCATATACTATATACTACTTTTCTTTTGTCAATATATACATATAATACATAGAAATAACCAACCACAGACAAATATTTAAGAATAAATACTTGTCTGAGGCGGGAATCGAACCCGCAACCCTGTGTTTGGCAGTCCGGCATGGTAACCATTGTGCCAACAAAATAATACTTTAAATATTTGTAATATTGACCTTTGTGAGCGTGATCACATGAAGAAAAAAACGTGTGGCACTGGGGGACTACCGCGGTAAAGCTATTTGCATCGTGCGAGCTTCGTTCAATCGTACCATATACATACACGTTAAGCGAACGCTCGGCCGAGATACATGGTAGGCGGAGTGAGGGTGTTAGGTTTTATTTTCGTTACAGATTTTCTTTATTCGGTCGCCGCGCTCAAAGCCCGCGATAGTAAAAGCTATGCAATAGCTTAACCCGGCGTCATGGGGGTTGGGTCTGTGGGACCCGTCACATTTTATTTCGCTTCTAGTTCGGTTACTATGCGTGCGACTTTGCCGCTCTTCTCAATAGCTGGAGCTGTTGAGTTGTTCTATGCGTCGCAACCAACACGTTAGTCGTGGTACAGCCGCAGTCGGAGTTACACGTGCTCAAAATTGCATAAGGTATGTGAGACCCATCCCCGCATTCAGTGTAACAATTTCACGCCATTTTTATAAATATTGTTTTACTTATTATCTGTGTTTTTATCCTTTTATATTTGATTTCTTGTTGTTGTATTTTAGTTTTTATAATATTACTAGCTGCGCCCCGCGGGTTCACCCGCGTAAGTCCCGGTCCCGTGGGAATTTTCATATAAAAAGTAACCTATATGTTATTATTGGTCACCAACTACCTACCTACCAAGTTTCATCGTAATCGGTTCAGTAGTTTTTGTGTGAAAGAGTAACAAACATACTCACATACTCACAAACTTTAACTTTTATAATATTAGTAGGATTATTATTTATATTGCAATTGTAGTCGCTGTTGTATAGTTCAATGTATTTTATTTGTTTTTTTGTAGGTACTTAGTACAAATGGATCGAGAGGAAGCAGAACGACAGCGTATTCTTGCAATTTTACAAGAATCTGACTCTGATTCTGAGTTGTCAGACCAGGATGTATGTGACGAAGAAGATCACTTGAGTGAGCGTAGTAATCCTAATGACACAGAACAAGACATCTCCGAGTCTGACTTCCACGTGAGTTACGACAGAAAATTGGAAAATTTGTTGGTGAATCTTCGGAGGAACCTCCAACAAAAAAGGCTAATGTCCGCAAAAGGTGCCAAGTATGTCCAGCCAAGAAAGACCGTAAGACAAACTACACCTGCGAGAGTTGCAATAAATATATCTGTGTAGAACATATAGTACCTTTTTGTGCTGACTGTACCAAAGATAATGATTAGAGGTGATTATTTTGTTTTTTTTTCCAAAATTAATTTAGTTTCCTAAAAAAAAGTGTCATTAAAACAATAAGGCTGATTGTTAATTAATAATATAATTACATTTAAGTAAAAGAGAATTTTTTTGTTGACATTTGTCGTTCTTTTTTCAAAGTTCTTTTAAATATAAATAAAACATAATATAATATGAAATTTGTGTTTCATTTATTTATATAAATACCTAAAAAACTAAACACGAATGAATATTAACTTTATTATTTATAAAGTTTTGGAATAATTTTGACAATAATGAACGGGTCGGTGAGACCCACCCCAATGTCCGTGTAACACTTTTCCACCCCCATGACGCCGGGTTAAAAACCCATAAGTTTCTTGTGCCTTCTTCTTATTGGTTCCGAAGGCACACATCCTAACTTAGTTTTTAAGATGTTTCTATGTGATCTATGTACAAATGTATTAAGCATCCAAAGGAATAGTTTTTTTTTACTTTTACTTTGACTTCTACAAAATAGTAACAAAAACCATAAATATATACAGTTTTAAATATTTTCGCAGCTAGTATTTGAAAAGGCAAACAAATAAATCTGTTACACGACGCTCACACACGCGGGCCTAAGTTTTTTCACAAGATGACGTCACGTGGTAGCCATTTTGTATTGTTCTTATTTTAGGGGTCCGTGGATTCAATGTATAATCTATACATATAAAATGCTTTGTCTTGAACTACTGACTGACTGACGAATCAACGCACAGCCTAAACCGCTGATCGTAGAGACCTAAAACTTGGAGGGTGTATTCTTTGTGTGACGTAGGCATCCGATAAGAAAGGATTTTCCGAATTTTATTATAAGGGGGTGAAAAAGCGGGGTAAAGTTTGTATGGGACGACAAACTTTGGTCCAATCTACTTCAATTAAGTACCTATAAAATAACTAATAAATAAATAAATATTACAGGACATTCCACACATCGCTATCTAGCCCCAAGTTAACTAGACTTGTGTTGGTGCTAGATAACTCATTTACTATATAATACTTTTCTTTTGTAAATATATACTTATAATACATAGAAACAACCAGACCACAGACAAATATCTAAGCATAAATACATGTCTGAGGCGGGAATCGAACCCGCAACCCTGTGTTTGGCAGTCCGGGTGTGGTAACCAAAATAATAATGGCAAAACTTGGAACAAAAATAACTTGTTTGCAAGAAGGTTAGGTTCTTGAAGTTCCTATATGTGTAATGGCGTCAGATGTTAATAAAAAATAAATAAAAACAGGTGACTTTAAATGCGATGTTGATAAAAAATAAATAAAAACAGGTGACTTTAAATGCTTATATCTTCTTTCCACATTTAACTACACAAATACTATTAATTTTACATTGTAATCCTGAAAAAACGGAGAATTCTATTTTATTCTTTTTATCACAGTTGCTCATAAATTAGATTTTATTAAACCGCTTTTAGGCTCATAATCCAACGTATTATGCACTCGTAGTTTAGAGGATGAAGAAGGACATAGGCTACTTTTTTCCCGAAACTCCTGCGGGATCGGGACTTACGCGGGTGATCCCGCGCGGCGCAGCTAGTTTAAGAATAAATTGAAAAAGGACTATACCTAGCTAAACAAATTTTCATCTGCTACCCATCTGAAGCCGGGGCGGGTCGTATTATAAAGAGAAAAGATTTGATTGTTTGTCTGTTTGTAACGAATAGGCTCCGAAACTACTGGGCAGATTTAGATGAAACTTGGTACATGTAGATAGCTAGAGACAAGGATTAACACATAGGCAACTTTTTTTTCTCGATATTATTAAGGGATCGGAAGGAAACCGCGGCTGCTATATTAAATAAATATCCTGCGGAACCTTCCAAGTCATCCAGCCGACAGCGAAACTGACACAAAAAATTCAAATATTCAAAATTCGAACAGTGGGTCTCGTTCGTTGGTATAGAATGTTTTTGTTCTTTTTTTTAAACAAAGAGATCGGTTTGCGAACGGCTAAAGTTACGTAAAAAGGTTTTATATGTGTGTTAATAGGTTATTTGGGAACAAGTGCGAGTCTGACTCGCTTACGAAGAGTTCCGTACCATGGTGTATGAAAGCCCCACTTAAATATTTTATTTTTCTGTTTTAAGTAACTTATGTTGTTATAGCGGCAACAGAAATACATAATCTGTGAAAATGTCAACTGTCAAGCTATCACGGTTCATTAGATACAGCCCGGTGACAGACAGACTTACAGAGTGAAGTCTTAGTAACAGGGACCCAGTTGGCACAATAGTCACCATGCCGGACTGCCAAACATTGGGTTGCGGGTTCGATTCCCGCCTCAGACATGTATATATGCTTAGATATTTGTCTGTGGTCTGATTGTTTCTATATATTCTAAGTATATATTTACAAAAAAAGAAATGTATATAAGTAGTATATGAGTTATCTAGCACCCATAACACAAGTGTAGTTACTTGGCTTGGGGCTAGATGGCGTTGTGTGGAATGTCCTACAATATTTATTTAATATTTTACGTCAATAGCTACCTATATCTTCTCACTAAATTTTTCAGGGACAGTATGAAAATTACAGAAGACGACAAAAATTAGCCCTCAAGCTAGAAATAATTTATAAAAAAACATGGAATGAGGTCAAGCCACAATGTCAACGACCTTTACCTTAATAAAATAACGTTTAACTAAAAACATAATAATTAAATTATAATAGTTTTTAAATTGCTATGATGTCATTTTATAAAACGTCTATTATTGCGCATTATTTCTGTAAACAACTAACTAGCTGCACCCCGCGGTTTCACCCGCGCAAGTCCTGATCCCGCGGGAATATCAAAATGAAAAGTACCCTATAGCCTTCCTTAATAAATGGACTATGTAACACAAAAATAATTTTTCAATTCGAACCAGTAGTCCCTGAGATTAGCGCGTTCAAACAAACTCTTTAGCTTTATAATATTAAAGTATAGACTAGTAGCGCTCCGCGGTTTTACCTTCGTTACTCCCGATCCCGTGGGATTATCGAGGAAAAGGGTCCCATATAGTCTTCCTCGATAAATGGGTTAGCCAACCAAAAAATATTTTTTCAATTCGAACCATTAGTTCCTGAGATTAGTGCGTTCAAACAAACAAACAAACTCTTCAGCTTTATCCCACTAATATTATAAATGTGAAAGTTTGTGTGTGCGTGTGTGTGTGTTTGTTACTCCTTCACGCAAAAACTACTGGACCGATTGCGATGAAACTCGGTATCCAGGTAGCTGGAGACATGGATTAACACATAGGCTACTTTTTATCCCGATATTCCCACGGGATCGGGACTTACGCGGGTGAAACTGCGGGGCGCAGCTTGTAATCTATATTATCCTATATATAAAAAATAATCCCAATTTTCCATGGTCATCGTATCACACCTGAACGGCTGGACCGATTTCGATAATAATTTTTTGGTTGTGTTTGTTATTGTCAGGAAAAGGTTCTTATGAAAGTAAATATTAGAAAAAATCGGAAGCGGGTGAAACCGAGGGGCGCAGCTAGTATTAGTATAGATTAGGATTAGGACTATTAGCAGCTGTCCGCAGTTTCACCGGAGTTACTGTACTTTTAAAAGACATAATATGTAGTTACTACGAACTACAAACTGTAACAGCCCTTTTTACCCCTTTAGAAGTCGAATTTCCAAAAATCCTTTCTCAGTCCTCCCCTACGTCCCAAAAGGAACCCCCGTGTGAAGTTTCAGAGTTATTAGTCTTTTATTTAAGTAAGGATTTAATTCAAGTACTAATTGGCTTTAAATCCAAGATGGCGTCTGAGCGCGGTCTAGTTTTTCCCGCCATTTCTCACGTAAGCCGCATTCTATCACGATTTGCATAACCTCTAAATACTATACATAGCATAGGTGGGTGTTCAACGCTAAACGATCGGCAGACATATGCCTGGAAATGATCGCTTTGAGCGATAAGACCTCTTAAACATTGTTTTTAGGGTTCCGTACTCAAAGGGTAAAAACGGGACCCTATTACTAAGACTTCACTGTCTGTCTGTCACCAGGCTGTATCTCATGAACCGTGCTAGCTAGACAGTTGAAATTTTCACAGATGATGTTTCTCTTGCCGATAAGAAATAAGTACTAAAAACAGAAAAAAGTAAAAAAATGTTTGTATGTTATTAAGAATTTTAGGCTTGTGTTTTGTTTTTCTCAAAAGTACTGAGAGGGAATTGTAGGTGAGATCTTTACCGACTAGTCTAGCTTTGAAATGACAAGGAATTTTCGTCTCAAATTACCCCAAAATATCGGTAAAGATTTCACCTACAATTCCATCTTAGAACTTTTGAGTAAAACCAAACACATTCGTTACAATCAACAATGTAAGTTGTAAGCGACGGTTAAGAAAAATCCATTGGTGCAAGCCGGCCGGGATTCGAACCCACGACCTTCAGAAACTTCTACTCTATCTGATCAGTGGTTTTCAACTGATGTGCTAATTTTGTCTATTTTTTTTATTACTATATATCTTTTTATTACTTATCTATACTTTATATTATAAAGCGGAAGAGTTTGTTTGTTTGAACGCACTAATCTCAGGAACTACTGGTTCGAATTGAAAAATTATTTTTGTGTTGGATAGTCCATTTATCGAGGAAGGCTATAGGCTACTTTTTATCCTGATATTCCCACGGGATCGGGATTTACGCGGGTGAAACTGCGGAGCGCTGCTAGTATTTAATAAAGCTGAAACCTTTATTTTGACCAGAATAAGTCCCAAATGAGAAGCCTATGTGTCAATCCACCCACTTTGACGACCCAGTTGGCACAATGGTCACCATGCCGGACTGCCAAACACAGGGTTGCGGGTTCGATTTCCGTCTCAGACATGTATTTATGCTTAGATATTTGTCTGTGGTCTGGTTGTTTCTATGTATTATAAGTATGTATTTACAAAAGAAAAGTATATAAGTAGTATATCCGTTGTCTAGCACCCATAACACAAGTGTAGTTACTTAGCTTGGGGCTAGATGGCGATGTGTGGAATGTCCTACATTTTTTTTTAAATCCTGGTCTCCATCGATCTACATACTCGTAGCAGAGGAGCGGTGTTGGTTTAGTGGTAGACCTCGACTTTCATTCTAAAGGTCGTTGGTTTGAATCCCAGCAGGCTTGCAGCAGCAGACCAATGTCTTTTTCTTAAGAAAAAAATATGTGCGCTAATTGACATTGCTCTTACGGTGAAGCCAAACATCGTGATGAAACCCGCGGCTTAGATGGCTCCAGACGTATTGACAAGTTCTCTTCTCTGGACATGGTCGACTAAGCTGAGAGGGTAAGGCAAGTACTCCATCCTCACGCAAAAAGGACCCAATTAAAAGGGTCTAATTGTGGAAAACAGCCCGTATACAAGTACAAGTACTCGCAGCCGACATTCCCTCTCTACTTGGCAACGTTACTCGATGTACTATGTCACCTCTAAACGTCAAAATATAGTGTATGTGTGTTTGTTTTGTCCGTAAGGCAATAATGATCTCATTATATGCAGCCACAGTGTTATCTAGCAAGGTTACACTTTTACAACAATACTTAACACTGATTTATTGTTGAAACTAGTAGCGCTTCGCGGTTTCACTCGCGTAAGTCCCGATCCCGTGGGAATATCGGTATAAAAAGTACCCTATGTTACTGTCAATGAATCAATGTATCCTCATACCAAGTTTCATCTAAATCGATCAAGTAGTTTCGAAGCCACTCAATGCAAACAAACAATCAAGTCTTTCCTGTTTATGATATTATAAATAGATTAGCTTTTGCCCGCGACTTCGTCCGCGTAGAAGTCGAAAATGGACCAAGGAATCAACTTTCCCCATACTTTGCTCAGCTTTTTCACCCCCTAAGGGATAGAATTTCGCAAAAACCTTTCTTATCGGATGCCGGATGCCTGCGTTATTCAAAGAACACATCCTCCAAGTTTCAGATCTCTACGATCAGCGGTTTAGGCTTTGCGTTGATCCGTCATTCAGTCATTCAGGACAAAGAATTTTATATGTATAGATTATTATTAGTACAGATTAGAACGGTGTAGGTCTAGTGGTTTATACCTCGACTTCCATTCCGAAGGTCGTAGGTATTTTTTTTTACGCAAGACAGTCTTGCATTTTTAGAGCGGTGTTGGCTTAGTGGTAGATATCTCGACTTTCATTCTGAAGGTCGTGGGTTCGAACCCGACCGGCCGTGCACCAATGTATTTTTCTTAAGAAAAATTGATGTGCACTAATTGACATTGCTCTTACGGTGAAGGAAAACATCGTGATGAAACCCGCGGCTTAGTTGGCTCCAGAAGTATTGACAAGTTCTCTCCTCTGGACATGGTCGACTAAGCTGAGAGGGTAGTAGATGCTGGGCAAGCCTACTCCATCCTCACGCAAAAAGGACCCAATTAAAAAGGATCCAATGGCGGAAAACAGCCTGTATACAAGTACAAGTAGCGATTAATGCAAGAAAGATAGAGGCCTTTGCCCTCCAGTACGAAAGTAGGCTCTTAATAATAATAAAATAAAAATTTACCGACATTATCTATTTACTTTTGATATGTAAAATAAATAAAATTGTTTATTTAGGTAGGTGATCTGATATGACACTCTGTAGTACAATTACCTCATTTGATGAGAGGTGTTGGTTTAGCGGTATTATACCTCGAATTTCATTCCCAAGGATCATCACAGCTCGAGTCTTGCAAGTATTGTACCTTGGTGTTAAGTATCTAAAATATTGTAGACTTTTGCATGCAGTCACTTACTCGCACACCAGACTAATCTTAGTGATTTTTGGTGGTTAAAATGATTTTTTTTAATTTTCTAATAGTTAAAACGAACTATTAAAAAAAATATAACTGACTCTTGGTGGTGCTAAACAACTCAAAACTGATATATCTATAGGTACTTAGCTTGGGGCTAGATGGCGATGCGTGGAATGTCCTGCAATATTTATTTATTTTATTTAATTTATCAGATAGATTGCAAAGGCATGAGTTCGATTCCCCAACGGGCCATGCAAATTTTTGTTATTTATGCGCTAATTGCATTGCTCTTACAGTGGCATACAGTCTGGTGATAGACAGACGGAAGGACACTGGAGTAATAGGGTCCCGTTCTTACGCTTTAGGCATAGAACCCTAAAAAGTGTTAATTTAGAAAAAACATATTATAATGTTTGGAAGAAAAGAATATTTACTTTGACTGTTTTAAAACACTTAGAAATTGATTCCTGAAAATCGAGCCATACTTGAGGCAGTCGAGATCTCACCTACGCTTTCATGGCGGACCTTGTTGTTTGTTGCTGTTATAGCCTATTAGAAGGGTAAGCCTGGGTAGGCCTTGTTGCTTCTTGTTTCACCCGCGTAAGTCTCGATCCCGTGGGAATATCGGAACAAAAAGTAGCCTATGTGACAATCTAGGTTTCCAGCTATGTTCATACCGAGTTTCATCGTGATCGGTGCAGTAGTAGTTTTTGCGTGAAGGAGTAACAAACATACAGACACACACACAAACTTTCACATTTATTTATAATATTAGTAGCATTATAAAAACTAGGTAAATATATTTTGTTTTGTAATAGGCTCCGAAACTAGTGGACCGATTTTGATGAAATTTAGTATAAGGGTACATTGATTTATTAGAAGTAACATAAGTTACTTTTTATCCCGATATTCCCGCGGGATCGGGGCTACGCGGGTGATACGCGGCACGCTGCTAGTAGTGAATAAAATTTAAAAAACCAGGACAGAGTCTACGTTCAACTAGAAACCAGTTCCCAATAAAATAATAAATGATAGTAAGATTTAGGTTTTTTATAAATAAAAACTATGCTAGGGTTTTATTATTAGTCAACTTTTTCTTGTTAAAAGGCGTTAAAGCGTTTCAAACACGACATAACGTGGAAAAGGAACCTAAAAATCAACTTTGTTTACCTTTCTACAAAAAAAAGGAACGCCGCGTGTACATCCAGCGTACTACTTTCGCGAAACTTAGTCTAAAGCTAATAAAGTTACTAAATGGATCAAAAACTTGTTTAAATTGATGGAAATATGATTTTAATTAATAAAACTGACCTGAGACTGCTTAAATAATCCTCGTTCGGCGTTTTACAATCCAAAAACAAGCAACGAAGCACAAAACACGCAATCACTTTTAAACTAAGTTTTTAACAGTTTTAGACACTTAAAATCAGTAAATAACACATGGGAATCGTTAACAACACTTATTGTATTATTTATAAGGCACTAATTATCAGTTGGGAGGATAAAAAAAATTTCTTATTAATTTTAGACACAAAATCTGTGTCGGCATTTCAAGTTAGTTGGAAAAGTTTGACAGATGGTTAAGATTTTTTTCTTTCTCTTTCTAACTTACTTGACGCAGGTGTGGTGCTGCCAGATGAACTGCAGTTACCGTAGATTTACTGTAATTTAAGCCTTTTTACTGTACAACGTCATTTCATAATTCCGTTTTAATTCTATAATAAAGTGTTTGGAATGTATAAACAATAAAATAATAGTACTCCATAGAATTGATATCAATTAACAAGGGGGGGGGGTGGATCATCTGTTGGTGGGGGGTGGGGGACCTCAGTACCTAGCGATTTAACCCCCCTGTATGTTCTGCAATATTTAGTAGTTCAAAAGTTTGAAAAGAATTAACCCTGAAAGTTTCAATCATATTAACAAGGGGGGGTTGGATCATCTGTTGGTGGGGGATGGGGGACCTCAGTACCTAGCGATTTAACCCCCCCCCCCTGTATGTTCTGCAATATTTAGTAGTTCAAAAGTTTGAAAAGAATTAACCCTGAAAGTTTCAATCGGCTAAAGCTAGACCATCATGTTGAAAAAAAATTATAAAAAATGAAAGACAAAAAAACTCAATAGTTCATCGTTTTCTTATGACGTTTGTCAACCCTTTGTTTTTTAAATCTTTCTGTCATTTTATAATAGACTCTAATTAACAGCGAACAACACTACTGCTATTTTTTAATTTAAAAATGGTGTTTGCTATAATAATATTATCTATTTTGTAACTCTCGAATTTCCGTTTCTCCGTCTAGCAACACTGCACGGGTGACAGTTTGTGTTCAGTAGGTAAGCGTCTTTGGACCGAAACGAAATGGTGGTAATAAATCAAAGCATACGAGAAATATTTTTATTTAAACCTGTGAAATACCAGAATAAAAAGTTTCAGTTAGAATTGCAGACCCACTGTATACTGTATAGTTCTAAAATTACGATTGGAATGATTTATTCTAATAATATTTATGGAAAAACTAATGAGTTGAAAGACTTTGAACTTGAACGCGAGCAAGACCTTAGAGTCTTGCTTGAGTTAAAATCATTCTAGTATTAGCACCCAAAACTGCTCTGCAATTCTGACTCCGACCGTACTTAACAGTAACCTACAAAGTTTCATAAAAATCGTAATTTTGACGTTAAAAAAATAATAAATCTAGCCCCTTTCGCAACGCGCAATAAGGAACCTCGTTCCAATAAAATAAAATCTCAATTACCAATAACTATGGGTACCTAAATGTAATGAATAGTCATAAAATGACTTGCTTTCCACCATAGAAATAGGAATAATCTGCACGGGGCACGTTGTATTTTTAACGTTCTTTTGCTTGCCACAATAATAATTGTTCATTGGACTTGCTGTACATTCAATTCGGTCCACAGAGGCGGGGCGTCAATCCCCGCATTCTTAGCATTCCCGCCACTAAACCGGTCCTGCCGCGCCCTCTTCATAATAAAAACTTTTTTCTCTTCAAAAAGCTCTTTTCACTGATAATACAAAATACCGTGTGGCCATAATAGGACACTCCAACTACAACAGTGCCTAATCCAAAGAGTAAAATAATATATTTGGGAATCTTTGGCCTAATCTTTGAGAATACTGCGAAACTATTGTAATTTAATAATATTTATTCTATGACTATTGCTCGCGACTTCGTCCGCGTATAAATCGAAAGGGGTTGAATTCCGGAAAATAAGGGGTAGAATTTCGGAAAAACCTTTCTTATCCTACGTCATACAAAGAACACACCCTCCAAGTTTCAGGTCTCTACTATCAGCGGTTTAAGCGTTGATCCGTCAGGTACTGGTAATGGTGCTGAACCCTCCGTGCGCTTGTCCGTCTCGCACTTGGCCGAAGTTAATTTTCAATGCTATTTGAAAGGCAGGAGTTTTGGCGGGAACAAGTTAACAACATGTCGTGCTGCAGTTTTATTTTCATGAAACTTAGATGTAACCCGAGTTGAATTGTATGATTCTGGTGGAATGTTATTCAATTTAGTTCTCTGAAAGTGCACAAGTGTAGTGAAAGTAAAAATCAGTGTCAAACATGCAGTTTTCACGTTGCCTCCAAATCTCCTAATAAGGTTATGGTAAACTTGCCACCGCTTTACTATAACCCCTGACTGGACTATGACGACTTTGACTGTATTGAAACACTTTAGGCCCGATTTATGAAAAATCGGGTCATAATTTGATGCAAAATATAACTTGACACTGGCTAAATGCACACGTGCGAAGCCATAATAAAAGAAAAATATTTGAAAGGCATGAGATCTGTGAAGTTTTTTTAGGTCTTTTTCCAACCATAAATTAAAATGCTTATTGTATTAAGGAGTCTTTGCGTTAAACCACATCCTCCTTATTCCAAAACGAGGTTTATGGATAGTCCGAGATGTGGATTTAAACCTTAGAGTACTTGGATGACCGAGCTTTGCTTGGTATTTATTTTTTTACTTAGTCTAACCTCAAAGCAAACACTCATTGACTTCGTGTTACTTAACAACGCCATCTGCTGGAATAACCTTATTGCTCACAAAAAATAGTATTAGTAGTTCGCCAATAGATGTCAGGAAGAGTCATATTTTTCAGATAAAAAAAAAAGTAAGTTTCGATAAAACACGAATAAAATGACATTTTATATAAATGATACCTAGCTAGATCGATTTATCGCCCCCGAAACCCCCTATATACCAAATTTCATCAAAATCGTTGGAGCCGGTTCCGAGATTCCAATTATATATATATAAGTACAAGAATTGCTCATTTAAAGATATAAGATTTAGACACAGATTTACTCGTGAACTATAGTCTAAACACTATCCCTATAGATTATATAGGGATTAAGACTATAGTTCACCTGTTTAGACTATAAATAAAATAAATATTGCAGGACATTCCACACATCGCCATCTAGCCCCAAGCAAGACCACAGACAAATATCTAAGCATAAATACTTGTCTGAGGCGGGAATCGAACCCGCAACCTTGTGTTTGGCAGTCCGGCATTGTGACCATTGTGCCAACTGGGTCGTCGAAACTATATTTCAAGAGTAAGGCTGTGTCTTAATCTAAGGTTTAAATCCACATCTCGGACTATCCTTAAACCTCGTTTTGGAATAAGGATTTCTGAGTGAGTTTTTGAAGACCAAGATCCCGCCTACCGCCATACCTTAGTGATTTTATAACAGCCAAAAATTTCTCAGCGCATGCCTCTAACACAGTTATGAACGATGCGCGACGTGCAATTAAGTTCAGGCCATAGTGGCTTAGAAAGTTATCCAAGAATCGATCCTGTTAATTTTGCAAAAAACAAAATCGCTTATATGTTTGTACCAATCGATGTAGTAACAAATATAGTGTAATTTAAGAATCAAGAATAAATAACTATGTACTTAATTTTTTTTTTTAAATCTTATCTAATAAAAAAACTTGAGAGGTGTCAAGGGACACCCGGACGGAACGAAGTTTCTTTCGATTAATTACTGAAGGAATTGTAATAAAATCAAAAAGTGTCGTTACAACTTTTGGTCTTAATTTTTTCCGTCTAGCCACCTTTCGCAACGCGCCATAAGGAACTTCGTTCCAATTAAGCTTAAATCAGAGCAGGCGTTGAGCAAGCATCTATCGCTGCCTCGAGCGTGCTTCCGTCCTCGCACCGCAGCGTGTCGTACCCGTCGAGCACGGCGGCGTGGTCGCGCAGCACGCTCAGCGCCGGCGTCGTACGACACGAGCACTCGAGCACGTTGCCCGCAAGCAGCACGCGCCTCTTGGTGCCGGACACGAGCGCGACAGCCGTCGTCTCGGTCATGTAGCTGATAGAGTTGTTGCGCAGATCGAGCACCTGGAGCAGGAACGAGGGTCGAGGGTGAGCGGGAGAGCGGGCGGTGGTGGATATAGAGGGGACGATATTACCTGAAGATGTTCCGGAAGATCGTCGACTACCAGTTCAGTGATTGAGTTGTTGGAGAGGACCATATCAACTACATCAATATCTATAGCGAGCGATTGTAGTCGTGGTATGCGGTTCAGCCTGTTTCCGAAACAGACGACGCGCAGCAGTCCGCCACCCGCCATGCCGCAGGCGCAACCGAATGGCACCGTGGCACACGTCTCCTTCCTCACACACAGCAGGGATTCTGCGCGAACGGTCCTTAGCGATACTTTGCTGGTGTGGTCATCGAGCACCACGTCTTCCAATGGCAGCAAGTCACCTTGCAGCGCTTTCGTTAGCCAGTACAGGCTACACTCCTCTATAAATGCTAGAAAGATATAAAAGTTAACTTTACAGGAGAGCCAAAAAACTGATCCATCCCATACCTCCAGTAAATTTACCTTCTACGCCTTCGCCTTCAAAAGACGAAAAAAGGGCCAAGTGCGAGTCGGATTTTGAAAGGTTCCGTACCATGTTGTATGGGAGCACCGCTTAATTTTATTTCTGTTTTTTAGTATTTGTTGCGGCAACAGAAATACATCATCTGTGAAAAATTTCAACTGTCTAGCTACCACGGTTCATGAGATACAGCCTGATGACAAACAGACTTACGAACAGTGAATTTTTGGTAATAGGGTCTCGATCTTCTTCTTCTCGTATAGATGTGTGGCTCACCTAATGTTAGAGTTTTCAGATCGCCTTACGGCCTCTAACTTGACCTAACGACTGCTACTAGAGGTAGCAACCGGGACCAACGGCTTAACGTGCCTTCCGAAGCACGAATGGGCTCACGAAAACACATTTTTATAAAACTATAATCTATTCTATTTTATTATTTGTGTCTGTTTGAACGAATGAATAAATTATCTATTAAACGTAGATACCTACGCACCTACCTGGGCAGTTGTGTTAGTTGATTGCTGCTGATGTCGAGGTGAGTCAAGTAGGGAGTGTTTGAGAATAGTTGTGGGGGCAGTTCATCGAGACGATTTAACCGGAGGTTGAGGTGAGTCAATTGGGGGGTGCTCGCAAAAAGTAGTGCCGGGAGTTGAAAGACATCATTGCCAATGAGTTCGATGTGAGTCAAGTGAGGGGTGTCTGCGAATAGTTTTGCCGGTAACGAAGACATTTGGGTGATTCCGATCCTGAAGCTCCTGAGCTGGGTCGCGTTCTCGAGCAGTCTCGCTGGCAACTCTAACACCTTGCGCACTTACTTGATGTGGAGCTCCTCTAGGCTCGGACAGCGAGCCACCCACGCGGCGGGGAACTCTCGGACATCCGTGTTCAACAACGTGAGCTTCACCAGCTTTTCGCAGGCAGGTAGTGGGTTCGGCCTCTCGGCCCGCCAATACTCCAGGGTCACTTCCTCGAGGAAAGGCGGTGCCCATTCCGACATCAGCGCGGCATCTCCGCTGACCACGTGAAGCTGCTGTAGCCGCGACGTGTTGCTACGCTCCACTGTCACCGTGGTCTATGGACAAACGCAAAACAAAATCAGAACTGTGCCCATACTTTTTTACCGAACCTTTCTTTAACTGTGTGTGAATTTTAAATTTAAAACTTGCCTGACCTTCGTTCGCCACATGCAGAGACCGCAACTCGGGCAGGTCCAGCACGGCGGCGGGGACGCAGGTGATGTTCACATCCTCCAGTCGTAGCTCGGTAAGGGTACGGGGTAGCGCTTCCAGTATGTCTTCCAGCATTGAATTGTCCGCCAATGTGAGCGTTATAATGCCCTCCAGTGAGGCAGGCAGGACACGCCCGGATACCGTAGCGTGACGTGACGGAGAGGGGGCAGGTCGGTGAAGTGCGTGTCATCAAGCGGTTTGCCTTGCGTGCCATCCAGTTCCAGGTTGAAGGGCGATGTCAGCGTTACGTTGAGTGCAGCGAGCACGGTCGCATAGTGCGCAAGTGGACAGAACGTCAAGGTTACGTTACGGACGTGAAGCGCCGGCGTGAATCGCGGTAGGTACACCCGTGACGGGTCCAGGTGCTGGATCTTGTAACACTGCAGGCTTAAGAAGTTGTCACCCGTGTGTACAAAACTTAACTGCCCGCCTGAAAATATTCAAAATATACATAATATTGGCTAGGTGAAAGTTTTTAAGTATTTAAAGGGCAAAAAAGCCACTTCAAAATGAAGCTTCGGCTCCATTTACCCTCAAAATTTAAACAACAAAAAACGTTATTTCTATAGTTTGCAGAAAAGTGTAGCTGCTAATTATTATGTTTATACAGGGTTTTTGGTAGGTAATTACAAAAACAGACAACTTTTGTTCAGGCCTTAAGACGCTCTTCCAGTACCGTGTGTAGGCCCATACATTACCTTAGCCCCCGCTCTTAAAAACGTAGCGTGCGGCGTGCTAACTGTTATATTTGATCGATATGCAAAACATTTTAGCATTATTATCCACAAATATTATTACCATAAATAGTTCCTAGAGGTCAAAACCTATCATTTGATTCATTTTTAGAAACAAACGTTTACTATTTTTGAACAAAACCCGATAAACGATCTAATAATTCTCTGTTTTCTAACATTTTTTTTATCGAACAAAGTTGTTCATATCATGTTTTCAACCACAATAAACAAAAATATGGTTATTAAACTACAATATCCATTTATATCTAAATAACAAAAAAGAGTATTTGATTACTTAGAGTTACTTAAAACAAAGGTCGATTTTGGTAGCTTTATTAACATCGGCCCGATCAAATGGACCCAATCAAATTGGGTGTCGCAACACACGCTACGATCTAATCGGACCCGATTCAGAGAGTACATTGATGTAAATCTTTGTTATCGAGTGGTTCCTAGGGTTCCGTTCCCCGGGGAGAAAAACGGGACCCTATTACTAAGACTTCACTATCAGTCACTGGGGAGGCTCACTGCTAAGCGAGACTCGCTGATCACGTTGTCCCATACAAACTTTGCCCCCTTTTTTTACCTAAGGTGGTAAAAAAGGGGGGCAAAGTTTAGGTTAGAATTTCGGAAAATTCTTTCTTATCGGATGCCTACGTCATACAAAGAACACACCCTCCAAGTGTCTACGATCAGCGGTTTAGGCTGTGCGTTGATCCGTCAGTCGGTCAGTCAGTCATTCAGGGCAAAGAATTTTATATGTATAGAATAGAAAAAAGTAAGAAGATGATATCTCTAATTGATTCATTTTCAGCAATTTGGACTAAACTTTGTTGCAAATATCACGTAGGTAAGTCTTTGAAAATATATAGGCATTTATAAAGTGCGGTTTTTAAAACGCAAATCCATATTACCATTCACTATTGAATATAGTATTGGAGTAGTATTTCCTGCATTGTAATTCTTTTGCTTCAGTCGGGCAGTGCAGCTCGGGCTGGAAGCTCGCCAGCGCGAGCGCAGCGCCCGCCATCACCAGCGCCAGCGGCACCGCTAGCGGTATCCTCCTCGCTGACCGACTCATTCCTGTGGAATTAATACGTGGAACTCAAGTTTAACTTCACAAACACAAGTAAGTAGTTTTTCTTTTACACAAATAAAACACTAAACATAAATATCAGACGGACGCATTTTTTTTGTATTTGTTCTTATAGCGACAACAGAAATACATAATGTGTGGAAATTTCAACTGTCTAGCTATCACGGTTCATGAGATATATCCACATGTCGTGATCTGCAGCAGAACCATCGTAATATAATCTATAAATTGTATTTTAAAATTATGTACAGTATCCATCATTACTTCACTATCAGTTTGCTACAATAATACTATAAACAAGTATTGGACTTACGAACTTCTTCTAATAGACGTTACACACAAAACATAAATAAATAAAATATAAATAAATAAAAATTGCAGGACATTCCACACATCGCGATCTAGCCCCAAGCTAAGTAACTAGACTTGTGTTATGGGTGCTAGACAACTCATATACTATGTATACACTTTTCTTTTGTAAATATATACTTATAATACATAGAAACAACCAGACCAAAGACAAATATTTAAGCATAAATATATGTCTGAGGCGGGAATCGAACCTGCAACCCTGTGTTTGGCAGTCCGGCATAGTGACCATTGTGCCAACTGGATCGATACTTGAATTAAAAGTACTCAGTGTGATTATTATTTTCAACATGTTAGCTATGTGTTTAGTTGTGTGAGTGGTATAAGCCGACACCCGCTACACCAACCGACGTGGGTTCGATCCAAAGGTTACGTTGTTATAATGTTCAAATAGTGCTGCACAGGATTGTAAACGTTACGGTGGCGGTGGAGTTTTGAACGTTGATTGTACTTGGAGCGTCAGTACATACTAACAACACGTACCTAACTATAATAGAAAACTAGATAATATATGAATTGCTTCGGAGTCAAAAAGTCAAAAATAGTACATTACGATATAAGTGTGGTAAATTGATCTTTGCATAGAGGCGGTTTATGACGCGCGAGCGGCAGCGAGTGTGTTATAGAAGCCAAGATGCAAATATCAATTCCACACGTATATCGTACGACGTTTTTTATCACAGTTGCGAATAAAAGAAAAGACTTGAAAAGAAAACAAAATAATAATTAACAAAATATTTGTGATAACTTTATGTTTACATTTTTTAAGGCAATATTTTTTTGTTAATTATGCTCCGGAAAGGCCAGGCTAAAGATTTTTACCTATAGATCCTCGTGTGACATACATTATTTTTTAGGGTTTTTCTATTTGTTTTTGCGTCGGGGGTTAAGAACAAAATACAATGGTACCGAAATAGTACATTACGATATAAGTGTGGTAAATTGATCTTTGCATAGAGGCGGTTTATGACGCGCGAGCGGCAGCGAGCGTGTTATAGAAGCCAAGATGCAAATATCAATTCCACACGTATATCGTACGACGTTTTTTATCACAGTTGCGAATAAAAGAAAAGACTTGAAAAGAAAACAAAATAATAATTAACAAAATATTTGTGATACTCTGTGTTTACATTTTTTTAAGGCAATATTTTTTTGTTAATTATGCTCCGGAAAGGCCAGGCTAAAGACTTTTAACCTATACATCCTCGTGTGACATACATTATTTTTTAGGGTTTTTCTATTTGTTTTTGCGTCAGGGGTTAAGAACAAAATACAATGGTACGGAAAAACAATATATTTAAGTAAAGAAAAAACAAAAAATAAACAACTCAATTTTTAATCGTTTTCTAAGTCATTATCACGTAAAATTTTCGTTCGTAAACCGACTTTAGAGACAACCATTTTTGCTAGTTATAAACTCTTTGGTACCTACCTTTTCGGGATAACTTTACAGCACTAGTTAACAAATCTAAAACGCACGCGTGCATAATATGTTGGATTATGAGCCTAAAAGCCGTTGAATAAGATCCACTTTATGAGCAACTGTGATAAAAAACAATATATTTAAGTAAAGAAAAAACAAAAAATAAACAACTCAATTTTTAATCGTTTTCTAAGTCATTATCACGTAAAATTTTCGTTCGTAAACCGACTTTAGAGACAACCATTTTTGCTAGTTATAAACTCTTTGGTACCTACCTTTTCGGGATAACTTTACAGCACTAGTTAATAAATTTAAAACGCACGCGTGCATAATATGTTGGATTTTGAGCCTAAAAGCCGTTGAATAAGATCCACTTTATGAGCAACTGTGATAAAAAATATTTTATTCCTTTAGATACTTAATACCTAGGTACAAGATCACATGGACACGTCTTAAAAACTAAGTTAGGATGTGTGCCTTCGGAACGCGGCAGTTATAACTTTTATGCGACAAAAATATTTGCTCTAGTGTCCAGGGAGGAAACAGTCGACTACGTTTGTATGGAGAGAGCGCCCGGTACCCTTTCCAATTAGATGTCAATACATCTCACTGGTAACTCCCCAAAGTTTGTGCTTCAGTTCCCAGAACTAACAGTAAGTTTTATTTTGTGGTGAATTGGACGAATAACACCACGTTTAGAGGTTAAAACTTTAGGCGGCGACACGAACGTCTCGGTGAATCATTCATTGTTGCATTGGAGGTGGTTGGAGTCAGTGCACTTTACGTGCATTCATATAGTGTGTTGTTGCAGTTCGATCTTCACGTTACCGCTTGTCGTTAAAATTAGGAGGCAGCGAGTTCAATACGAGTGTGGCTTCACAGCCGTGAAGTTTTGAAGCCACACTCGTTGTCTCTCGTCGCTTTCACCGAGCTGAGGAGTTCGGACCATTCCCACCTTCCTCCCATGGCGGTGCCAGTGATGTCAATGATGTCACTGGTAACATTGATGTTTTGAAGAATCATCTCTGAGGGTTGGCCGTCATAGCATTACGGAGCTGGCAGTTCCGTGTCATCGCTCATTATAAGCAGTTCGTGAGAAAGTGACAGACAGAAGTCCCGACCACGTTCAATATCGGAATAGCCTATGTATTAAAACTATCTTTAGCGTTGACTCCCATTTCCCCGATGTCCTCCCGAACGCACTCTCATTCCTGTCTTGTTTGACCGCTCTCTCGCTCTACGACCGTATATTACCAAGTCCTGTACCCTTCTGATGATAGGTATATTTTCACCTTTTCAAAATCGCTCCAGCCGTTCAGTTCGGGATTTTTATTCAAGTACTTTGATAAGTTTTTACAGTTCACAAAGGTAAATCTTCGTTGACCTCGTAGTCCAAACTGCAGCGACTGGCGCGAGGACATGGTGAACTTCACGTACCTCAGTCACACGAAGATACGCAACCTGACGGTGAGTAGCGAGGGGGAGGAGTGCAATAACTCGAGTGACGCGTCGGCGTCGTTCGCTTGTCCACGGTACGAGAACCTGCAGTACAAGCGATACGCTGTGCTTGTACTGCAGGTCCTCGTACTACTGTGGACAAGCATACGCCAGTGGGGAAGTTAGTAGTGAGAACGCATGTATTCTACGACTGCAATCGGTACAAGGATTGCAGTGACAGCAGACTGCTGCAACCACGCGCTGTCACTGCAATCACTTACTTCAATGTAGTCGATCTGATCTGGTGCTCTCCAACAACTCAATCACCGAGCTGGTCGTCGATGATCTCCCGCTCAAACATCCGGGTAAGTATCGTGTCCCCTCTCCTCGTCCCTCTACCGCCTCGCTTCGCCCGCTCACCCTCGACCTTCGTTCCTGCTCCAGGTGCTGGAACTGCGCAACAACTCGATCAGCGGCTCACGCACTCGTGTCCGGCACCAAGAGGCGCGTGCTGCTCGAGGGCAACCGGCTCGAGTGCTCGTGTCTGCTACTCGTGCTGCGCGATCATTACAGAAGGACGCGACAGGCTTCTCTACGCAGCTGTAAGAGCTTTACTTGAGCGTAATAATGGAACGCGTGAGTAGTCGCGTACCGTAATAAATAGGCTTTTAGGCTCGTAATCCAACATATTATGCACGCGTGCGTTTTATATTGCCAACCTAGTGCTGTAAAGTTATCCCGATAGGTTAAATACGTATCTTACTGCTAATTACATACTGTTTTGATGTATAAAAAGGTAGGTACCAAAGAGTTTTTTAGCTAGCAAAAATGGTTGTCTCTAAAGTCGGTTTTCGAACGAAAATTTTACGTGATAATGACTTAGAAAACGATTAAAAATTGAGTTATGTTTATTTTTTGTTTTTTCTTTACTTAAATATATTGTTTTTCCGTACCATTGTATTTTGTTCTTAACCTCCGACGCAAAAACAAATAGAAAAAACCCTAAAAAATATTGTATGTCAGACGAGGCTGTATAGGTTAAAAGTCTTTAGCCTGGCCTTTCCGGAGCATAATTAACAAAAAAATATTGCGTTAAAAAAATGTAAACATAGACTTGGAGTTTTGGCGGGAACTAGTTAACAACATGTCGTGCTGCAGTTTTATTTTCATGAAACTTAGTTGTAACCCGAGTTGAATTGTATAATTCTGGTGGAATGTTATTCAATTTAGTTCTGTGAAAGTGCACAAGTGTAGTGAAAGTAAAAATCAGTGTCAAACATGCAGTTTTCTCGTTGCCTCCAAATCTCCTATTAAGGTTATGGTAAACTTGCCACCGCTTTACTATAGCCCCTGACTTGACGGACCATGACGACTTTGACTGTATTGAAACACTTTAGGCCCGATTTATGAAAAATCGGGTCATAATTTGATGCAAAATATAACTCGACACTGGCTAAATGCACACGTGCGACTTATCACAAATATATTGTTAATTATTATTTTGTTTTCTTTTCAAGTCTTTTCTTTTATTCGCAACTGTGATAAAAAACGTCGTACGATATACGTGTGGAATTGTTCTTTGCATCTTGGCTTCTTTAACACGCTCGCTGCTGCTCGCGCGTCATAGACCGCCTCTATGCAAAGATCAATTTACCGCACTTATATCGTAATGTACTTTATTGCACCATAAAAACAAAACGCAAAATGATTACATAAAACAAAATTAAAATTAATTCTAACTTAAGTAACTACCTATATGCTAAAAGAAAATTCATATTTAATACCTTACAATATGGCACAATGGGCGGCCTTATCGCTAAAAGCGATCTCTTCCAGGCAACCTTTGGATGGACAAGAATTAAGGGAGGGGATGGGTGGGTTGTACATAATTGTTGTTAAAAGATAGATAGATAACTTTATTCGTACAACACAGAAAGAAACATAACACTTTATACACAAAGTAAAGTAATAGCTAGAAAGTATAAGGCAACCTTTGGATGGAAAATAACTGATTAAGCATTAAATCAGCATTCATCATCATCATATCAGCCACAGGACGTCCACTGCTGAACATAGGCCTCCCCCAAAGACTTCCAGAGCGATCGGTTGCATGCTCTCTGCGTCTAACGACTTCCCGCCGCCGGGACGGCCTCCGACTAGATGGACGGACGACTTAATTAAGGTAGTTAATTATTCACTTATTCCTATATTAGGTATAGGAATGCTAAATCAGCATTCCTATACCTAATATCAGTTAGACCTCACCTTAGGATGAAATGACTAGTTTTAGCTTCGGGTGACCAAAAGGCTGGTTCGCACCTCGGACAGCGGATAAGTATCGGCACCCAACGTGGTAACGCAGCCAGCCTTTAGAGCACACTTCATATTCATTTCTTTTAATTTTTAGTACAGACTTTATGACGAACCAGTTGGCACAATGGTGACCATACCGGACTGCCAGACACAGGGTTGCGGGTTCGATTCCGACATGTATTTATGCTTAGATATTTACCTGTAGTCTGGTTGTTTCTATGTACCTATAATAAATATATATCACAAAAGAAAGTAAGTATATGAGTTGTCAGCACCCATAACACAAGTGTAGTTACTTAGCTTGGGGCTAGATGGCGATGTGTGGAATGTCTTGCAATATTTATTATTTATTTATAAGTGTATGAAGGTAGTTTATTCACTACTTAAATAATTTAATTGTTATATTTTTTTTCTTTGTTATTACGATATAATTAAAAATTAGCGAAACCTATAGATAAAATAGGATTACTTTAAATAAGTCTAGGTCAAAACCTGGTTGCTTTTTTATTTATAAATTTTTTATTTATTTATTTTATTTTTTTGTGTTCATTTGTATTATATTAGTGTATTTAAGGATATTGTTTGTTTTTCTTTGTTATTATTTGATTGTATGTTAATTTATTTAACTTTGTATCTATATCTAAGAAAATAAAAGGAATAAGAAATAATGTGAGATATTTTATGTTTTAACCTAATAAATGAGCTATGAATAATTTCACTGTTTCCTTTCGATCCTCCGACTGCCGCCATCTATTACTATTAAGATGAAAGGTACCCGGCTCTCTCTCCATACAAACGTAGTCGATTGTTTCCTCCCTGGATAATGACACTAGCACAAATATACTGTCGCATAATAGTACATTACGATATAAGTGTGGTAAATTGATCTTTGCATAGAGGCGGTTTATGACGCGCGAGCGGCAGCGAGCGTGTTAATGAAGCCAAGATGCAAATATCAATTCCACACGTATATCGTACGACGTTTTTTATCACAGTTGCGAATAAAAGAAAAGACTTGAAAAGAAAACAAAATAATAATTAACAAAATATTTGTGTTAACTCTATGTTTACATTTTTTTAAGGAAATATTTTTTTGTTAATTATGCTCCGGAAAGGCCAGGCTAAAGACTTTCAACCTATACATCCTCGTGTGACATACATTATTTTTTAGGGATTTTTCTATTTGTTTTTGCGTCGGGGGTTAAGAACAAAATACAATGGTACGGAAAAACAATATATTTAATAAAAGAAAAAACAAAAAATAAACAACTCAATTTTTAATCGTTTTCTAAGTGATTATCACGTAAAATTTTCGTTCGTAAACCGACTTTAGAGACAACCATTTTTGCTAGTTATAAACTCTTTGGTACCTACCTTTTCGGGATAACTTTACAGCACTAGTTAACAAATATAAAACGCACGCGTGCATAATATGATGGATTATGAGCCTAAAAGCCGTTGAATAAGATCCACTTTATGAGCAACTGTGATAAAAAACCTATAACTGCCATGACCTTGACCATGTCCCTATGTCTTGGTTTTTTCATATTCTAATTATCATAGAAAGTAACAGTTAAAAACAAAATACATATAAAAATAAGACATCATGGTCATGGCAGTTTTATGTTTTATACAACAAAAATATTTGCTCTAGTATCATTATCTACGATTGACTACGTTTGTATGTAGAGAGCCCCCGGTACCCTTTCCTCTTAACTATAAATATTATTACTTCCGTTACATATCCGAAAAGTAACGCCGGATTCAATCAATTAATTAAGAACTTCCTCGTTTTTTTAAGTCGGGTAAAGCCTACTGATTTTGTAAAAAAAAAGCTCCAATGATGTTTGTTCTTAAACAACACTTGAAGTTAAAGTTTGAGAAACTTAATTATTTTTCATTACTCATCATCATCATCATCATCATACTCATACTCCGAAAGTAGGTCTAAAGATGTCTGAAGAGCGTGTAGAAAGAAAAACTTTCAGCTCTAGGGAAAATCGCTTTCACTGACAGCCGTCATGTCAAATTATGGCTTTGCGCGGCTTGTGCAATGTGCTTGTAGCCAGTATCAGTATATCATTACGCATTAGGAACTTCAAAGGCCTAACCTCCTTGCTTTAGGTAACACCAAATAATAACAATTGTGGCTTCGCACGGCTCATGCATACTGCCAGAGGTAGTGTGGAGTCTCTCATTCACTCTTGTTATTATGAAGAATTTTATGTATTATTCGTAATGAAAAGCACAGTGTTTACCTTGGGTAAAAGACTCATTAAATCCCTCGAACTGGTGATACTTTCCCATAAGTATCACCAATGAATAACAATTATGGCTTCGCACGGCTCATGCATACTGCTAGAGTTTAGTACTTAGTAGGTTTTTTCTCAGTAATCTAATTCAAGTAGATATATTTAGTTCAAGATATCTTAACATTCTTATCTACCTAATTAAATGTACCAAAACAAAACTAACAAATAGATAATTATTAAATTAATTGAATAGGAACAGTTTTGACAAAAACAGGAAAATCGATAAAAATATTTTAAAGTACCTATAAATTATTTATTTGGCTTTTACCTGCTTAATTAATTTAATTAATTTAAGTTGTTTTTATCAATTAATTATACAGTGTTTGGTGGGCTATTCTAGAAGCTTTGAAAGACTACAAAAAAAATTTGGCAGTGAAATGAGTCAAATTTTATCCTACCAATATTATAAATGTGAAAGTTTGTGTGTGTGTGTATGTTTGTTACTCCTTCACGCAAGAACTACTGGACCGATTGCGATGAAATTCGGTATCTAGATAGCTGGAGACCTAGATTAACACATAGGCTACTTTTTATCCCGATATTAATTACACAGCTAGTAATTATTATGTATACAACATCCGTAATCAGATTTGTATATAGGAATTATTCTAAAAGACCAATGCATTTTTGTTGAACATCCTGTACTGTGGGTGGATCATCGGTTGTTGGGGGTAGGGGACCTCAGTACCCATCTATTTAACCCCCCTGCATGTTCTGCAATATTTACTGGTCCAAAAGTTATTTGGACTTTTGTAAATTTTTTGTCAGGGTTTATAAATAGGTTGCAGAAAAAAAATCTGTATAATATTTTTTTAGAACCATACAAAGATAATGTAAAAATTACTTAAGTGGTTTTATTTGGAGTTTTTTAATCTAAGACTTTGATTGGTGTAGGGGTACAAAAGGTCCGCTATTTAACTTTTTTTAACAAAAAAAGCAGAATCGCAGACCTGATAGTTTGGCTGTAATCGATTATTCAAAAAAAATAGAAAACTCATACAATTTTGTTATTAGAAAAACGTTATTTCAAGTTGCTATGGCAACGACTTGTTTACCATTTCAATTCGACTACTTTTATCAATGTTATTGGAATAATTTATTATTAATTTTAAAAGTTTATTAATCAATATTGAGCTCTTAATTAATTATTTAGATTTTAAAGGAAGTGCTTTGACTATGAACGTTACCGATCCCCACTACCGTTAATAAAAGCGAGCGCTCAGTCTATTATGGGATCTTTTGTTGCTCAGCCGTCAGTCGGTAAGGTGGTTGGGTTCGACGACGCATACAGTAAGACCATTCCATATTTTTGATACAGTGTATTCTTGTCTAGTTGATTTAGTATTAAAAGGTGAAATGTGGTTCACTTCTCCGTCCACGTCTGTGGTTCATGTTGGAACTTTTTTATCATGTTATTTACTCGTTATTTGTGTTCCAAACCTATTACCATCAAAGTACCTATCGATAGGCACTAAGGTACCCCCCAACAACCGATCATCCGCCCCTCTTGTTACACTCATGTTACACCCCGAAGGTTTAGGAAAATCTGAATATCGAATAGCTGGGTTCATTTCGTGTTCTTCGATTGGAATAGCATAGCATAGCGAATGGAATAGTGAGACGCGTGTGTTGCTGACCACGTGCCAGCTCGTATACACTCGTGTTGCTTTACCTTAAGGCGCTCCTCCAGTACCGTGTGTAGGTATTCACATTACCTTAGCCTCCGCTCTCAAAGACGTAGCGTGCTGCGTGCTAACTGTTATATTTGATCGATATGCAAAACATTTTAGCATTATTGTCCACAAATATAGTTCCTAAAGGTCAAAACCTATCATTTGATTCATTTTTAGAAACAAACGTTAACTAGTTTTGAATAAAACCCGATAAACGATCTAATAATTCTCTGTTTTCTAACATTTTTTTTATCGAACGAAGTTGTTCATATCATGTTTTCAACCAAAATAAACAAAAATATGGTTATTAAACTATAATATCCATTTATATCCAAATAACAAAAAAAGTGTATTTGATTACTTAGAGTTGCTTAAAACAAAGGTCGATTTTGGTAGCTTTATTAGCACCTGGCCTTAAGCACTTCCTCTATCCTAAGATATCTTTAATAAAGCCATTGTTTAAAAAGGGTGACCCCCACCAGACTTCATTTCACCCACGGAATCCCTGCCTGCTGGCGGCGACCTGCAGTGGCCAACCTGGAAGTCCCTTAATCGCCTGCGGACCCAGGTTGGCCGCTGCAAAGAGAACATGGCTAGGTGGGGTTTCTCCGGATTTTACACTCTGTGTGAGTGTGGGAGGGCCGCCCAAACGATGGTGCACTTGACGGCTTGCTCTCTCTGCCCTGTTAGCTACTCTGCAGACGACCTCAATAGGGCAATAGATAATGCGATTGCCGTGGCTAAGTTTTGATCAAGGTGTATTGCAATGAAATGATGGATATGTCAAAGGCTTTTGATATCGTTGACTACAGTATACTTGCACAAATTGAACGCATATGTTAGAGGCAATGTTGCTGATTTGACAAGGTCATTCCATACTAATAAAAGTTAAAAGAAGTTCCTACTAATAAATTTAAACATTCTCTTAAAGAATATTTATTAAATTGTTTTATACAGTACAAAAATATTTAGTTTATAATAAAGTTATGGTTTAATATTATTAAAATTATAGTTTAGATTTAAGTTCTCCAGCAATTAATATTTGAACGCCATCTGTATGGCAGAGTTCGCGTGTACTCGTATTGTTGTTAAGACCTATGTATTAACCGAATTCTTGGACAAATAAAAAACTTACTTACTTACTACTAATAGACAGCAATTAATAGATTATGTAATAAAACTGAGAAAACATTATTTTCCCACTTCGATACTTTAAAGTTCGGAGTACCTTTGGGAAGCATTCTGGGGCCTTTACTATTTCTTATCTATATTAATGATTTCCCAACTGCAACAAGTTACCCAATGATTTTATTCGCTGCGGGATCGGAAGTTACGCGGGTGAAACCACGGAGCGCTGTTAGTAGTAAATAAAAAAATCTCTTTGTTTTAGGTTTTATATTTCATAGTTACAGGAATGAAATCAAACTGGCCAGTTATATATTTTTCGGATTCATTCAATTTCCCATGTCCACTCCAGCGGTTGCGGCGGCGGCGTTGTCGTCGTCTCCACCGGACTGAAATAAGGTTAAAACCAATTATAGGTATACTTATATCTTTATGTATCTTATATCTTTAAATGAGCAATTCTTGTATATATATATAATTGGAATCTCGGAATCGGCTCCAACGATTTTCATGAAATTTGGTATATAGGGGGTGTCGGGGGCGATAAATCGATCTAGCTAGGAATCATTTTTAGAAAATGTCATTTTATTCCTGTTTTATCGAAACTTACTTTTTTTTATCTGAATAATATGACTCTTCCTGACATCTATTGGCGAACTACTTTTATTTAATCGTATGACAATCGAAATAGGCGAAATATACTTACAAAATCGATAATATAATAAACTAGATTATAACAATGTCAATATAAAATTAAATTATTTGAAAAGGAAAATACAATTACTCATATTTCAACATTCAGGTTGCGAAGCCAATTGACAAAGTTGGGTGTGGGGTCATTTATGTCAGAGTGAGGTCCTGAGTACGCATGGACAGGGCATCGCTGCAAAATATGCTCCATTGTCTGGACCTCCTCACCGCAGTCGCATAGTGGGCTGTCGGACCACCCCCATTTGTGCCGAAAGTAATTACACCGACCGTGATTTGTCCTGATCCTGTTGAGACGGCACCACAATTTACGTGGGAGATCGTAACCTTTTGGTTTGGATGTAGGGTCGATGCTGGAAGCATGGGGACTGTTTACTGCCTCACTCCAGTCTTTTTTCCAGAAGTCATTGATTTGAAAGTCCTTCAATCTTTGAGCGGTCACGTACGGAGGATGTCTCGACTTCAATCTGTGTGGTGGTGGGCTGACGAAGTCTTTGTGGACTGGTAAAGTAGGTTGAGACTCAATTTTCTCCATTTCTCTTTTTAGGGCGTGTTTACGTCGCAGGTGCGGAGGTGCTATGTGGCTCAAAGCTGGCAACCAATGCAGAGGTGTAGATTTCACAGTACCAGAGACACATCTCATCGCTTCGTTCAGTTTAATGTCTATCTTGTTAGTATGCGCACTCCCGAGCCACACCGGGCAGCAGTATTCCGCGGCCGAATACACAAGGGCCAAACTGGTTGTACGGAGACAGTCTGCGGATGCTCCCCAAGTTGTTCCACATAGTTTGTGGAGTATATTGTTACGAGTGGAGAGCTTTTGGGCCAGCTTGTTGAGATGCTCCTTGAAGGTCAACGAACGGTCTAGGGTTACACCGAGGTACTTTGGAAAAGGGTTGAATTTAAGTTTTTTTCCATTGAAACACACCGTAGGATGATAATTAGCAAGGCTGTTGTTCAGGTGAAAGCAAGACACCTCGGTCTTGTTCGTACTTGGGATCAGTCGCCAAAACCCAAAATACTCTGACAACTTAGCCAGATCAGTGGAGAGTATCTCCTCGCCCTCCTTCATATCCCTACTCTGAACAACCAATGCGATATCGTCAGCGTAAATAAATTTGGTAGATGTAGTTGATGGGAGGTCGTGGATGTAGAGATTAAAGAGTTTCGGGGCAAGCACAGATCCTTGAGGTAAACCATTATTCAACTTGCGCCTGCGGCTCTTGGAGTTACCGAGATAGACTTCGAATTCCCTCTCACTTAGCATGCCAGTTATGAGATCGACTATTTCTCTGCTAGGGATTACTGAAAGGAGTTTTCTTACAAGGCCCTGCTTCCAGACTGTGTCATACGCTGCCGTTAAGTCTATAAACACTGCCGTCGTTTTCAGGTGTCTCTGATAGCCGGTTTCTATGCAGGTGGTGAGAGCTAGCACCTGATCAGTGCAGTTTCTGCCACGTCGGAAGCCCGCTTGCTCAACTGGGGTAGCAGAGTCTATGTACGGCTCTATTCGTGTAAGGAGCACCCGTTCTAACAGCTTCAAAGTGCTACTCAAAAGCGCTATGGGTCGGTAGCTTTCGGGTTCATGCTCGGATTTACCTGGTTTTAGAGTAGCTATCACCTTGGCTATTTTAAACTGTCTAGGAAGTCGGTTATTTAGAAGGATGTAGTTGAAGAAGCTTGTGAGCCAGATCACCGCTATTGGCCCCATATGTCGAAGGAATTCGTTATATATATTGTCAGGCCCAGCAGCTTTATTGTTTTTAAGTAGTTTTAAGGCTCCCAGTACTTCTCCGACGGCAAAATGCTTCGACAGTTCTTGGCCTTTGGGACACTCTCGTTTTAGTGCAGAGAGTTCCTTTTTTATTTTCTTAGTGAAGGCTGCGTTTCTCTCGGCTCTTGTTACTTCAACCATACGGTTTGCGATATCGTCCGGCTTTACAACACATGATTGCTTCGGAGGACGTTGCTTTCCAGTGATATCATTTAGGACGCGCCACGCCTTACGACTGGATTGTTTGAAGTCCATATTTTCTACTGTGGATTCCCACTTGGCTTTTCTCTGTGCATCCAGGGACTGTAGGAGTTCTGTCCCGATGCTGTGATCCGCAGTTCGCTGAAATTCCTTGAAAAGTTCCTCACTCTCGGCAGACCAACCCGGAACATACTCTTTTCTGTACCCTCTGGGTATATTTCGTTTAGCTGCCTTGATCACCAGTTCAACAAAGTGGTCATAACTTGAAGCGTTGGGTTCTAGATTCAGTGATGCAAGGTCCGAGTCAAGATCTTTGGAAAAACCTTCCCAGTTGCCTTTATTGAAGTTCCATCTTGGCAGGGGTACAGAATTAACCAAAGGGATGCTAAGACCAACTTCTAGGAGGATGGGTCTATGTTGGCTATTTGGGAAGTCCGACAACACCATTTTAGCAGTGGGCAGAGGCTGGTTTAGATAATCAAGGGATACAAACGTAAGGTCGGGGTTATAATCCTTACGCCATCTAGCGGAGTGAAAGGATCCCTTTTCTTTTGCGTCGAAGACAAGTTGTAGGTCACAGATCTCCATCCATTGCACCAAAGCACTCCCATTGTTATTCACATCGCTGTAGCGCCAGATGGTATGATGGCTGTTAAAGTCACCAGTGTAAATGCAGGGGTGGGTGTACTGTGGTAACACATTCTGAGGCCACTGGACATTTGGAGGTTTGTAGATGTTAGTTATCGTGATATTATTTACTTGGAGTGTTATAGTAAAGATATGGTTTTCGTCGCTTGAGTCGAGGAACTGCACTCCTTCTAACCCCGTTCTTATATAAGTTGCGATTCCATACTTCGGGTGGTGTACCGCTTTAAGGAGGGAATATCCAGGCAAGTGGCCTCTTTTATATAAATCATTTGTGTCTTTGGTATGCGTTTCCTGAATGTTGATGACGTCAATTTTATTTATCTGCGACAGCTTTAGCAGGTAGTCACTCTTAGCTTTACTAATGCCTTCAATATTTAGTTGTAATATGCGGACTGAAGGTCCGATATTTTTAGTCTTTGGGCCCTGAAAAGGACCATTTTTAGAGTTTTGTAGAGATCCTGCGGTATTCATATCTTATCATTCGCTTATTTCTGTCGATAGTTTCGAGCTCGTTTAGCACCACCCAGGGGACACGTGCAGGGTTGTGGTAGGTAACTCCTGCGGACGCGAGCTGTAATCGTCCCCCAAACTACTAATACTAACTACTAATACGAACTACTAATACTATTTTTTGTGAGCAATAAAGTTATTCCAGCAGATGGCGTTGTTAAGTAACACGAAGTCAATGAGTGTTTGCTTTGAGGTTAGACTAAGTAAAAAAAATAAAAAAATACCGAGCAAAGCTCGGTCATCCAGGTACTAAGATTAAAAAGTTGAAGAGTCTCAGGAACTACTGGGTCAAATTGAAAAAATCTTCTTGTGTTTGTATATAGTCCACTAGCTTTTGCCCGCGACTTCGTCCGCGTAAAAGTCGAAAATGGACCGAGGAATCACGTTGTCCTATACAAACTTTGCCTCCCTTTTTCACCCCCTAAGGTGTAGAATTTCGGAAAATCCTTACTTATCGGATGTCTACGTCACACAAAGAACACACCCTCCAAGTTTCAGGTCTCTACGATCAGCGGTTTAGGCTGTGCGTTGATCCGTCAGTCATTCAGTCAGACGTTCAGGACAAAGCATTTTATATGTATAGATTTATCGAGGAAGGCTATAAGCTTTATAACACGCTTTAAACAATAGGAGCGGAGCACCAATGAAAAAATTGCGAAAAATCACGAAAGACGCAATTGTTCTAAAAAATTAAGACCAAAAGTTGTAACGACACTTTTTGATTTTATTACAATTCCTTCAGTAATTAATCGAAAGGAACTTCGTTCCGTCCGGGTGTCACTTGACGCCTCTCAAGTTTTTTTTTTAAATTATCTCTAATTTTAATTTTAGTGTAATGATTGGACGACAGTTCTAATTATATAAATAAATAACTCCCGATCCCGTGGGAATATCAGGATAAAAAGTAGCCTATAGCCTTCCTCGATAAATGAACTATCCAACACAAAAATAAATTTTCAATTCGAACCAGTAGTTCCTGAGATTAGCGCGTTCAAACAAACAAACAAATAAGTATAGATAAACTAGCTGCGCCCCGCGGTTTCACCCGCGTAAGTCCCGATCCCGTGGGAATGTCGGGATAAAAAGTAGCCTATATGTTAATCCAGGCCTCTAGCTATCTACATACCGAATTTAATTGCAATTGGTTCAGTAGTTTTAGCGTGAAGGAGTAACAAACAAACACACACACACACACAAACTTTCACATTTATAATATTAGTAGGATAGGATACTCTTCAAAGATAGAAGATACTTACGATCATCAACAAATATATTTCGAAATAGTACATTACGATATAAGTGTGGTAAATAGATAAATAAGGATACTCACAGGCCGGCCAAACCGCCGCTGATGGCCACAGCTATGAAGGCGAACAATGCAGTAAAGAATCTCATGATTGTACTTGGTTTTCTTTACTTCTTCAACAGTAAGTACAAATAAAGGATTTTTTTCTCTATTTATACCTGTTTGATTTTCTAATCTAGTTTCTGAATCATCAAATTATTTATGGTAAGTTAATTATTGAACGCAATATTCTATGGAATACAATGAAATAGAACGAATTCCAATTAAGGCAGAAAATTATAATTAATCTGTTAAATTACAATTTCCTTTGTTTTTATATAACACTAATTACTAAAGGCACGTGTAAGTACAGCAAACCTTGGTTTTATGAAAGAGAAAAGGTACTGGATGCTGGATTGGAATAGATAGGCATTATGGAGCAAGTACACCCTAATTTTCGAAAAAAAAAAACGAAAAATAAAAACGAATAATCCTCTCCTCAGACGCTAAAAACCAATAAAATATTTTTATTAAAAAAACGGGTTGCACTCCGGGAGTGCCGGCAGAAGTGAAAACTTGATTATTAACGTTGAGCATGTTTGATATTTTGGAATGGTTAGGGAATAATTTTGCACCAATTGCTTTATCAGTATAAAAGTACTATCATTTATGTGGTAGAATACAATATTCATTTATTGCGCTATCGTACACAAACATGACAATTTATATTACATTAAAAATTTAACACTTTAAAACTATAGCTGTCTACTCTCCATCCGTCTTACGCTTTTTCGATCAGGTCACGTGTCCTGACGCGAGTTTAAGATTTTATACCCATTACAGTAAAAGTGCTCAACGCCGCTAAAGAAGTTTTCACTTCAAAAAAATCTTATAAGTACAGACAAAATAGTCTTCGTAATACTTATGAATCTATCTATATTCTATCTTCTATCTATCTATACATATAAAATGCTTTGTCCTGAACTACTGACTGACTGACTGACGGATCAACGCACAGCCTAAACCGCTGATCGTAGAGACCTGAAACTTGGAGGGTGTGTTCTTTGTATGACGTAGGCATCCGATAAGAAAGGATTTTCCGAAATTCTACCCCTAAGGGGATGAAAAGGGGGATTCCTTGGTCCAATCTACTTAGAATTTTCGATGTCTTCGCGGACGACGTCGCGGGCAAAAGCAAGTACTATAATAAAATCGTTCGTGAATGAATTCTGTACATTGAAGATATTTTGAAAATTTATAATGGAGTTTATACTGGTCTATTATCGATACTGAACCAGAAAATGTAGTAAAACCATTTTTGTTTGTCTGTCTGTCTGTTTGTATCTTGGCTACTGAAGGGATTCAAATGCAACTCGGTATGAACATAGCCCTTATACTGATGTAAAATCATATCAAGTTTTTATCCTGAAATTCAGCATAGTTTCAGCAGTGGGGGTTATGAAAGTTAAATATCTTGGCCGCGTATCACGTCGAAACTACTGAATGGAATATTTGTATCTAACTAAACTATGTCGTGTGTTTTTTCGAATAAATTATATTCTATTATATTTCTATAGGCCTCGTTCAAAAGCTCAGGGTCGCTCAGCCGGCTATGGAGAGAGCTATGCTCGGAGTTTCTCTACGTGATAGAATCCGAAATACGGAAATCTGTAGAAGAACCAAAGTCACCGACATAGCCCTCAGGATTAGTAAGCTGAAGTGGCAATGGGCAGGTCATATAGCTCGCAGAACTGACAACCGCTGGGGAGTAAAGGTTCTCGAGTGGCGGCCGCGATGCAACGCGAAACGGAGTGTTGGGAGACCAGCTGCCCGGTGGACCGACGACATTGTAGCGGTCGTGGATAGTCGGTGGATGGAGGCGGCTCAGGACCGCTGTTTGTGGCGTCGTATGGGGGAGGCCTATGTCCAGCAGTGGACGTGCATGGGCTGACATGATGATGATGATAATGATATTTCTATTAGATTTCTATAGAATATAACAACAATTTCTATAGAATATTATGGTACGGAACCCATCATGCGCGTGTCCGACTTGCACTTGGCCTTTTTGTTCACAGTCAAGCATAGCGGTCAAGGCAAGATGACGTTTGATATTCTTACGCCCGAATACTGAAAAGCTACTTAATCTTAAGCGGCGTTTAAATTGATATTTAAGCGTAGGCTTCAATAGCAAGCATACACTTAACTTAAATTTAAACGCCACTTAAGATTAAGTAGCCTTTCAGTATTCGGGCGTTATTCTTCTAAGTGCGACGTATCAAATAGGCTTGGAGTTTTGGCGGGAACGAGTTAACAACATATCGTGCTGCAGTTTTATTTTCATGAAACTTAGTTGTAACCCGAGTTGAATTGTATAACTCTGGTGGAATGATATTCAATTTAGTTCTGTGAAAGTGCACAAGTGTAGTGAAAGTAAAAATCAGTGTCAAACATGAAGTTTTCTCGTTGCCTCCAAATCTCCTATTAAGGTTATGGTAACTTGCCACCGCTTGCCACTTTGACTGTTTAGAAACACTTTAGGCTCGATTTATGAAAAATCGGGTCATAATTTGATATAACTTGACACTGGCTAAATGCACAAGCCGTGCAAAGCTATAATTAATAGAAAAAAAATAGGCTTGGATAGTTTATTCAAAATGGCCACCGAACTTTGAACTGCTTTCCACGTAGACAGGGAATAAATATAGACCGGCTGCTAAAATAACAATAATTACTAGAGTGAGCAGGATTGACTGTCAAATAAGTAAGTGGGAGCAAGACGAAGTACCTATAAGTTTTTTGTCTCTATTTGCGTATACGATTTTTTTTGTTTGCCATCAGTGTCGTTGGTGGCAAACAAGCGTTTGGTGTCTATCAAAGTTTTGTTTTCTTATCCTGTTAGACTATAAATTGTGTTACTTGTGCTTCATAAGATAGAAGGAGTACTAATTAGTGTGCACTTGTGCAGTGATGGTTAATTGCTGTTTAGTGGCAATTTTACAACTATATACTTATAGGTAAGTTGAATATTTGCTGTCTCACACTGTATAAATAAATAAATAAATATAAATAAATATTACAGGACATTCCACACATCGCCATCTAGCCCCAAGTTAAGTAACTAGACTTGTATTATGGGTGCTAGACAACGGATATACTACTTATATACTTTTTCTTTTGTAAATATATACTTACAATACATAGATACAACCAGACCACAGACAAATATCTAAGCATAAATACTTGTCTGAGGCGGGAATCGAACCCGCAACCCTGTGTTTGGCAGTCCGGCGTGGTAACCATTGTGCCAACTGGGTCGTCAAAATGGTTACCACGCCGGACTGCCAAACACAGGGTATACGCTGGTTACTTGTCTATATTTATTCTCTGTTTACGACTTTCCCCCACTGATCATGTCAAGTACTAACAGTACGAGTTATATGCAGAAATAGCTGCGCCACGCGGTTTCACCCGCGAAAGTCTCGATCCCGTGGGAATATCGGGATAAAAATTAGCCTATGTGTTAATCCACGTCTCCAACTATCCAGATACCGAGTCGGAATTCATCGGAATTGGTCTATTAGTTTTTGCGTGAAGGAGTAACAAACATACACACACACACAAACTTTCACATTTATAATATTAGTAGGATTATATGTTTTTTACAAAAATAGCTTTAGCCTACTAAGTTAGTATTAAGGTGTTATCTTTGTACCAGTAACGCCATCTATTGAGTAGCTATTGTAAACTACAGCAACCAAAAGTAGGTAACACAGCAACAAACTTTTTAACAAACTCATTTTTACAAATCTTTCCCTTCTTTAAAATAGGAAAATTTAAAATCCCTGAAACACGTCATCATTTATTTACGATAAGAAAATATAATTCTAATTTGCAAGTTTCTACCTTTAAAAAAATCAAACCTTCATACAAACTTCCACCCTCCATTTGCCCCCCTTAGGGATTGAATTTCGCAAAATCCCGTCTTAGTGAGCACCTACGTCATAAAAGGAACCCCCAAGCAAAATTTGAGACTCCTAGCACTTGTAGTTTCTGAGATCTCGTGATGAGTGAGTGAGTCAGTGATTTTCCCTTTTATATATATGTAGATAGATAGATAAGATGTACTAAACTAATTAAAGCAGCATGTAGCCCTTCCCTACACCACTCACTCTATTAATGTAAGGAATGATATAGTTTGCCGTCAACCATGAACAAACTTTACTTTCACACATACATTTGTATATAGATGATTATTCAAAGATCGTTTGCGAATGTTTCACGTAACGCTTGACGTTCATTCTACAAGTATGAAGACGAGTAGCGGAGACCACTCGTTATGATCCAGCGGTGTTGGCTTAGTGGTAGATACCCCGACTTTCATTCTGAAGGTCGTGGGTTCGAATCCCAGCCGGCCGTGCACCAATGTATTTTTCTTAAGAAAAATTTATGTGCGTTAATTGACATTGCTCTTACGGTGAAGGAAAACATCGTGATGAAACCCGCGGCTTAGTTGGCCGAGGAGATAACTTGTCAATACTTCTGGAGTATTGACAAGTTATCTCCTCTGGAAATGGTCGACTAAGCTGAGAGGGTAGTAGGTGCTGGGCAAGCCTACTCCATCCTCACGCAAAAAGGACCTAATTAAAAAGAGTCTAGTTGCGGAAAAAAAGTCCGTATGCATACATACATACATACGATCGAGCGATTCAAAAATAGCGAATTTCCGATGTCGAACGAAAATCGAGCCCTCGACGCGGGCCGGACGATTTGAAAATAAAGCCCCTGGATCTGAACCATGCTGCCCCGCCATGAGCTTAAGTTTTACAAAATAAAACTACATACTAAAAAAATCACAATTCTTTATTCATTTTTATTACAAACTCAACAACCTCTATTTTACCTAATAACTACATAATTAAGAAAAATATAGTTACCTAAACCACAATGCGTTATAATAACGATAGGACTGGCCCGGCGCCATCTTGTAGTGTCGTCACAAGGACTGACTCTTCGTGCGAGAGGCCGACTCGCACTTGGCCGGTTTTTTAAGATTCCGTACCTCGAAAGGTAAAAAAGGAACCCTTATAAGATCACTTTTATCACTGTCCGTCTGTCTGCCAATTGACGACCCAGTTGGCAAAATGGTCACCATGCCGGACTGCCAAACACAGGGTTGAGGGTTCGATTCCCGCCTCAGACATGTATTTATGTACAGATATTTGTCTGTGGTCTGGTTGTTTCTATGTATTATAAGTAAATATTTACAAAAGGACAGTATATAAGTTGTCTAGCACCCATAACACAAGTGTAGTTACTTAGTTTGGGGCTAGATGGCGATGTATGGAATATTGTGCAAATATTTTATTTTTATTTATAATTCGTTTTCCAGGCTTCCCTATAGTACAATGACGTCACAAAATGTCGCTAGACTAATCCTATTATATTTTAAATCGCATATTACTTATTAACTTACAACATAATAAATTAACAATAAAAATGAACCCTAATAGGGTAAAAACGGGACCCTACAATAACAGACTGCACTGTCCGTCTGTCGGTCACCAGGCTGTATCTCATGAACCGTGATAGCTGGACAGTTGAAATATTCACAGATGATGTATTTCTGTTGCCGCTATAACAACAAAAAAGTTAAAAACAGAATATAATGGTGCGGAACCCTTCGTGCGCGGGTCCGACTCGTACTTGAGTTTTTTTTTATTTATCTATAGAAATAATTAAAAAAACTAATCAAAATCGGTTGATAAACAGAGAAAATATGCGCGAACATCCATAAAAAAAATACATACAACCGAATTGAGAACCTCCTCCTTTTTCTGAAGTGAAGTTTTTTGAAGAAGAAGAATCTTAAATGAGGGGTCTTGAATGGTTAGTTCCATTATGTCACCATAGATGTCGCTACTAGGCGAATGGGCAAATAAACAAAAAAAAAACACAGGATTTGAAAGTGTCATGTATATTGGTTAAATATAAATAAATAAATATTATAGGACAGTTTACACAGCGCCATCTAGCCCCAACATAACACAAGGCTAGATGGCTGTGTGTGAAGTGTCCTAAATTATTCAACCTATAACCATGGCAGTCAGAGCGGTGTTAGCTTAGTGGTAGATACCTCGACTTCCATTCTGAAGGTCGTGGGTTCGAATCCCCGCCTGACCGTGCACCGATGAACTTTTACGAAAAATGTATCTGCGCTAATTGACATTGCTCTTGCGGTGAAGGAAAACATCGTGATGAAACTCGCGGCTTAGTAGGCTCCAGACGTATTGACAAGTTCTCTCCTATGGACATGGTCGACTAAGTTGATAGGTAGTAAGTGCTGGGTAAGCCTACTCCATCCTCACGCAAAAAGGACCCAATTAAAAACGTTTTAATTGCGGAAAACGGCTCGTATACAAGTACAACCATGGCAGTTTATATTCCTATGTTTGGCGTTTTGTTTATTTGGCCATCTACCTAGTAGCGCCCTCTATGCGAACAAAATGGAACTAATCGTTCAAAATCCCTCATTATTAGGGTAAAAATTTGCCGAGTTAATACGAAAATATTACAAAAAATACAGGTTCCCGCCATGTTTTTAATGTAAACAAAAAAAAGCATCATCAAAATCGGTTCATAAACAACGAAGCTATGCCCGAAGAATAGAGAACCTCCTCTTTAAACGAAGTCAGCTAAAAAACGTAAATATTTTTAACAGAATCATTTTTTAAACTATTACGTCTAACAATAAAAGGAGAATGGTCTTTCTGGGCCTGGAGGCCTCATGAAACGAGTCATATATCAAATGAAAGGTGGTTTCAAGAGGAACATTTTATTGTAGGACCACTTTTTCAAATTAGTTGTGAGATCGGAGTTATAGGTCATTAATGATAGGTGATCGATTCACTCTCCGTACACCAGTAGGGAGTATTAACGCCTTAATAGAATCAAATGTAGCCATCGTATAGCAATGAATCATATATCAAATGATAGGTTATTTCAAAAGGAATAATTTAATGTATGATGATTTTTAAAATTATTTTTATTTTTAGTTTTATAGGCCATTTATGCTAAGTAGTAGGTATAGGTGACTGAGGTCTTTTCTTGTGCAATGCAAAAGCTTGATTAGAACCAGATGTTGGTCTCCTCATGAAACGAGGCATATATCAAATGAAAGGTGGTTTCAAGAAAAACATTTTATTTTAAGACCACTTTTTCAAAATAGTTGTGGGTTCGGAGATATAGGTCATTAATGGTAGGTGGTCGTTTCACTTGCGAGTTTTCTCCGTACACCGCTAGGGAGTATTAACGCCTGAATAGAACCAGATGTACCCATCATATAGCAACGAGTCATACATCAAACTAGCAGCGCTCCGCGGTTTCAACCGCGTAACTACGTGCGTAATATCGAAATATAAAATAGTCTAAACCCTTATTCAACAATGGACTATGCAACACAAAAATATTTTTTTTTCTATCTGAACCAGTAGTTTCTGAGATCAGAGCGATCAAAGAAACAAACAAACACTTTGTATGCTAAGTAGTAGGTATAGGTGACTGAGGTCTTCACTTGTGCAATACAGATGCTTGGTTAAAAGCAGATGTTGCTCTCCTCTTGAAACGAGTCATTTATAAAATGAAAGGTGGTTTTAAGGGGAATCATTTTATTGTAAGACTATATTTTCGAAATAGTTGTGGTTTCGTAGTTAGAGATCGATAAATGTACTTAAGTAAGTATTCAGTTGTATCAGAAATAGTTGTCGTGATTTAGTCATCACTACCTAATACTATTTAGTGGCATAGCAGGCTGATAAAAAGCATGATGCTTATCGTAACCGAGGTATAGGTTATGATACCTAAGTAGGATTATAAATAGGTTTAATGTCCTGCAAACCACACAAGAAAAGAATGCTCACGTCTCGTGACGGGTCTTGTACAATAGGTATAATAATGATACCACATACCTTTCTACGAGTACCTATCGTGCGTTTCTTTTGTTACTGCAATAATATCTATTCAGATTTTCCTGTTTGGGGACTAGGTATTTTTCTAATCGACTAAATCGATTGTGATGAAACTCGGTATGGAAATTGTTGGAGACCTAGATTAACACAAAATATTATTTTTCTCGATATTCCCACTGAATAGAGACTAACGCTGATGCAACTATGAATCTTCGTTATCAATTTCATTGAGAGGAATAATTTCCAAGGGTTATTCCATTCGACTCCCGCTTATAGGGGCCGTAAGGGAAATCTTACGACCTCCACTCAATAATAAAAGTGCGGGGTGGTGGTCCAACCATGGGGCCCTTTAAGCGGGAGTCGAAAGGAATAATCCTCTATTTCATTAATTCTGTATTCACAATCCGCGTTGAACCACCGCACACTTGGGCCTCCAACTATAGGTCGTAGTTCAACTTTTTAAATAGTTGGACCACGGGACTGTTCAGAGTCCCGTTGGACATTCATGACGCGGAGTCTGAAGATTTAAATTATTTCGTTAAATAACAGAACACTGTTTGTCGAGAAAATATTATTTACACAAAATACGCAATAATAAATGAAAAACCATATTAAACTTAACACAAAAACATAATAAAATAACAAAAGATATTACTAACTAAAACGTTTAAAATAATTAAAAATGCATTTGCTGCATAAGCTGCATCTGCATAAGCTATTGCATAGCTTTTATCGCGGGCTTTGAGCGCAGCGCCCGAATCAAGAATAAAACCTAACACCCCCGACTCCACCCACCATGTAGCTCGGCCGAGCGTTCGCTTAAGTGTATGTGTATGGTACGAAGCTCGCACGATGCAATAGCTTTACCGCGGCAGTCCCGGGTGCCACACATTTTTTTTTAAATAAAGGAACAACACTGACCGTACTGTCGTATAAAGCCACATCAGCAACATCACGACAGGGCGCTGGCGGCGGCGCAGCATGGTCATACGACGCTTTGGCCATTTTCGTCTTTTCATTTATTTTGTTAAATAAGTTAATAATATCTTGAACTAAATATATATCTACTTGAATTCGATTACTGAGAAAAAACCTATTAAGTACTAAACTCTGGCAATATACACAAGCCGTGCGAAGCTATGATTTGACATGAAAGTTGTCAGTGAAAGCGATTTTCCCTATGGCTGAAAGTTTTACTTTCAACACGCTCGTTAGGCACCTTCGGAGTATGAATAATGAAAAGTACCTTTTGTTTTTTGAAGATACCTAGTCCAAAAAAGATAGTTTTGCTTTGTCGGAACTTATTGATTGCAATAGGTTCCGACAAAGCAAACCATCAACATCAAAATGGCTTGCGTATGACTCTACATCTGAGCTCACGACTCGTGATGGTACCTATACCTCGGTTACGATAAGCATCATGCTTTTTATCAGCCTGTTGTGTCACTAAATAATGCTAAATAGTGATGTCTATATCACGACAGACATTGTCCACAATTTCTGATACTACCGAATACTTACTTAAGTACATTTAACGATCTCTTACTTCGAAACCACTAATATTTCGAAAAAGTAGTCTTACAATAAAATGTTTCCCTTAAAACCACCTTTCATTTGATATATGACTTGTTTCATGAGGAGGGCAACATATTCTGTTTATAGCCAAGCATCTGCATTGCATAAGGAAAGACCTTAGTCACCGATATCTACTAATTAACAGAAATGACCTATAACCCCTAAAATAGAAATAATTTTTAAAAGTCATGATACACTAAATTATATCTCTTGAAATAAACTATTATTTGATATAATATGACTTATTACTATACGATGGCTACATCTGATTCTATTCTGGTGTTAATACTCCCTCGTGGTGTACGGAGAAAGTTCGCAAGTGTAGCGACCACCTACCATTATTAACCTAAAACTTCGAATCCACAACTATTTTGAAAAAGTGGTCATATAATAAAATGTTTTTCTTGAAACCACCTTTCATTTGCTATATGCCTCGTTTTATGAGGAGTGCAACATCTGGTTCTAACCAAGCGTTTGTATTGCACAAGGGAAAACCTCAATCACCTATACCTACTACTACTTAGCCTATAATGGCCTATAACTCTAAAAATAAAAATATTTTTTGAAAGTCATGATACACTGAATTATTCCTCTTGAAATAAACTATTATTTGGTGTATGACTCATTACTGTACGATGGCTACATCTGGTTCTATTCAGGCGTTAATACTCCCTAGCGTTGTACGGAGAAAACTCGCAAGTGAAACGACCACCTACCATTAATGACCTATATCTCCGAACTCACAACTATTTTGAAAAAGTGGTCTTAAAATAAAATGTTTTTCTTGAAACCACCTTTTATTTGATATATGCCTCGTTTCATGAGGAGACCAACATCTGATTCTAATCAAGCTTTTGCATTGCACAAGAGAAGACCTCAGACACCTATACCTACTACTTAGCATAAATGGCCTATAACTCTAAAAATAAAAAAAAATTAAAAATCATCATACATTAAATTATTTCTTTTGAAATAACCTATCATTTGATATATGACTCATTGCCATACGATGGCTACATTTGATTCTATTAAGGCGCTAATACTCCCTAGTGGTGTACGGAGAGTGAATCGACCACCTATTATTAATGACCTATAACTCCGATCTCACAACTAATTTGAAAAAGTGGTCATACAATAAAATGTTCCTCTTGAAACCACCTTTCATTTGATATATGACTCGTTTCATGAGGCCTCCAGGCCCAAGCTCTGTACATTTTTTCCCATTCTCCTTTTAAATAATTTCAAAAATAAAAATGCATTAATTTTTTTCCCGAAACGTGAATCAAACTTGCGTCCTTTAGAACTTAAACTAGTAAAAACCTATTCAAAATAGACGTAGTAAGGCACCTGCGGATAGTAAAGGCAACCTGCCACCTTAATAAAAAACTAAATATTACGTAAAATTAGGGAAAACTACTTAAAAACAGGTCATTAGATAATATATATATATATATATATAGACGACCCAGTTGGCACAATGGTCACCATGCCGGACTGCCAAACACATGGTTGCGGGTTCGATTCCCGCCTCAGACAAATATGTATGCTTAGATATTTGTCTCTGATCTGGTTGTTTCTATGTATTATAAGTATATATTTACAAAAAAAAAAGTATTTATGTAGTATATGAGTTGCCTAGCACCCATAACACAAGTGTGTGGAATGTCCTGTCATATTTATTTATTTATTTATTTATTGTCAATCTGAAAAACACTTTGTTTATTTTCTTGTTTTTTTGTCACTTCTATCAAGGTTTTTGAAAAACTTTTTAGTGGCCCTTAATTACCAGCAGATACCTTAATTATAAACTCAAAATTCATTATTGTAGTGAAATATCAATCAAAAATAAAAGCAATTGATAAAAAACAGCATTTAAATCAAATTAATATAAATCATATTTTTAGCATAATTCTGGACCTCTACCACTTAATTTTAGTCTCAAATTTTAGTTTTTAGACTTTTGTCATCGAAATATCTGTAAAAGTCACTTCAAATCATCGAATCAAAACACTAAAGTACTAAAAGAGACTTTTAACCCCGAAATATCTGTAAAAGTCACGTTACACCAACGAAATATAAATAAAAGCTACTTTTAACAACGAAATATACATAATAGTCACATTAAATCATTCAAAGTCACATTAAATCATTAAAATATCACTAAAGGTCACATTAAATCGTTACAATATCACTAAAAGTCACATTAAATCATTCAAAGTCACATTAAATCATTAAAATATCACTAAAAGTCACATTAATCATTTATATATCACTAAAAGTCACATTAATCATTTAAATATCACTAAAAGTCACATTAAATCATTAAAATATCACTCAAAGTCACATTAAATCATTGATTTATGATAATATTTAGATTAAGTTTCACAGGCCCGTAATTAAATGATTTGTTAATGTAACTTTTAACACTGAAATATCTGTAAAAGTCACGTTAAATAAACGAAATAAGTAGAAGTCACTTTAAATCATAAAAATATTTAAAAAGGTGCTTTTTATAGTGAATATTTTAAAGTCACTTTTAAGATTTAATTATAACTAAAAGCTAATTTTCAACATCAAAATAACTCTAAAAGTAACTTATTACAATGAAAATATTAATAAAAGTCACTTCAAACCAACGAAATATCTCTTAAAGAAACTTTTTACAATCGAAATATCTAAAAGTAACTTTTTAACATCGAAATATCTTTAAAAGTAACTCATGCCAATCATAATATTAATAAAAGTCACTTTAAACTAACGAAATAACTCTAAAAGTCACTTTTTACAATCGAAATATCACTAAGCGTCACTTTCACTGGTCTGAGCTACCTTGCCCGAGCGTATACTCCCTAAAATTATAATCCTGTGTTCCGTGAATAGTTCTTACATGGATTCTTAAATACGATGGCCTTGTAAAGAACTTGTAGCATATATGGCATTGATATTTCTTCAACCCCTGATGCGTCTCTAAGTGCCTCTTCAGTTTACCCTTAGTGATGAAACCCTTACCGCATTGCTGGCAGATGTAAGGTTTTTCCTTAGTGTGAGTGTAGCTGTGTAATTTTAAGTAGTAATGGAGTTTGAAGCTTTTCGAACATATCTGAAAAGAAAATTATATTTTTTTAAAGATTTTTTATCACAGTTGCTCAGAAAGTGGATCTTGTTCAACCGTTTTTAGGCTCATAATCCAACGTATTACATACCCGTGCGATTTACATTACCTTGACGCCACTAGTGTGTTATAAGTTATCCTGATAAGTTAAATTTCTTTCTGCTAATTACATGTTAGGTAGATGAAACATTCTTAATTTATCTGGGTTGTACTGTTTTGATGTATTAAAAAAGGTACCAACAAAGAGTTTTTAAGATAGCAGAAATGGTTGTCTTTAAAGTCTGTTTACGAACGAAAATTTCACGTGATAACGTCATAGAAAACGATAAAAAATTGAGTTTTTTTGTTTTTTCCTTTACTTAAATATATTTTTTTGTATTGTTTTTAACTACCGATGCAAAAACAAATATACTACTATACTTTTTTTTTGTAAATCCTTCTTCCTATCCTACTAATATTATAAATGTGAAAGTTTGTGTGTGTGTGTGTGTTTGTTATTCCTTCACGCAAAAACTACTGGACCGATTGCTATGAAACTCGGTATGTAGATAGCTGGAGACCTGGATTAACACATAGGCTACTTTTTATCCCGATATTCTCACGGGATCGGGACTTACGCGGGTGGAACCGCGGGGCGCAGCTAGTATATACATATAATACATAGAAACAACCAGACCACAGACAAATATCTAAGCATAAATATATGACTGAGGCGGGAATCGAACCAGCAGCTCTGTGTTTGGCAGTCCAGCATGGTGACTATTGAAATTTAAAATTACCTGGCAAGTATATTTCTTTATTTCTTCCTTTTCTATGTTTTCTATAGCGATTTTTGATCCGTGCGTCTTCAAATGTTCTTCCAAATAGTAAAAATGTTGGAAGATCTGCCCGCATATGTTACATATTCGGCTTCGCTCGTCCGTCGGTATGTTTTCAGATAAATTCGTCGAACTGTTCTCAGTTGATTTCGGTATTTTCCGAGCGTTTTGGAGCACCATTGCGAGGATTGCATTTCGATTCTCCTCTTGAATTCTGTAATATAATAATTTTTAGAGCGGTGTTGGCTTAGTTGTAGATACCTCGACTTTCATTCTGAAGGAATGAAATTCGTGGGTTCGAATCCCGGCCGTGTACCGATGGATTTTTCTTAAGAAAAATTTATGTGCGCTTATTGACATTGCTCTTACGGTGCGCGGAAAACATCGTGATGAAACCCGCGGCTTAGTTGGCTCCAGACGTATTGACAAGCTCTCTCCTCTGGATATGGTCGACTAAGCTGAGAGGGTAGTAGGTGCTGAGCAAGCCTACTCCATCCTCACGCAAGTACAAGTACAATATAATCATTTATTTATACAGGGTTATTGGTAATTATACAAGCAAGCCGTTGAGGGCTACTTTTGTGCACCTTAACAAACAACTTTGTTCTACGACTTTTGGAAATTCGTAGAGACCTGAAACTTGGAGGGCGTGTTCTTTGTATGACGTAGGCATTTGATAAGAAAGGATTTTCCGAAATTCTACCCCTTAGAGGATGAAAAAGGGGGTCAAAGTTTGTATGGGACAACGTGATTACTTGGTCTATTTTCGATATCTACGCGGACGAAGTCGCGGGCAAAAGCAAGTGTCTAAATATAAGACTAACTACAAAATATCTAAAAATGATAAAGAAAAATTATTTTTAACCGACTTCAAAAAAGGAGGAGGTTCTCAATTCGTCGTGTATATTTTAAGTTTTATTTTTTATGTATGTTGATTATGTTTGTAACGAATAGGCTCCGAAACTACTTGACCGATTTCGATGAAACTTGGTATGAAGATACATTGATTCATTGGAAGTCAGATAGGCTACTTTTTATCCCCGTATTGTATGTATATTGTGAAATATACTAACAATCCTTCCTTCTGATGCGTGTTAAGATGCATCTGCACATGGTATCTGGTATGGAACATGTGCGCACAGACGGGACACTCGTATCGCAGCACGAAGCGCTCGGTGCTGTGCGAAGCTATATGGCGTTGCAGCTTCGTTTGGCTTCGGAAGCGCTTCGAGCATATATCGCAAACGTAAGAAGGTTCCGAAGATTTGTGATTCTTCTTGTGGTATACCTGGGAACGAAAATATTTTGGTTTGGTTAGGTTGGCCATGGGATCTAGCCCAGAATAGTACATTACGATACAAGTGTGGTGACGACCCAGTTGGCACAATGGTCACCATGCCGGACTACCAAACACAGGGTTGCGGGTTCGATTCCCGCCTCAGGCAAGTATTTATGCTTAGATATTTGTCTGTGGTCTGGTTGTTTCTATGTATTATAAGTATATATTTACAAAAAAGTATATAAGTAGTATATGAGTTGTCTAGCACCCATAACACAAGTGTAGGTACTTAGCTTGGGGCTAGGTGGCGATATGTGGAATGGTCTGAAATATTTATTTATTTATAATAATTGATCATTGCATAGAGACGGTTTATGACGCGAGAGCGGAACGCGAGTTCGTTTTTCAAGCCGAGATGGATGATCAAACCACACGTGTATCGTACGACGTTTTTTATCACTGTTGCGAATAAAAGAAAAGACTTGAAATATTAAAAAGTTAACAAAATATTTGTGTTATTTTAGGTTTTAGGCAATATTTCTTCATAATTATACTTCCGAAATGGCAGACAAAATACTTAGGGTTTAAGGGTTTGTTTTTGCGTCGGGGTTAAAAACAGAACGAAAAAAAAAACAATCCTTAATTTTTAATCATTTTTTAAGGTGTGTGGCATTTTTTAAGGTGGCGTGTCGTGGTTTATGAATGGTGTCACTAATACTAACTTTTGCTTGTCCTCATTGCATGCCTCTTCAAGTGGGCGGGAGGGCGGTGCACTTTGCATTTTGTGTTTTGGCACTAGGCTCGGAACTAAAAACTAAATATTAATACTTCCATTACAGATATGGAGTTCCGAAAAGTAACGCCGGATTAAATCAACTATTTTTAAGGTGTTATTACTTACCTAAAATTTTCGTTCGTAAACCGACTTTAGAGACAATCATTTTTGCTAGCTTAAAAACTCATTGTTCCTACCATTTTTTTACCGACGCCACTAGTGTGTAAAAAGTTATCCCGATAAGTTAAATTGGTATTTTACTGCTAATTACATGCTAGGTAGATGAAACATTCTTAATTTAACCGGGTTATATTGTTTTGATGTATAAAACATAAGGTACCAACAAAGAGTTTTTACTCCAACAAAAATAGTTGCCCGTAAAGTTTACGAACGAGAATGATATTACGTGATAACGTTTAAAAAACGATTAATATTGAGTATTGTTTTTTTGTTTTTTCTTTACTTCATTTTTTTCCGTACTATTCCGTTTTAAACCCCCGACGCAAAAACAAATGGAAAAAAACCCTAAAAGATATTGTATGTCACACAAGGCTGTATAGGTTAAAAGTCTTTTGTCTGCAATTAACAAAAAGATATTGCCTAAAATAAATAGTAAACATACACAATTATTTTGTTAACTTTTTATTATTTTAACAAGCCTTTTTTATTCGCAACTGTGATAAAAAAAAGCGTCGCACGATATGCGTGTGGCTAATGATCATTGCATCTCGGCTTTTTTTATTGGTCGATTTACCACACTTGTATCGCAATGTATTATATTGTGAAATCGACAATACCAGGTTCAAATCCCAGCACAGATCAATCTTTTTGCTTACCATAGTTTCCTTCTTAGTATATTGCTTCCCACAGATAGTGCAAAGATAAGGCTTCGGTCCAACATGTGTGGCTTCATGCTCGACCAACGTCTCACTGTCTGGTTGGACCTCGAGGCAGAAATTACACTTGAATACCAGTGGCTCCCCCTCGTGGGACTTTTTGTGAACTTGTAAAGTTTCTATGTGAAGGAATCTGTGGGAAAAAATATGTTGTCTGTAAAGTCGGATAACGTGATAACGTCATAAGAAAACATTGGTAACAGTACGTTGATATGGTTACATGTCATGTTCCCGGACCATGACGCATGACATCACTTTTTTGTGAATGTCGGTGTATAATTAAGACGTTATCCCGTCAATAACAGAAAATATAAATATATTAGCTTTTGCCCGCGACTTCGTCCGCGTAAAAGTCGTAAATGGACCAAGGAATCACATTGTCCCATACAAACTTTGCCCCGTTTTTTATGGGAAAGAATTTCGGAAAATCCTTTCTTATCAGATGCCTACGTCATACAAAGAACACACCCTTCAAGTTTCAGGTCTCTACGATCAGCGGTTTAAGCTGTGCGTTGATCCGTCAGTCAGTCAGGACAAAGCATTTTATATGTTGTATAGAAAAGTTGAAGGGTCACTCTCTAGTGGTAAAAGTGACACCAGTGGCGCCGCTCTAGTGACTAAAAACAGCAACTCACCTTTTCTGGCAATATTCACAAGCGTGCGGTCTCCTTTTATATTTCTTTTCGACGTTTTTGTTTTTCTTCAACAACTTATCTTTAGCTTGTTTAACTTTTTTTCTGAAAAACAAAATATATGAATATTAATTTATTTTAAAAATTTAGATACTTGGCTACTTCTGCATACGAACTACAGTCGAAGATGTAGCTAAAACTGACAAAGCGAAGCACTGCGAAGCAAAGCGAAGGGCTAAGCTGTAACGAATTATACAATAGACTACCAACTAAAGCGACTTGCAATATGAACTTTATTGTACCGGAAGAAGAAACTATTTCCCATTATTTATGATGGCTGGTTTTCTACTTGCTAACGCTTTAATTGTAGTATAACGGTGGTATAAGTATAAAATTGTAGGCTTAGTGGTAGATACCTTGACTTTCATTCTGAAGGTCGTGGGTTCGAATCCCGGCCGGCCGTGCACCAATGTATTTTTCTTAAGAAAAATTTATATGCGCTAATTGACATTGCTCTTACGGTGAAGGAAAACATCGTGATGAAACCCGCGGCTTAGTTGACTCCAGAAGTATTGACAAGTTCTCTCCTCTGGAAATGTTCGACTAAGCTGAGAGGGTAGTAGGTGCTGGACAAGCCTACTCCATCCTCACGCAAAAAGGACCCCATTAAAAAGGGTCTCATTGCGGAAAACAGCCTGTATACAAATACAAGTATGAAATTGTATACAGGGGTATTGGTAACTATTTTAGCAAGCGTCTAAGCCATTTCTGTGCACCTAAACAACAACTTTCACTTATTTATTTAATAAATTCAGTACAACAAAACAAAAAAAAGATAACATAATAAAGTTATTACTAAGGTAAGTCTAACCCTGTGAAAAGGTTTCTGCCGACAGACCGGAAAGGAAATAATATACCGGAAGGTAATTAAAAGTGTGCAAACAGTTTCAAAGAGGAAAGCAGTTATTGAATTCTAAATATTATAATATAGAGAAGAAATGCAGAGTCAAAGTCATTTTTTATTTTTTTTATTTTGGATGCTTAATACAATTGTACATAGACCACTTGAAAACGTCTTAAAAACTAAGTTAGGATGTGTGCCTTCGGAACGCGCCCACCAATGAGAAGAAGGCACAAGAAACTCATGGGGTTTTTTTTCATGTGATCACGCTCACAAAGGTCAATATTACAAATATTTGAAAGTATTATTTGAAATTGAGCAACTAAAGTCACGTCCATGGGTTGTTATCATTAAGGTAAGACGAAGTATCATAGTACGCCTTACTGCACAATTTATGCTTTATAAAAGTTTTGAACCTGTTAATGGACATATCATATACATCTTTAGGTAATTTATTATAATAGAGCGCACATGTGTTATTAAACGACCCGTTTATTTTCCGGAGCCTACTACCGGGCACGGTCAGTTCATCCTTATTTCTTAAGTTGAAATTATGAATATCGCTATTTTTACGCAACTTATATATATATACTTATGTTTTGACTTTTGAAAATTCTAACATTTTTATGAAAATTTCGAGGTAAGGGAAACTATGGAGCACATCCTGTGTGAATGCGACGTCTTAGCAGCGAAGCGCTTGAGCCTCCTTGGGAATGCGTATCCCAAACCGGAGGAATATTGGTTTCTTCCTCTTAGTGGGATCACCGCGTTAAGACCAGGTGCTAATAAAGCCACACCAAAATCGACCTTTGTTTTAAGGAACTCTAAGTAATCAAATACTCTTTTTTTGTTATTTGGATATAAATGGATATTGTAGTTTAATAACCATATTTTTGTTTGTTGTGGTAAACATGATATGAACAAATTCGTTCGATAAAAAAAATGTTAGAAAACAGAGAATTATTAGATCGTTTATCGGTTTTTATTCAAAAATAGTTAACGTTTGTTTCTAAAAATGAATCAAATGATAGGTTTTGACCTCTAGGAACTATATTTGTGGATAATAATGCCAAAATGTTTTGCATATCGATCAAATATAACAGTTAGCACGCAGCACGCTACGTCTTTGAGAGCGGGGGCTAAGGTAATGTGAATACCTACACACGGTACTGGAAGAGCGCCTTAATCGACCAAAGAGTAAGAAACATTAAGGTAGGGGTAAACACAAAAGATCCCACCGGGTCGAAGTGTTGCTGGCTCTGTCAGCCTCCAATGTAAGATACTAGTGATCCGCCCCAGCTTCGCACGGCTATATTATGCATGTATTATACATATAAACCTTTCTCTTGAACCACTCTATGTATTAAAAAAAAACCGCATCAAAATTTTAAAGATCTAAGCATACATAGGGACAGACAGCGGAGAGAGTGACTTTGTTTTTTACTATGTAACTAGCTGCGCCCCGCGATTTCACCCGCGTAAGTCCCGAACACAGCGCCATCTATTGGGTGTATTTGCAACCTAGATGTCAAACAATATTGAAGAATTTTATCGATGAATCACCGTACACCGCCATCTATGAGAACTTCATAAAACTAAACAGTTAAGAAACACTTGCTTGAGAAACCATTAATTGATACATTTTATTCGTTTACATTCACGACATAAGCGAATAATTGAGATGATAACTATCCTATCCAGTAAGTTAGATCAAAATACGGGTACATGTGAAATTTGATTGAAATCGGTTCAGTAGTTTTGGAGTTTATTGGCAACATACATCGTGACACAAGATTTTTATATAAACACATGATGATGAAAATATTTACCAATAACCCTGTTTAAGCATCTATCCGTTTTATGGCTTCCATAACACAAGCCTAGTTGTTACTTGAGGCAAGATGGCGCTGTGCAAAGTGTCGCAACAATTTGATTTTATTGATTTAGTGTTTGTATTTATACATTAGATATAATACATTGTCTCGTGTACACCAGTAGAGGGGGTAGCCCTACCGCGATAAGTGCGTCGGCTTCAAGCCAACGCGTTGGCTTGAAGCCGACCTGCGCCCCACACTGGGCGGAATTTTGAGCCCGCCTTTCATAGGAGTTTTACAAAATTAAGTTGTTTTATTCGTGTGTTTTAAGTATGCAGGATTGTCGGGGACATCAAAACATTCAAAAATAAGTAATTCTAGTCATGTTATTTTTTAAAAACATCCCAAAATATGACTTTGTTATTTTTTTTTTAATAACAATCAGAATCATTTATTTTAGAATGATTTGATGTCCCCAAAAATTCTGCATACTTAAAACACCAAAAAAACAACCTAATTTTTCAATCTTTCTATGAAAGGCAGGCTCAAAATTGCGCCCATTGTGAGGCGCGGGTTGGGATATCGACGTCGGCTTGAAGCCGACGCAATAAGCGCGGTTGGGCCCAGGTCAGTCTGGCGTTAGACACTGTGCGGGTTGGACGTGCTGTGTGTAGTACTTGTACTTGTATACAGGCTGTTTTTCCGCCATTGGACCCTCTTTAATTGGGTCCTTTTTGCTTGAGGATGGAGTAGGCTTGGCCAGCACCTACTACCCTCTCAGCTAAGTCGACTATGTCCAGAGGAGAGAACTTGTCAATACTTCTGGAGCCAACTAAGCCCCGGGTTTCATCACGATGTTTTCCTTCACCGTAAGAGCAATGCCAATTTGCGCACATAATTTTTTCTTAAGAAAAATACATTGGTGTGTAGTAGTGAGCCAGCGTTACATAGCTTTAGTTGATAGCGATCACTACAATTGCCAAGATTGCTAATGCCTAATGAATTTATATATTGACTTACTTGACTGTGCCGTTCTCATCATCCGGGTCGTCTTTGACATCATATCCATCTGGTTTGATTCCATCTTTACCTAGAATCATTTTAAAATTAACATACTTAATACGAAACGGTAACTTTGCATCCATATTACGCCTGCACTACACTACTCGTGAAGTTATAGGCCATCGCACGACCGATGCGGCCTAAATCCTATGAACCTGCAGTCGAAATGGTCGCACGATCCTGTTAAAATAGTCACAAAATCCTGTCAAAATGTTCACAAGATCCGGTCAAAATGGTCGCAAGATACTGTCAAAATGGTCGCACGATCCTGTCAAAATGGTCGCACGATACTGTCAAAATGGTCGCACGATCCTGTCAAAATGGTCGCACGATCCTGTCAAAATGGTCGCACGATCCTGTCAAAATGGTCGCACGATACTGTCAAAATGGTCGCACGATACTGTCAAAATGGTCGCACGATACTGTCAAAATGGTCGCACGATCCTGTCAAAATGGTCGCACGATACTGTCAAAATAGTCACACAATCCGGTCAAAATGTTCACAAGATCCTGTCAACGTGGTCGCACGATCCTGTCAAAATAGCCACAAAATCCTATCAAAATGTTCACAACATCCGGCCAAAATGGTCGCACGATCCTGTCAAAATAAGTAATATGTATAGATGGCGCCACCGGTTGTTTTTATTTTTATTTTTTGAGCTTAAATGATGTTCAGCTCCAATTAAAAATATATAAAACATAAAATATTTAATTTAAACTGAAATAAATCGCTTCTAATTAGTTAAAAAATATATAATAAAGTTACCTTTCCAAGATTCATCGTGTGTTAGAACGTGTCTATGCATTTTGCCGGCGGTAATGAACCCGCGATCGCAGATGTAGCACGAATATGGCTTCTCTCCTTGGATAAAAAAATTAAATGTTCAAAAACTTTGAAAATATACGAAAATATTTATTAATAAAAATGACAAATGCTATGAAAAATGTTGTCAAAGTCATTTTTTTTTATTCCTTTGGATGCTTAATACATTTTTACATAGACCACATAGACACGTCTTAAAAACTAAGTTGGGATGTGTTGAGAAATACTATGGAAAAAAAAAATTGGTCTACAGATTCCTGAGAAAGTCGGTGGTGACACGGACAGACAGACGGACAAGAGAGTGATATAAGGGTTCCTTTTTTACCTTTTGAGGTACGAAACCCTAAAATCTTGAAAAAATTTAACAAATATTATGGGAAAAGCGGTAAAATGGTGGGTCGAATGATATTGAAAAAAAAAAAATAACCGGCCTAGTGCGAGTCGGACTCAGGAAAGGTTCAGTACCATTACATTCTGTTTTTAGTACATACTAGCTGCGCTCCACTGTTTCTCCCGAGTAAGTCAATTTCCCGTGGGAATATCAAAATGAAAAGTAGCCTTATAGCCTTCCTCGATAAATGGACCAACCAACGCAAAAATAATTTTTGAATTCGAACCAGTAGTTCCTGAGATTAGCACGTTCAAACAAACAAACAAACTCTTCAGCTTTATAATATAAAGTATAGATCTTCTTCTTCTCGTATAGTGGTGTGGCTCACCTATTGTTAGAGTTTTCAGATCGCCTTACGGCCTCTAACTTGACCTAACGACTGCTACTAGAGGTAGCAACCGGGACCAACGGCTTAACGTGCCTTCCGAAGCACGGAGGGGCTCACGAAAACACATTTTTGTCACACTACTAATTGGTCACCCATCGTAGTAAATGACCGCGACAGGCGTCGCTTAACCCGCACGACCGTAAACGTTCAGCAAGCTTCGCTTAGTGAACCTCCCAAAAATATTCTATGGAAATTTGACTAGTGAACTCACCCGTATATGTCCTTGGTCACCTATCAAAGTGATGACCGCGCCAGGCGTCGCTTAACCCGCACGACCGTAAACGAGGGGGCGTCCATAAATTACGTGAGGTGTTTCTTTTAATTTTCTGTCCCTCCCTCCCCTGGTGAGATGTCGTGAGATTTTATTCAACCCCCTCCCCCATCCCCCAATCTCACGTGAGATTTTTCAAAATGTGAGTTTCTTCGTAAACGCGTTGGATTGTTATTGTAAAAAGAAAAAAAATGTTTCGAGCTTTTATTTACGACTAGTAATCAATATTGCTGAGAGTTATAAGAATAATAAAAATTTAACAATAATAATATTTAAACCGTGACTGTGATAAAAAAAAAGAATATCTACTCTAATTCAGTCCATGGAGAATCATGCGCGGTGTCAAGAGAGACTATTGATGTCCATTTGATTTTCAGTAAAATCATCTGGTCCTTCAACTTCGTTCTGATCTAGCCACTCTAAGCCGGAAAAATCAAACAGAAAAAAAAATTGCTTGATATTTGCCGAGACCCCCTTCTCTCCAACGTAAAATAAGATGAGATTTGACTCGACCCCCTTAAACATCTCACGTAATTTAAGGACGCCCCCTTAGCTGTGAACCTGCCAAAAATATTCAAAGGAAATTTGACTAGTGAACTCACCCGTATGTGTCCGCATGTGGACCACCAAGTAACTATTGCTGCTAAATGTCTTATGGCATGTGTCACACTCGGCGCGCTGCGCGGGCGGCGGGGACGCGGCGCGGGGGGACGCCGCCCACCCCTCTGAGGGGAAGTAGTCGGAGTCCGAGTCTGAATGCCTGGAAAAACAATGGGAAAATTACATATTATTCTATAATATTTTTAGAACGAAGTTCCTTATCACGCGTTGCGAAAGGAGGCTAGACGGAAAAAATAAGGATTAAAAGTTTTTAATTTTATTACAATTCCTTCACTAATTAATCGTAAGGAACTTCGTTCCATCCGGGTGTCCCTTCACCTCTCAAGTTTTTTAATTCTTTATCGCGGGCTTTGAGCGCAGCGAGCGAATCAAGAAATTTCGTAACGAAAATAAAACCTAACACCCCCCACTCCGCCTACCATGTAGCTCGGCCGAGCGTTCACTTAACGTGTATGTATATGGTAAGACTGTACGAAGCTCGCACGATGCAATAGGTTTTTTTTTGGAAAAACTACTGAACCGATTTATATGAAACTTTATATACAGGGTTGTTAGTAAGTATACTAGAAAGCCGTTGAGGGCTGTCGAAAGGAACTTCCTTCCGTTATTTGAAGTAAAAACTTATTTTAGCGCGGTACGCATAATTTTAGATGAGATGAAATCTCTGAACTCGCGACACCGTTACGAGACGCAGCTACAGTGCATATATGTATGTACATATATTTTGTAGTTGTTTAGTAAATAAGTTAATTATTTCTTAAGTTAAGGTTTGTTACGGGAGATTGGGCGGCGGCTTAGAGCGCTTGGGCTGGATCATCGCTCTGGGGCATTCCTGGCTCAAAGATTGGCCATCGCCATCCAGCGGGGGAATGCCGCTTGCGTTCTTGCATCTTTTGTGCCGGGAGTGTCAAGGGGCGGTTTATTTGATTAGTTTTTAATTTTATTTTTATTATTTATTTATTTTTTTAATTTTGTTAATATTTTTGTCATGTATTACTTTTAATTAATACTATTAAAGGTTATTTAAATCTTAAGTTAAAAAAAATATTAGTTTTTTTACTAGTTTTTACTTCTATCGGCACTCCCGGAGTGCATTTTTTTTCTTACCTCTCATCTTTAACACTATCATCAAGATTGGTATCCACGTCCGGTTCCGGTTCATCAAAATTATCGGTAACTTCATCTTCGGCTTCCTGTTTAACCTCAAAATCTATTTTTATGTCTTCCACCACAATGTTGGCGTCTAAGTTTTTAACATCTACTTCAATTTCGTATTTTTGTGGAAGAGTCACCTGTGAACAATTCAAGGGTTTAAAAGAAAAAAGAAAAAAAAAAGTGTGTGTGTCAGCTCCGACGCACGACTGGAGTTTACTCCTTAAGTACGAGTATCTAACCATACGCAATACACTCACAGCCAAATTAGAAAGTTGCGCACTAAAGGTGCGCACCAAAAACGTGACACGATTTTCGTTACTTGTTAGTAGGTTTTACCCCTCGGATTTTTCTCATACCGGGCGCCTTATATATGAAAATCGATTCTTAAGGAGTAAACTCCAAAAAAAGCAAATGCTTGTGATAACGTCATAAGAAAACGCTGAACTTGTACTTGTATTCAGGCTGTTTCCGCCATTGGACCCTTTTTAATTGGGTCCTTTTAGCGTGAGGATGGAGTAGGCTTGCCCAGCACCTACTACCCTCTCAGCTTAGTGGACCATGTCCAGAGGAGAGAACTTGTCAATACTTCTGGAGTCAACTAAGCCGCGCGTTTCATCACGATGTTTTCCTTCACCGTAAGAGCAATGTCAATTAGCGCACATACATTTTTCTTATGAAAAATACATTGGTGCACGGCCGGCCTGGATTCGAACCCATGACCTTCATAATGAAAGTCGAGGTATCAACCACTAAGCCAACACTGCTCATAAGAAAACGATGAAAAATTTAGATTTTTTTATTTATTTTTTTCTTTCTTTTCCTTTCTATGTATAAGTCTTCCATTTATCACTCGTCATACCGTCACACAATATTATTGAGCGATATTATTGTTAAACATGCGTTTGCCCGCGACTTCGTTCGCATAAAAGTCGAAAATGGACCAAGGAAGCACGTTGTCCCATATAAACTTTGCCTCCCTTCACCTTTAAGGGTAGAATTTCAGAAAATCCTTTCTTTTCGGATGTCTACGTCATACAAAGAACACCTCCAAGTTTCAAGTCTCTACGATCAGCGGTTTAGGCTGTGCGTTGATAAGTCAGTCAGGACAAGCATTTTATATGTATAGATACTCTGTTTCCTACGTTACTATGACGCGTCTGGTCATATTACCATGACGTATGACGTCACACAACATTACTGTGACACTTTTTTGTGAATGCAGTGTGTTCCATCAATTTATTAGACGTTATCACGACAAAAAGTTGGAAAGAAAATACATTTTGCGACAGCAGTCAGTACACAACATACACAAAAAGAAAATAAACCGGCCAAGTGCGAGTCGAACACAAGGTTGCTGGTTCGATTCCCGCCTCAGACAAGTATTTATGCTTAGATATAAAATTTGTCTGTGGTCTGGTTGTTTCTATGTATTATAAGTATATATTTACAAAAGAAAAGTATGTAAGTAGTATATGAGTTGTTTAACACCCATAACACAAGTGTAGTTACTTAGCTTGGGGCTAGATGGCGATGTGTGGAATATCCTGCAATATTTATTTATTATTTATTTAAAGAAGTGGCCCTCATCCGCTTGCTAATTAACTTACTTCACATTCAGCTTCATTTTTCACATCAGTTTTTACTTCCACCTCAATTTCTTCTTTAAGTACATCCACCTCATCGATTTTCACTGCCACCATGTCAGTTGGATTGACAGTCTGACTGTCAGCCTGAATGTCAGTTCGATTATCATAGGGCCAGAGAGCCTCGACTTTTGGTTTAGCCTCTTTTAATTGCATTTGATCTTCTATTTCCTTCAAATATGGCAAGATGGCGTTATAATCTAAAAACCAAATGTTAAACATTTAAAAAAATATATTTTTATCACAGTTGCTCATAAAGTGGATCTTATTCAACCGCTTTTATGCTCATAATCCAACGTATTACGCACGCGTGCGTTTTACATTACCTTGACGCCACTAGTGTGTAAAAAGTTATCCTGATAAGTTAAATTGGTATCTTACTGCTAATTACATAGTAGGTAGATGAAACATTCTTAATTTATCTGGTTTATACTGTTTTGATGTATGAAAAAGGTGGGTACGAACAAAGAGTTTTTACTCCAGCAAAAATGGTTGTCTATAAAGTCGGTTTACGAACGACAATTTTACGTGATAACGTCTTACAAAACGTCGTACGATACACGTGTGGTTTGATCATTCCATCTCGGCTCTATAAACGGAACATAAACCGCCTCTATCAATGATCAATTTACCACACTTGTATCGCAATGTACTTTTTTATCACAGTTGCTCATAAAGTGGATCTTATTCAACGGCTTTTAGGCTCATAATTCAACATAATACGCACGCGTGCGTTTTAGATTTGTTAACTAGTGCTGTAAAGTTATCCCGATAAGTTAAATACGTATCTTACTGCTAATTACATGTTAGGTAGGTGAAACATTCTTATTTTATCTGGGTTATACTGTTTTGATGTATAAAAAAGGTAGATACCAAAGAGTTTTTTAGTTAGCAAAAATGGTTGTCTCTAAAGTCGGTTTACGAACGAAAATTTTACGTGACTTAGAAAACGATTAAAAATTGAGTTGTTCATTTTTTCTTTACTTAAATATATTGCTTTTCCGTACCATTGTATTTTGTTCTTAACCCCCGACGCAAAACAAATAGAAAAAACCCTAAAAAATATTGTATGTCAGACGAGGATGTATAGGTCAAAAGTCTTTAGCCTGGCCTTTCCGGAGCATAATTAAAAAAAAGAATTGCTTTAAAAAAATGTAAACATAGACTTTAATTATTATTTTGTTTTCTTTTCAAGTCATTTCTTTTATTCGCAACTGTGATAAAAAACGTCGTACGATATACGTGTGGAATTGATCTTTGCATCTTGGCTTCTTATGACACACTCGCTGCCGCTCGCGCGTCATAAACCGCCTCTATGCAAAGATCAATTTACCACACTTATATCGTAATGTACTATTAAAACACAAAGTTACTTAATAAATTTAAGCAATAGTATGCATACCTCAGTACTTGACACGACAAAGTTTTTGTGTTGCCTTTCATTACTTATTAAATTTATTGATTAGTTTATTTAATGGATGGGTATATATTCTACTATGATATTCGTATCCACTGTCCTTATCTTAATATTCATAATGTATTGAATTAAAATTTATTTTAAACGCTTACGAATTCTCTTGAGATTTTTATATAATACTAGATTTTTACCGCGACTTCGTCCGCTTAGAAGTCGAAAATGGAATAAGGAACACGTTGTCCCATACAAACTTTGCCCCCCTTTTTCTCCCCCTAAGAGTTGGAATTTCTGAAAAACCTTTGTAATCGGATGCTTACGTCATACAAAGAACACACCATCCAAGTTTCAGGTCTCTACGATTAGCGGTTTAGGCTGTGCGTTGATCCGTCAGTTAGTCAGGACAAAGAATTTTATATTGTATAGAAAATGGTTTTCACTTACCATAAGGTTCGCCTTCCAGTTTATCATCAGCGTGTTTTTTATCAAAATGTGCTACTAATAATTCGAATCTGAAAAATACAAAACAAAATTAATAAAGATAATGTTTAATTTATTGTTTACAATATATATTTGTCGGCACAATGGTCACCACGCCGGACTGCCAAACACAGGGTTGCGGGTTCGATTCCCGCCTCAGACATGTATTTATGTCTGGTTGTGTCTATGTATTATAAGTATATATTTACAAAAGAAAAGTATATAAGTAGTATATCCGTTGTCTAGCACCCATAACACAAGTCTAGTTACTTAACTTGGGGCTAGATGGCGATGTGTGGAATGTCCTGAAATATTTATTTATTTATTTTTATTATTTATTTACAATATGGCTCTGAAACTACTGGACTCATTTAAATAAATATTGCACAACATTCCACACATCGCCATCTAGCCCCAAGCTAAGTAACTACACTTGTGTTATGGGTGCTAGATAACTCATATACAACTTATATACTATTCTTTTGTAAATACCTTATAATACATATAAACAACCAGACCACAGACAAATATCTAAGCATAAATACATGTCTGAGGCGGAATTCGAACCCGCAACCCTGTGTTTAGCAGTCCGGCATGGTGACCATTGTGCCAACTTGGTCGTCAAGATACATTGATTCATTAAGAGTGTTATAGGCTACTTTTTATACAGATATTTCCACGGGATCGGGACTTACGCGGGTGAAACCGCGGGGCGCAGCGAGTCTGTACTAATATTATAAAGAAGATAGATTTTATTGTTTACAAACTGCTCCGAAACTACTGAACCGATCGCGATGAAACTTGGTATGATGATACATTGATTTATTGACAGTAACATACTTTTCATCCCGACTTTTAAACTTAAACCGATCGCAAATACGTTTGGTAACAATCGCTTTGACCGGTCACGGCGCTTTCAACAAGCACTTCCACAACCTGGACATAACGGACACCCCACTGTGCAGAGCGTGCATGGAGGCTGAGGAAACGTCCGCGCATGTGCTGCTGGACTGCATGGTGCTAAACAGTAGGTGACGATAAAAGCCTTTCAAAAAATGTTGAGAAACCACATCTGGATTTCGTCATTCTCCCTCTAAAGTTCTTCTTCTAGCTGTTCCTGACCGCTCTTCTACTTTCTACTACATCTCCTTTACCGCTCGCGGTGTACAACTGTGGAATGCTCTGCCTGCTTTTATTCGGCAATCCAAATAATTGGCTGTTTTTAAAGCCAATGTCTACAAGCATTACCTTGCTCTCGCTGAAGCTTGTAAATCAAACATATAGCTGTCCTATTATTTATTTGTACGTATAGTTAAGTGTATATTTATATGTATGTATGTATAGGTGCGTATTTATTTTTACTGATTTTATTATTATTATTTAGAACATTTTATTTTCTATGTATATTAATATTTATTTTATTTTCCTCCTTATATTCCTATTACGTTATGTACAACCCACCCATCCCCTTCTTTAATTCTTGTCCATCCAAAGGTTGCCTGGAAGAGATCGCTTTTAGCGATAAGGCCGCCCATTGTGCCATATTGTTAGGTTTATTTTTTTTTTGTACCTGGAGTTTATGTTAGAATTAAGGTTTAATGTGGTACAATAAAGAGTTTATCTATCTGGTGACAAAATTTATGGAAAAGCTGGGCTGGTTCTCACCCTAACAAATAGAACCTCACGCAAAGGGGACCCAACTAAAGAGGTCTGATTGCAGAAAACAGCCCATATACAAGTACAAGTAGGCTCCGAAACAACTAGGCCGATTGTGATGAAACTTGGTTTGAGGATACATTAATTCATTGACAGTAACATAGGCTTCTTTTCATCCCGATATTCCCACGGGATCGGGAGTTACGCGGGAGAAACTTACTTGTTAAAATATTTATAACAGATTCTGCACTGGTTCCTTGTAGTCAGATGCACGCGCTTGTTGTGCCTCCCGAGTTTACTTGCAGTTATAAAAGATTGACTACAAAATTTACACGGGTAAGGCTTTTCATCTGAAACATATGAAAAGCAACAGATATACATAATAAGATGGCGTTATAATCTAAAAACAAATGTTAAACATATAAAAAAAATATTAAACACAAAGTTACTCAATAAATTTACGAACTAACTCGCTATAGTATGAATAGAATAGAAAAACATTTATTTGAACAAGCACCCGACAAAAAATATTTAGAACAGTTGAGAGTTGTTGTCAAAACAAAACATTAGAACACTATGTATAAAAATAAGGAACAAGACTAAGATAAAAAGACAGGAAATTAAAAGAATACAAGGTACAAAAAAGTATAAGATAGCATGACAAAAAAATTCAGAGAATACAGTAGAAAGAAAAACAAAAAAGTATTTAAATAAAAATAGGGTCTAAGGAACCGTGTGCCTCCAAAACGGCTCTGCCTCAGCAAAAAATAGCTGCAACAACAATGAGTTAATGCAGCCGCTGGTTTTCAGGCAGGACCCTAACTTTACTATGCACACCTAATTACTTGTCACGACAAAGTTTTTGTACAGCCTTTCATTACTTTTTTAATTTATAGATTTTTTTATTTAATGAAACATATGAAAAGCAACAGAAATACATAATCTGTGGAAAAAAACTGTCTAGGGCTGCGGTCGGAAACCAACTTTGAGCGGTGTCAGACGCTCCAACGCGTTCCGAAATGCCATGAATGACTGTTAAGAAAGATTTGTTTGTTTGTATGCGTTGAACAGGCTCGCTACTGACGACCCAGTTGGCACAGTGGTCACCATGCCGGACTGCCAAATACTGGGTTGCGGGTTCGATTCCCGCCTCAGACATGTATTTATGCTTAGAATTTGTCTGTGGTCTGGTTGTTTCTATGTTTTATAAGTATATATTTACAAAAGAAAAGTATATAAGTAGACTTGTCAAGCACCCATAACACAGATCTAGTTACTTAGCTTGGGGCTAGATGGCGATGTGTCGAATGTCCTGCAATATTTATTTTTATTTATTTACTTAGCCGTAAAGGCGAAACTACTGAACCGATTTTGATGAAACTTGGTATGATGATACATTGATGCATTGACAGTAACAAGGGTACTTTTAGATCAGTATCGTCACACGATGGTAAGTAAGGATGCGGTCAAAGATGTAGCACGCGGTGTCTAGAAGATACCTATACGCTCGTCACTCAAACACCCCCTAATTGACTGAACGAGCGAAGCAAGACAGACTGACAACCCAATTGGTACAATGCTCACCAGACTGTAAAACACAGAGTTGCTAAGTAACTAGACTTGTGTTTATGAGTGCTAGATAACAGATATACTACTTACATACATTTCTTTTGTAAATATACTTATAATACATAGAAACAACCAGACCACAGACAAATATCTAAGCAAAAATACTTGCCTGAAGCGGGAATAGAATCCGCAACCCTGTGCTTGGCAGTCCGGCATGGTGACCATTGTGCTAACTGGGTCGTCAAAGGGGTCCGGATTATGTGTCTTTAAATCGAACCTCCAAATCTTCTAAACGAGATATACAAAGAAACATGGTTCGTTCAACAATATAATGGGTGACCAATTAGTAGTGTGGCAAAAATGTGTTTTCGTGAGCCCCTCCGTGCTTCGGAAGGCACGTTAAGCCGTTGTTCCCGGTTGCTACCTCTAGTAGCAGTCGTTAGGTTAAGTTAGAGGCCTTAAGGCGATCTGACAACTCTAACAATAGGTGAGCTACACCACTATACGAGAGAGAACAACATGATTCAACAAATATCCCGTTTCCGAGACGCTTTAGAGGTTTGGTGTGGAGGCATTATTTGTGTGCCGTAATACCCACTATCGATGGGTCTCGAAGTGCAACGCGGCATTTTAAGTTACTATGCCAAAATGTCCAAAGGTTGTTCTTCTTTTCGAGTCAGTGACGTTCAACCAGTCAAATTACAGCACAGTAGCTAGCCACTGCAACTTCAGCAGCGTTGGCCTGTACCAGGTCCTCCAATGTGCAGGTGTTAGGGCACAAGAGAGCGGTGTTGGCTTAGTGGTAGATACCTCGACTTTCATTCTGAAGGTCGTGGGTTCGAATCCCGGCCAGCCGTGCACCAATGTATTTTTTTATGTGGGCTAATTGACATTGCACTTACGGTAAAGGAAAACATCGTGATGAAACCCGCGGCTTAGTTGGCTCCAGAAGTATTGACAAGTTCTCTCCTCTGGACATGGTCGACTAAGCTGAGAGGGTTGTAGGTGCTGGGCAAGCCTACTCCATCCTCACGCAAAAAGGACCCAATTAAAAAGGGTCCAATGGCGGAAAACAGCCTGTATACAAGTACAAGTAGGGCACAATGGGCATTGGAGTAGGTGCACCATAGACTGCGATGGGGCATAGGTTATTGAAATTGTGGGAATATAACCAGTTTCTCCTAAAACACATACCTGTATGGGACCTGACGTGTATCCTCAAATAATAACTCAGAGCAAATTGCTTTTCGCACCCAAAACACTTATAAACGTTAATAAAATTCTTGGGATTCATACACATTGACTTATTTTCCTTGCTACCATTATTTATATCAATATTATCGTTATTTCCGCTATTGTTATCATTATTTTCACTGTTGTTATTGTTATTTCCATTGTTGTCATGGGTATTTTCACTTTCGTTATTGGTATTTTCATTTTTATGGGTATTTTCACTGTTGTTCTGGATATTTTCAAGGTTGTTATGAATATTTTCATTATTTTTATGGGTATTTTCATTGTTGTTTTGGGTATTTTCGCCTTTGTTATGGATATTTTCATTTTTATGGGTACTTGCACTGTTGTTATGGGTATTTTCACTGTTGTTGTGGATATTTTCATTGTTGTTATGGGTATTTTTACTGTTGTTATGGGTATTTTTACTGTTGTTATGGGTATTTTTACTGTTGTTATGGGTATTTTCACTGTTGTTATGGATATTTCCATCGTTGTCTTGGATATTTCCATCATTGTTTTGGATATTTTCATTGTTGTTATGGGTATTTCCAATTATGGTTTGGTTATTTTCACTGTTGTTACAGTTATTACCCTTATATTCTATTGTTAATTCGTTACCAATATAACCGTCTTCAGGTTTGATATCTAACTCTAATTCCTGTTTGATTTTCGCTTCCTTTTTTATTTTTTTCTTTTCCTTTTTTATTTTTTTCCGCTTTTTGATATTTTGTAACCTCAGATCATATGATGTCATCCTATTTGTGTGTATTTGGACATGTTGATCTAAATCTTTGATGTCTGTGTAAGATATATTACAAACTGAACATCCGTAGAATGCAAAATCTTTGTCCATAATTTTTTTATTCCAATAATTGCTCTTTTTCCCTTTCAATTTCTTCTTCTTCAAGTCTATTATTGGTTTAACGTCTTCATTTTTGTTGTTATCGTCGTTTATGTTATCATTAATTCCATTATCGTTTTGGTTATTATCGTTATAGTTATCGGTGATGGTTTGGTAGGGGTTTTGGTATGGATAGGGATGGTTTGTTGGATAGGGATAACTCGGTTGGATGGGATAGTTTTCTAAAGTTAATTCGAAGTTGTTGAGCGGATCAATATCCATCATGGTGGTGGTATCCATTTTAGCCTGAAAGTAGATAAATTAAAAACTATAAATAAATATTGCAGGACATTCCACACTTCGCCATCTAGCCCCAAGTTAAGTAACTAGACTTGTGTTATGGGTGCTAAACAATGGATATACTATTATATACTTTCCTTTTGTAAATATAATACATAGAAACAACCAGACCACAGACAAATATCTAAGCATAAATACTAGTCTGAGGCGGGAATCAAACCCACAACCTTGTGTTTGGCAGTCCGGTATGGTGACCATTGTGACAACTGGGTCGTCAACTATACTTAATATTGAGGGTCTCTGTGGAAAAACGCCTGTCTGTGAAACAAAAGGTAGTGGATTCAATTCCCCCCTTCAGTATTTATGTATAGAAATTTGTTGTAAGGAGCACAGATATTAGGTCACGAACAAAGCTTACAGACATTCTAAATCGAATAGACATGCAAAACTGGAGATGGACTGGTACCCAAGAGATGAGGAAAGAAGTAGGGGTTGTCAAATTAAGAGATGGGAGTATGACCTTAGACAGACCGTCGGCCCTTTCTGGTCCAGAGTGACTGCAGATCGATAGGACACATTGGAAGAAGTTGGAGGACACCTACGCCAAAAGGCACACCGAACTTAGAGATTTTATATAGCTAGACATCAAAAATTGTACAACCTAAGTTGGTAATAAAAGTATTATATTATTATTTGTTTCTGTATTTATATAAGGTACCTGCTTATATTATAATAATTAAAAACTGGCCAAGTGTGAGTCGAACTCCCGCACAACGGGTTCAGTACAATGTTGTATGGGCCCCAATTTTTTATTACTCTCACTTTACTCACTTTTTAGAAATACATAATCTGTGGAAATTTTAACTCTCTAGCTATCACGGTTCATGATATACAGCCTGGTGACAGACGGACAGATGGTCCCGTTTTTATTCCTTGGTCCATTTTAGACTTCAACGTGGAGGAAGTCACGGACAAAAGCTATTCATGTTCTGTGTTCCATATTGTGTTGTACAAATAAAATTTTATATCTACACAAATTGTAATACAAGAAAAATCGGTCAACGCTTTTGACTTTTAGAAAGCCACTTAGAAACAAACAGACATACACTAGCTGTCCCGGTAAACGTCGTTTTGTCATTCACAAAAAAAATTGTTTTAAACCTTTTCTCAGACCTACTGAATACATATAAAATTTCATCAAATTTGGTCAAGCCGTTTCGAAGGAGTATAAACACTGCAACACACAAAAACTGTGACACAAGTTTTTTATTAGATAGACCGATAAACACATTACCCATCTTTGTGTCACCCAGTCGGGTAAAAAAGTATGACTCTTTCAAGTCTAGGTTAAAATAACTTATTATTTGGTATAAATTAACCTTCAAATTGTACTTACATACTTAAATTACAAGTCAAGCGGTTAATACAACGCTCACTCGGAAATTAACTTAGTAGAATTAATTCATGGTTATTTCTAAGCGAATTTACCACTAAATCACTTAGGCACTTTTGTTTTAAAGTTAAAAAATTGGTAAACAATCACTAAATTACACTTTGTAAAGAGAAATTCTCACGATATTACGTTTTTATGCTCAATGCCATCGCGAGCATCACTAATCGATAATATGAACACAAAAAATGTACCTCTAACATGTAAAAAACAACAAAAAATTACCTTTTTTTCCATCACAACTTTGCGGTCACAAAATGTTGTTTATTATCGTTAAAACGCATAGTACAATGTCGTTTTGTAATTAAACAGCTAGTTAATGATTACAACGAAGTGTTATTGTTAATAAAAACGTTTTCAATTAGGTAAATTATAAGTTTTTGATTGAAAATACTTTATCATTTTTTCGTTTTCATGGCCGTGCATGACGAACGAGTCGGTGTTGCAATGAATTAAAATTATTAATGGCGTGGGTTCCGTCGAACGCCACGTGGTAAATATAAGTTTGAAAAACTTGAGACGAGAATTAAATCATGTGACAAAAGCTTTATTTTCCAACATTATTTTATTCGTAATTACCAGAATTGACAATGAATATTGTATATTTCTGAAAATGAAAAGAATATTTTTAATGAAAATAAGTATTTAAATATTAGCGCTGAACTCTAGTGTTTTGTAAAAATATATTTTACTCATTGCAACATTTATAACTGTTCATAAAAAGTCACTGTCACTGTCAATTGACATTGACAGATTTGATATAAATACGTTCCATTTCACTCAAAAACATCAAACCTTGACTTCCACACCACCTCCAGTATTTGGCTAAATTACGGCTTTTTGGCGTGCAGAAGCCACTATAGTAGGGGAGCCCACGATGCTAAATGGGGATTTACTCGAGCGTCATAGAGACCTATTTGGTTGCAAAGCTTAGATGATAAGAAGAAAAAATGGTATATAATGTATATCTTTTCATCGGTGGGGGAAGCGGCAATAAATTTTCAAAAATGTAAAAAAAAACTGTTGCCTGGACATACTCGAGCGCGTCAGATATTGATAGCATCAATGTCCTACGTATTTTAATAATGTACGTATGTTAATCTGATCGTTTGTATGATGGGGGTGGTCGTACGTAAGGGTTGAAAATGAAAAAAAAAAAAAAAATATCGAGCGCGTCAGATTTTCTTAGGCGGTGTTAAGTGAACCTAAAAAAAAGCTCTCATGCAATAATCTGACGATTTCAATGTGACGCAAACTCGCGGCGATTATTATAATGTGAAAAAAATTCGCTATTTTGAATTACTCAAGCGCGTCAGATTAAGATATATATGGTTCATCTTTATGTCCTAGATGTGCTGTCTCATAATCTGACGATTATCTAGAGGAATTCGCCTAATCTGAAATTGTTTTATTTTTTATTTTATCTTGATTAAATCATTGTAATAAATTAATTGAAAAGCTCAGGAAATAGCACGCAAATAAAAAAGCGTATGTTTTTTAAGTAGAATACTTGTATTTGTAAGAAAATAATTAAACGAATAGACACGCGGAGAGGGGAATATAGGCATAACGCAGTTGCACGCATTAAACTTTATCGACGAATTTTTGTTATTTCGGCTTGTGGAAATCGTCAGATTATATATTTTTCGTTATCCTTGAATTATATCCTTCGAAATAAAAAAAAATTTAGCCACGCTCGAGAATGTCGAGATGACGTTTTTTTTTTTACAACTTTGTAGCCCTCCCCTTTCTTTACGTCACTCTCAAATTGTCAGATTAGTGGAATATACACTATTTAGCATGTAATTAACTCACCCTACCTTAATCTGACGCGCTCGAGAATTTCTGATGATCAATTTTTTTTTACTAATCTGATCCTTTATCCTGGACGGGCGGCCTTCTATATGAGGTTCATATTTGGTGGAGGGACTTAACCGGGTACAAGGTATGCCCCTGTATATTAATCTGACGCGCTTTAGTAAATCCCGAAATCCCCTCTTGGGCTCCCCTACTATAATTAAGAAGAAGAAGAAGAAAACATGTACGACATGGATATCTTCATCGAGTTTTAGCGAAGAGTTTTTGGTACGCTTAAAATAATTGGTACGCATCATATACGCACGTCGTGATTATGTTCACTTTGGTACGCACAAGGAGGTTAGATAAATGGTCGAAATGTCATGAAATGTACGCATTGTTGATAAATAGTCGGCATTTCTCCTGACTTACTCTTCGAGCTTTACTACATGCATTTCTTGATAATTATTTTCACATATATATTTGATCTTCTGACAGTTATAAGTACTTACACAATTAATAGATCATAAAAACTCTTCATGAAAGATGCATGTAAGTTTTTTGTTTCTTTTTGTTGCACAAACCAAAGAGAATATTTTATAATCACTACGTACAAACTTACCGACCGATTTTGCTGAAACTTGGTATGAGGATATTGCAATTTGCAAGTGACAATGTATTTTATGTATGTATTCAGCCTCAGCCTACTAAATAGTTACTACCGACACCGGTCGCCTTCTTTGGTGAACATTGTTGATTGCTACTCGTATGTGTTTTGTTTTTCTCAAAGTGCAGGTGCAAAAATTCTCAAAAGTGGAATTGTAGGTGAGATTTTTACCGACATTTTGGTGTGACTTTGATCCAAAAATTCCCTATAGTTTTGAAGCTATCCTAAAATTAAGAATTAAAACTAGTATAACTTTGAAATGAGATAGAATTTTCGTTTTAATTTACCTCAAAATATCGGTATAGATCTCACCTACAATTTAAAATCAGCACTTTTGAGAAAAACAAAACACATTCGTAATAATCTCAGAATACAGAACAAGTAATAATCAACAATGTTCACCAACGAAGGTGACCGGTTCCGGTAGTAACTATTTAGTAGACTGTGTACCAAGGTCGTTGGCGTATGATAGATAGATAGATAGATAGATAACTTTATTTGTACAACACAGGAAAAAACAGAACACTATATACACAAAGCGAAGTAACAGCTATAAAGCATAAGTTGCACAAATGGGCGGCCTTATCGCTGAAAGCGATTTCTTCCAGGCAACCTTTGGATGGAAAAGAACTGATTCAGCTTTAATGGTAGGTTGTGAATTTCCTCAAGCAGGATACCAAACATAACCTGTAACAGGTGATAATATAAAGTATTTACATAAATATGGCTTTAAAATATCAAATTATACATACAATACATACCAATATATAATTATATACATAGATACAAAAAAACATATAAACATGCATAAATAATACAATAATATGGAACCCTCTTAAACCAGATCTTAACAAAAAAAAAGAGATTTTTACCAACATTTTGGTGTGACTTTAAGCCAAAAATTCCCTATGGTTTTGAAGCTATCCCAAAATTAAGAATTACAACTATTCTAGCTTTGAAATGACAAGGAATTTTCGTCTCAAAATACCCCAAAATATCGGTAAAGGTTTCACCTACGATTCCATCTCAGTACTTTTGAGAAAAATAAAACACATTCGTTACAATCAACAATGTTAGTTGTAAGCAACGGATATATCTGGCGCGTTGCGTTTGGCAGCATAAGCAGCCTTAAGACATATTTTCCCAAAATAGAATTTACAATTTTTTTTTTTTTTTTGGCATAACGTTCGTGGGGCCAAACAAGAGAGAAAAAAAAATTCACTTTTTTTTTTACAAAGATAATTAAAATACTAGGCGTGCAAAATAAAAATATTAGGTACTACTTGTGGGTATATTGTAAAAAAGTAGACTAGTCGATAGAACCATGACTTCACAAGGATATAGAGAGACAAGATAGATAGATAGATAGATAAACTCTTTATTGTACCACATTAAACCTTAATTCTAACATAAACTCCTGTTACAAAAACAAAATTAAACCTAACAATATGGCACAATGGGCGGCCTTATCGCTAAAAGCGATCTCTTCCAGGCAACCTTTGGATGGACAAGAATTAAAGAAGGGGATGGGTGGGTTGTACATAACGTAATAAGAATATAAGGAGGAAAATAAAATAAATATTAATATACATAGAAGATAAAATATTCTAAATAAAAATAATAAAATCAGTAAAAATAAATACGCACCTATACATACATACATACATAAATATATATATATATATATATACACACACATAAATATACACTTAACTATACGTACAAATAAATAATAGGACACTATATGTTTGATTTACAAGCTTCAGCGAGAGCAAGGTAATGCTTGTATACATTGGCTTTAAAAACAGCCAAAGATTTGGATTGCCGAACAAAAGCAGGCAGAGCATTCCACAATTCTACACCGCGAGCGGTAAAGGAGTTGTGGTAGAAAGTAGAAGAGCGGTCAGGAACAGCTAGAAGAAGAACTTTAGAGGAACGGACAGATTTAGAGGGAGAATGACGAGAATGAGAATGACAAGTGTAACTGGATGTGACTTTGGCTTTATAGCTACGCGTATTTTTTCTTATAACTATTTTTTTATAAGTTAATATAGATCTTCTTCTTCTTCGTATCGATAGGACAAACCAAAGGGTGAGTTGATGAAGTAGGGTAAATCCGCCCACTCCAGTGTACTGCCAGGTCTATGGCGTTGTTATTAGCTGACATCAGGTCAGCCAATGTACAGCTATTAGGGCTGGAGGGGCAGGTCAAGAGGTGGAGCATAATTTGCTCGGGAGCTTCACAGTCGCACTGAACCCGGCACGGATCAATCATGCCCCATCTTCCCAGGTTCACCCTGCAGCGACCAATATAGATTTTGATTCTTTTATGTCTTTAGGTAATTTAGTAGTAAAACCTGCCAGTAGGACTAGCGACAGCATTGCGAATGCACGACAATGGAGGACAACGATTTATTGACTTTCACTTCTGTTATCAAAGAAAAATTTACCGTCGGTATTGGGTACATCCGTTGAATACTAGAGAATCCGCGATACTAAGAATTTATTAATTTAAAATCAATATTTATCAGGAACAGCGCCACGCGATTCCGATACGTAATTTTCGCTTTGTTCGTACGCTTGAATGTTGCGTCGTCCTCCGGCTCGTGTGCTTCCCCTGGCTTCATCTCCTGCTGCTTTTATTCCTCGCAATTATAATAGTAAATTCCATTAATATAAATGTCTCCATTATCGTCATCTTCATTGGTATCATTCCGGAAGAATACCGTGGCCAGTACAATCCTGCCTCCTTGTTTCTTAATCTTAATCAACAACCGAGTACCGTACACCACATAATATCTTTCAAATGTTAATTCTCTACCATTATCAACAAAATCTTGATATTCCTGTGTGTTCATGATTATTTTCAAATTGCGCTTTATCAAGGTGTAATATTCTTTTACGCTGAGCTCGTGGAAAGTCTGTCCTGTCTGCACAAGTCTATGTTTGAAGTAGTGGTATATGGCGCAGTATATATCTCGGAACTCGATTTCTGGTGCAGTGTATTTCTTCATCTGTTTACGTATTGCTTGAAAAATATCAACAATGGTGCAGTCGTGTTTAGAGAACAGTCTGCTTACAACTCTCACGATGATATCAGATTCCGTCTCGAAGAAAGTACCTGGAGGGTTTCCCATTTTATCATGGTACCTTATTATCTGCTCTTCTAGATACTGCATTATGAACTCGCATATACTTATGAAGTTTAAGAAGCTTATGTCTTCTGATCCTACAGTATTCAATATGTTTACTATAGTTTCTATGACCCTCCTCATACAGCGGTCCTTAAGTAACCTTGTTAACAAATTTTTTAAAAGATTCTTTTGATGTCGTTCAATACCTTTGAAAATGTATATACCATTAATGGATATTTCATCCAATGATTGTACTTTGAAGAGCTCGAAGAATTCTTTCCAAGGTGAATTCGGCTGCACCTGTGTATTTGAGGTTTTCTTGGGATTCTGTCTTGGTGGCTGTCCACTGCCGCTTGAACAAGGGGTATTTGAGGAGGTTTTCCTAGGATTCTGTCTCGGCGGTTCTCCACTGCCGCTGGGGGTTGTGGGTGGCTGATCTGAGTCGGATTTCCCAGACTGTGGTGGGGATCTTTTTTCTTCTGAACTCATTTTCGCAGTTTTTGCAGCAACAGCTCTCGTAGTTCCAACTCTTGCAGCTTCCACCACTGTAGTTGTCGTGACTTTCTTTGCCACCGATTTACCAACAGATTTGGCAACAGATTTACCAAAGGTTTCACCCACTGGTACGCTCGCCGACTTAAGGATCGCTTCCCCGCCCGACTTGCCAATGGATTTGCCGACCGTATTGGCTGCGGATTGTCCAGCAGCCTTCGTCGCAGAATTGACAATGGTTCCACCACCCAGTCCACCGAGCATATCCGCACCGACCGTCAATGTGGCCTGTAGGACACCACTTATAGGGATTTCACCTTTTGAACTAGTCTGGACGATAGTCTCCACATTTTTGATAAGTCCTTTCGGTTTTTCAGTAACGACTGTTTCGGCGCAATCCCATAGAGCCCCAGCAGCTGTGCCTAACGCTGCGGAGCCAGCAGGCCCAGCTGCGAACCCGACCGCTCCAGCGCCCATCACTACAGTCGTGCGGGTAGACTCGCACATGGCTCGGTTCCCTGCATCAGAGTCTCCCGTTGCATAATGAACAACACCTTTAATATGACCCACAACAGGGATGGAATCCAGAATATCCCACATGGTTAGAACCACCAGGTGTGCGAGGACGGTATGCCTGGAAGATCGCGGTCGGAGAGGTCGATGTCCGAGGAATCGGATACGTCGTGGTACTCTTCGATGATCTCGTCGAGGATCTGGATAGTTTCCGTCAGGACGACCCGTTGGAACACGTCGGACAGCGTGCCGTGACCCTGAACGGGGAATTTGCTGTAGTAATCCACTAGAAACTGTAATGCGGATCTCTTTACCAAAATGATGGTCTCGAGTCCCTTCCTATACTGAAAGCTGTGACCTTGTATATTGATCTGCATAGGTCTGATCGCTGCGACGAGATTGGTGGCCACAGCCTGCTTCTCTTCTTTGGTGAATTTGATATTTTCTCGTCCAATGTTGAATATTAGGCGCAGTGCTGCGTGGGCGTTGGCGTGGTGAACGCGCGCTTCTACTTCGTCCTCGTAATCGACTGCCTGCAGTTTCTCCAAACGATGGATGAGTTGCTGGACTTTCGTCGTCATTACAGGGAGATCTAAAATGAAAAAACATCGAAATTTTATCACAGATCTATTTGAATAAATATTTTTGTATGCGTTTGGGTGGCGTTCTGGATGATTTAGATTCAAAAATCAGCGAGGATTTTTTTAAAGAAGTGCTTCTTGTTCTATTCACTCGACTGCAAGGAAAGGGTAAGATTTTTAAAAAAATCTTCTTTTTCTGCAATATGGATTTTAGATTATTTCTCAGGATTATTGATATTGGATTATTAATGTTTTTATTCTCTGAATGACGGTAAGCTGAAGGTGGTCAAATAGTTAATTATGCAACTATTTTTCATGAAACTCTTATGTTAATATGGATATGTCTTCAAAAATGATGATGAGGTTTCTTATATATTTTGTTTTTATCACAGTTGCTCATAAAGTGGATCTTATTCAACGGCTTTTAGGCTCATAATCCAACATATTATGCACGCGTGCGTTTTACATTGCCAACCTAGTGCTGTAAAGTTATCCAGATAGGTTAAATACGTATCTTACATACTGTTTTGATGTAAAAAAAAGGTAGGTACCAAAGAGTTTTTTAGCTAGCAAAAATAGTTGTCTCTAAAGTCGGTTTACGAACGAAAATTTTACGTGATAATGACTTAGAAAACGATTAAAAATTGAGTTGTTCATTTTTTGTTTTTTCTTTACATATTTATACATTTATATATTGTTTTTCCGTACCATTGTATTTGTTTCTTAACCCCTGACGCAAAAACAAATAGAAAAAACCCTAAAAAATATTGTATGTCAGACAAGGCTGTATAGGTTAAAAGTCTTTAGCCTGGCCTTTTCGGAGCATAATTAACAAAAAATATTGCCTTAAAAAATGTAAACATAGACTTATCACAAATATTTTGTTAATTATTATTTTGTTTTCTTTTCAAGTCTTTTCTTTTATTCGCAATAATTTATTCTATAATATTTAATTAATAATATTCTGTGATAAAAAACGTCGTACGATATACGTGTGGAATTGATATTTGCATACTTATATCGTAATGTACTATTTCTAAATTGAATAGTTTACGCGATAGACACTTCCGAAGTGGTAAAAAGTGTGTCCCCCCCCCCCCCTCCATGTAACTTCTAAAATATATGAAACTAAAAAAATTATATGATATACATACCATACAAACTTCCACCAAAAATTTGTTTGAACGAGATCTAAGTAGTTTTTTTTATTAATACGTCATAAACCGTAAACCGCCATTTACCCTTCATGTATTAACACTAATTATGTGATGATAATGGTACGGAACCCTTCGTGCACGAGTCCGACTCGCACTTGACCGGTTTTTTTATGCACGGCTCATAGGCGATACTGTTATAAACCGACTGGGCGTGGTCGCTCTCCTAGCCCGGCCGCGGTGTATCGTCCCCCGCCCGCGCCGCGGCGCGCGCGCAGGCGGGCGTGTGTCAGCATGCGCGTGCGCAATCACAAGGTTATTGGAAACTAGCAGCGCTCCGCGGTTTCACCCGCGTAACTCCCGATCCTGTAAGAATATCAAAATAAAAAGTAACGTATAGCCTTCCTCGATAAATGGATTATCCAACACAAAAATATTTTTTCAATTCGAATCAGTAGTTTCTGACATTAGCGCGTTCAAACAAAAACCTCTTCAGCTTTATAATAAAAGTATAGATTATAATTGACTAGCTTTCGCCCGCGATTTTGTCAGCGTAGGGTTTGAATTTTTGAAAATCCTTTCTTATCGGATGCCTACGTCACACAAAGAACACACCCTCCAAGTTTCAGGTCTCTCCAATCAGCGATTTTATATATTCTGTGTCAGTACTTGTCCAAATTCAGTCGATCAGTCGGTCAATAAGTCAGTCAATCGGTAAGTAAATTAGGCAATAGTCAGTCAGTCAATCAGTAAGTCGATAAGTCGGTTGATCAGTGAGTCAATCAGTCAGTAGTCAGTCAATCAAACAATCGATCAGCCGGTCATTCAGTCAGTCGATCAGTAAGTCGATAAGTTGGTTGATCAGTCAGTCAATCAGTTAGTAGTCAGTTAATCAATCACTCCATCTGTCGGTCATTCAGTCAGTCGATCAGTAAGTCGATAAGTCGGACGATCAGTCGGTCAATCAGTCAGTCAATCAATCAATCCATCAGTCTGACGATTAGTCGGTCAAACAATCAGTCGATCAGTTGGTTGATCAGTCAGTCAATCAGTCAGGAGTCAGTCAATAAATCGATCAGTTGAACAATCGAAAAAAATCTTGCTCGAAAAAAACTAAACATAAGTATAAATTGTTCCCCTAGAAATCTTAAAATAACTTTGGAGAAATGGCTTCTCGAGCTTGATTATGGCCAATCGGAAAATATATTTTGTCTTCAGTCTTGATATCCACACCAAAACTTATAACGCCCCTCCCCCATACTCCTTGGCACACATCCTTTTACGCTCCACACTCATTTCACACATTTCCCTGCTTTGTCACACATACATCCTGCATCTTTTTATCATTATCATCAACATAGAACTTCCATTGCACTCTCATTACACACATATTTAGCATTTATTCTGTACTTGGGGGGAGTAAGATCGTGCACTCGGAGCACTTTAACTCCGAGATGACGTGGACAGCTCCCGCCAGGCACACCACATATTACTTTTTGTAGTCGTCACGTCATTCCTAATTAAGATTTAAGTTAAATAAAATAGTTATGGACACTAACTTTAAACTTCCAGTAGGTACTATTGGATATTACAGAATCGATATTTGTGGCTGTAGTTCCCGAGATTATGTGATATCTTTATCTGTCAATCGGTTTTTGGTCTCTGCGATACAAGTTATCTTAGTGCAGGGGCCGCTGTTATATTATACTTATACCATAAGCCAAATATTTTATTTCTAAGATTAGATTGTAGTATTCCTTTGTAATCTGTTTTGGTAAAAAAGTTATTATTATTAATCAGTAAGTCGATAACTCGGTTGATCAGTCAGTCAACCAAACAATCGATCAGTCGGACGATCAGTCAGCCGACCAGTCGGTCAGTATATAAACTAAGGACCTGCCTAACTAGTTAACACGCTTGATAACCATGAAATTAATAATTAATCAAACATTTAAATGTCTAATTAATTAATTTTAATGGTTTAACTAGTACAGTACTACAGTCTAAAACAATTTTACCGAAGTTTTTACGCGTAAAATACATAAATTACAGTGACAAATTAAGTTATTTTTTATTATTATTTTAGTAACACGTAATGGGTGTAAAGAAGAGAAAGATTGTAAGCTTTAATAATCAGTAGCTTAGGAACAAATATATGTAAACAAATGATTACCTGTATCTTTTATACATATAATAGTACATTGTTACCCTAGGTGTGAAAGTCACTCATTGAGCCCCTAGACGAAGTTTGGCGCCCGAGCGTAGCGAGGGCGCTAATAGTTCGAGGGACTTAATGAGTCTTTTACCCGAGGTAAACACTGTGCTTTTCATTACGAATAATACATAAAATTCTTCATAATACCGAGAGTGAATGAGAGACTCCATACTACCTCTGGCAGTATGCAGGAGCCGTGTGAAGCCATAATTGTTATTCTTTGGTGTTACCTAAAGCAAGGAGGTTAGGTTTTTGAAGTTCCTAATGCGTAATGATACTGATACTGGCTATAAGCACATTGCACAAGCCGCGCGAAGCCATTATTTGATATGACAGCTGTCAGTGAAAGCGATATTCCCTAGGGCTGAAAGTTTTTCTTTCTATACGCTCTTCAGGCATCTTTAGACCTACTTTCGGAGTATGAGTAATGAAAAATGCTTTGTCCTGAATGACTGACTCACTGACGGCTCACCGCACAGCCTAAACTGCTGATCTGCTGCTGTTAAACTTGGAGAGCGTGTTCTTTGTATGACGTAGGCATCCGTTAAGGATTTTCCGAAATTTTATTAATAAGGGGGTGAAAAAGGGGGGCACAGTTTGTATGGTCCTTGGTCCAATCCCATTAGAACCATTTTCGACCGTCACGCGGAAAGATTTTTGACGTGATAACGTCGAATAAATTGATAGAACACTTGCATTCACAAAAAAGATGACGCCATCGCGTTCCATAGCAACGTCATGTTATTGACAAGGTAACCCTCACAAAGTATGAAGTATGCAAACTGGAAAAGACAACGAAACAAAAGAGTTCATAAGACGTTATCACGTAAAATTATCGCCCGTAAACCGACTTTACAGGAAACCATTTTTTTATTGTTTTTTTTTAACCACAGACAAATATCTAAGCATAAATACTTGTCTGAGGCGGGAATCGAACCCGCAACCCTGTGTTAGTCAGTCCGGCATAGTGACCATTGTGCCAACTGGGTCGTCTATGTATTTTAAGTATATTTACAAGAGAAAAGTATATAAGTACTTAGTTTATCCGTTGTCTAGCACCCATAAAACAAGGGTGTGTTCTTTGTATGACGTAGGCATCCGATAAGCAAGGATTTTCCGAAATTCTACCCCTTAAGGGGTGAAGAAGAGGCGTAAAGTTTGTATGGAACAACGTCATTCCTTGGTCCAATCTACTTCAAATTTTGCATAAACATACTTTCGACTTCTACGCGGACAAAGTCGCGGGCAAAAGTTAGTGATTAGATATTTGTCTGTCGTCTGGTTATTTCTATTCTACTATATAAAAATAAGTCGGGTTTTCCTTCCTGACGCTATAACTCCAGAACGCACGAACCGATTTCCACGGTTTTGCATTCGTTGGGAAGGTCTCGGGCTCCGTGAGGTTTATAGCAAAGAAAATTCAGGAAAAATTTCAATAGAAACGGGAAAATCTTTTTTAGTGTTACATAAAACGAAGCCATCTGGTGGCGAAACGGAGTACGCCGGGTTTGCTAGTGTATTATAAGTATATATTTACAAAAGAAAAGTATATAAGTAGTATATGAGTTGTCTAGCACCCATAACACAAGTGTAGTTACTTAGCTTGGGGCTAGATGGCGATGTGTGGAATGTCCTGTAATATTTATCTTTGATTGTTATTGTTTCAGCTTCAAATATTATCAAGAAGATGGTTTCGATCTCAGTACAATGGACTCTGTGTTCTAACATTCGCCACGATATTTCTCTATATGATTTACTTTGCATGTTTCTATTGGGTTTTCATTAGGAAAAACGTTGTAAATGAAAGTGAAAATGAAAGTGGAGATGTTGTGTTTGTTAATGATATTACAAGGTACTTGTACTTTCAAATCTATACTAATAATATTAAAAAAATTAATTACCAGTTAGTCAAATAACCCGCCCCTTATCGTACCCGGCGTAAAGGTTCCCATAATGCTAGAAGCATTATGGGAACGATACGATACTTTACGCCGGGTACGATAAGGGGCGGGTTATTTGACTATCTGGTAATTAATTTTTGTATTTATAATGTTAAATGTGTATGTCTTTTTATATTATTAATAACGAAATAAAGTATTTTAATTACATAATATTAAAAAATAAATAAAGCTGAAGAGTTTATTTGAACGCGCTAATCTCAGGAACGACGGGTTCGAATTGAAAAATTGTTTTTTTATCACAGTTGCTCATAAAGTGGATCTTATTCAACCGCTTTTAGGCTCATAATCCAACGTATTACGCACGCGGGCGTTATGCATTACCTCGACGCCACTAGTGTGTAAAAAGTTATCCTGATAAGTTAAATTGGTATCTTACTGCTAATTACATATTAGATAGATGAAACATTCTTAATTTATCTGGGTTATACTGTTTTGATGTATAAAAAAGGCAGGTAATAACAAAGAGTTTTTAAGCCAGCAAAAAAGTTTTCTCTAAACTCGTTTTACGAACGATAATTTTACGTGATAACGTCTTAGAATACGATTGAAAATTGAGTTTTTTTTTTGTTTTTCTTTACATAAATGTAATTTTTGCCTTACCATTAAATTCTGTTTTTAACCCCCGACGCAAAAACAAATGGAAAAACCCTAAAAAATATTGTATGTCAGACGAGGCTGTATAGGTTAAAAGTCTTTTGTCTACCCTTTCGGGAGAATAATCAACGACAAAATATTACCTATAAAAATAACACAAATATTTGGTTAACTTTTTATTATTTCAAGTCTTTTCTTTTTTCGCAACTGTGATAAAAAAACGTCAGACGTGGTCTGATCATTCCATCTCGGCTATATAATCGGTCATAAACCGCCTCTATGCATTGATCAATTTACCACACTTGTATCGCAATGTACTATTTTGTGTTAGATAGTCCATTTATCGAGGAAGGCTTTAGGCTATCAATATTCCCTCGAGATCGGGAGAGATACAACCTGGTGACAGACAGTGGATTCTTTGTACCCAATAGGGTCCCGTTCTTACACTTTGTGTACGGAACCCTAAAAATAACGTTTTTTTCACAGATATTTCCCAGTCAGTACCTCTTCAACAACGGAAAAAGCAAGTTTTAATTTAGAAGACAGGCAGGTATAATTTTAATATAGTAATTTTTCATGTTGCCAAAAGCAACGCGCCAGAAATACCCGTCGCTTACAACTAACATTGTTGATTAAATGTCTCTGTTTCTCTCAAAAGTGCTGAGATAGAATTGTAGGTGAAATCTTTACCGATATTTTTGGGGTAATTTTAGATGAAAATTCCTTGTCATTTCCAAATTATACTAGTTTTAATTCTTAATTTTAGGATAGCTTAAAAACTATAGGGAATTTTTGGCTCAAAGTCATACCAAAATGTTGGTAAAGATCTCACCTACAATTCCATCTCAGCACAAATAAACGGTTCAAGTATCAAGAAGCTACTACGACAGACTGAACGACGTTCCGTCATTGTATTACCGATTCAGTATATTCCTACGGGATTAACTAATAGTAGGTACCTGGGTGACCGAGCTTTGCTCGGATATTTTACGTTTTTTTTTACCTCGGCCTCGAAACCTAATACTTACTAAACATGGAACTCGTTGGAGCCGTTTCCGAGGTCCTGATTTTTGTTTTTCTTTTATTATGGCTTCGCACGTGTGCATTTAGCCAGTGTCAAGTTATATTTTGCATCAAATTATGACCCGATTTTTCATAAATCGGGCCTAAAGTGTTTCAATACAGTCAAAGTCGTCATAGTCCGTCAAGTCAGGGGTTATAGTAAAGCGGTGGCAAGTTTACCATAACCTTAATAGGAGATTTGGAGGCAACGTGAAAACTGCATGTTTGACACTGATTTTTACTTTCACTACACTTGTGCACTTTCACAGAACTGAATTGAATAACATTCCACCAGAATTATACAATTCAACTCGGGTTACATCTAAGTTTCATGAAAATAAAACTGCAGCACGACATGTTGTTAACTCGTTCCCGCCAAAACTCGAGGTCCTGATTATTAATAACCAATAAACTTCGAAACCTACAACTTTTATAGTGGCAGTTTTGACTTTGACAGCATTTTTTTTTCACGATACCGACCAGTATTTATGGAAAGTATAGAGTAATAGTACATTACGATATAAGTGTGGTAAATTGATCTTTGCATAGAGGCGGTTTATGACGCGCGAGCGGCAGCGAGCGTGTTAATGAAGCCAAGATGCAAATATCAATTCCACACGTATATCGTACGACGTTTTTTATCACAGTTGCGAATAAAAGAAAAGACTTGAAAAGAAAACAAAATAATAATTAACAAAATATTTGTGTTAACTCTATGTTTACATTTTTTTAAGGCAATATTTTTTTGTTAATTATGCTCCGGAAAGGCCAGGCTAAAGACTTTCAACCTATACATCCTCGTGTGACATACATTATTTTTTAGGGATTTTTCTATTTGTTTTTGCGTCGGGGGTTAAGAACAAAATACAATGGTACGGAAAAACAATATATTTAATAAAAGAAAAAACAAAAAATAAACAACTCAATTTTTAATCGTTTTCTAAGTGATTATCACGTAAAATTTTCGTTCGTAAACCGACTTTAGAGACAACCATTTTTGCTAGTTATAAACTCTTTGGTACCTACCTTTTCGGGATAACTTTACAGCACTAGTTAACAAATATAAAACGCACGCGTGCATAATATGATGGATTATGAGCCTAAAAGCCGTTGAATAAGATCCACTTTATGAGCAACTGTGATAAAAAAATAGTTTTTTACTTTTTTACCCAGCGTTGCCCTCATCTGTCATGGCGCTGATAGTTTCTTACAACACGGTTTTTCAAATGCCTATATCTCGGCAATCGAGCTTTTTTCGGACCTGGGACCTTGATAAATCGATTCCTTGAGCCGAAAACCCCCCACATACTAAATTTCAAGACTATCGTTGGAGCCGTTTCCGAGATCCCAATTATAAATATTTGTAACTAAGCCGGGTTTCATCACGTTTTCCTTCACCGTAAGAGCGATGTCAATTAGCGCACATAAATTTTCTTTAAGAAAAATACATCGGTGCACGGCCGGCCGGGATTCGAACCCACGACCTTCAGAATGAAAGTCGAGGTATCTACCACTAAGCCAACACCGCTCTAATTATGCTCGTTTAATGATATTAGATAGATTTATGTAGAATTACAAATTCTAAGTAAAGTTTTATTCTTCTATTTTCAGAGATATGATTCGAAAGTAAGTATTTACCTACTAATTTTACACTTGACTAGCTTTTAACTTCGTCCGCGTAAAAGTCGAAAATGGACCAAGGAATCACGTTGTCCCATACAAACTTTGTCCCCCTTTTTAACCCCCTTAGGAGTTAAATTTCGGAAAATCCTTTCTTATCGAATGCCTACGTCACACAAAGAACACACCCTCCAAGTCTCTACGATCAGCGGTTTAGGCTGTGCGTTGATCCGTCAGTCAGTCAGTCAGGACAAAGCATTTTATATATATAGATAAATACTTGTTTGAGGTAGGAATGTAACCATTGTGCCAACTGGGTCGTCAAACTATTGCAGTAATAATTATTCTGCTGTTACTTTAAATCACATTTGATATTTACCAAAACACTTGTAAAAAAACGTCATAAGAAAACATTGATGGTAGATAAATCATCCCTTATGCGGGTGAAATCGCGGGATGCTGCTAGTATTTTTAAGACCTGAAACTTGGAGGGTGTGTTTTTTGTATGACGTAGGCATCCGATAAGAAATAATTTTCCGAAATTCACTCCCTTAGGGGGTGAAAAAGGGGGGCAAATTTTGTATGGGACAGTGTGATTACTTGGTCCAAACTACTTCAAATTTTGCATAAACATTCTTTCGACTTCTATGCGGAGAAAGTCGCGGGTTTGCCCGCGACTTTGTCTTGTGCTTAGGTATTTGTCTGTGGTCTGGTGGTTTTTATTATAAGTATACTATATACTAGCTATATATATATATATATATATACTAGTATATATAGTATATATAGTATACTATATATACTAGTATATACTAGCTTTTGCCCGCGACCTCGTTCGTGTAGAAGTCGGAAATGGACCAAGGAATCGTGTTGTCCCATACAAACTTTGCCCCCCTTTTTCATTGTCTTATTGGGTAGAATTTCGGAAAATCCTTTCTTATCGGATGCCTACGTACAAAAAACACACCCTCCAAGTTTCAGGTCTCTACGATCAGCGGTTTAGGCTATGCGTTGATTCGTCAGTCAGTCAGTCAGGACAAACAATTTTACATGTGTAGATTACCAAAAGAAAAGTATATAAGTAGTATATGAGTTGTCTAGCACCCATAACACAAGTGTAGTTACTTAGCTTGGGGCTAGACGGCGATGTGTGGAATGTCCTGCAATATTTACGATTTAAAATAACAGCAGAATAGTGATAATCAAAGTACCTTCTAATTAATAACCATAGTGAAACACAGTCAATCAATAAATGATTTCTGATTTCTGATTTCTGATTTCTGATTTCTGATTTCTGATTTCTGATTTCTGATTTCTGATTTCTGATTTCTGATTTCTGATTTCTGATTTCTGATTTCTGATTTCTGATTTCTGATTTCTGATTTCTGATTTCTGATTTCTGATTTCTGATTTCTGATTTCTGATTTCTGATTTCTGATTTCTGATTTCTGATTTCTGATTTCTGATTTCTGATTTCTGATTTCTGATTTCTGATTTCTGATTTCTGATTTCTGATTTCTGATTTCTGATTTCTGATTTCTGATTTCTGATTTCTGATTTCTGATTTCTGATTTCTGATTTCTGATTTCTGATTTCTGATTTCTGATTTCTGATTTCTGATTTCTGATTTCTGATTTCTGATTTCTGATTTCTGATTTCTGATTTCTGATTTCTGATTTCTGATTTCTGATTTCTGATTTCTGATTTCTGATTTCTGATTTCTGATTTCTGATTTCTGATTTCTGATTTCTGATTTCTGATTTCTGATTTCTGATTTCTGATTTCTGATTTCTGATTTCTGATTTCTGATTTCTGATTTCTGATTTCTGATTTCTGATTTCTGATTTCTGATTTCTGATTTCTGATTTCTAGTTTAAAATGACTTGAAACATGCAATATTATGTTACAGATATCTAAATACAATATTAAAAGTTAATTTAAAACTGGAAAAAGGCTCAATTTGTCAACCTCCCAGTCTAGAAGATAAAGAAATAGAAGAAGAACAAAATAAACCGAAAATTGTTTGTAGCAGCTTGGATTGGGTTAAATGCTATGTAAGAAATGTCAACAATAATTATATTTTTATCACAGTTGCTCATAAAATGGATCTTATTACACGGCTTTTAGGCTTATAATCCAACGTATTACGCACGCGTGCGTTTTACATTGCCAACCTAGTGCTATAAAGTTATCCCGATAAGTTAAATACGTATATTACTGCTAATTAGATGTTAGGTAGGTGAAACATTCTTAATTTAACTGGGTTATACTGATTTGATTGATAAAATAGGTAGGTACCAACAAAGAGTTTTAATCCAGCAAAAACAGTTCAAGTTTTAAAAAGACTTAAAGAAAATGGCATTATATAAACTGGACGATTAAAAAAAAATTGCCGCCTTAAACACAAATATTTTGTTAACTTTTCATTATTTCTAACAAGTATTTTCTTTTATTCGCAAACTAGCTGTGCCCCGCGGTTTCACCCGCGTAAGTCCCGATCCCGTGGGAATATCGAAAAAAATATCCTATGTCCGTCTTCTGATTGTAAGCTACCTCCCCACCAATTTTCAGCCAACTCGGTTCCCGAGTTATAAATGGTGTAACTAACACGACTTTCTTTTATATATATAGATGTGATAAAATACGTGTGGATTATTGATCTTGTCATAAACCGCCTCTATGATTTTATATAGGACTAGCTTTTGCCCGCGACTGCGTCCGTCCTTAATTTTTTTAATAATTTTATTTATTACATCCTTAAAATAACTTTCTACCTTTTTTGACCCCGTTAGGGGATGAATTTCAATAAAACACAAAGCACGTCTTCCATCAATTTGAAGTTGATTAGATCAAGGAATCGCGTAGTTCCATACAAACTTAGCTCCCCCCCCCTTTTCACCCCCTAAGGGGTAGAATTTCGGAAGATCCTTATTGGATGCCTACGTCATACAAAGAACACACCCTCCAAGTTTCAGGTCTCTCTCAAATAAGCGGTTTAGGCTCAAAATAAGCGGTTTAGGCTGTGCGTGTATCCGTCAGTCAGTCAGTCAGGACAAAGCATTTTATATATAGGTTTAAAAGAAAAATATATAAATAGTATATTCGTTGTTTAGCACCCATAACACAAGTGTAGTTACTTAGCTTGGGGCTAGATGGCGATGTGTGGAATGTCCTGCAATATTTATTTATATTTTATTTATTTATGTTGTCAGCGGTACATGTTGTTTTCTTAAAAATATTTCCAATCTATACTTATATTATAAAGCTGAAGAGTTTGTTTGTTTGAAAAAATCTTTTTGTGTTGGATAGTCCATTTATCGAGGAAGGCTATAGGCTACCTTTTATCCTATCCTGATATTCCCACGGGATCGGGAGTTACGCAACTGCGGAGCGCTGCTAGTCAATAATATAAAAAATATTTTCAGAAATCGGAATGCAAAATAGTGAAAGAATCATTAGAGATAACCGAAAATATAACATGTCAATACCGGGATGTCCACTACTGGGTCAACGGTGGGTATAGGTTCGGAAAGTGGACACATGTGCCCAATAATTCGACATATGTGTTGAAGAATAGTGATTACGTCACTGTCAAATGTACCGGCCATAGTTCGTATGGGTGAGTGACTAGATTTTTACTATTTCAAAAGTCAACTTCTGATTACTTCTAATCGCCTGACTGAGTTTTGGCGGGAACGAGTTAACAACATGTCGTGCTGCAGTTTTATTTTCATGAAATTTAGTTGTAACCCGAGTTGAATTGTATAATTCTGGTGGAATGTTATTCAATTTAGTTCTGTGAAAGTGCACAAGTGTAGTGAAAGTAAAAATCAGTGTCAAACATGAAGTTTTCTCGTTGCCTCCAAATTAAACCTCCTATTAAGGTTATGGTAAACTTGCCACCGCTTTACTATAGCCCCTGACTTGACGGACTATGACGACTTTGACTGTTTTGAAACATTTTAGGCCCGATTTATGAAAAATCGGGTCATAATTTGATGCAAAATAAGTATAACTTGATACTGGCTTAATGCACAAGCCGTGCGAAGCCATAATTAATAGAAAAAAAAATCGCCTGACTGGTAGAATAAAGGTCTATCCACACAGCACAGTGACGGCACGTGACCGACAGTTCCGTACCGTGCCGTGCCGTTACGTGCTATTCGTACATGTCAGTGTCAGTACCGACACCGCGCACTGATTTTTAGTACTCTATCACTAGCGTTACCATAACTTTCGTGCGCGAGTCCAACTCGCAGCTGTGAAAAAACGAGAGCGAGCAAAGATAACGACTGCAAAATTTCTGATATTTTGACTGCGGTTATAAGGAAAATGAATGTACTTAGATATCGATCATCAAAAAAAACGTGTTAAATACGGGCAACACACGGACCAATTCACATTTCGTCGTCCATCTTGAAACACTGCGACCGTGTCAGGCAAAATATTGTCCGCTACAAATTCACGCCGGATCACGGCGAGCGTCGGTGCAGCACTGAAATCACTGAACGTCACTGTCACTGACCAGTACGGATAACCTAGTACAAAATGTATGCAACAATATCATTTTTCACTGACACTGATGGATACGGCACTGTGTCGGAACTGTACGTCACTGTTCTGTGCGGATAAACCTTAAAACGCCGAATTCTTAAAATATTTTTACAATTTTTGGCAATAAATCTATACTAGGAGTTTTGGCGGGAACGAGTTAACAACATGTCGTGCTGCAGTTTTATTTTCATGAAACTTAGTTGTAACCCGAGTTGAATTGTATAATTCTGGTGGAATGTTATTCAATTTAGTTCTGTGAAAGTGCACAAGTGTAGTGAAAGTAAAAATCAGTGTCAAACATGCAGTTTTCTCGTTGCCTCCAAATCTCCTATTAAGGTTATGGTAAACTTGCCACCGCTTTACTATAGCCCCTGACTTGACGGACTATGACGACTTTGACTGTATTGAAACACTTTAGGCCCGATTTATGAAAAATCGGATCAATTTGATGCAAAATATAACTTCACACTGGCTAAATGCATACGTGCGAAGCCATAATAAAAGAAAAAAAAAATCTATACTAATATTATAAAGCTGAAAAGTTTGTTTGTTTGAACGTGCTAATCTCAGAAAACTACTGATTCGAATTGAAAAAATATTTTTGTGTTGGTTAGTTCATTAATCGGCTACTTTATATTTTGATATTCCCACGGAAACGGGGCGTGGTCTGTTGGTTCAATACTAATGCCCGCGCTATCTCGATATCTGTCATCATTACAGTCTGACAGTGACTTTACTTTAGCTTCGAACGACCCGCACATATTGCCGGGTAGCATAGGTAATTATAGATTGTCCGTGACAACCTCAAAAAGGGAATTGTCAAATGACAGATGGCAGATCCAACTTGCTAAAGGATTAGAAAAGCTTGAAATTGCGATTTTTGCGATTTCAGAAGCCAATATTTACCACTCACACAAAGGCATGGGCTAAAAAATTGGCGCGAAAACCGCGTCGTCTCGCGCTTGCATCGCAAATGGCCCTCTTCCAGTACCGTGTGTAGGTATTTTAACATTACCTCAGCCTCCGCGCACAAAGACGTAGCGTGAAAGTGAGCCGCGCGCAACGACTCGCGTACGCGATCAAGCTACGCCACAGTGTAGGTGTAAACAGTGGGCACGCCACAGTGTAGGTAGGTGTCAACAGTAGGTTTTCGTTATCTAATTGGGCTCGATACATAAAATAATAAAACTAATGTGTAGCTGTAACAATGTACCTAATATTTTTATTGGAACGAAGTTCCCTATCGCGGGTCGACGCGGGGACCTAGCCGAGAAAAAAATGTTACGCATTACAAAACCGTGAAACTGGAGCAACAATACAATAAACAAACTTGTTACTAACCTTACCTCTTTATAATATTAGTATATATTATTTGCGCTCACTCAATCGCGTCTAGTCACCATAACACAAGCCTAGCTGCTTGGACTGGAGCAACAATACAATATACAAACTTGTTACTAACCTTACCTCTTTATAATATTAGTATAGATTATTTGCGCTCACTCAATCGCGTCTAGTCACCATAACACAAGCCTAGCTGCTTAGACTGGAGCAACAATACAATGTACAAACTTGTTACTAACCTTACCTCTTTATAATATTAGTATAGATTATTTGCGCTCAGTCAATCGCGTCTAGTCACCATAACACAAGCCTAGCTGCTTGGACTGGAGCAACAATACAATATACAAACTTGTTACTAACCTTACCTCTTTATAATATTAGTATAGATTATTTGCGCTCACTCAATCGCGTCTAGTCACCATAACACAAGCCTAGCTGCTTAGACTGGAGCAACAATACAATGTACAAACTTGTTACTAACCTTACCTCTTTATAATATTAGTATAGATTATTTGCGCTCACTCAATCGCGTCTAGTCACCATAACACAAGCCTAGCTGCTTAGACTGGAGCAACAATACAATATACAAACTTGTTACTAACCTTACCTCGTTATAATATTAGTATAGATTATTTGCGCTCACTCAATCGCGTCTAGTCACCATAACACAAGCCTAGCTGCTTAGACTGGAGCAACAATACAATATACAAACTTGTTACTAACCTTACCTCTTTATAATATTAGTATAGATTATTTGCGCTCACTCAATCGCGTCTAGTCACCATAACACAAGCCTAGCTGCTTAGACTGGAGCAACAATACAATGTACAAACTTGTTACTAACCTTACCTCTTTATAATATTAGTATATATTATTTGCGGGCACATAAGTTTGTAAATTATTATTTGCGGAAAAAAGTTTGTCATCCCTGCAAATGCAAGCTTCCGCGTGGGGTTCGCTCGAACGCAGCGTGCCGGCAAAAGTGGCATAGGTCTTACCTCGATGACGCCCGGAGGCCGACTGCGAGGAACTGACGCGTGCTAACTGTTATATTTGATCGATTTGCAAAACATTTTGTACATTTTAGCATTATTATCCATAAATATAGTTCCTAGAGGTCAAACCTATCATTTGATTCAATTTTTAGAAACATACGTTAACTATTTTTGAATAAAAACCGATAAACGATCTAAAAATTCTCTGTTTTCTAACATTTTTTTTATCGAACAAAGTTGTTCATATCATGTTTTCAACCGAAATAAACAAAAATATGGTTTTCAAACTACAATATCTACTTATATCCAAATAACAAAAAAATAGTATTGATTACTTAAAGTTGCTTAACACAAAGGTCGATTTGCGAACACATGGTCTTAACAGTTTTATTTCATTCTTCTGATAGACCAAATACTAATTTTCAGTTTATTTCGCACAACATGGCACGGGCGAGGTGTAGGGATCCGCAAGAAGAATAAAATAAAAGATAAAGTTAAACACAATGGTTCTCTCAATATATTGCTGTTGGGTTTTGGATGTGACACTAGAAATGAATTTATGAAGAAACTACCAAAAACATATAAAATATTAACTAAAACATTAAATGCTACTGTTTTAAATGGGTAAGGAAGCCTATATGTAACTTTGGACACACACAACATATATAAAATACCGCGGTGCGCTTTGAAACCCATACCTTTCGATAGAGGGCATTACGGCAAACTTATACCCCCTTATTCCAAAACGAGGTTTAAAGAATAGTCCGAGATATAGATTTAAACCTTAGATTTAGACACAGATTTACTCGTGAACTATAGTCTAAACACTATCTCTATAGATTATATAGGGAACTATAGTCTAAACACTATCCATATGGATTATATAGGGAACTATATTCTAAACACTATTCATATAGATTATATAGGGAACTGTAGTCTAAACACTATTCATATAGATTATATAGGGAACTATAGTCTAAACACTATCCATATAGATTATATAGGGAACTGTAGTCTAAACACTATTCATTCATATAGATTGTATAGAGAAGTATAAACACTATCCATATAGATTATACAGGGAATTATAGTCTATACACTATCCATATAGATTATATAGGGAACTATAGTCTAAACACTATCCCTATAGATTATATAGGGAACTATAGTCTAAACACTGTCTATATAGATTATATTGGGAACTATAGTCTTAAACACTATCCCTATAGATTATATAGGGAACTATAGTCTAAACACTATCCCCATAGATTATATAGGGAACTATAGTCTAAACACTATCCCCATACATTATATAGGGAACTATAGTCTAAACACTATTCCTATTTTTCATTAATGTTTTTATATGACGTTACCACGTAAAATTATCGTCCGTAAACCGACTTTATGTCTGTAAAGTCGGTTTACGGACGTTTTATGACCATTTGTTTTTTTACAGCTTTACATCGTTAGGTGAGCAATTCACTTCTACGCTATTTCCAATATTAACAGGAAAACATGAATTAGAATTATCTGATGTAAGGAAAAGAATAAAAAAATATAAAACGCAAAGTGGTTGGTTTATTTTTAATACATTGGAGAAATTTGGGTGAGTTTTTTAGTACAATGGAGAAAATTGGGTGAGTTTTTTTAGTACAATGGAGAAAATTGGATGTGTTTTAGTACATTGGAGGAAATTGGTTTAGTTTTTTAGTACATTGGAAGAAATTGGGTATGTCTTTAGTACATTGGATGAAATTGGGTTAGTTTTTTAGTACATTGGAGGAAATTGAGTGAGTTTTTAGTACATTGGAGAAAATTGTTTTTAGTACAATGGAGAAAATTGAGAAAGTTTTTAGTAAGTACAATGGAGAACATTGGGTTAGTTTCTTAGTGCATTGGAGAAAATTGGGTGACTTTTTTAGTAGGTACATTGGAGGATATTTGGTGAGTGTTTTAGTACAATGGAGAAGATTGGGCTTACTTATCTCTTTTTTCCGCTTCTAGTTCACGTAATTTTATTGTAATCTAGAAAAAACGGAGAACCTATACATATAAAATGCTTTCCCTGAATTTCGACTGACGGATCAAAGCACAGCCTAAACCGCTGATCGTAGCGACCAGAAACTTGGAGGGTGTGTTCTTTGTGTGACGTAGGCATCCGATAAGAAAGGATTTTCCATAATTCTACTCCCCTCCTCCGCAAAGTTTGTATGAGACATGTGATTCCTGAGTCCAATCCTATTATAATTTTCACCTTCTACGCGGACGAAGTCCCTGCCAAAAACTAGTTTCGACGAACGAAGTTTCTTATGCGTTGCGAAAGGAGGCTATGCTAAAATTAAAACCATATAATCTATTGTAACGAAACTTTTTGATTTTATTACAATTCCTTCACTAATTAATCGAAAGGAACTTCGTTCCATCCGGGTGTCCCTTGATACCTCTCAAGTTTTTTTTTTATATTTTTTTTCCATTTGTAGTTGCCATCATTAATCCTTCTCCGTATCTATCTCTGTGCCAAAATTCATCGAATTTTGTTAAGTCAGCACTACTCCACAGCTACCGGACAGCATTCTTCGAGGATTCCCCCTCAATCTTCTCTCGTTTGAACGGATTTAACTTCTGGCCGGCTCAGCACTACAATCATCCGTTTTTGATGCACTTATATAGTAAGAAGGAGAAACTTTGCTTAGGAGACTCATCGTTATATGAAGTTTTTATGAATTTAACTCAACAGGTGAGATTTTGATGGTACTTGTACTTAAATACGGGCTGTTTTCCACAACTGGACCTCTGTTTAACCGACTTCAAAAAAAGGAGCAGGTTCTCAATTCGGTTATATGTTGGAACGAAGAACGAAAGGGGTCTAGACGGAAAAAATGAAGACCAAAAGTTGTAACGACACTTTTTGATTTTAGTACAATTCCTTCACTAATTAATCGAAAGAAACTTCGTTCCATCCGGGTGTCCCTTGACACTTTTCAAGTTTATTTTTTAATGGATTTTCTTTGTTTTCGTTGGGTTTTTTTTGCGTGAGAATGGAGTATACTATGTCAAGTACCTATACTATCCTCTCAGCTTAGTCAACCATGTTCAAAACAAAGAACTCGTCTATACGTCTGGAGACAATTCTAGCGGGTTTCATCACATTGGTTTCCTTCATCGTAAGAGCAATGTAAATGAGCGCACATAAATTTTTCGTAAGAGAAATCCATTAGTGCACGGCTAGGATTCGAACCCACGCCCTCCGGAATGGCAATCGAGGTACAAGTCGTACAATGAATCATGGCCGCTAGCGGAAATTGGTGGGGATGGTTTGCGCATGTACAATCGCGCACAGAATTACTAAACGTCATACTTTACCCCCGTTTAATATTTTGCCCAACCCAAAAAACATTATTTTCGATTTGATTTGATTTAAATTAGAAAATTAGGTATGTATTGGCACTAAAATGACATTGAATTTTAATGCAATAGGTTATCCAATTTTTCAATTTAGATGTAGGCAAAATTAGGTGAGTGTCGGTTTTGACGACCTAGTTGGCACAATGGTCACAATGCCAGACTGCCAAACACAGGGTTCTGGGTTCGATTCCCGCCTCAGACAAGTATTTATGCTTAGATATTTGTCTGTGATCTGGGTGTTTAGATAGATAAAAATAAATACGCACCTATACATACATACATAAATATATATATATATATATATACACACATAAATATACACTTAACTATACGTACAAATAAATAATAGGACACTATATGTTTGATTTACAAGCTTCAGCGAGAGCAAGGTAATGCTTGTACACATTGGCTTTAAAAACAGCCAAAGATTTGGATTGCCGAACAAAATCTCTATGTATTATAAGTATATATTTACAAAAGAAAAAGTATATAAGTAGCGTTGTCTAGTCTAGTTACTTAGATTGGGGCTAGATGGCGATGTGTGGAATGTCCTGGAATATTTATTTATTTTATTTATTTATATGTGTGCGACTGTACTTAGACGATTGAAGATGTGTGCTAGAGAAGTGCGTGCGGAACAGAGAGCAATAATGTGAGCATCTGACCCTCCCTTCACTCCTGTCCCCCCAAACGGAACAAAAAATTTAGTTCTGCGCATACCTCTTTCACTTTCTGCTGCTGGCTATGATTAATTGCCCGACCTATATCTACTTACCAGATATTTTTTTCAGTTTTTGGATACTTCAGCAAAAAGTTTTGCTTTCACATTAATATCGTCAGCTTGCGGACAATATGCACCGGACGTTGACAATGCGGTGCTGAAATTGTTGGACAGCTTGGGCCGGAATACTATGGTGATTGTTTTCGGGTCGAGGGGTGGGTAAGTTATTTCTTTTATTTTTTGAATAAATATTATAATGAATAATAATTTAGACGTCATCACGCCAAAAAGACTTGAACGCGCACCAATTTCAATAATAGTACATTGCGATACTAGTGTGGTAAATTGATCATTGCATAGAGGCGGTTTGTGACGCGCGAGCGGAACAGGAGCGCGTTAATCAAGCTGAGATGAAATGATCAAACCACACATGTATCGTACGACGTTGTTTATCACAGTTGGGAATAAAAAAAAGAATTGAAATAGTAAAAAGTTAACAAAAAAAAATTGTGTAATTTTTAAACAAAAACCCTAAGCTTGTTGTTCTATTTTGAAAAAGAATATTTGAAAAATTAAATCTTAATCACGAAGGTTTTCTCTGCCTCTGCCCTAAAGTTAATTTTTGATTTGATGACCAATAAATTGATGAATACATGCATTCACAATAAAGTGTAACGTCATGCGTCATGTTCCGGTATCATGACAGCGTCATGGTAAACGTCTTGCGTCTCGTGTTTGTTTTATCCTATCTACTAATATTATCAATGTGAAACTTTGTGTGTGTGTATGTTTGTTACGTCTTCACGCTAAAACTACTAAACCGATTGCGATGAAACTCGGTATGTATATATCTGGAGATCTGAATTAACACATAGGCTTTTTATCCCGCTATTCCCACGGGATCGGGACTTACGCGGGCGAAACCGCGGGGAGCTACTATTTAATAATATCGCTCATTTGGGCTTGTGACGAGTGATGAATAGAAGATTTATATAAAGGAAAAAAAACAAATCTCAATTTATCATCGTGTTCTTATGACCGTAAACCGACTTTACAGACAACCATTTTTTTTTAATTTCAGCGGCCCAAAGCGAGTCAATTCCGACCCGCCATTCGCAGCCATCATACCCCATTTAAAGGCCCACCCAGACGTTCAAACAGCCCTCCAAGGGAACACTAACGCCGTGACCACACCGTACGACATCTACACAACTTTACTTGACGCTGCGAACCGGACAGAATATTGGAATAAGAACAAAGTGGAACGTTCAAAGTTTTTTAGAGGATTGTCTATTTTGAGACCGGTAATTATATTTTAAGGTTTTGCATAGCGTTTATCGCGAGCCTTGATTGGGCGACCGAATCAAGAAATTCCGTAACGTAAATAAAACCTAACACCCCCCACTCCGCCTACCATGTAGCTCGGCCGAGTGTTCGCTTAACGTAACAAAAGTATGACGTCATGCGTCATGGTAAAAAATGTTACGTCATGCGTCCTGTTCCGGTACCATGACGGCATCATAGAATAGAATAGAATGGGATAAGATGGGATGGGATGGGATGGGATGCATTGTTAATAATAATAAATATTACAGGACTCACATCGCCATCTAGCCCCAAGCTAAGTAACTACACTTGTGTTATGGGTGCTAGACAACTCATATACCACTTATATACTCCTCTTTTGTAAATATATATTTTAATACATAAAAACAACCAGACCACAGACAAATATCTAAGCATAAATACTAGTCTGAGGCGGGAATCAAACCCGCAACCCTGTGTTTGGCAGTCCGGCATGGTGACCATTGTGCCAACTGGGTCGTCAACTGCTTTCTTATATAATTACCAATATTCCTGTATTCGACGACCCAGTTGGCACAATGGTCACCATGCCGGACTGCCAAACACAGGGTTGCGGGTTTGATTCCCGCCTCAGACATGTATTTATGCTTAGATATTTGTCTGTGGTCTGGTTGTTTTTATGTATTAAAAAAATATATTTACAAAAGAAAAGTAAGTATACCTACATAGGTAGTATATGAGTTGTCTAGCACCCATAACACAAGTGTAGTTACTTAGCTTGGGGCTAGATGGCGATGTGTGGAATGTCCTGTAATATTTATTTATATTTCCCTGTTTCAAGATACCATTAAACAGGACATGTAGTGATGCTGCAGTGCTACCCGAATGGTGCCCGTGTCACATCTTCGATGACGTCACGAGGGCTGACAGCCTCTACATGACGCTGGCGCACGCGTTCGTCAATTACATCAACATGCTGACAGCTCCTGTCAGGTGAGAAAAAATTTGCAATCCGCCATCTTGAATCGGCGGCCATATTGAAATTATTACCATGTACTAAGGTTTTCCGTGTCCGGTGTTCCATGGTTCAACTGTCACGAAATGCGCTCCGTCGAAATTAATCAACTACAGTGTTAAAACATAGTGAAACTATAAACAGTGCAAGTGAAATCAAAACAAAGACCAAAACAGTGAAAAAAACAATAAAAACAGAATGTGATTTGAGTTCTAAACCAAATTCAGTGCAAATAACATCATCGATTCTAACCTAAAAAAATTATTGCGTTTGACACATTTGCAGTGCTACCAACATAGACGACCAGAACATTACGTTCCGTTTCACGCAATTTTGTATTCGGTATTCGGTGTTGCCAAGATTATTTTTCCTTTTGCAAAAAGTGTTACCAGATCTACAACAGCAATTAGTATCAAATTTTGAAAGTATTGCCATACTACAAAATAAAAATGAACGATCAAACACAATTATTACTTTCAAAAATAAAAGAAGAAATGGATAAACAAACGGAAACCATAACAAAAGCTGTATTAAAGCAAATGGATGATAAGTTAAAGCCAATTGTGGAAGAAAACTTGCGTCTAAAAAATGAAGTCGAGATTTTAAACGAGAAAGTAAAACGCCTAGAAACTGGGAAAAAAATTAACAACTTAATATTCTTTGGCTTCAGAGACAGTGAGAAAGACGACAATCCTGACCTAATAGATGTTGTTACAAAAACACTGAAGGAGTCTGGAATAGATATCTGCAAAAAAGATATAAACAATGCGTTTAGAGTTGGTAAAGCAGGAGAAAAACCGCGCCCGGTTCTAGTAAATATGCTAAATGCATGGAAGAAGTACGAAATACTGCGCAATAAAAAATTACTACCAAAGAATATCTTCGTTAACGAAGATTTCAGTAAAGAAGTTTTGGAAAAGAGGAAGGAACTTCTTCCACAACTAGAAGAAGAACGTAAAAAGGGACGAATAGCATACATAAAATACGATAAATTGATAGTGAAAAGCGAAACAAGTGTAGCTCGTGATAAAAGAAAGAGAGAACCATCGACCTCACCACATACTGCCACTGGTAGTGTCCCGCTAAAATTGAACAAGGTCAATGCATTTGAACTAATGTACAGGAATAAACAAACAGGAACAACCAACGTATCAAACACGAAAGAACAATAGCAATTAACATACATCGGAAACCGGAAGATCGAAACAAACGAAAACCAAACAATTTACAAGACAAAAACAACTCCCCCAACCCGGCCGGTCCCCGTGGGGGTTATTGACCAATCCCTTCCAGCGCAAAATACAGAAACAGGAGAAAAAAAGAAAACAAAACCTTGGAAAACAAGAAACAAAAAAATACACATTGCCACTTTGAACTGCCTATCACTTAGAACAGATGAAAAACTAACTGAATTAGAGCTAGCACTTACAAAAATAAACTGGGATATAATAGGCTTAAGTGAAGTAAGAAGAATAGGCGAAAGTATTGAAGACCGTAACGATTATATCCTATATTACAAAGGTGAAACAAAAGGAAGCTATGGAGTAGGCTTCATAGTTAAAAAATATTTAGAAAGAAATATAGAAGAGTTTAAGGGCATATCAGAGAGAATAGCGGTCCTCAACGTTCATTTGCCTGGATACAAACACAAATGGTCGCTTGTCCAAGTATATGCACCTACTGAAACACAAGAAGAGAGAGCCAAAGATATTTTCTATGAACAACTAACAACCGTTCTGCAAAACATCCATAAGAACGTAATGGTTATAGGAGATTTTAACGGCAGAATCGGGTGCCGGCAAGCTGGCGAAGAAAATGTTATAGGTAACTTTGGCTTCGGAAGAAGAAGTAAAAATGGGGAAAGGATGATCGACCTGGCCCGCGAAAACAATCTTTCATATATGAATAGCTTTTTCAAAAAAAAACAAAGAACAAGTGGACCTGGTTATCCCCAGATGGATCATATAGAAATGAAATAGATTATATAGCAACAAACAACATAAAAGCTTTTCAAGATGTAAGTGTACTGAACCAACTCAATTTCAACACAAATCATCGAATGGTGAGAGCAGTGTTAAATATAAAACAACCGAGAAAAAGTAGAAACAAATATAATATATCAACTAACATGGTAGGGAAACAAAATTCACTGAACAAACCAAAAAACGAAATCGAAGAGAAATACGACAAAGAAATAGCGCAAATGTATGGAACATCTAATAAGCCTTTCAAAACGAAACTCAATAAGAGACAAACTGGAAACGATACTCAAAACTTAATAGAAGAAAGGAGACAGCTTTAGAAACTTAAAAAAGATAAATCAAATATCAAATACATAACATTCTTGAGTAAAAAGATTAGCAATAACATCAAAAAAGAAAGAAACATAAGAAGAACAGATACACTTCTCTACCACATAAAAAAGACAGGAGGAGTCAAAAAAGCACTAAAAGAACTAAGAGAGACAAAGCAATGGATACCAAATATAAAAAATAAAGAGGGAAAACAAGAAACAAAGAGAAAAGCCATACTACAAATAGCAACTGACTTCTACAAACGACTTTACTCAGATGAACATACCAACAAAGAAGTCATGAATGTAGAAAACGAGGACACTGAAGATATACCAGTTTTTCTGGAGATAGAAGTACAGCAAGCTATCAAAAGTCAGAAGAACGAAAAAGCACCTGGACCAGATCATATAACCAACGAGAATATCAAAGCATCCATAGAAGTACCTGAGAATCTAAGAAAACTCACAGAGCTTTACAACACTATATTAGAAACAGAATATATACCATCCCAATGGACCAAGAGCGTCATTATATTACTTCATAAGAAAGGAGACAGAAACAACATAGAAAACTATAGGCCTATAAGCCTTATGTCAAATATATATAAAATATTTTCTAAATTAATACTCAATAGAATAACGAAAATAATGGACGAACAACAACCAATTGAACAAGCGGGATTTAGAGCAGGGTTTTCAACTATTGATCATATGCATGCCGTACGACAGGTAATAGAAAAATGCCAAGAATATGGAAAACCCTTGTACATTGCGTTTGTAGATTATAGTAAGGCATTTGACTCAATAAAGCATGAGTCGCTTTGGAAGGCTTTAAAGGAACAAGGAGTGCATAAGAAATACATACGCATCATAAAAAATGTATACGCGAATAGCACAGCAGAAATCAAACTAGAATCAGCTGGAGAAGAGTTTCCAATAGCTAGAGGAGTATGGCAAGGAGATCCCTTATCCCCCAAACTTTTTTCAGCAATTCTGGAAAGCGTATTTAGAAATCTTGAGTGGGATGAGGTTGGTATAAATGTAAACGGCAAGCAACTCAATCATTTAAGGTTCGCGGACGACCTAGTCTTATTATCAGACAATGCCAAGACACTCCAAGATATGCTGCAACAACTGACAGAAGCCAGTCGAGTGGTTGGCCTTACTATCAACAAGTCAAAAACAAAAGTAATGACAAATAGAAAAGAGATAAACATAGTAATAGAAAAAGAGATCATAGAATATGTAAAAAGTTACACCTACCTAGGCCAAATTACTTCATTCAGAGACCAAACAGACCAAGAAATAGAAAGAAGAGTGAGTGGTGCTTGGAAAAGATATTGGTCCCTGAAGGAGGTACTGAAAAGCAAACATTTTCCTATGGCAGCTAAGAAAAAAGTGTTTAATACTTGTATTTTGCCATGTTTCACGTACGGATGCCAAACTTGGGGACTGACACAGAAACATTACCTAAAACTAAGAACATGCCAGAGGAAAATGGAAAGAAGTATGATGGGAGTCACACTAAAAAACCGTAAAAGTGCAGAAGAAATAAGGTCAACAACAAAAGTGGAAGATACAGTAAAGAAAATAAGACAATTAAAATGGCGCTGGACCGGACACATGACAAGAGACAGCAAAGAAAAATGGACAAAGATTATTACCGAATGGCAACCACGAGACGGGAAAAGAAAGCGAGGTAGACAGGCCAAGAGATGGGTGGATGATATAAAAAACATTGGAGGTGCTATATGGATGCGGAAAGCAAGAAACAGAATGGAATGGAAGCAGCTGGAAGAGGCCTACGTGTCACAAGACACGCTGACCACTAGAGCAGAAAATATTTGTATTAGTTAATTTTTTATTTTTTATTGTGTATGTCAGCAATAAAGGCTTAAATAAAAAATAAAAAAAAAAAGGTTGTGAGCTACGAACGTCAAATATGCAAATTAATGGGATTTTTTTTCTATTAATTATGGCTTCGCACGGCTTGTGCATTTAGCCAGTGTCAAGTTATATTTTGCATCAAATTATGACCCGATTTTTCATAAATCGGGCCTAAAGTGTTTCAAAACAGTCAAAGTCGTCATAGTCCGTCAATCAGGGGCTTATAGTAAAGCGGTGGTAACCTTAATAGGAGATTTGGAGGCAACGAGAAAACATCATGTTTGACACTGATTTTTACTTTCACTACACTTGTGCACTTTCACAGAACTAAATTGAATAACATTCCACCAGAATTATACAATTTAACTCGGGTCACAACTAAGTTTCATGAAAATAAAACTGCAGCACGACATGTTGTTAACTCGTTCCCGCCAAAACTCAATTAAAGGGATTGAGAAAAAAATTGCAATCCGCCATCTTGGATCGGCGGCCATATTGAAATTACCATACTGTGTATTTCATTGTTTGTATTGTATTGTCACCAGAACTAAAGGATGCAAAATTTCAGCTTAAGGTGAAATGGTACCTGCGCTCTCTCCATACAAACGTAGTCGACTGTTTCCTCCCTGGATAATGACGCTAGCACAAATATTTTTGTTACATAAAACGTATAACTGTCATGATGCCCCTATGTCTTGGTTTTTTTCATTTTCTAATTATCATAGAAATTAAGATATAAGAAAAAGAACAAAACATAGGGGCATGGTCATGGCAGTTATAAGTCTTATGCAACAAAAATATTTGCTATAGTGTCATTATCCAGGTAGGAAACAGTCGACTACATTTGTATGGAGAGAGAGCCGGTACCCTTTCCTCTTAATCGAATGCCAACAAATAGTCAAAAGACAGACAACTTACTTACATCCGAACAAGTTAAATAAAAACTTCATTACATAGTATAAAACAAAGTCACTTCCCGCTGTCTGTCCCTATGTATGCTTAAATCTTTAAAACTACGCAACGGATTTTGATTCGGTTTTTTTAAATAGATAGAGTGTTTCAAGAGGAAGTTTTATATGTATAATAAATCGCTAAAAAACACAACATGCCGCAGGACACACGTTAGCGACGAAGTTCGTTTCGTATAGGTTTTGCACTCCCGAAAGATAGACAGACAGACAGAGAGACAGAGTTACTTTCGCATTTATAATATTAGTAGGGATAGACACACACACACATTTAAGTATAAGTCAGAGATTCGTTTATCATATGCTTTTTCGTTTCATAATTTTTTCGTAAAACTTGATTAAACAGGATTTTTTTGTAGAATAACCCGCTCTAATATTTTTCACTTGTTTTAATTTAGAAAGAGATGTTCTCCTCATTACCTATACGCGATCAATTGGATGAAAAGGAAACGGGTTATAATGAAATCAATTACATACGATGGTTCGGTAGATCGTGACGGATATATCAGCAGATTTAACACTAGAAAACGGAACCCTGAGGAGCTTTATAAAATGCAAGTAAGTAAAATAGAAGGTAAAGTAGAAGGAAAAATTATCATATTCGAAGATGAATTGTATCCGAACCGTGATAAGAATTCGGTTTAAGGCGCTCTTCCAGTACCCTGTGTAGGTATTCACATTACCTTAGCCCCCGCTCTCAAAGACGTAGCGTGCTGCGTGCTAACTGTTATATTTGATCGATATGCAAAACATTTTAGCATTATTATCCACAAATATAGTTCCTAGAGGTCAAAACCTATCATTTGATTCATTTTTAGAAACAAACGTTAACTATTTTTGACAAAAACCCGATAAACGATCAAATAATTCTCTGTTTTCTAAAAAAAAATTTATCGAACGAAGTTGTTCATATCATGTTTTCAACCAAATAAACAAAAATATGGTTATTAAACTACAATATCAATTTATATCCAAATAACAAAAAAAGAGTATTTGATTACTTAGAGTTGCTTAAAACAAAGGTCGATTTTGGTAGCTTTATTAGCACCTGGTCTTAACCGTTTTTAAAAACGGAGGAACTTCTCAATTAAAAATGCAGTGGTTGTAGTGTAAGAATGCAAGTCAGTGAAACCAGTGGTAAAAGTTAAAGACAAAACTATAATGTAAACATAGTAATTTAATATTGCATTGCACCTGCACTGATATGAAGATGTGCCAAGGCCAAGGTTACACAGGAATAGTTCTAGGAGGGACTATTATCACGCTCAAAATACGCCGTTTACTGGATGTTTATTGAGAAAAAGCGGGGCACATGACATTCTTATACAATATTGATTCCTGTGTAACCTTGGCCTTGGCATATCTTCATATCCATCATCACACATTGCGTATATTTTTCAAATATATTTTATTCAATTTAATTTTTTATTTATTTATTATATTGTAAAGAGGAAATATTTGTTTTTTTTTTAAGCTTTTATTGCATTTAATATAGTAGGCTCTGAAACTACTGGACCGATTTAGATGAAACTTGATAACGCCCCGCGGTTTTACCCACGTTAGTTCCGATCCCACGGGAATATCGGGATAAAAAGTAGCGTATATTTTTCAATTCGATCTAGCAGTTCCGGAGATCAGCGGGTTCAAATAAAAAAACGGAAGCCCTCAAAGAGTATAATTTGCCCCGTTTTTTCCACATTTCCAACTGATTCTTCGCTCCTACTGGTCGCAGCGTGATGTTAAATAGCCTAAAGCCTTCCTCGATAAATGGACTATCCAACACAAAAATATTTTTTAAATCAAACCAATAGTTCCTGCGATTAGCGCGTTCAAACAAACAAACTATTCAGCTTTATAATATTAGTATAGATAATTGACCGAGCGAGAGAAGCGTCTCAGATCCCAGTAGGTACGATTTATATGACCATACTTACATAGGTAGGTACTTATTACTAGCTGCCCCCACAAACGTTAATAGGAAAAAAACTAGATGTAACTACCAATTTAGTATAATTAATGTTTTAAGCTCAGATCAAGGGAGATTTGCTATATTTTGATTTTACTAGCGTACCCGCGGTCGCCACTTTTCACACATTTGTATTTGCACACAATCTTAATTATTATCTCAATAGCGCACACAGAGACACAAAAGTCGCTTGCTGCAAACACAACTATACCATTGTTTCTGTTAACTCACACAAATTCACTTCTCCAATTTACGGCCGGTGACAGCGGCGATACCACGCACTGTTATTACATTGTGACGCACAGATCCATTGCGCCATGGAGCAGACCGATTCATATAATGATTCCTACTTAGCAAGCAATGTATGTTAATAATTAATTTCTATTTTTGCGGTTTTAAAGGATAAATATGTATAAATTGTAATACTTAGACATGAAATGAGATTCCATCTTTTACGTAGTTCACTTTTCTGCTTGTATTTTTGCAAACAACCACTGAACAACTCGGCATTTTGGGAAAAATCAAGAGATAGTGACGCGAGCGCGTAGTTACTGTCGACTGAAGTCTGTATCTAGTGCATTTTAAGCCAGACGCGTTCACCCGTGCCGAGGCGCTATAACAAATCTCCCTTGTTTGATGTGATCTGAGGTTTTAAGCATCTATGTTTTAAATATTTTATGCTCGAAATAAATAATCTGTTGGCACTATATTATTTGTTAGATCTTTATGTACACAGATAGAAAAATAAATGATATTTTGTGATTTTATTTCAGAGCTAGCAGCGCTCCGCGGTTTCACCCGCGTAACTTCCAATCCCGTGGGAATATCGGGATAAAAAGTAGCCTATAACCTTCCTCGATAAATGGACTATCCAACACAAAAATATTTTTTCTATTCGAACCAGTAGTTCCTGAGATTAACGTGTTCAAACAAACAAAAAAACAAACTCTTCAGCTTTATAATATTAGTATAGATTAATTCCATACAAATTAAATACATCAAATTAAAAATAATAAATGAATAAAATAAATAGACATACACATTTGACATTTTAAATACAAAAAATGAAGTGACCAGTTAGTCAAATAACCCGCCCCTTATCGTACCCGGCGTAAAGGTTCACATAATGCTAGAAGCATTGCCACGCTGAATGACGATGGCTAACCTCTGCGCCAGAAACGAGCCGGAGCGGGAGTCTGCCCCATCATTCACCCTCATTTCCTTCTAAATGATATTAATTAATCTATATATATAAAAGAAAGTCGTGTTTGTTACAACACTTATAACTCGAGAACGGCTGGACCGATTGCGATGAAACTCTGTATCTAGATAGCTGGAGACCTCGATTAACACATAGGCTACTTTTTATCCCAATATGCCCACGGGATCGGGACTTACGTGGTTGAAACCGCGGGGCGCAGCTACTAAATAAATAAATAAATATTACAGGACATTCCACACATCGCCATCTAGCCCCAAGCTAAGTAACTACACTTGTGTTATGGGTGCTAGACAACTCATATACTACTTATACACTTTTATTTTGGAACCTTTACGCCGGGTACGATAAGGGGCGGGTTATTTGACTAACTGGTAATTAATTTTTGTATTTATGATGTTAAATGTGTATGTCTTTTTATATTATTAATAACGAAATAAAGTATTTACCATTTTTGCAAATATATACTTATAATACTTAGAAACAACAAGACCACAGACAAATATCTAAGCATAAATACTTGTCTGAGGTGGGAATGGAACCCGCAACCCTGTGTTTGGCAGTCCGGCGTGGTAACCATTGTGCCAACTGGGTCGTCCATATTCTATTCTATGATGTTGTCGATTCTCAGATTTACTAGCTGCAGTAATCTATATTTTTTTCAGTTAGTAATGAGCCCTTCAGGAGCCATATTTGAAGCTACAGCAGTTTACTACAATAGAAACGGAAAAATTACATTTAAAAAGAACAAAATTATAAGAATCGAGTAAGTTTACCATATATTAATCAGGCTTGTATTTATACAGTGGCGTAGCGAGGGTCACTCTCGCCCAGGGCGGAGTCTTAAATGTGCCGCCATTTTGACGTCATAAAAATATTAATGTTGACAAATTGCCGCCTTTTTGACGTCTTAAACAGACACGTCAAGATTATAACACCCCGTCGTTTTTGTGTGGGGGGTTAATTTATTATTTATTTATCATTTATTTATTATACGATACATTACCATTTATATTAATTGACTTATACAACAAAATAATAATAATTACAATAATAATAATTTGATCACCCTAACATGCATATCTCTCACAAAACATCAAACATACTGACAATATCGATCTCCACTCATCAGCAAACAGATCACATTCAGGTTCCGAATCCAGGAGAGCTTTAATAGCGGTTAGGCTACGTCGGATAGGAGACTTCGAGAAAATAAAACATAATAATGATCGAAATTTACCGCCATTTTGACGTCATAAAACTAATAATGTTGTCAATTTTCCGCCCTTTTGACGTCATAATATTATGTTGGTGATTGTAAGAAGACACTGAACGATATGAAAGAATTGAGCGAAATATATTATTTCAAAACCAACCATGTAAGGAAGCGGGGCGGCTCGTGATTTGCAACTACTGTGTTGGGCGGGAGGTACATTTAAATTAAATGTGCAAGTGGGTAACAGCTAATTTCTTGAAAAATTAAATGTCTGTCTGCCCTCCTAATGGTAGCGCCCGGGATGGTACGCCCCCCCTCTCGCTACGCTACTGTATTTGTATGCGGGCTGTTTCCCGCAACTAAAGATCTCTTTAGCTGTGTCCCTTTTTGCGTGACGATGGAGTAGATTATGTACAGCACCTACCCTCTCAGCTTAGTCGACCGTGTCCAAAGGAAAGTACTCTTCAATACGTAGGAGGCAACTACACCGCGGGTTTCATCACGATATTTTCCTTCAGTGTTAAATCAATGTTTAAAAATTTCTTAGGAAAAATCCATTGGTGATATTTTTGGTTTATTTTAAATAATTTTTTTGTTTTTTTTTTTCAGTGACAACAAAACGTATTGTATTCTACCCACACATCCAGAATTAATAAAATATTGTTATTGCAAATAAATGAAGCGTATTTATTTTTTTATAATTCACCTTTCAAACAAAAAAACGGTCATAAACGGTTCATCCTTTCGGGAGCTAAGATGCCACAGACAGACACACAGACACAACAAACTTATAACGCCCCGTCGTTTTTACGTCGGGGGTTAAAAACTCATAACATAATCATCGCCTAAAAAAATAATCTACAATGTCAAAGTCAATTTTTCATTCATTAATAAAGTATTTCATTTTATGCTTAATACATTTGTACAAAGATCACATATGTAGAAACGTCAAAAAAACTCTATTCTCAATAGAAAAAAAAAATTGAAACTTTTAAGCGACTGAACCGATTCGTATGATAATTTATTTAAGAGGATAGAAAAGGACACTTAAGAGGAAAGGGTACCGGGGGCTCTCTCCATACAAACGTAGTCGACTGTTTTCTCCCTGGATAATGACACTAGAGCAAATATTTTTGTTGCATAAAACTAATAACTGCCATGACCATGCCTCTAAGTTTTGTTTTTAAAATCTAAATTTCTATTATAATTAGAAAATGAAAAAACCACGACATAGGGGCATAGTCATCGCAGTTATAGGTTTTATGCAACAAAAATATTTGTGCTAGTGTCATTATCTAGGGAGGAAATAGTCGACTACGTTTGTATGGAGAGATACCCTTTCCTCTTAAAATACATCTAATCCTGAAAATAAATGTAAAGACTCTATTACTGGATCGATTTTGATGAATCTTTTGAAATGGCTTTTTAGGATTCCATAACCAAAGGGTAAAAGGGGACTCTACTGTCTGTCTTTTTTTAGACTTTTTCACTGGCTTTGTTAATGGACAAAGACAGTAGATTTTCAGGATCAGAAGTATTTTAAGAGGAAAGGGTACCGGCTCTCTCTGTTAGAGCTAATGCTCTATGCGTGTCGCGGCTGCTCTCCGCCCGGGATGTAAGTTGTGTTAACACGTTTGCATCTGCGGTTCCACGGTGGAAGAGAACGGGCATCACGCGTTGAACTGTCGTCGGTGTGCAGGCAGGTTCCCGCGTCATCATGCTCTCAACGACATAGTCCGTAGAGCCTTCGTGTCGGCAAATGTCCCCTGTATCCTGGAACCTCCGGGTCTCAGTAGGTCAGATGGCAAAGACCGGACGGGCTGACCCTGGTGCCCTGGAGTAGTAGGTTCTTGGTGTGGGACGCTACCTGCGTCAACACTGTTGCTGCAAGCCACTTACCCAGGACTATGTACGCCTGGGGCGGCGGCAGAAGACGCTGCCAGTAAAAAACGGACCAAATATGTGGACTTGGTTCCCAATTATATTTTTGTGCCTGTTGCTGTGGAGACGACACCAAAAGATTAGTTAAAGAGTTGGGTGATAGAATTAGGGGGATGGGTGACTCCCGCTCCGGCTCGTTTCTGGCGCAGAGGTTAGCCATCGCCATTCAGCGTGGCAATGCTTCTAGCATTATGGGAACCTTTACGCCGGGTACGATAAGGGGCGGGTTATTTGACTAACTGGTCACTTCATTTATTTGTATTTATAATGTTAAATATGTATGTCTTTTTCTATTTCTAATGATGTATTCCTATTTATAAAATAAAATTTTATTACCAATAATGAAATCCATAATATTTATTTTAACTTAACTTTAATTCGTTAACCAGACCAGTGCAAATTATTATCTTTTAGAATATAAAAATGAACCGCTGAATGTATTAGCGCAAATCTCGAGAACAGCTGGACCTAAATCAATGACATTTGACAGATGTCAAATTGTCAATTATGTTGACACTTTTCGTTATATTTTGGACAATTCACACAATATCTTTATAAATTATAGTTTGGAGGTACGAGGTGGTGTGTACCTCCAAAGGGAAGATCTTCCACCGGGCAGGTGTTATACCCGGTAAGCCGCGGCCCAACGATGTTTCGTTGGAACTTGTATATGATTCGAGCTTATCTTCAGAAAAACTTCGCTTGCGCGATCTAGGATCTCCGATCGGCTTAGTGGCGCCATCTGTTGGTGGCGATGTGAAGTGTCGCCACAATAGCCTTTGTCTTATTCTAATGTATAAGCTATATTATTGTAAAGTTTCATTAAAATCCATTCAGTAGTTTTTGCGTGAGAGAGTAACAAACATCCATACATTCAGACATCCATACATAAAAACTTTCACGTTTATAATATCAGTAGGATGTAATAATTGTTACCGGCAACAGAAATACATAATCTACTAGCTGCGCCCCGCGATTTCACCCGCGTAAGTCCCGAACACAACGCCATCTATTGGGTGTATTTGCAACCTAGATGTCAAACAATATTAAAGAATGTTATCGATGAATCAACGTACACCGCCATCTATGAGAACTTCATAAAGCTAAACAGTAAATAAACACTTGCTTAAGAAACCATTAATTGATACATTTTATTCGTTTACATTCACGACATAAGCGAATAATTGAGATGATAACTATCCTATCCAGTAAGTTAGACCAAAATACGGGTACATGTGAACATTTGATTGAAATCGGTTCAGTAGTTTTGGAGTTTATTGGCAACATACATCGTGACACAAGATTTTTACATTTACAGATAAAAAATTCAACTGTCTAGCTATCAAGGTTTAAGAGATACAGCCTAGTGACAGACAGACGGACAGTGGAGTCTTAATAAAAGGGTTCCGTTTTGACCCTTTGGGTGCGGAACCCTAATCCTAACAATGTCCTTAGGAACAAAACCGCCATTTTTGTTCAATCATATACTATTTATATACCAAGTCACCTATATACCAAACAAATTTACACTGACACCTCGTAAAACGTTCTTATCAAAGAATATCAAAACATTTATTAGTTTTACAGCCGCATTTTTAAGTTTGTCAAAGGATAATACGTTTGCCAAGTTAATTTTGCAGTTGGATTTTTGTATAATAGTCTTTATTCCGTTGGAATTAGGTTGAATGTTTTTTCAAGTGTTTTGTTTAAGTTGGTTTTGGTATCTTCATAGAAATTATAGTGATGGGAAAATGTATCACTTTTGGAAGTTCTTTTAGAGGTAAAATTAGAGATTTTAAATAAACAAATTCGTAAAAAAAATATAGGTAACTAGCTGCGCCCCGCAGTTTCACCCGCGTTAGTCCCGATCCCGTGGGAATGTCGAGAAAAAGTAGCCTATGTGTTAATCCAGGTCTCCAGCTATCTAGATACCGAGTTTCATCGCAATCGGTCCAGTAGTTTTTGCGTGAAGGAGTAACGAACATACACACACACACACAAACTTTCACATTTATAATATTAGTAGGATTCCACACATCGCCATCTAGCCCCAAGCTAAGTAACTACACTTGTGCTATGGGTGCTAGACAACTCATATACTACTTATATACTTTTCTTTTGTAAATATATACTTATAATACATAGAAACAACCAGACCACAGACAAATATCTAAGCACTAGCAGCGCGGTTTCACCCGCGTAACTCCCGATCCCGTGGGAATATCAAAATAAAAAGTAGCCTTTAGTCTTCCTCGATACATGGACTATCCAACACAAAAAAATTCCTTAAAATTCGAACCAGTACCTGAGATTAGCGCGTTCAAACAAACAAACTCTTCAGCTTTATAATATAAGTATAGATAAATACATGTCTGAGACGGGAATCGAACCCGCAACCCTGTGTTTGGCAGTCCGGCATGGTGACCATTGTGCCAACTGGGCCGTCGTAATATTTCAACAGATGGCGTTGCTTAGTAGGTGTACGTAAAATTAACAAACTGCAAATCTTATAAAGAACCGGCCAAGTGCGATCGGGCTCGCGCATGAAGGGTTCCGTACTATTATATTCAGTTTTTAGTATTTGTTGTTATAGCGGCAATAGAAATACTTAATCTGTGAAAATTTCAACTGTCTAGCTATCACGGTACATGAGATACAGCCTGGTGACAGACGGACAGTGCAGTCTTAGTAAAAGTGTCCCGTTTTTACCCCTTGGGTACAGAACCCTGAAAATTAACAATTTCCCCATTTTCCAAAACAAATTCTTATTTTGCAAAAGTCATCATAAGACAATAATTTTTCGCATAGATCTATAAAACAACTCCCTTTAATTTATACTTACTAAATATTAAGAAGAGTTTGTTTGTTTGAACACGTTAATCTCAGGAACGAATTGAAAAAATATTTTTGTGTTGGATAGTCCATTTATCGAGGAAGGTTATTGGGTACTTTTTGTTCCAATATTCCCACGGGATCCGGAGTTATGAGGGTAAACCCACGAAGCGCAGCTAGTCTATACTAATATTATAAAGCTGAAAAGTTTGTTTGTTTGAACGCGCTAATCTCAGGTACTACTGGTTCGAATTGATAAATTATTTTTGTGTTGGATAGTCCATTTATCGAGGAAGGCTATAGACTACTTTTTATTTTGATATTCCCACAGGATCGGGAGGTACGCGGATGAAACCGCGGAGCGCTGCTAATGATATTATAAAGCTGAAGAGTTTGTTTGTTTGAATGCGCTAATCTCAGGAACTACTGGTTCGAATGAATTTTTTTTTGTGTTGGATAGTCCATTTATCGAGGAAGGCTATAAGGCTACTTTTTATCCCGATATTCCTACGGGATTGGGAGGTACGTGCGTGAAACCGCGGAGCGCTGTTAGTAATACATTTAAGGAAACTAAAAATGACCTTATATTGTGTAACCCGCAGGTTAGTATGTAGTTTTAAACTACCTAAACCACCTATTTGGCCTCAAAACTCTAATCATGAATGAAATAATCATATTATTCTACAAACCAAAGCATTATTACAACACTAACAACAAAGGCCAGTTGCGCGGGAAGCCGCGAAGAGGCCAGACGCGCGGCCATTTTGTTCTCATACGTAAAAAAAAACTTTAAAAACTAATTTTTATGTGTTTTGTTGTTTAATTAGTCAATATATGTGTTTAATTATGTGTGGTTATGTGATTTTGTGATGTTTTTATGTATTTGAAAGAAGATTTAAATAAGGTAAGTTGTTTGAACTTGTTTAAAGTAGGTATAGATTAATTTGTTAAGGCCCTTCGTTCTCTGTGATATTTACGACGAATTAAATTAAATAAGTTTTTCCGCAATCTAATACGAAAGTTTGTTCTAGATATCTACGCGAACTTTGTTCAACGACTTTTGGAAATTCAAAGTTTTTTTTAAATTTAATACGAATTAAATTAAATAAGTTTTTCCGCAATCTAATACGAAAGTAGATGTCTACGCGAACTTTGTTCTACGACTTTTGGAAATTCAAAGTTTTTGTGATATTTACGACGAATTAAATTAAATAAGTTTTTCCGCTTTCTAGTACGACAGTTTGTTCTAGATGTCTACGCGAACTTTGTTCTACGACTTTTGGAAATTCAAAGTTTTTGTGATATTTAAGACGAATTAAATTAAATAAGTTTTTCCGCAATCTAATACGAAAGTTTGTTCTAGATGTCTACGCGAACTTTGTTCAACGTCTTTTGGAAATTCAAAATTTTGTGATATTTAAGACGAATTAAATTAAATAAGTTTTTCCGCAATCTAATACGAAAGTAGATGTCTACGCGAACTTTGTTCAACGACTTTTGGAAATTCAAAGTTTTTTGTGATATTTATGACGAATTAAATTAAATAAGTTTTTCCGCAATCTAATACGAAAGTAGATGTCTACGCGAACTTTGTTCTACGACTTTTGGAAATTCAAAGTTTTTGTGATATTTAAGACGAATTAAATTAAATAAGTTTTTCCGCTTTCTAGTACGACAGTTTGTTCTAAATGTCTACGCGAACTTTGTTCTACGACTTTTGGAAATTCGAACTTTTTTTCGATAATTCGAAATTTTTAGTCGAAAATCAGCTATTTTATACAAAAACGTTGAAATAATTAAATCTCTTCGTTAGAACACATTGCATTGATAACTTTTTCCCTTGGTCATGCCATAACTTAAGAACGGCTGAACCGATTTAGTTAATTTTGATTTTTAAATCGTTCTGGGTGTCTAAGGAAAGTTTGAATGGTGGAATTATAAAAAAGACTAGCTTTTGCCCGCGACTTCGTCCGCGTAGAACTCGAAAATGGTTGTAATAAAATTGGACCAAGAAATCACGTTGTCCCATACAAACTTTGCCCATCTTTTTCAACCCCTTAGGGGTAGTTTTTCGAAAAAGCCTTTCTTATCGGATGCCTACGTCATACAAAGAACACACCCTCCAAGTTTTAGGTCTCTACGATAAGCGGATAAGGCTGTGCATTGATCCGTCAGTCAGTCAGTCGTTCAGGACAAAGAATGTTATAATTATACTAGCAGCGCTCCGCAGTTTCACCCGCGTAACTCCCGATCCCGTGGGAATATCAGGATAAAAAGTAACCTATAGCTTTCCTCGATAAATGGACTATCCAACACAAAAAGAATTTTTCAATTCGAACCAGTAGTTCCTGAGATTAGCGCGTTCAAACAAACAAACAAACTCTTCAGCTTTATAATATAAGTATAGATGACTAATAGACGGACAAGAGAGTGATCTTATAAGGGTTCCTTTATTACCTTTAAAGTTATACGGAACTCTAATAATTTACGTTCGGTATAAGTACCAAATATGCATATCACCTATTTCACTAATATTATAAATGTCGAAAGTTTGTGTATGTTTGTTACTCCTTATCGCAAAAACCTCTAGACCGATTGCAATGAAACTCGGTATGTAGATAGCTAGAGCCCTGGATTAACACATAGGCTACTTTTCATCCCGACATTCCCACGGGATCGGGACTTACGCGGGTGACACCGTGGGGTGCAGCTAGTAATATTATAAAAAAAGATCGTTTGGTTTTTTGTTTCTAACAAATATGCTCCGAAACTACTGGACCGATTTTGATAAAACTTGGTATGAGAATACATTGATTCATTGACAGTAACATAGGCTACTTTTTATCCCAATATTCCCACGGGATCGGGAGTTGCGTGGGTAAAATCGCGGAGCGCCGCTAGTTGCGCCGCGGACGACCCAGTTGGCACAATGGTCACCATGCCGGACTGCCAAACACAGGGTTGCGGGTTCGATTCCCGCCTCAGACATGTATTTATGCTTAGATATTTGTCTGTGGTCTGGTTGTTTCTATGTATTATAAGTATATATTTACAAAAGAAATGTACATAAGTAGTATATGAGTTGTCTTGCACCCATAACACAAGTGTAGTTACTTAGCTTGGGGCTAGATGGCGATGTGTGGAATGTCCTGCAATATTTATTTATTTATTACTAGCTGCGCCACGCGGTTTCACCCGCGTAAGTCCCGATCCCGTGGGAAAATCGTGATAAAAAGTAGCCTATATTTTTCAATTCGTTCTAGCAATTCCTGAGATCAGCGTGTTCAAACTAAAACGGAAGTTCTCAAAGATGAATAATTTTCCCCATATTTCCCACTGATTCTTCGCTCCTATTGGTCGCAGCGTGATGTTGTATAGCCTAAAGCCTTCCTCGATAAATAAACTATCCAACACAAAAATAATTTTTAATTCGAACCAGTAGTTCCTGAGATCAACGTGTTCAAACAAAAAACGGAAGTTTTCAAATATGAATAATTTTCCCCGTTTTTCCCACATTTCCAACTGATTCTTCGCTCCTATTGGTCGCAGCGTGATGTTGTATAGCCTAAAGCCTTCCTCGATAAATGGCCTATCCAACACAAAAATAATTTTTAAATCAAACCAATAGTTCCTGCGATTAGCGCGTTCAAACAAACCCTTCAACATTATATTATACCCTAGTTAAAAAGGCCCGCGGCAGTGTTAACCGGCCTTATCTATGAGTACATATATTGCTTAATCTCCAATATGTATGTATACATATTAAATTTAACAAAGCATTAAACTATTATCTCTCTGTTAGTAGTTCATAAAACAATGAATTGTTATGCTCAGTGACGTAGCTAGCATGGGTGGCACCCAGGGCGAATATATAGAACTAGCAGCGCTCCGCGGTTTCACCCGCGTAACTCCTGATTCCGTGAGAATATCAGGATAAAAAGTAGCCTATAGCCTTCCTCGATAAATGGACTATCCAACAGAAAAAGAATTTTTCAATTCGAACCAGTAGTTCCTGAGATTAGCGCGTTCAAACAAACAAACAAACAAACTCCTCAGCTTTATAATATAAAGTATAGATAGAATAGAAAAACATTTATTTGGGCAAGCACACGACAAACATATTTAGAACAGTTGAGAGTTATTGACAAAACATTAGAACACAGACATGTATAAAAATTAGAAACAAAAAGAATAAGATAAAAAGACAGGAAATTTAAAGAATACAAGGTACGAAAAAAGTTTAAGATAGCATGACAGAAAATTCAGAGAATATTGAATGTGAGTGAATATTATAAAGAATATTATATTTGTAAGGGGTGTCTGGACGTGGTAATAAACGTAAACGTGTAAGTAGTACAATCCCTTATATATTTCTTCACAATACAGAACAGTAAATATATGGTTCTTAGAACGCGGGACGCCGCCTAGGTTATCCGGCTGGTCCAAGAGAGTGTCTCCATCTGACAGGGGTCGAGTTCACACGTCAAACGTCACGTCGCGCGCGCCGCTTCGTACGACCGGTCATAGAGCCGATAGCAGTATAGCGCGGGAAAATTAAAATCAAGTGCATGGTACCTGTGTTACATATTTAAGTATTAATAATATTGTAAGTGTCACCCCAAAACTTCAATTAAAATTACTTTTTAGGCAAAAGAACTTGTATTTCTACTATTCTTTACCCCAAAAGCTTATTAAACCATAATATTTTCTTGATTCCTCATGAAAGTTACTTGGAAATTACAAGTTTACCCATCTTCGAAGTTAGGTAGGGTGTTTTACTATTTTACAAGCAAATAGCTGCGCCCCGCGATTTTACCCGCGTAAGTCCCGAACACAGCGCCATCTATTGGGTGTATTTGCAACCTAGATGTCAAAAAATATTGAAAATAAAAAACTATGAGAACTTCATAAAACTAAACAGTAAATAAACACTTGCTTAAGAAACCATTAATTGATACATTTTATTCGTTTACATTCACGACATAAGCGAATAATTGAGATGATAACTATCCTATCAAGTAAGTTAGACCAAACTACGGGTACATGTGAACATTTGATTGAAATTGGTTCAGTAGTTTTGGAGTTTATTGGCAACATACATCGTGACACAAGATTTTTATATATACAGATAATGTTATGACTTCCGCTGAAAAATTAACTCGACTAAGGTCTAATACTACAATAAAAATGCACTATGATTAGGTATTTTTTACTTGTAATTAACAAAAAGTACATTTTTAAATGTATCCAAATTTGCCATTTTTTCACCAATGTTACCAACTTAGGATAGTAAACTTGCAACTTGTACTTTCGTGAACCGGGGCTCCGGTGCGGACCGCCCTCGCCGCCGCCCCCTAGCTACGCCACTGGTTATGCTAATGGGCTTACGTGTTAGAAATAAAATGGTTGTTTTGTTTAAGTTATTGACCCAAATTAGATGGGTATTTTAAGAATTTAGGGATTAGTATTACTTACGTCCCACACTGGGACGAAAATCAATGTTAGTGGAATTAGCAATATCTATACATATCTATAAATATAATAAATCTGTAGACATTAAAAATCTGTAATTGTAAAATATTTAGAAAAAAAATACACAGGTCGTCTTAAAATCGTTAGCTGAACACGATAGGGTAGTTTTTAGAATTTTTGTCTGTTTGTTTGTCTGTTTGTCTATTTGTCTGTTTGTCTGTTTGTTTGAACCAGGTAATCTTATAAACTACAGAACAGATTTTAACGAGGCCCACATGAATATGTTCAGAAAATATCAGATTAACATTTAGGGTATGTTTCAATTTAACTTTAATACAATAATTATGATATTTGATGAAAAAACATGAAAGAAATGTGAAACCGAAATATTTTTCCGTGGTAAAACGTAATCGAACGTCAGAAGGGAACAGTACCCCTACCACGAGTTTTTTACGTATTCGATCAAACATACTTTATTGAGTATTTACTATAAAACATCCTATAAATCGACTTACTAGGTCCACCCGTCTCTGAGAATATCGGTAGTGATACACTGACAGACAGACGGACAAGAGATTGATCTTATAAGGGTTCCTTTTTTTCGAGTGTTTCAACAAGTCATGGTAGGGGTGCAGTACATGCCTCCGCTCAAGATGACAGCTGTCATAAAACCAAATAGTTTGCATTTAATACTACCTACGTGAAACTGAAAATGAGGTGAGTACAAAGAGGTACTACTACATAATATTACCGATCTCCTTTACCGAAGACCTTCTCGATGTTACACTTCTATCGCGCTTATTTCCTGCTTATCTCTAATTAAATAGTTTGAATTATGAGTACAAGTCGCGGAAACCTTAGAAAATAAAAACAAAAAAGATTTTTCCAAATCGGTCCAAGCGTTTACGAGTAATCAGCGAACATACATGAAAAAATATATATACCCGACGAATTGAGAACCTTCTTCTTTTTTGAAGTCGGTTAAAAAATAGATAGATATTTGTTAAAAAAAATATTTTGTTTACCCGAATTACTAATTAAATTACGTAGCCCTGCCAGCTACCATCCATCCAAAGGTTGCCTGGAAGAGATCGCTTTGAGCGATAAGGCCGCCCTTTGTAACACTTAGACTTACGCTTTGATTTTTTTTATTAATGTTATTTGAAATTGGTGTTTACAATAAAGAATTTATCTATCTATCTATCTACCTAATAAAAAAACTGGGCAATTTGGTCAAGAATTCAGAAAATTGCAATATTAAGTGCTATGTTATGTTTTTTTGCTATGTGATTTTAGACCCGATGAATAAATAATGCCCTTACGCTTTATAGGTTTTGTTCGAGAGCATTTTTTGTTCTTTTCGATGGGTATGGGACTCAAACCGCACACTTTCGAAAAATCATAGGACATCATTTTTCTTTATATATTCCATTTCCGAGACGCTTTAGAAGTTGGATGTCCTTTTGTAGTTTGGCATCAAGGTTTTGGCATAATAACATAATTTTACACAATTCTTTTAGGCATAAAGTAACCGCGCACTTATGGAAAATCATGTAACATCACGTTTCTTCAAAAACATTGTATCCAAGACGTTTTAGAAGTTTGGTGTAATATTTTTTTTTTTTTTTCGATGCCCTCTATCGATAGGTATGAGTCTCAAAGGGCACCGTGCACTTTTGTAAAATCATAGGAAATCACGTTCCCTCAAATACCCCGTTTCCGAGACGCTTTAAATGTTTGTTGTAAAAGCGTTTTTTGTTCAACGTAATGCCTGCTATCAATATGTAAGGATCTCAATGTGCATCGCGTTATTTTAAGTATGAGTATCTGTTCTGTCCAATGGCCATTTTTTGAAATCATTAATACTATTATAGATTATTATTTGCATGATTTTGGTGTTATAAATACTATAAATAACCTCTTACATTATGAATGGAAGAATATTTGTGTGAAACTATTAAAATAATTATATTACTTACACATAAGTGCCTTCGCCAAATCAATTAAAAAACTTAAAAACAATGTAACTACCTATTTTGATATTATTACTTATACCGAACGATAAATAGTATATATGCGGAAAAATGCTAGGTTTTCTAAATAAACCAAAACCACATCGCGAACGAAGTCGCGGGCAACAGCTAGTCAAATATAAATTAATCAAGTACATTATTTTGAAATTTTTAAACGGAAATGTGCTCTTCCCATTTGTACAAAATCTGTACAATGGCACAAAAATATTTGCTCTACTGTCATTATCCAGGCAGGAAACAGTCGACTACGTTTGTATGGAGAGAGCACCGGTACCCTTTCACCTTAAAACTGCCATTTCGCGGCGCGCGTCGGAAAGGGACAGAGGTTTTCAAGTCTTCGCCTTAAGAAATGAGTGTTTATATAATTTTCGTCTATGTTATAATAATATTCGCCTTAATCTAGATAATATATACAGAGCTTAGCTACATTCTGTGCTACTCAAAACGTTGGTACTGCCTGGTACACGTATTAGTACACGTATTAGCACGTATGTCCTGCACGTATACCATCCTCTCAGCTTAGTCCACCGTGCCTAGAAGCCTCCAATCCCATCCTCATAAATAATAATGTTTTAATTACAGTACCGGGCTGGTATTTTTTTTTTTTGACTTAGTCTAACCTCAAAGCAAACACTTATTGACTTCGTGTTACTTAACAACGCCATCTGCTGGAATAACTTTATTGCTCACAAAAAATAGTATTAGTAGTTCGACAATAGATGTCAGGAAGAGTCATATTTTTCAGATAAAAAAAAAGTAAGTTTCGATAAAACACGAATAAAATGACATTTTCTAAAAATGATTCCTATCTAGATCGATTTATCGCCCCCGAAACCCCCTATATACCAAATTTCATGTAAATCGTTGGAGCCGATTCCGAGATTCCAATTATATATATATATATACAAGAATTGCTCATTTAAAGATATAAGATTACAAGTAATTCAAAACTGTCTTTTAAGTATCTTGTTATTTACAATGTTATTTACAAAAATTGGCCTTCTGAGAACAAAACTCGTCAATACGTCTGTACACAACGTTCACGGTCGTGCGGGTTAAGCTACGTCTGGCGCGGTCATAACTTTGATCGGTGACCAATTAGTAGTGTGGCAAAAATGTGTTATCGTGAGCCCCTCCGTGCTTCGGAAGGCACGTTAAGCCGTTGGTCCCGGTTGCTACCTCTAGTAGCAGTCGTTAGGTCAAGTTAGAGGCCTTAAGGCGATCTGAAAGCTCTAACAATAGGTGAGCCACACCACTATACGAGAAGAAGAAGAAGAAGAAGAATTAGTTATTTTGAAAATTAGTCATTCTTTCAGAAGTGTGCACGACATAAAACTGCCATAATCAATTTCGTGACTGATATTATTATGTGACCCTGATTCATGATGGAAATTTTAGACACCCGCATTTAAGTAAAAAACCGGCGAGTCGGACTTTGTCGGGGTATTGACAACCCAGTTGGCATAATAGTCACCATGCCGGACTGCCAAACACAGGGTTGCGGGTTCGATTACCGCCTCAAGTATTTATGCTTAGATATTTGTTTATGGTCTGGTTGTTTCTATGTATTATAAGTATATATTTATAAAAGAAAAGTATATAAGTAGTATATGAGTTGTCTGGCACCCATAACACAAGTGTAGTTACTTAGCTTGGGGCTAGATGGCGATGTGTGGAATGTCCTGCAATATTTATATAAATATATTCTATTTTAGTATTTGTTGTTATAGCGTCAACAGAAATACATAATCTGTGAAAATTTCAACTGTCTAGCTTTCATGGTTCATGAGATACAGCCTGGTGACAGACAGACAAACGGACGGTGGAGTCTTAGTAAAAAGGTCCCGTTTTTACCCTTTGGTTAAGGAACCCCGAAGAGGTATTTCAGAACTCCGCGGTGGGCTTCCCCGTTTTCCCACTGTAAATAGCAGGAACAATAAGTTTGTTTGTACGTCACTAGGACTGTATAGCACACGTCATTGTTATTATAATGACGTAATAAATGGAACCATGTTGGAACGGATTTCCTAAAAAGGTGATTTGACGACCCAGCTGGCACAATGGTCACCACGCCGGACTGCCAAACACAGAGTTGCGGGTTCGTTTCCCGCCTCAGACATGTATTTATGCTTAGATATTTGTCTGTGGTCTGGTTGTTTCTATGTTTTATAAGTATATATTTACAAAAGAAAAAGTATTTAAGTAGTATATGAGTTGTCTAGCACCCATAACACAAGTGTAGTTACTTAGCTTGGGGCTAGATGGCGATGTGTGGAATGTCCTGCAATATTTATTTATGTTGGAACGGATTTCCTAAAAAGGTTATTAATGTTTAATACTTATAGCCTCCATTATCCTTCCTAATACTAAGAACAAGTATTATCCTGTAAAACACACTAAAATTGATTCAGTAATTGTAGGGAAACTCATCTACAAATTAATAATTTTCTATGCAATATATATCACTAGCTGCGCCCCGCTGTTTCACCCGCGTAAGTCCCGATTCCGAGGGAATATCGGGATGAAAAGTATAGCCTATGTGTTATTCTAGTTCTCTATCTATCTACATTCATAATCTTATATATAAAAATCAATTGCTGTTCGTTAGTCTCACTAAAACTCGAGAACGGCTGAACGGATTTATCTTATCTTAGTCTTGAAATGTTCGTAGAGGTCTAGGGAAGGTTTAAAAGGCGAGAAAAAAATCGAATAATTTCCGGGAAAACCCTATCAATTCCTACGGGATCGGGACTTACGCGGGTGAAACCGCGGGGCGCAGCTAGTCATTCATATTTATCTAGTTTCATCGACGACCCAGTTGGCACAATGGTCACCATGCCGGACTGCCAAACACAGGGTTGCGGGTTCGATTCCCGCCTCAGACATGTATTTATGCTTAGATATTTGTCTGTGGTCTGGTTGTTTCTATGTTTTATAAGTATATATTTACAAAAGAAAAGTATATACGTAGCATATGAGTTGTCTAGCACCCATAACACAAGTGTAGTTACTTAGCTTGGGGCTAGATGGCGATGTGTGGAATGTCTTGTAATATTTATTTAAATATTTATTGAAATCGGTTCAGTCGTTTTTGCGTGAAGGTGTAACAAACATACACACACAAACTTTTACATTTATAATATTAGTAGGATACTTTGCCCGCGACATCGTCCGCGAAGAAGTCGAAAATGGATGAAGGGTATAGATAAATAGATAACTTTATTCGTACAACACAGGAAGAAACAGAACACTATATACACAAAGTAAAGTAATAGCTAGAAAGTATAAGTTGCACAAATGGGCGGCCTTATCGCTGAAAGCGATTTCTTCCAGGCAACCTTTGGATGGAAAAGAACTGATACAGCTTTAATGGTGGAATCAAGTTGTCCCATATAAACTTTGCCCCCATTTCACCCCCTTAGGTGTAGAATTTCGGAAAATCCTATCAGATGCCTACGTCATACAAAGAACACACCCTCCAAGTTTCAGGTCTCCACGATCAGCGGTTTAGGCTGTGCGTTGATCCGTCAGTCAGTCAGTCAGGACAAAGAATTTTATATGTATAGAAGATAAGCAAGCGGTTGAGGTCTACTTCTGTTCTACAAACAACTTTTGTTATAGAACACCCCTTTCGTATTAAAACCTCTTTACTGAAACACATTGTATTTTATATCGTTTAAACAAACTATTTTGTGTAAAAATAAATATATAATAAAAAATAATATTTTTTTTTCTTTTATTATGGCTTCGCACGTGTGCCTTTAGCCAGTGTCAAGTTATATTTTGCATCAAATTATGACCAGATTTTTCATAAATCGGGCCTAAAGTGTTTCAATACAGTCAAAGTCGTCATAGTCCGTCAAGTCAGGGGTTATAGTAAAGCGGTGGCAAGTTTACCATAACCTTAATAGGAGATTTGGAGGCAACGAGAAAACTGCATGTTTGACACTGATTTTTACTTTCACTACACTTGTGCACTTTCACAGAACTAAATTGAATAACATTCCACCAGAATTATACAATTCAACTCGGGTTACAACTAAGTTTCATGAAAATAAAACTGCAGCACGACATGTTGTTAACTCGTTCCCGCCAAAACCCTAATAATTTATTTCGGACTATAAATAATCCATTAGGTCGACACAATTTCAATTTCCGTCTTTATTAAAATAAATTTAACAAATCATTTAAAAAAGGCATTATAAAAACTATGGACGCATTTACGGAAAGTCTCTTTAAAATATTAGCAAAATATACCTCGTTCCGGTTCATTTTCCGGTTTTATCCGTCAAAGTTTTACATATTTTAAAGATACCAATTGAATCAAATTACACTTATCTATAGAATGTATAAAAATGATTTCAAAATAATCGACGTTTAATACAAAAAATAATAGTTTTCCGTAGCCTCTTTTATTATCAAAAATTATAAAAAAGCCCGACTTTCGGTACAATATCTCAATAAGTAGAAGATTTCAAATAATAAACTCTATACTAAGATAAAGTAGAATTAATAAACATTAATTTCGTATTTCGTATATAATTATAAAGCTGAAGAGTTTGTTTGTTTGTTTGAACGCGCTAATCTCTGGAACTACTGGTCCGATTTGAATGATTCTTTCAGTGTTGGGTAGTCCATTTATCGAGGAAGAATATATTCAAAATTAGGGATCCGTTATAACTTTGTAACACAAGGTGTAAAATCGAAAACCTATTTTTGCGTGCGCTGCAAAAACTATTGACAATAAAACAAAATGATGTACTACGGGTTTGTAGATCCCATAAAGACCTACAAAAAGTCCGCGAGAACATATATCTAGCTATCATGGTTTAATCACAGTAACCGATTTTGTGTTCAAAATAATTATTAAATCGTCTGAAGAAAAAAACTACGTTAAATATTTATCGTAATATTAAATCTTTATCAAAATTAAGCATTATGTTATCAAGAGTATTTATGTAGAAGTAAAATACTTTTTGTTTCATCTCAATCGGATATTTCGTTTAAAAGTTATCACGTGTGTTGTAAGATGTTAAGAGTTGGTACCTTTTAATGGGTCATGGGCCATAGAGTTTTTTATCAACATAAAATCCTGTAATAATCTTTTTCGAAATATATTTGTTGATGATTGTAAGTATAAGATCTTTGAAGAGTATCCTATCCTACTAATATTATAAATGTGAAAGTTTGTGTGTATGTGTGTGTGTGTGTGTTTGTTACTTCTTCACGCTAAAACTACTGAACCAATTGCAATGAAATTCGGTATGATGAGGCCTGGATTAACATATAGGCTACTTTTTATCCCGATATTCCTACGGGATCGGGACTTACGTGGGTGAAACCGCGGGGCGCAGCTAGTTTCGTATAAAAGGATACGACAAAAATATTCACAATTACTCCATAAACGTAAAGCTTTTTTTTCTATTAATTATGGCTTCGCACGGCTTGTGCATTTACTAGTAGCTAGTAGCACCAATCAATGTCCCTTTTCAAATCATCTATCTGACTGACTGACGGATCAACACACAGCCTAAACCGCTGATCGTAGAAACATGAAACTTGGAGGGTGTGTTCTTTATATGACGTAGGCATCGGATACGATTTTTTTTTCAGAAATTCTAACCCTTAGGGCGTGAAAAAGGGAAGCAAAGTTTGTATGGGACAGCGCGATTCTTGGATATGAAGATTAGACTTTTACGCGGCCGAAGTCCGGGGCAAAAGCTAGTACTTAAACAACTAAAAATATTTTTTTATCACAGTTGCTCATAAAGTGGATCTTATTCAACGGCTTTTAGGCTCATAATCCAACATATTATGCACGCGTGCGTTTTAGATTTGTTAACTAGTGCTGTAAAGTTATCCCGATAAGTTAAATACGAATCTTACTGCTAATTACATGTTAGGTAGGTGAAACATTCTTAATTTATCTGGTTTTTTTTTTTTTTCTTTTATTATGGCTTCGCCCGCTTCGCGTGGCTTCGCACGTGTGCATTTAGCCAGTGTCAAGTTATATTTTGCATCAAATTATGACCCGATTTTTCATAAATCGGGCCTAAAGTGTTTCAATACAGTCAATGTCGTCATAGTCCGTCAAGTCAGGGGCTATAGTAAAGCGGTGGCAAGTTTACCATAACCTTAATAGGAGATTTGGAGGCAACGAGAAAACTGCATGTTTGCCACTGATTTTTACTACACTTGTGCACTTACACAGAACTAAATTGAATAACATTCCACCAGAATTATACAATTCAACTCGGGTTACATCTAAGTTTCATGAAAATAAAACTGCAGCACGACATGTTGTTAACTCGTTCCCGCCAAAACTCTTATCTGGGTTATACTGTTTTGATGTATAAAAAGGTAGGTACCAAAGAGTTTTTTAGCTAGCAAAAATGGTTGTCTCTAAAGTCGGTTTACGAACGAAAATTTTACGTGATAATGACTTAGAAAACGATTAAAAATTGAGTTGTTTATTTTTTGTTTTTTCTTTTCTTAAATATATTGTTTTTCCGTACCATTGTATTTTGTTCTTAACCCCCGACGCAAAACAAATAGAAAAAACCCTAAAAAATATTGTATGTCAGACGAGGATGTATAGGTTAAAAGTCTTTAGCCTGGCCTTTCCGGAGCATAATTAACAAAAAAATATTGCCTTAAAAAAATGTAAACATAGACTTATCACAAATATTTTGTTAATTATTATTTTGTTTTCTTTTCTTTTCTTTTATTCGCAACTGTGATAAAAAACGTCGTACGATATACGTGTGGAATTGATCTTTGCATCTTGGCGTCTTAACACACTCGCTGCCGCTCGCGCGTCATATACCGCCTCTATGCAAAGATCAATTTACCACACTTATATCGTAATGTACTATAACCATTCTTGTAATTCCTCACCATCTCGCATCTCACTTGTTTCTCTTCAATCCGACAGGGACAGACGATTATTTCAAATCATAAAGAATAATAGCAAAACTTCGAACAAATAATACTTGTTTGCAAGGAGGTTAGGTTCTTGAAGTTCCCTTAGGTGTAATGGCGTCAAATACTGATGAAGAAAATGTAAAATACTTCACTTTAAATGCTTATATATCTTTTTTCCACATCTATTTCACGAAATACTATAAATTTCATTGTAATCTAGAGCAACGAAGAATTTTATCATATTTTTCTGTTCGCGTTTAAGCGTAAGTGTTGCCATGCTTTCATCAATTTAATCGTTGTATATCAAATGGATTCAATTTAAGTTACAAACAAACTGGATTCCATTGTTAGTAACAAGTCAGGAGGTTAATTAGTTTTAAATATATTTTAACCAGGCAACAGAGGGCCTACCACGTGTTGTTTACGTACGCCATTTAGAACAGACTACCTTCACCCCGCGATTTCACCCGCGCAATAAAAAGTAGCCTAAAGCCTTCCTCGATAAATGGACTATCCAACACAAAAATATTTTTTCAATTCGAACCAGTAGTTCTTGAGATTAGCGCGTTCAAACAAACTCTTCAGCTTTATAATATTAGTATATATTAGTAAACTAGCAGCGCTCCGCAGTTTCACTCCCGTAACTCCCGATCCCGTGGGAATATCAGGATAAAAAGTAGCCTATAGCCTTCCTCGATAAATGGACTATCCAAAACAAAAATAATTTTTCAATTTGTTCCTGAGATTAGCGCGTTCAAACAAACTCTTCAGCTTTATAATATAAGTATAGATTCAGATAGTAGTCCCGCCATTTTTACGCCAATATTCCACTTTTACTTGTACTTGTATACAGGCTGTTTTCTGCAATTAGACCCTTTTTATTAGGTCTTTTTTGCGTGAGGATGGAGTAGGCTTGCCCAGCACCTACTACCCTCTCAGCTTAGTCAACCGTAGAGGAAAAAACTAGTCATACGTCTGGAGACAACTAAATAATACATAGAAACAACCAGAACACGGACAAATATCTAAGCATAAATACTTGTCTGAGGCGGGAATCGAACCCGCAACCCTGTGTTTGGTAGTCCAACATTCCTCTTTATAATAGTAGTATTAGATACAAATATCTGTACATAAAAATTTGTTTAAAACGTGAATCGAACCCACTACCTTCTGTATCGACGGCGGGTGTTCGCCCGACGCGCCACAGGTTGTCAATACATACGTTTGATTAAATGCGTAGACAAATCATGGTAGGGGTGCTGGTTTTTCAAAACGGTCGGCCGAGGCTTGGCGATCACTTTTCAAGGTAAAAAATGACCAATCTAAAGTTACTTATTTGACGACCTCTGTCCTGCTGAAGGTTGCAGGTTCGATTCTTGTCTCAAACAAATATTTATATATTTGTTTCTGGTCTGGGTGTATGCATAATATTAGCTTTTGCCCGCGAGTTCGTCCGCGTAGTAGTCGAAAATAGACCTAGTAATCACGTTGTCCCATACAATATTGGCCCCCTTTTTTCACCCCCTAAGGGGTAGAATTTCTGAAAATCCTATCTTATCGGATGCCTACGTCATACAAAGAACACACCCTCCAAGTTTTAGGTCTCTACGATCAGTGGTTTAGGCTGTGCGTTGATCCGTCAGTTAGTCATTCAGGACAAAGCATTTTATATGTACAAAGAAGAAGTAGGTTTGTATTAATAAAAGAAAAATATTTTAAGTGTTCTATCCGTTGTCTGGCCACCACAACACAAGCCTAGTTTCTTAGCTTGAGACCAGATGGCGCTGTGTGAAATGTCATACAATATTTATTGGTTAGAATTTTTATTATGACTTTACGAAAAAAACGACTTAAGAGGAGAGGTACCGGGCACTCTCTCCATACAAACGTAGTCGACTGTTTCCTGCCTGGATATGCCATGACTATGTCTTAGTTTTTTTCATTTTCTAATTATCGTAGAAATAAACATTTTATAAATAAAAAACAAAACATAAGGTCATGGTCATGGCGGTTATACGTTTTGTGCAACAAAAATATTTCTATTAGTGTCATTATCCAGGGACGAAACAGCCCTTTCACCTTAACCGATTCAGATTAAGCTATGTACCCAAAGTAAAAACCCACAGAAATATATTAGTGCTGCATAAGTACACTATCAGTTCGCTACAATCTACACTGATATAAAGAGGAAAGATTTTTTTGTTTATTTGTTTGTAACGTAATTCATAATTCATTTATTTCATAATCATGGGTTAAATACAAAGATCTTAACAGAATACAATAAAGTTGACACCTCCATATGAACATTTTGCTATTCTATTATTATACAAAATATCAATTAAAACAAAAGTGCAATATATCCGAATGTGCTTAATAATCAATCAGTTACGTCAATGAAAATTACATAAAAAATAAGGTTATCAAATTATAAATGTTAGTTAAGTTCAAATAAATAAAATAAATAAAAATGTCAAATTCAAAAAATTAAAATTAATGTCCTTATTATATCCATTGATTTTAGAGTTACATATAGATTTCAAATACAAAATAAGCAATAATAAATTAATGTCAAAAATCATACAATCTAAATATTATTTAGCTTATCATTCAAAAAGTATAGGCACATCATGTGGTATAGGCTCCGAAATTATACTATTAACAAGTATATTGGACTTACGACCTTCTTCTAATAGACGTTACACACAAACATAAATACTTGAATTAAAAGTACTCAGTGTGATTATTATTGTCAACATGTTAGCTATGTGTTTAGTTGTGTGAGTGGTATAAGCCGACACCCGCTACACCAACCGACGTGGGTTCGATCCACAGGTTACGTTGTTATAATAGCGCTCTCTCTTGTAAGCGTTACGGTGGCGGTGTACTTTTGAGCGTCGATTATCTACATTACTGTGATAACAATAAAATATGAAATACGTCGAAAATGGTAGCTAATATATTTACAATAACTCTTTAATATTTATTTCGTATTCAAATGCATTGTAAATATTTATTGTTGCAAATTAAACTAGCAATATTTTGTCCGTTGATTATAAGAAACGAAACGCGGCCATGACTGACCTTCGTGTGACGTCACGTTTTGATTTTCCTAAAGAAAAAAGAAAAACGCACAATTCGCAAGGAAAGACGGCAGTCACAAACTTAAATGTCTGCTGGCCAACTGTTTTCGCAGGACAATTTAAATTAATGAAGAAAAATATATTTTATTTTTCTATGAAATAAGGCTTTTTCGGAAAAAAATATTTGTAAGGGGTTTTTAATAAAAAAATTGCGACTTTTAAACTACTTAGCGAAAATTAGTCAAGATCCAAATTGTACGTAGATCGCTAGAGTACCAGAACATAATAAAATAGATCTACATTTTCTAACGTATATTCTACGGCGGGAATTAAACCTGCCACCTTAGGGAGCCAATAATACGCGACCATGATAATGCACAACCTGATATTTGGCGACACGGTAATGTACGGCCTGATATTTCGTGTACAGGTCCCGAATTAACGGTCCGTGCAAATATTGTACGACCCTATATTCCGCGACCACGTATTACGCAGCTTGGCATGGAAATAAGGGTCGTACAATATCGGGTCGCGAATTAACAGGCCGTGCAATATCTCATTGTACAGATATTGTACAACCGCGTATTTCGTGTACACATGACCTTGAACGATTATGACCAATCACGTGCCAGTGTGCTTCCTTTAGTTGTACTTGCTTGCAACTTGCTTGTCATAGACCTATCAAACCACAGAGTGTATCAAAGTTCTCTATAAACTGTGCTGTCTAAATGAGAGTGTGGAAGTTTTTTTTGCGCCATATTGTTTTTGTGACAATAATGGATTTACTTCTATCGAAATGAATTTACACTTTATAGATACGAAAGTGGTCCGTATATTGCCCGTATTTATCACGTTTTTTGACGATCGACCCCTAGGTGCATTCCTTTTTCTTATAACCGCAGTCAAAATATCGGAAATTTTGGAGTCGTTATCTTTGCTCGCTCTCGTTTTTTTACATAAATAATAAAAAACCCGCCAAGTGCGATTTGGACTCGCGCACGAAAGTTATGGTAACCCTAGCGATAGAGTACTAAAAATCACTGCATGCGTGTCGGTACTGACACTGAGATGTATGAATAGCACGTTACGGAACAGTACGGTACGGAACTGACGGTGACGTGCCGGTACTGTTGTGTACGGATAGACCTTTATGGCTGATCCGCACACAACAGTGACAGCACAGTGCTGTATCCAGTTCAGAAACGTATCGTATGAATACATTACAGTACGGCACGTGTTGGCACTGTGTAATGTAATTATCGAGATGGTAATTTACAATAGGTTGCTTCTTCTTCTTCTTCGTATCGATAGCACAAACCAAAGGGAGAATTGACGAAGTAAGGTCAGATCCGCCCACTCCAGTGTACTGCCAGGTCTATGGCGTTGTTATTAGCTGACATCAGGTCAGCCAATGTACAGCTATTAGGGCTGGAGGGGCAGTTCAAGAGGTGGAGCATAGTTTGCTCGGGAGCCCCGCAGTCGCACTGAACCCGGCATGGATCGATCATACCCCATCTACCCAGGTTCACCCTGCAGCGACCAACCTGAGACCTTAGTCTGTTTAGTGTCTTCCATACTGTCCAAGGCAAGTCATGGCCAGCAGGAAGAGTCTCCGCAGGTTCCGGGAAATGTGGGGGTGGGGCATGCTTTTCTTTCCACAGAAGGACTCGGGCATCTTCGGCCCTTTTGGTAAGGGGTATCGTGGACTTCTGGAAACTATTGCGGCTTTTTAATCGGTAGTTTGGTGGAGACGGGTTGGTGTTGAACATGGGGTGTCTGGGGTCGAACTCCTGTTTAAATTTCTCGGTAGCACAAACTATTTCCCTGCGCACAGATGGGGGGGCTACCCCCGCTAGCGGGTACAGTTGGTTCAGGGGCGTTGGTCTGAGGCATCCAGTTATAGCTCGGCAAGTGTCGTTGAGCGCTACATCCACATCCCTTGCATGCGAAGAGCGATGCCACACCGGGCATGCATACTCGCCCGCAGAGTAACATAACGCCAAGGCCGTTGTGTGGAGGACTTGTGGAGCGGCTCCCCAGGTCGAAGTTGTCAGTCGGCGGATAAGGTTGTTACGTGCATCAACTTTCAACCTCGTATTCCGACAGTGCTTTTTAAAAGTCAGTGACCGGTCCAAAGACACCCCGAGGTATCTAGGACTATAACTGTGGAGAATGGGAACGCCACGCCAACAGATGTTAAGTGTACGAGAGGCTTTGCGGTTTCGCAAATGAAAGACACACGATTCTGTTTTAGATGGATTAGGTTTTAAGGAGTTGGCGTCATAGTAAGTACCGAGGTCTACCAGAGCTCTCGTCAGTGTCTTTTCAGCCTCTTCGAAGGTGGTGGTTTGTGCTGCCAGGGCTAGGTCGTCGGCATACAAGAATCTTTTTGTCTTCGTTGTTTCAGGTTGATCGTTTGTATAAACGTTGAACAACATCGGAGCAAGCACGCTACCCTGTGGGAGGCCATTCTTTTGAGAGCGCCAACGGCTTTTATCGTTGTGGAGATGAACCTGGAAGCGGCGGTTTCTGAGAAGCTCGCTGAGGATTTTAACAAAGCATGGGTCATTCGTTAGAGTGTGTATTTTGGCCAGCAGTCTCTTGATATTGACAGTGTCATAGGCAGCCGTTAGGTCGACAAACACAACTCCAGTGACTTTTTTGGACTCGTAGCCTTGTTCTATATATTCAGTGAGATTCAGAATCTGTCCAGTGCACGATTTTCCAGGTCGAAAGCCAGCTTGGTCAGGGATGAGTTTCTGATCGATAATAGGGCTTAAGCGATTCAGGAGCAGCCTTTCAAACAGCTTAAAGGTATGACAGAGTAGCGAGATCGGACGATAACTTTTGGGATCTGTTGGTGATTTACCAGGTTTTAACAAGGCCGTGATTTTAGATTTCCTCCACATTTTTGGGATTTGGGCATTTTGTAGGCAATAGTTAAAGAGAACCAGCAGCCAGGCTATTGATGCAGGACCCAGGTGTTTTAATTGCTCTACAGTAATATCGTCAACACCGCAAGCCTTTCCGGATTTAAGATTTTTTATAGCCACAACGATATCAGTCAGCGTGAAAGGATTGCATACGCTGTCATTGTCAGGGCATATTGCAGTATTATTGGAGTTGCCGAGTTTTGGTAGACGACCTTGGGTTTTGCCGTTTTTTAAGAGCTGGTGGGCAACCTGGTTGGCTGTGACCATCCCTGGATTAGTTGGGTTAGGGGGGTCACCAGTTAGTTTTCGGATGGTGGCCCATGCCTTTTTACTATTTCGTGTTAGATCTACCTCGGATACGACTTTCATCCACTGTTCCTTGCGGTTGTTTTTAAGCATAAGCGTAACTCTTTCACCAGTTGCAATAGTCTCCTCGGCAAAGGGATCCTTTTCGTAAAGGGATTGGTACTCGGCAAAGAGTTCTGCTGAGCTGGGATCCATGCCTGGGATATGTTGGGTTCGGCAGCCTCTGGGTATGCTTTGGCGGGATATGCACCTGACAGCTTCGACAAATTTGTCGTAATTTTGTGGTCTAGGTTCAGTATCTCGCAGTTTGGCATCAACTCCGTCGGCAAACCGATTCCAGTCAGCCTTAAGAAAGTTAAAGCGGCGCTTAAAGGGGACTGTGTTTGGCCGTATGGCGGCTTCAAAGTAACATGCTATTGGTTTGTGTTGGGTGTTAGGAATAGCCTTGTACACTCTCTTCGAGCAGAGGTTTTTATTACAGTCGCTGACAAAAATGAGATCAGGATTGTAACCTCGCCGCCATCTTCCGCTGTTAAATGAAAATGGCAGTTTAGGATCATGAACCAGAAAGAGATTTTGGGACTCAGCCCACTGTTCGACAGCAATGCCGTCAGCATTGTTATTGCGGTATCCCCAAGTCGTACTGTGGCTGTTGAAATCTCCGACTACTATTTTAAATTCACGGTCATTATAGTTAGATGTTTCTGAGAATACAAAAGGCCGAGCAGGGGGTTTATATATTGAGGTGATAATGCATCTGCCTGTGTCCAAAGTTAAGGTTTCTATGGAGTTATTTGTATTTGTGGAAACAGACACTACGCTAAGGGTGGGTTTGACAAAAACGGCGCTTCCATATTGGGCGTGAGGTGTTTCAGCTATGAGCGTGAGCCCAGGTATGTGGGGCCGTGGTTGGTCAGGGCCGCGGTGCGTTTCCTGGACGCACAGGACGTCACAGTGGTTGTTCTTACAGAGATCTGAAAGGATTTGTGCCTTCTCCTTTGAGAATCCTTCAATATTTATTGAGACCACGCTCAGTGCCGGAATTTTCAGGGCTAAGATGGGAGAGCCCTTAGAGAGACCTTTAGAATAGGTATCTTTCGGTGATACCGTTTGATTTGGTCCTAAAAAGGACCTTTTGTGATGTTGTGCCATCGTGTTGGAAGGATTTGTCACCCCACTCCAATACCCCCTTCTTAGAGGAGATCTTGGAATGAAGTGTCCAGGGTGCGCCGGACAATCATTGATACTGTTGGTAATCATGACCATCACACGGGGAGGCTCCTTCCTCGCATAGGTTGCTAAAATCCCTTAATTAACATAATGTTATACATAAAAAATCAAATCCACAACTTCAGCTATATTTAAATTACTTAGGGATGTCTGGGAGAGTATTGACAAGAAGGTGCCCTCCGTGGCTTTATTCTTGGACATGTCTAAGGCATTTGATCTAAGTCATCCACAAAATTTTGTTAACCCAATAAGAAAGTGCAGGTATTAGGGATGTTACTTTAAAATTATTTAAAAGTTATTTGTCAGATAGAAAACAATTCTTGTCGTCTGGATTGGTTGATAAACTTAAAAGTCAATGCTTCTAAACAAAATTGATGCATTTGAGAAATTATCAAACTCATCAATAAATCTTTTCAATAAATAAAACTAAAATAAAACTCATCAATAAATTTATCATTAATATTGACGAACATTTTAATTGGAAAGCCCATATTGAGAAAATATACAATAAGATATCAAGTTATTGCTATTTACTCTCCATACTTGTCGGGGTTACCTCGGAGAGTGTTACACTGCTTATTTTGGTTACATGTATCCAATACTTACTTACGGGCATCATTTTTTAGGGTAATTCAGTTGAATTCGATTCAACGTTCATATTGCAAAAAAATACCTCCGTACAATCTACAGAATGCATAGCACTGAATCTTTGAGAACAGTATTCAAGGATAAATATTTCTTAACATTGACTGATATTTACATCCTGCAAATCTGCGTATTTGTTAAAAAAAACACGGAGTATTTTGATCTCAGATCTAATAGACGACAAAATAATATACGTAATAGGTGTGGACAGGATATCATTTTCCTAAAAGTTAATAATACGATGTTTTATAAAAGTTCTTTTGTCACTGCAGTACGTGTATTTAGTCACCCACCCAGTGACATAAAAATGCTATATGGACCAAAATTTATGCCAAAATTGAAGACATGGTTGATTGATAAACGTTTTATAGTCTTAATGAATATTTTAATTATAGATTACCAAATTCTTTAACTATTTTGTATATTTTAATTATTTTATTCTTAATTATTTATTTTTACCATTTTGACATTGCATGATAAATTGACCAACAAATGTAATTTAATAAATTTAAAGATAATATGTAAAAATTATTAAGTATCTAATGAAAATTAATTAGGCTATCGTTGAAACGAATTATGATGTAATTTTAGTAGTAAAAGTAAAGTATAAGTACAAGTTTACATTTCACAAAATACTGTATGCCCAGTGTGTTGAGCTGTTGTGTCTACTACTTATAGCATTATTATCGGCTCATATACACAGTTAAACAATAAATGATTTCTATTCTATTCTTCTATTCCGGCATTGTTCTGTGCGGATCGACCTTAGAGAGTGCCATATTTGATGATAACACTGTTTTGAATTTCGCCAAAAAAAAAATTGGCTGTGGTGGACAGACCTTATTGAAAAAAAAAACACTTTAATTTTTTTTGGGTCAATTGCAATGAGGCGGCAGCAAGATTTTAGATATTTGGTAGATATTTCATGCAAAACCTATTTGCGTAGACTTATCGTAACAATCAAAATTTAAAAAAATACGTAGTCTGCTAGATTTTTGTAGATCAATCAAATGACTAAAAATATAAATGAAACTTATTTGCTGAGACCTTCAAATCACTTTAATCCCTTGGGAGTTTTATACAACATTATCTCCCTTGGGAATAACGTTTTGCTTGATTAAAGTGCTGCAGATGTGAAAATAGTTAGTCATGTCTTCTTTGTGAAGCTCACAACTTATAAAATCGAAATCGATTAACAAAAAAATAATAGTTTTTATGAATTGTCCAAACTTGTGTTTTTCGTAGTTTTCTTTTATTATTGCATAATGAATATCTTGCAGATTTGATATGTTCGCAAAAGAGAGAGAGACTTGGACTGCAAAGCCTTTTTTCATTCGCATAGTCCCTATAGTTTAAGTATTTCCACAAATCTTTATTAATTATGTCACTTTTATAAAATTACCCCTTGAAGATTTTTTTGTATTTTTTTAAGTATCATCAGACATACTAATGTACAAACTAGATAATATTTATATTAACTTTAATTAGATTATTTCTCAATGTAAGTGAATTGTAAATTCTTTTTTGGGAAAATTAATGTCTTAAACCATAAAATGTATTAAACGTATTGTCCAAGAGTGACATTTGACAGATGTCAACTCTGATCTAAAATGGACCCTGGATTCAGAATCAGCACCCCCAAAAACGTATTAAACAACATCTTATTCCAAGCTTAGCTTTAATTAGCTGACATTTAAAATGTCAGCTAATTTTGTCTGTTTCTATCTCGTCGACTTTTACTAGGGTTATTATCCGACAACGGCAGATCTCATTAAGCGCCCGCCACTGGCATAGTAAATTTATCGTATTTTATTAAATAGTGATCGATTAAGGATTGTGACGGTAAGTTATTTAAAAAATGCTGTGAAATAGGGCTGTTTAATATAAAAAGTTTTAAATTATTCGTGTAAATTTTAAGATTTATTTTCTATAAAATGATGTAAACATTTTTGTGACAAATTTAGTACATATTTAGCTTGTTTTATTACAAAATAATTGTGACGTTTTCCCGTAAGGTTTGTTATTAATAGAAATTCAATTTTTAACCCCCGACGCAAAAACGATGGGGTATTATAAATTTGACGTGTCTGTATGTATGTGTGTGTGTGTGTGTGTGTCTGTCTGTGGCATCGTAGCTCCCGAACGGATGACCGATATCAATTTTTTTTGCTTGAAAGGTAAATTATTCGGAAGTGTTCTTAGCTATGTTTGATCGAAATCGGTTTAGTTGTCTGAAAGTTATGAGGGATAAAAGTCAGGATTAAAAACCCAATGTAAGTAGATATACTCGAGTGGGGTATCAAATGAAAGGGCATCATTTGCACATGACAAATAGCTTATTAAAAAGTCCTTCCATTCAAAAGGATGAAATAAAAAAATAAATAAAAAATTTGAAAAACCCCCGACACAAAATTTTAAATAGAATTAAAGTAAAAAGCCTAAAACAAGCAAAGAAAAACTATGAAAAAAACCCTACAAAAAGCAAAAAGAAAATAACCCCGAAATTATGACCCTACGTAAGTAGGTACATCAATTTTTTTTGATTAAATATTTTCGCGTCGGGGGCTCGCTTTCGGTTTCGTAGTTAGAGTAACAAGCATACTACAGATGTATATGCTTTTCCCGCGACTTCATCCGCGTAGGGGTTGAAGTTTATATAATAAAAATATGCTAAATTTTAGTTTGATCCGTCCATTGATTTAAGCTGTCGTTTACAGAATAGTCAGTCACCTTTGCATTTCATTAACAGGGTGTTCAATTTCACTGGGTCAGTAAGAACAGGTACTAAAATCGCTGTGGTTATGGGAAAACGTTCTTAGGAGACATTCCTTTATTTTGGAATGATTAACATCTGCATTTATTTCTAATTTTGTCTTTGACTCCAACTTCGGTTCCGATAAAACGATCTTCGTAACATCCCTAGTTTTAAGGTGTGAACGACAAATTGTCCAAAATACCGAATTAAAAAAACATTTTGGACAAAGATGACCGAATTTAAAAAAAACATTTCGGACAAAATAATGTGTGACAACCCTAAAGGCCGAAACTTATAAAAACATTTAAATGTTTAAAACTTCGAAACCCCATGATATACGGTTATTTTGTGTCAATAGTGTATAGAGAGAACTTAAATTTGATGTCATAATTAGATGCTAATATTTCGGCATTCCGAAGACAAATAAAACGTGAAATTCAGAAAAACATCAATGAATACTAATATCAATAATACTAACTAGTTTTCATAATAGCTAGAGGTTTAAAAATGATTGCATTAAATGCGCTGTTTTAGCCACTTAAAATGTTTTATCCTCAAATACGTTTTGAGCTAAAATATTTTTTCCGATTTTCGGTCGGAAAAAAGTCTGAACTTTGAAAATTGTTTTCTCCGAAACTATCTAAATTGGAACTCAGGATAAACGGGCTTGTATTTTAAACACAAGTTACCGTCTGTTTGTGTCCAAAAACGAGGATGACATATTTTTGGGTTCTATAAAGCACTTTGTATTGTTTAAAAGCACCGGCAGGGCTCATATGTGAACTTGTATGCCTATTGTAACATCTATTGTACCTACCATATGAATGCAAATAAATGAAATGAAATGAAATAAAATTGCATTTCAAAAATTTTGTATTGTGTCGAAAATTTTACGAAAAGGAAACTGAATAAAGCAGACTAACTTCTCAATATAAGTACTTTCAGGAAGGTCTTTTATTGAATTTTAAATATTATGGGTATGGGAAAACCCTTTTTTTGATCCTGGGATCTGTTTCCAAAATATTAAGCTTTATTTAGAGTGATTTTTTTTGTTCAAGTCAAGCTGGAAGCAACCATTTAGCTGGTACAGGGGGGAGTCCTTAAAGGGTAGCATACAATAACATTAAAAAGGCATACTTAAATTAAATTTGCATAACGTTTTTTGGCATACTATTCTTTTTGTATAATGTTCATTAAGCACAAATAATTAAGCATACATTTTTCCGCAATAACTTCTTTTATGATATATCAGCATAAAATGTTCATGCTAATTTTTTTTTAGAAAAACGATTATTAATCATAACATTTATTGGCATTCATCCTATAGCATAAAGATTACAAGTCATACATATAGAATATCACAGTGTTTACAAATATAAAATAAATAAATAAAAATCAAGATAAAGTTATTAACACATCTTATATCTTATCTTATCTTATACATATATATATATAAGAAAGTCGTGTTTGTTACAACACTTATAACTCGAGAACCACTAGACCGATTGCGATAAAACTCGGTATCTAGATAGCTGGAGACCTAGATTAACACATAGGCTACTTTTTATCCCGATATTCTCACGGCATCGGGACTTACGCGGGTGAAACCGCGGGGCGCAGCTAGTTTAGAATATAATTCAATATGATTGTTGTAGTTAACAAACTTAACTATGAATCAATGTGTGGGGTTATGAAATAAAAATATTAAAATGTTGGCCGTAGCTTATTATGAAAAAATAAAATGATTTTTTTTCGTCGTGTCGCAGTTCTAAACTAACCTATCGAATCCATGTCAGTTTTGAGACAGTCCAAAATTCTGACACTCGCCGAAAAAAAACTCTAAGTTCAAAAAAATCATAAATTGCTACATCCTATCCCACAGTTATGGATACTCCATTATGCGTTTCGTTTTTATGATAAAATATATTTAAAAGTATAAAAGTAACGTCTTTTACATTTATGCTGATTACAATATGATAAAAGAAAATTATAGTAAGTTATAATTATGCCAAATAAACCATCATGCGTTTATAACACTATGCTTATCATAATTTATTACTCATGCCGAAACTGGTATGCCAAACATCATCAAGATAAAAAAAATAGTCAACCGAAATAGCTCCCTATAGGCAAGACCCTACACTAGCTAAATGGCTTCTTCCAGCCTGGTTCGTCGGTTGTTTTTTAATATAGTATAAAATATGTATCGAATTTAAATAAAAATGTCACGGTTAAGTAGGCTTTTATAGTAAGTTAGTAATAGACGAGTAACTTATAAAATGTACTTTGAGAAGTGAAAAGTAAAATCTCGAACATAAATTCATTGAAAATTAGTTAGATAGAGATAAGCTTCAATCACTGTTACTACTTGCTATAACTTATACTAAGCTGAATTTCAGTAATTTGTACTAAAATTAATTGTTTTGCATTGGTTTTGATATTTTTTTATCTTGTTACATACTTCACGAACTCTTCTTGGCATGATATTACTTTTTGTTAACTACAATTTTGTGCGATAAGTCAGGATTGTCAAAATGTTTTTTCTAATTTCCCAAGAAACACCTTTTTTGATTTCGGTCAGTCTATTATTAAGCGAGCGAATTATTTCAAAGTGGATTTAAAAATGAACCCTGGATTCGAAAACAGCACTCTCAAAAACCTCATGACCGATACTCTTCTCCAAAATCACAATTTTTCATGATAAAAAGTAGCCCATGTCCTTCTCCAAGGTCAATGTCAAACAAACGCTAAACGTCAATGTCATGTCAAATTTGCAAGACTTGGCCAAGAAATAGTCAACACTGGCCACATGTACACATCGTTAAAAAAATGGAGTATGAAGTTGGTCCAATGTCTATAGTCCGGAGGAAGAAGTAAACGAGGCTCCAAAACAGTCGACCAATGGGAGTTAGATAATTCGACCAATACCAGCGAAGCCGTGTACACGAAATACGTGACCGTACCGATACTGCACAGCCAGATAATTCGAAGCCGGTCTCGAAAAACGTGGTCGCGAATTATCTGGTCTTACAATATAAGTTCGTCAAATAACTGTCTCTGAATTATCACCTTGTACAGATAAAGTACAGCCATGTATTTCGCGACCAGTAATTCGCAACCACGGATTGTACAGCCAGATATTTGGAAGTCATTTTGGCTTCCAATTATCAGGTCGTACAATACGTGGCCGTACAATATATGGACTCCCACCTTATACAGATCTTTTTTTTTCTTTTAATTATGGCTTCGCACGGCTTGTGCATTTAGCCAGTGTCAAGTTATATTTTGCATCAAATTATGACCCGATTTATCATAAATCGGGTCCCGCCAAAACTCCTTATACAGATCTTAAAATTACACTTTTTACTTTTTTACAGGTGTCAAAATAAATATGGCGACCAGTGACGTCACAATAGCACAAGATGGCGGCCAAGGGACTGTGATACATCCGTATCTTGTCACTTTAGTGTAAGTAAAATATATTGCAGGACATTCCACACATCGCCATCTAGCCCCAAGCTAAGTAACTACACTTGTGTTATGGGTGCTAGACAACTCATATACTACTTATATACTTTACTTTTGTAAATATATACTTATAATACATAGAAACAACCAGACCACAGACAAATATCGAAGCATAAATACTTGTCTAAAGCGGGAATCGAACCCGCAACCCTATGTTTGGCAGTCCGGCTTGGTGACCATTGTGCCAACTGGGTCGTCAAATAACCAACCCCTTATCGTACCCGGCGTAAAGGTTCCCATAATGCTAGAAGCATTGCCACGCTGAATGACGATGGCTAATCTCTGCGCCAGAAACGAGCCGGAGTCAGCCCCATAGAAATTGTAACTGGGGCCCAACCGCGATAATTGCGTCGGCTTCAAGCATACGTCGATATCCCAACCCGCGCCTCAAAATGGGTGGAATTTTGAACTTACATTTCATGGAAATTTTGAAAAATTAGTTTGTTTTTATTCATGTGTTTTAAGTAGGTATGCAGGATTGTCGGGGACATCAAACCATTCAAAAATATGTAATTCTGGTTGTTATTTCAAAAAATAATAAAGTCATTTTTGTGATGTTTTTTATAAAGTAACATAACCAGAGTTACTTATTTTTGAATGTTTCGATGTCCCCAACAATCCTGTATTTTGAAAACACACGAAAAAAAACAGCTTAATTTTTTCAAAAATCCTATGAAAGGCAGGCTCAAAATTCCGCCCATTGTGAGGCACGGGTTAGGGTTCTCTATCAACATCTATACAAATCCAGTCCGGCGACTAAATTCTACAAATTGTAAAATATAATCGTAAAGGTTGGAAGAGTTTTCTGATGAGAAGGTGGTTTCAAATATTCTTTTTATCAGTAACTATTCGTTTATGGCCCAATTCAATTCCTATCCCTATACTTGCATACGTGCTTCCACTGAACTTCTCTTGATACTTTTTTCTTTTGCGACATATTATAATGTAATGAAATTAGATATAGTAAGAATCTGTTATTGGCAGTATGTTTTGTATAACGTCTAATAGCTAGTATTCATTAAGTGCTGTTGATTCTGTAAGAAACAAATAAATAAAAATAAATAAATAAAAACTATTGGTGGAAATCGAAAACCGAGCAATTTGCTGCACTCTTGAGGTGCAATCCTGTTCATCACTTCGAAGATCCTCATCCATTTTTTATGGGACCACCTGTGAGTTATCCACTTTCAATCAAAAAAAGAAATTTCCAAATCGGTCCAGGCGTTTTCGAGTAATCGGCGAACATACATAAAAAAATATATATATACGCGACGAATTGAGAACCTCCTCCTTTTGGTTGAAGTCGGTTAAAAATGACATACTAACATAGTTTCTTTATCTATATATTTACGTAACGACACAAAGCGTGGACCAAAGTTTTATCGTTCACGTGGATGAGAGACGTCGACTTCTTGGCATTGACTAATATCATAGATTAATAGAACTCCGCCGAAACACGTTTTCTATATCTATCTACTAGTTTTGCCCCGCGGTTTCACCCGCATAAGTCTCGATCCCGTGGGAGTATCAAAATAAAAAGTACCTTATAACCTTCCTCGATAAATGGACTATCCAACACAAAAATATTTTTTCAGTTCACACCAGTAGTTCCTGAGATTAGCTCGTTCAAACAAACAACTGAAGCCCTCAAAAATGAATAATTCAATTTTTTTTCCTACATTTCCCACTGATTCTTCGCTCTTATTAGTCGCAGCGTGATGTTGTATAGCCTAAAGCCTTCCTCGCTAAATGAACTATCCAACACAAAAATATTTTTTCAATTCAAACCAGTAGTTCCTGAGATTAGCGCGTTCAAACAAACAAACTCTTCAGCTTTATAATATTAAGTATAGATTAGTAAAACTCCGCAGAAACACGTTTTCTATATTTATCTATATATATTTGAGGAGGCTCACAGCTAGGCGACGCTCGCTGTACGTTTACGGTCGTGCGGGTTAAGCGACGCCTGGCGCGGTCATAACTTCGATGGGTGACCAATTAGTAGTGTGGCAAAAATGTGTTTTCGTGAGCTTTTGTGCTTCAGAAGGCACGTTAAGCCGTTGATCCGGTTGCTACCTCTAGTAGCAGTCGTTAGGTCAAGTTAGAGGCCTTAGGGCGATTTGAAAACTCTAACAATAGGTGAGCCACACCACTATTCGAGAAGAAGAAGAAGATCTAAATATATACACGTACATGAAAATCCTATCCGTTCTTATCGGATGCCTACGTCACACAAAGAACACACCCTCCAAGTTTCAGGTCTCTACGATCAGCGGTTTAGGCTGTGCGTTGATCCGTCAGTCAGTCAAGACAAAGAATTTTATATGTATAGAAAAGAATTTATGTTAGAATTAAGGTTTTTATGTGGTACAATAAAGAGTATCTATCTATCTTGGTGACAGACAGACGAACACCGGAGTCTTAGTAATAGGGTCTCAATTTTACCCTTTGGGTCCGGAACCCTATGACATACTAACATACTTAGTATCTTTATCGATATTTATGAACGTAACGTCACAAAGCGTTTTATCTCACGTGTTTGTTGACATTTTGAAGGACATCGACCTCTAGCTATTAGCTAATGTGTGCGAGCGATTGCAAGATTCACGTGGGATTTGTAGGATAATTTCGATTTTATTATATAATTTGACGACCCAGTTGGCACAATGGTCACCATGCCGGACTGTCAAACACAGGGTTGCGGGTTCGATTCCCGCCTCAGACAAGTATTTATGCTTAGATATTTGTCTGTGGTCTGGTTGTTTTTATGTATTATAATACCTACTAATATTATAAATGTGAATGTTTGTGTGTGTGTATGTTTATTACTCCTTCACGCAAAAACTACTGGACCGATTGCGATGAAACTCGGTATCTAGATAGCTTGAGACCTTGGGGCAGATGGCGATATGTGGAATGTCCTGCAATATTTATTTATTTAATAAGCTTAGATTTACGGTTTAACACGGGTCGAGCGGTATTTTTCTAACTTCATTTCGTCTTTACTTTTTCTTTAAAAACAATTGAAATTTTAAGTTTTGGAGTTCCTTAGCGAGGTCACACCTGCCTGATGGTAGGTGACGATGCAGTCTAAGATGTAACACGCGGTGTCTAGAAGATACCTGTTCACTCGCTACTTGAAGACACACAACATTGTACATGTCACTATCACACCTGCCTGATGGTAGATGACGATGCGGTCTAAGATGTAACACGCGGTGTCTAGAAGATACCTGTTCACTCGCTACTTGAAGACACACAACATTGTACACGTCACTATCACACCTGCGTGATGGTAGGTGACGATGCGGTCTAAGATGTAACACGCGGTGTCTAGAAGATACCTGTTCACTCGCTACTTGAAGATACACAACATTGTACACGTCACTATCACACCTGCCTGATGGTAGATGACGATGCAGTCTAAGATGTAACACGCGGTGTCTAGAAGATACCTGTTCACTCGCTACTTGAAGACACACAACATTGTACACGTCACTATCACACCTGCGTGATGGTAGGTGACGATGCGGTCTAAGATGTAACACGCGGTGTCTAGAAGATACCTGTTCACTCGCTACTTGAAGACACACAACATTGTACACGTCACTATCACACCTGCCTGATGGTAGATGACGATACGGTCTAAGATGTAACACGCGGTGTCTAGAAGATACCTGTTCACTCGCTACTTGAAGACACACAACATTGTACACGTCACTATCACACCTGCGTGATGGTAGGTGACGATGCGGTCTAAGATGTAACACGCGGTGTCTAGAAGATACCTGTTCACTCGCTACTTGAAGACACACAACATTGTACACGTCACTATCACACCTGCCTGATGGTAGGTGAGGATGCGGTCTAAGATGTAACACGCGGTGTCTAGAAGACACCAATTATGCCCGTTCTCGTTCACAGACGTTTTGTCTTGCCAAAACACGATGACGAAATCTTTGTGAAATGACTGAAACATTCTTTTGCAGCAAAATGTTGGATAAAAATAAATAACCTACCGCTGTCTGCGTAGTACTTTAAATCGGTTCGATGATTTTACAATTTGAAGGGCGGACTTGAAAACAACAATATTGTAGATGGATAGATAGATAAAAATAAATATAATCTACTTTCGTTGAAACTAATTAATTATGTAGAAAAAAACAAAAGCCACTTAATAAATAGAAAGAAAAAAAACAACTAACTAAAGAAAGAAAACAACTTCTTAACTAAATGAAAACAAAAAAGCTAATGTAAAGTCAAACTCAAAGCTAATGTAAAGTCAAACTCAAAGCTAATGTAAAGTCAAACTCAAAGCTAATGTAAAGTCAAACTCAAAGCTAATGTAAAGTCAAACTCAAAGCTAATGTAAAGTCAAACTCAAAGCTAATGTAAAGTCAAACTCAAAGCTAATGTAAAGTCAAACTCAAAGCTAATGTAAAGTCAAACTCAAAGCTAATGTAAAGTCAAACTCAAAGCTAATGTAAAGTCAAACTCAAAGCTAATGTAAAGTCAAACTCAAAGCTAATGTAAAGTCAAACGCAAAGTCAAAATTCTTAATTTCTTTTGGATACTTAATACCTAGGTACAAGATCACTTAGCGACGTCTTAAAAACTAAGATAGGATGTGTGCCTTCGGAACGCGCCCACCAATGAGAAGAAGGCACAAGAAACTCATGGGGTTTTTTTTTCATGTGATCACGCTCACAAAGGTCAATATTACAAATATTTGAAAGTATATTTCCTTTATTATTATTAGTATTATGGAGCAATTAAAATATAGAATACGTGGTGAGCAGTGTGCCGCAGTGATGCAAATGGGCAGTAGCTCAGTGTTGGATTTGCTGAAAGAAGCAAGACACTGATTTTCAGCTATACCCATAGTGTGTGACTTCACGGACGAACGATGGTCCAAGTCTGATAACCGCAAGTGAAGTAAAATTGCAAAATTCAATCTATATATATAAAAGAAAGTCGTGTTAGTTACACCACTTATAACTCAAGAACGGCAGAACAGATTTGGGTGAAAATTGGTAGGGAGGTAGCTTAGAGCCAGGAGACGGACATAAGATACTTTTTATCCCAATATGCCCACGGGATCGGGACTTACGCGGGTGAAACCGCGGGGCGCAGCTAGTTACTTATAAATACAAACAAAATATAATAAAAACTATACCTAGTAAACAAATTATTGGTAATAAGTTATAATTTAATATTAGTAAATATTTATAAAAATCGTTACTCGTTCAAACCTTTACTCGACGTGACATTTTTTTTATTTTAACTATGTACAACAATGTAAAACAAAATATGATAAATAAAATAAATAAATAAGTTAGTGTGATCGTGATAATATCCGCTGCCATGGATTAGTGAAACACTCTTGTAGTTTCTTCTTTGAAAAAATCCTATTTTATCATTTTTTGCTATTTCTTAGTTTAGGAAATAACCTTGAAGGAACATCTGCTTAAATAAAATTCCAAAATATAAATAATTATAAATAAACTACTTGTTATGTATTATTTATATTATATTTATTTCAAGAACACTTTATAAATAGCGGATGTGGGCATTAAGGAGCAAATAGGAGCCAATCGCAAAATGCCTGTCTATTTGGCAAAGGCCAATTCACGTAAATGAAATGATTGTTTAAATTTTCAATTGCAAAAGATACCCTCAATGTAAGTTTTTTTTAATGAGCTGATTTTGATGGTATTTTAAACTATTTTGAGGTTAATTTTGTGAACTATGTATGTTTATTATTTACAAGAATTGGCCTTCTATCTGTTTATCGTGGGCTAAGAAAGGAACAAGCTATGCTTAGTGCAGGGACCGCTATTACATTTACTTGTACATTTCTTACTTTATTTGAATACCACTTATGTATATTGAATATCTATTATGTATAAGTTTTTGTAACTTCTTTGGTAAATAAAGATTTATTTTAACTAAACTAAGAAAGGATTTTGGAAATTTCAACTCCTAGGCGAACGAAGGCTACTTCAAATAGCTAGCTTCGGTATGGTTTAAAGATTAACATTTCTAGCTGTTTCTAAGCTTATTTATACTTAGAATTGCGTCGAATTATAAACCTCCCCCTTTTTAGGGTTTCGTACTTAAAGGGTAAAAACTGGACCCTTACAAAGACTCCACTGTCTATCTGTCTGTCACCAGGCTGTATCTCATGAACCGTGAAAGCTAAACAGTTAACAGTAAAAAAATTGGTTTATTGGTTACCCTTCATGCGTAAGTCCCACTCGCACTTGGCCGGTTTTAAATCATACTTAAATGTTGAAAACAAACTCGTCTACAAACGGTACACAAAATAACACTTAACAATAATTTTACGTGCAATAACAATTTTATCGGCGACAAGCATTTTTCGTTTGGCTCCTATTTGCACACTTAATTAGATTCCATAATTTAACAATTTATTTTTTATAATAAATTAAAGTGGCATTTAATTAGTTATTTATATCATATTTATTTTGAGAATATTAGTTACGATGTAAATAAGGAGGTAAAGGTACCCAGAGACATATATATTTTTTTTTAATATTACGTAATCCGATTGCGTAAAAAGTTGAAAACTAAAAAATCAATAAAATCGAAAATATAAAAACTTGAGAGTGTTATAATTAGTGAAGGAATTGTAATAAAATCAAAAAGTGGCGTTACATCTTTTAGTCTTAAATTTTTCAGTCTAGCCCCCTTTCGCAACGCGCGATAAGGAACTTCGTTCCAAAACTTCGTTCCAATTTAATAAAAATGTAAAAAATGAATAAAAAAATTGACTTTGACTTTGTATTTGAACGGACTGTTTTCCGCAATAAGACCCTTTTTAATTGGGTCCTTTTTTGCGTGAGGATGGAGTAGGCTTGCCCAGCACCTACTACCCTCTCAGCTTAGTCGACCATTTCCAAAAGAGAGAACTTGTCAATACTTCTGGAGCCAACTAAGCCGCGGGTTTCATCACGATGTTTTCCTTCACCGTAAGAGCAATGTCAATTAGCACACATACATTTTTTCTTAAGAAAAAAACATTGGTGCGCTTCCGGCCGGGATTCGAACCCACGACCTTCAGAATGAAAGTCTGAAAGAATGAAAGAATGAAAATCTACCACTAAGCCAACACCGATCTTTGACTTTGACTTTACCCTTTGTGTATGGAACCCTAAAAATATCCTGTTCATATGAAATGTTATTATCAATTGAAATAAACGGGTTATTGAGAGGGAACGACTGTCAGTGCCTCAGACGACCTTTATATGCTATTCCATCTAATAAGGGTCCATTCACGTGCGGCTCGAAACCTATTTAATTTGATATAAAATACTTTTCATTACACACACATACTCCGAAAGTAGGTCTAAAGATGCCTGAAGAGCGTGTAGAAAGAAAAACTTTCAACCCTAGGGAAAATCGCTTTCACTGACAGCTGTCATGTCAAATTATGGCTTCGCGCGGCTTGTGAAATGTGCTTGTAGCCAGTATCAGTATCATTACGCATTAGGAACTTCAAAAACCTAACCTCCTTGCTTTGGTTTACACCAAAGAATAACAATTATGGCTTCACACGGCTCATGCATACTGCCAGAGGTAGTATGGAGTATGGAGTCTCTCATTCACTCTCGTTATTATTTTTTTTAGAATTTTATCTATTATTCGTAATGAAAAGCACAGTGTTTACCTCGGGTAAAAGACTCATTAAGTCCCTCGAACTATTGGCGATTCGATATATTCGAGGGACTTAAACTCCGTCTCAGGACTCAATGAGGATCCTTAAAGGGATCTCCGACTATATAGCGTCCTGAAAAGCATGGATCAAAGTTGCTGTCGTTGTATAAATCATCTTGATATTGTTATAAAGGTTAAGATGGTCCATACGCCTACTAAATAGTTACTACCGGCACCGGTCGCCTTCCTTGGTGAACATTGTTGATTGTAACGTATATGTTTTGTTTTTTCTCAAAAGTGCTGTGAGTGTAGGTGAGATATTTACCGACGTTTTGGTTTGAGTTTGAGCCAAAAATTCCCTATAGTTGTGAAACTATCCTAAAATTAGGAATGAAAACTAGTCTAGCTTTGAAATGACAAGGAATTTTCGTCTTAAATTACCCCAAAATATAAGTAAAGATCTCACCTACAATTCCATCTCAGCACTTTTGAGAAAAACAAAACACATTCGTTACAATCAACAATGTTAGTTGTAAGTGACGGGTATTTCTGGCGCGTTGCGTTTGGCAGCATAAGCAGCCTTAAGGTCAATTTTTAACCGACTTCAAAAAAAGGAGGAGGTTCTCAATTCGGTTGTATGTATTTTTTATGGATGTTCGCGCATATTTCTTCATTTTATTAGCTGCCATTGACATGGCAGAGGCCTTACCACGATTTGGTAACACACCGATTAGAACGGTGTTGGCGTAGTGGTAGATACCTCGACTTTCATTCTGAAGGTTCAAATCCCGGACGGCAGTGCACCGATGAAGTTTTCTCAAGAAAAATCTACGTGCGCCAATTGATATTACCCTTAAGGTGAAGGAAAACTTCGTGACGAAACCGCGGCTTAGTTGGCTCCAGACGTGTTGACAAGCTGACAGGGTAGTAGGTGCTGAGCAAGCCTACCCCATCCTCACGCAAAAAGGACCCAATTAAAAGGGTCAAATGCTGAAAACAGTGGATTTCCTTTATTATTTTTGTATATAATTTTATTATAATGAATTTCCAAAAGTCGTAGAACAAAAGTTGATATTTAAGGTACACAGAAGTAGAGCTCTCAGATCAACGGCTTGCTAGTGTAGTTACCAATAACCCTGTATAAGGTAGCACGCAAGTAAGCGCCACAAAGTATAATCGCGGGGAGTTTTGGCGGGAACGAGTTAACAACATTAACTCGTTCCCGCCAAAACTCCTGCTGCAGTTTTATTTTCATGAAACTTAGATATAACTCGAGTTGAATTGTATAATTCTGGTGGAATGTTATTCAATTTAGTTCTGTGAAAGTGCACAAGTGTAGTGAAAGTAAAAATCAGTGCCAAACATGCAGTTTTCTCGTTGCCTCCATATCTCCTATTAAAGTTATGGTAAACTTGCCACCGCTTTACTATAACCCCTGACTTGACGGACTATGACGACTTTGACTGTATTGAAACACTTTAGGCCCGATTTATGAAAAATCGGGTCATAATTTGATGCAAAATATAACTTGACACTGGCTAAATGCACACGTGCGAAGCCATAATAAAAGAAAAAAAAAAAAGTATAATCGTAATTCAATTGTTTGTTTGATTGACTGAGTAAACAACTTGTATAACGCTTCAATAGTTCGAAGGGAGATGCTAACATAGTTTACAGTCGAACAGCTAAGAATGTATGGGACGCACTTGAACAATTGATTTCAAAGAATCTAGCGAAGTTTTTGAAAACATATGAAATTCCTACCATTGTTCTTGTACTTAAAGCTATTTGTTATATAAGCATACTTCAGTCTGTGTGAACTTAATGGCTGGTAAATAAAACGTATCCAACCACGACCCAGTCATTCGGCTTCGCACGGCTTGTGCATTTAGCCAGTGTCAAGTTATATTTTGCATCAAATTTTGACCCGATTTTTCATAAATCGGGCCTAAAGTGATTCAAAACAGTCAAAGTCGTCATAGTCCGTCAAGTCAGGGGCTATAGTAAAGCGGTGGCAAGTTTACCATAACCTTAATAGGAGATTTGGAGGCAACGAGAAAATTTCATGTTTAACACAACATTATTACTTTCACTACACTTGTGCACTTTCACCAGAATTATACGATTCAACTCGGGTTACAACTAAGTTTCTGAAAATAAAACTGCAGCACGACATGTTGTTAACTCGTTCCCGCCAAAACTCTGTGCTCTGTTTGTTTCTATGTGTTATAAGTGTTTTATTTGTCTATGTATTATTTACAATATAAAAGTATATGAGTAGTATATCCTTTGCCTAGCACATATAACATAAGTCTAGTTACTTAGATTGGGGCTAGATGGTTATTATTAAATATTTTTTCATGGCTTTTTGGTTTTGTTTATTACTGCACTTTTGGTATTAAGAGAATCTGGTATAATAGGAATCTGGTATTTCGGTCATCTGGTATTGCGGTCATCTGGTATTTTGGGAATTTGGTCTAATGGGAACAAAGGGATGGCGATGTGTGGAATGTCCTTTAACTCCTTTAGTTACTTTCTTTGGCAGCTTGTATTATAGTAATATCTTTAAATTATTCAAATAAATTTGAGAACTTATTTCATCTTAAAACAGCTCGTATATTGATTGACCGACGTTTGATAGAAGTTTGATAGAATGCGTAAACGACTTGTGGTAAGACCTCTGTTTTTTATAATAAAGAGTAAAGATTTAATTGTTTGTTTACATTGAATAGGCTCCGAAACTACTAGACCGATTTTGATGAAACTTGGTATGAGGATACATTGATTCATTGAAAGTAACATAGGGTACATTTTATCCCGATATTCCCACGGGATCGGGAGTTAAGCGGGTGAAACCGCGAGGTAATACTAGTACAATATAAGCCACAACACTAACTCGTTCAAGGTGGAAGGTCGTGAAGCCATATGAAGGTATTGCGTTGTTAACTTGCATTAGATAATGCTATCTATTATTTAAAAGAGAAAATTACTCATCAACGAATGTCTGAAAGTAGGAGCTAGGAGTCTGAAACTTCGCATGGGGGCTCCTTTTAGGACGTAGGGGATTACGGCGCTCTTCCAGTACCGTGTGTAGGTATTCACATTACCTTAGCCCGCGCTCTCAAAGACGTAGCGTGCTGCGTGCTAACTGGTATATTTGATCGATATGCAAAACATTTTAGCATTATTATCCACAAATATAGTTCCAAGAGGTCAAAACCTATCATTTGATTCATTTTTAGAAACAAACGTTAACTATTTTTGAATAAAACCCGATAAACGATCTAATAATTCTTTGTTTTCTAACATTTTTTTTATCGAACGAAGTTGTTCATGTCATGTTTTTAACCACAATAAATAAAAATATGGTTATTAAACTACAATATCCATTTATATCCAAATAACAAAAAAAGAGTATTTGATTACTTAGAGTTGCTTAAAACAAAGGCCGATTTTGGTAGCTTTATTAGCACCTGGTCTTAACTTTTTTTTTCTATTAAAATTTCAATGTATCTGAACATCAAATGACATAGCAAGAGTTAAAAATAGATACACTGAAGTATGTAATCATGATCAATAATCAGTAAGTAGGTGTGTTTGTATGTACTATGTAGGCAAGTAATTGGACATATCCTGCGTTTGAGTACTTTAAACCTACTTTATCTATCTTGGAATGCCACTTCTCAGGCATCTAGATTTGTAATTCAATGTTATCTAGGTCTCATAGGGAATAGTTATTGACTGAGCGAGCGAAGCGTCTCAGCATCAAGCATCTTCATATCTGCGGCCTTATTCTGAATAGAATAGAATATAATTTATTCGAACAAACACACGACATAGTATAGAATATTTACAAACTATCAGCGCTCCGCGGTTTCACCCGCGTAACTCCCGATCCCGTGGGAATATCGGGATAAAAAGTAGCCTTCCTCGATAAATGGACTATCCAACACAAAAATATTTTTTCAATTCGAACCAGTAGTTCCTGAGATTAGCGCGTTCAAACAAACAAACTCTTCAGCTTTATAATATACTAGCGACCCGCTCCGGCTTCGCACGGCTATATTATGCATGTATTATACATATAAACCTTCCTCTTGAATCACTCTATCTATTAAAAAAAACCGCAACAAAATCCGTTGCGTAGTTTCAAAGATTTAAGCATACAAAGGGACATAGGGACAGAGAAAGCGACTTTGTTTTATACTATGTAGTGATAAGAAACAGCAAGAAATAGTAACAAATAAAAGAAATTACAAAAAAACAGACAATAAAAATAAAAAGTATCTGAGAAGTAGTGTGTTGGTGGAATGGGTAAAGCCTCAGCATATGCTGCAAATACGCAGGCGCATCTGCAGCGCTGGTCTTCCGGCCGCACCCTGTGGGTGACTTTTCCGCTCCCAGGAAACGGCTTGGTCACCAAGATAATAATTCTGCTATGGATTTACCATTGTCATTATATCAAGACTCTGTTGATAATATATCGAGATTGTTACTTTATTTGGTATTCTGCTAAAGTTTTAATAACATCGCAATAGAATCGCCATGGAGTCTCAATGGAATGGTAATAGATACGTCACTGGTGTTGCCTAGCGACATGGTATATGTTGCTAAGCGATATACCGTTTTGACAACTATTGAGATTCCATTGAGCCACGATTCTAGAGCAGAATACCAAAGTGAGTCAGTGGTGCATCAGTGGTGTTTCGATAGAATTAGAAGAATACCAATTTGACATGTAATGTTATATTTTTGACATTAAATGTTTATAACGATTCCATCGACACTCTATTGAAACACAATTGTGCCACAACAGGGCAACAGATAATAAATAAAAAACTTGAGAGGTGAGGAACACCCAGACGGAACGAAGTTTCTTTCGACAGGGTTGGTTAAGATTCCGTTTCCGAGACGCTTTAGCGGTCCGGTGTAAAGGCATTATTTATTCACTAGAATGCCCTCTATCGATTGACAGTGATATCAAAATGTACCGCGCAAAAAAAAACTATGCCAAGCACCCATACTACTCTCCGGACCCCAATGACAGACTTAAAACAGCCAGCCGTTCCCAATAGTTATACCGAGTAGTTTTACCAGTTGAACTACTGGTGGTTTCCTTCCCAATAGACCTAATAGTAAGAATTCGTTGGAATTATAGTATTTCCTTTAATTTTTAGACTTCCGTACCAAAAGGGTAAAATCGGGAACCCTTTTCTAAGACTCCACTGTCCCTCCGTCTGTCTGTCACCAGGCTACATGTCAGTTTCTACATGTCAGTTGAAATTTTCACAGATGATATATTTCTGCTATAACAACAAAAACGGTTTTTTGGCGGGAACGAGTTAACAACATGTCGTGCTGCAGTTTTATTTTCATGAAACTTAGATGTAACCCGAGTTGAATTGTATAATTCTGGTGGAATGTTATTCAATTTAGTTCTGTGAAAGTGCACAAGTGTAGTGAAAGTAAAAATCAGTGTCAAACATGCAGTTTTCACGTTGCCTCCAAATCTCCTATTAAGGTTATGGTAAACTTGCCACCGCTTTACTATAACCCCTGACTTGACGGACTATGACGACTTATACTTGTACTTGTATACGGGCTATTATCCGCAATCAGACCTCTTTAGTTGGGTCCCCTTTGCGTGAGGTTCCATTTGTCAGGGAGAGAACCAGCCCAGCTCTTCCATAAATTTTGCCACCAGATGTGGCTTCTCAAAAATTCCTGGAAGGCACTTACCGTCACCTACCGTACTTAGTCTGATCTCCGTTAGCACCTTGCAGTCCAGCAGCACATGCGCGGACGTTTCCTCCGCCTCCATGCACGCTCTGCACAGTGGGCTGTCCGTTATGTCCAGGTTGTGGAGGTGCTTGTTGAAAGCTCCGTGACCGGTCAAAGCGATTGTTGCCAAGCGTATTTGCGATCGGTTTAAGTTTAAAAGTCGTTTCGTGAGTCTGCTGTTTGTATCGGGGAGTGCCAGTTTAGCTTGCCTGCAGCTTTCCGTCGTGGCACATAGGTGGCGGTGTCGCATTTTAGCGTGGTTGCGGATCCAGGCTCTGAGTTGGTTAGAGGGGATCGGGACGGAGGGCTGAGGCCCGTAACTGATCGCTTCCGCTCCTCTCCTTGCCAGCTCGTCCGCAGCGTCGTTACCCCTTGAGCCGCTGTGTCCCTTAACCCATTGTAAGGTCAGTCTATTGTGTTCTCCTAGTCTGTTGAGTGTCTCGTAACATTCGTAAATCAGGGCTGAACTTATGGTTCTGCTATTCAGTGCATGTAGCACCGCCGCGCTATCGGACAGAATTCTGATGCCAAGGCCCGAGACATCGCGATCCAGCGCAGCCCATGCTGCCCTGATTATACCCACACATTCCGCTTGGAAGATTGAGTTGTGGGGGCCTAGAGTTACGCTGAGTTTTATGTTAAGGTCCTCCGAGAAGACCCCGGATCCAGTGCCCGTATCAGTTTTTGAGCCGTCGGTGTATATCCACATTTCACTGGGTTGCGGATGGTCACGTTGTCCTTCAGTCATTTGTATGGTATAGTGTCTTTTAAATTCATGTCTTTTGGGTATCCTATCACTAATCGCTTTCAGCATGGGTTGTTCTGCTGAAAGCTTGGACAGGACCCTCGTGTGTCTTGCCTTCTCATCCTCTTTCCACAGGCCTAAAGAGGTCAGTCTTGCCGCGCTTGCAGCCGCCTCCTGTTGGACGTATAGATGGATGGGAAGGATGTTGAGCATGGCTTCCATCGCCGCCTTGGGTGTGGTGCGCATAGCGCCGGTGATGGCCATGCAAGCCATCCTCTGAAGGCGAGTCAATTTAGTCTGTGTAGTTGTTAATTCCGTTCTGGGCCACCAAGCGACTGCGCCATAGCTGATGCATGATCTTATCACTGATCTATGACGACTTTGACTATATTGAAACACTTTAGGCGCGATTTATGAAAAATCGGGTCATAATTTGATGCAAAATATAACTTGACACTGGCTAAATGCACACGTGCGAAGCCATAATAAAAGAAAAAAAAAAACAACAACAAAAACTGTTTTTTGTTTTATTACAGTTTTATTTTCATGAAACTTAGATGTAACCCGAGTTGAATTGTATAATTCTGGTGGAATGTTATTCAATTTAGTTCTGTGAAAGTGCACAAGTGTAGTGAAGGTAAAAATCAGTGTCAAACATGAAGTTTTCTCGTTGCCTCCAAATCTCCTATTAAGGTTATGGTAAACTTGCCACCGCTTTACACTATAGCCCCTTTTTTTATGGTGGGGAAAATGCTTTGCAGCATCAAAAACCCCACCAGGTTTTCTATCTCAACGCATCGTCGGGGTGCTGGGATGCGTGAGCATTTCTTCTAAGTGACACCCCGACGGCGTCGGCCTAATAAGGCCCCGATCTCGCGCATGATCGCGCATGGCTTATGCCATGGTGCCTCTCCTAGAGCGGCGCGCGTCTGCGCTTCCGCTCGGGCCCTTACTCGGACGGCAAACCCCCCCGAGTCTACCGTCCATGGGCCATTAACGGAGGCAGCCGATCGTCTCTTACCCTGCGGGTCGTACGACGTCTGCGAAGGGGATCAGTAGCGTTAGCCTCCCTTTCCCTTTCGTCCGCCTCCTTCCTCGCCATGACGGCCTCACAAAATAATTGTGTGGCGCGCCATTTGTCGTCACTGTCGACCATGGCATTGACCACGGATGACAGCGACAAGTCTTGTCCAATGACGCGGGCAAGAGCTTCGCGATCATCAATGCAAGCAGGAAACTCCTGAAGGGTGTGTGCTGCAGTATCGACGCTGGCGCCACAGTGGTGGCACCTCGAGTCTCTCTCCTTTATTACTATAGCCCCTGACTTGACGGACTATGACGACTTTGACTGTTTTAAAATACTTTAGGCCCGATTTATGAAAAATCGGGTCATAATTTGATGCAAAATATAACTTGACACTAGCTAAATGCACAAGCCGTGCGAAGCCATAATTAATAGAAAATAAAGGGGAACACGGAACCCTTTTTCTAAGACTCCACTGTCCCTCCGTCTGTCAGTCACCAGGCTACATGTCAGTTTCTACATGTCAGTTGAAATTTTCACAGATGATATATTTCTGCTATAACAACAAAAACGGAGTTTTGGCGGGAACGAGTTAACAACATGTCGTGCTGCAGTTTTATTTTCATGAAACTTAGATGTAACCCGAGTTGAATTGTATAATTCTGGTGGAATATTATTCAATTTAGTTCTGTGAAAGTGCACAAGTGTAGTGAAAGTAAAAATCAGTGTCAAACATGAAGTTTTCTCATTGCCTTCAAATCTCCTATTAAGGTTATGGTAAACTTGCCACCGCTTTACTATAGCCCCTGACTTGACGGACTATGACGACTTTGACTGTATTGAAACATTTATGATTTATGAAAAATCGGGTCATAATTTGATGCAAAATATAACTTGACACTGGCTAAATGCACACGTGCGAAGTCATAATAAAAGAAAAAAAAATGGTTCTTGCGCGACTCCGACTCGCACTTGGCCGGTTTTTATATCAATATGTATTCGCTCGCTTAACTATTTCGTATTCTTTGATTAAACTTTACAGAAATTAACTACAAAATTAGACAAAAGTGATCAAAGGTTGTTACTATTCAAAAGACAATTAAAATTCGATAATTTATGCTCTAGTTCTGGTTATTTAAATACAATGGACAAATTCGTTCCTAATTATAAGTATAAAAAGAAAATGACTCATCAAGAAAACAAGAGCTAAAAACTTCTCCTTCTAGGCAGCACTAAAAGAAAGCATTTTTGAAGTTATACCATAACCATAGGAGATTTGGAGGAAACGAGAAAACTTCATGTTTGGCACTGATTTTTACTTCTCTACACTTGTGCACTTTCACAGAACTAAATTGAATAACATTCCACCAGAATTATACAATTCAACTCGGGTTACAACTAAGTTTTATGAAAATAAAACTGCAGCACGACATGTTGTTAACTCGTTCCCGCCAAAACTCCTTATACCTACTTCTTTACAAAAATGATGATAGCAAACGTCACATGTTGCAGCTGCGTAACCCAAAAGTAACACAGGGCCTCTATTTTTGAATCGCTCGTATGACATAGCATCGTCGTATACGTCTACAAGTCATACTTGACTTCCAAGTCGCAAGACACCAATTTTCTGTATCTTTGAATGGTTCGTCTAAATTTGAAATGTCAATTTTTATTCTTTTTACGCAGAAATAAATTAAAACTGGTAATTTAAATAAATAAATATTGAGAAACATTCCACACATCGCCATCTAGCCCCAAGCTAAGTAACTAGACTTGTGTTATGGGTGCTAGACAACGGATATACTACTTATATACTTTTCTTTTGTAAATATATACTTATAATACATAGAGACAACCAGACCACAGACAAATATCTAAGCATAAATACATGTCTGAGGCGGGAATCGAACCCGCAACCCTGTGTTTGGCAGTCCGGCATGGTGACCATTGTGCCAACTGGGTCGTCAAATTACCGACGAACATCCGAAATAATCCCAAAAGATATAAATATTTTTCAAAGATCGTTTCCGAATGTTTGACTATGATTGTTTGATGTTTATTCTACCACTCGTTACGATCGAGCGATTCAAAACTAGACAATTTTCGATGTCGAGCGAATATCAGTAGAAATCGAGCGCTCGACGCGGGGCGAACGATTCAAAAATAGGGCTCCAGGTCGAAGCTGCGAGAGTTTAATTTTAAGATACGAAAACATCACTGAAACACTAAAGTAATAGATTGAAGCTGCCAACAAAATAAATATCAGACGGACGGACGGACGGACAGACAGACGGACGTATAACCTGATGCCACAAAAGTCCACTAGTAGCTTAACGTTTACAATCCAGAATGCTTTCATAGAAATTTTGAAAAATTACGTTGTCTTTTCGTGTGTTTTAAGTATGCAGGATTTTCGGGGACATCAAACCATTCAAAAAAAGTGATTCTGGTTGTTATTTAATTAGTACATTACAATATAAGTGTGGTAAATTGATCTTTGCATAGAGGCGGTTTATGACGCGCGAGCGGTAGCGAGCGTGTTAAAGAAGCCAAGATGCAAAGATCAATTCCACACGCATATGGTACGACGTTTTTTATCACAGTTGCGAATAAAAGAAAAGACTTGAAAAGAAAACAAAATAATAATTAACAAAATTGTGATAAGTCTATGTTTACTTTTTTTAAGGCATTATTTTTTTGTTAATTATAATCCGGAAAGGCCAGGCTAAAGACTTTTAACCTATACAGCCTCGTCTGACATACAATATTTTTTAGGGATTTTTCTATTTGTTTTTGCGTCGGGGGTTAAGAACAAAATACAATGGTACGGAAAAACAATATATTTAAGTAAAGAAAAAACAAAAAATAAACAACTTAATTTTTAATCGTTTTCTAAGTCATTATCACGTAAAATTTTCGTTCGTAAACCGACTTTAGAGACAACCATTTTTGCTAGCTAAAAAACTCTTTGGTACCTACCTTTTTTATACATCAAAACAGTATAACCCAGATAAATTAAGAATGTTTCACCTACCTAACATGTAATTAGCAGTAAGATACGTATTTAACTTATCGGGATAACTTTATAGCACTAGTTGGCAATGTAAAACGCAAGCGTGCATAATACGTTGGATTATGAGCCTAAAGCCGTTGAATAAGATCCACTTTATGAGCAACTGTGATAAAAAAAATATTGCACGACATTCCACACATCGCCATCTAGCCCCAAGCTAACTACACTTGTGTTATGGGTGCTAGATAACTCATTTACTACTTATATACTTTTATTTTGTAAATATATACTTATAATACATAGAAACAACCAGACCACAGACAAATATCTAAGCATAAATACATGTCTGAGACGGGAATCGATCCCGCAACCCTGTGTTTTGCAGTCCGGTTGGTAACCATTGTGCCAACTGGGTCAAGAACTACACACCATTTTCTTGCTCCAAGAAAAACCTTGAAAGATAGAGAGATATCAATATAATGTTTTCTCTATTATTATTTCAGACGATGGTGCGTCTCCTGCTTCTGGAGTACTGCTACCGTGCTACTGCACAGGCTGATGACAGCACCTTTACAACCGATCACAGGTTAAGTTTCTATTTTTTTGCTATTAATTATGGCTTCGCACGGCTTGTGCATTTAGCCAGTGTCAAGTTATATTTTGCATCAAATTATGATCCGATTTTTCATAAATCGGGCCTAAAGTGTTTCAAAACAGTCAAAGTCGTCATAGTCCGTCAAGTCAGGGGCTATAGTAAAGCGGTGGCAAGTTTACCATAACCTTAAAGGAGATTTGGAGGCAACGAGAAAACTTCATGTTTGACACTGATTTTTACTTTCACTACACTTGTGCACTTCCACAGAACTAAATTGAATAACATTCCACCAGAATTATACAATTCAACTCGGGTTACAACTAAGTTTCATGAAAATAAAACTGCAGCACGACATATTGTTAACTCGTTCCCGCCAAAACTCAAGTTTCTATTTAGAAATATAAATAGAAAAACATTCGCAACAAAAACCGATCACCATTTCGATCGTCTTTTGTTTCCATTTCGATTGTCTTTTTTTGAACGAAGTTCCTTATCGCGCGTTGCGAAAGGGGGCTAGACGGAAAAATTAAGACCAAAAGTTGTAACGACACTTTTTGCTATAGTTGTAAGCCGTGCGGCGTGCGCGTGTTTCTCTCTCTCTCTCTCATAGAAAGCATTTACTAAAATTGAGACTACTGATTAAGTTTATATTACATTTTTTGTTAATAATAGTAAAAAAAAATATTTTAACTTAAAAAAATATATATTTTTTATTTTGTTTATTTATTATTTTATTATTATATACTCCTTTTTTATTTTTTCGATCAAAGTCAAAGTCAAAAATCTTTATTCGTTTCAATGCTTAAAACCTACTAGGTATAAGATCACTTAGACACGTCTTAAAAACTAAGTTAGGATGTGTGCCTTCGGAACGCGCCCACCAATGAGAAGAAGGCACAAGAAACTCATGGGGTTTTTTTTTAAGTGATCACGCTCACAAAGGTCAAGATTACAAATATTTGAAAGTATTATTTGAAATGGAGCAACTAAAGTCACGTCCATGGGTTGTTATCATTAAGGTAAGACGAAGTATCATAGTACGCCTTACTGCACAATTTATGCTTTATAAAAGTTTTAAACCTATTAATGGACATGTCATATACATCTTTAGGTATTATAATAGAGCACACATGTACTATTAAACGACCTGCTTATTTTCTGGAGCCTATTACCGGGCACGGTCAGTTCATCCTTATTTCTTAAGTTGAAATTATGAATATCGCTATTTTTACGAAAAATATCAGGATTTTTGTGAACGTATATCAAGTTTTCGTAGATATATTGTGAATAGAGCGTTAATATATTTTTTATCACAGTTGCTCATAAAGTGGATCTTATTCAACGGCTTTTAGGCTCGTAATCCAACATATTATGCACGCGTGCGTTTTATATTGCCAACCTAGTGCTATAAAGTTATCCCGATAAGTTAAATACGTATCTTACTGCTAATTACATGTTAGGTAGGTAAAACATTATTAATTTATCTGGGTTATACTGTGTTGATGTATAAAAAGAGTTATTTAGCTAGCAAAAATGGTTGTCTCTAAAGTCGGTTTACGAACGAAAATTTTACGTGTTTATTTTTTGGTTCTTAACCCCCGGCGAAAAAACAAATAGAAAAAACCCTAAAAAATATTGTATGTCAGACGAGGCTGTATAGATTAAAGGCCTTTAGCCTGGCCTTTCCATATTCATATTCATATTCATATTCATTTATTTCATAAAACATGGGTTAACAATGATGGTTCACAGTGGTATATAATATGTACAGCCATGATTCGCCTTATCGGCATATGAAATTTTATTGGTACATTTATAATTATTTTTGAAAATTTAGGTCAAAACTAGGTTGCAAAATATACCTACAAAGGTTATACATAATGAAAATAAGAATTATACAAATGTCAAAATATGGCTCACAAAATTGAATGTCAAAATATTAATATTAGTAGTGTGAAGTAATTACAAAAATAAGAATTATACAAATGTCAAAAATGGCTCATAAAATTTAAATGTCAAATTATTATTAATTGTGTCAGTCATTTTTAAATATAAATTATACACATGTCAAAAAATGGCTAACCTAATATTACAATTTTCTATCATTTAAAAAGTCCCTTAAGTCATAGTACGCCTTTTTTGCAAGAAAGCCATTGAGTGCAGCTCTAAACCTTTTAGTATCATTGAAAGATCTAATTGATTCTGGTATTTTATTAAAGATGATAGGTGCCATGCAGTTTACACTCATTCTCTTAAGAAGACCTTTGCACTTATTGGTTGTCTCCAAAGTACCTTGACGTCTGCTTCCAGTAGGTTTAATCGTAAAGTAGTGGGGGTTAATTTTAACAAAATTAGCTATCTCACTTATGTACAACGATGGAAGTGTTAGAATTTTATATTTAAGGAAATAAGGTTCACACGAATCGTCTGGCATCAAGCCAAACATAGACCTAATGCATTTCTTTTGGGCTACGAAAACGCTCTGCTTGTCAGTAGTGTTGCCCCAAAACATTATGCCATATCTAAGAGCAGCCGCGACATATCCATGGTATGCTGCTAATAGTGTAGGGACATTTGCTACTTGTCGTAATTTATAGAGTGCGTATGAAAATTGATTCAATTTTTTTACCAAATTACTAATATGAGGTTTCCATGTCAGCTTATTATCTATGGTTAAGCCTAAAAATTTTGTAGACTCTATTTCTTGAATTAAATTGCCTGAGTAATTAATGTCAAATTCTAAGGGGGTATTGTTTCTTTGTTTAAAATTGATCAAATATGTTTTCGTCAAGTTAATTGTTAAGTTATGCAATGTCAGCCAGTCAATCAAAGATATTAGCGTATTGTTTATGTCACATTCTACATTATTTAAATTGTCATAAGAAAATAGAATAGTACTATCATCAGCGAAAATTGTCATAAAATGGTTAGTCACATTAGGAAGGTCATTTATATAAATAATAAAAAGGAGCGGGCCCAACACGCTTCCTTGTGGAACACCTTTACTTACCAACCTTTCATTCGACGCGTAGCTAGTGTCAGTACCGGTGACAGGATCAACTCTGTTTATGTGTATTTTTTGTCTTCTATTAGATAAGTAAGATTCAATTAGTTTGTAAGCATTGCCTCTTACACCGTATTGCTCAAGTTTTTATTTTTATACTTAATTATTATTTTGTTTTCTTTTCAAGTCTTTTCTTTTATTCGCAACTGTAATAAAAAACGTCGTACGATATACGTGTGGAATTGATCTTTGCATCTTGGCTTCTTAACACACTCCTCGCTGCCGCTCGCGCGTCATAAACCGCCTCTATGCAAAGATCTTTTTTTTTTTATTTTTTTGTAGGCGGTGTACCAAAGTCCTTGGCGTATGGTTTCTTATTATGCTATTCTTTCACCAATTCCAGGTCCAAAACCGGCTGCATCTAAACAGAAGCTACCAAAACGTTCAGCTGGTACTGAACACCTGGACCCCGAGCCTAGAGTAGAATGCCAGCTGTTGCACAGACCTGTCCAGCATACGCACGACGTTATCTTCGTGCATGGCTTGTATGGTAAGTCTAATAAGGTATCTAATGAGGCGGGTTAGAAGGGCCACTAAAATGTTCATAGTAATAATTTTCCCAGGTTTTAAGGTGGCGCTGTTTCCATACAAACGTAGTACACTGACTCAAACGTGTACCAGGCAGTACCAACGTTTTGAGTAGCACAGAATGTAGCTAAGCTCTGTATATATTATCTAGATTAAGGCGAATATTATTATAACATAGACGAAAATTATATAAACACTCATTTCTTAAGGCAAAGACTTGAAAACCTCTGACCCTTTCCCACGCGCGCCGCGAAATGGCAGTTTTAAGGTGTAAGGGTACCGGCGTTCTCTCCATACAAACGTAGTCGACTGTTTCCTCCCTGGATAATGACACTAGCACAAATAGTTTTGTGCCATAAAACCTATAACTGCCATCACTATGCCCCTATGTGTTGGTTTTTTCATTTTCTAATTATCATAGAAATTAAGATTTAAAAAATTAAAAAAAACATAGGGGCATGGTCATGGCATTTATAAGTTTTATGCAACAAAAATATTTGCTGTAGTGTCATTATCCAGGGAGGAAACAGTCGACTACGTTTGTATGGAGAGAGTCTCCGGTACCCTTTCCTCTTAATCACGTATTTTTATATATCTTACGTCAACGTTTCGACTTTGTAACAATAGTCATGGTCGCAAGGAGGCCCAAAACAAAACCAAAAATACAAATCGTGTAAGTTAAAAAAAATAAGTTTATATATGAGATCCTTGTGAGTATACAATGTGTTTCAACATAGGGGTGTTAATACGAAAGAGGGTTGTGTTCTATACGTTTAGGCGAACAACTTTTGTTCTACGACTTTTGGAAATTTGAACATTTCGTTCGAAGTTTTTGTATGAATCAGCTGATTTTCATTTAAAAATTCCCTCAGAATGATCGAAAGAAAAGTTCGAATTTCCAAAAGTAGTAGAACAAAAGTTGTTCGTCTAGACGTCTAAAACAATCCCTTTCGCATTAAAACCCCTTCACTGATACACATTGCATATTTAAAAAAGAAAAGTATTCTATTTGTTATCTAGCAACTATAACACAAGCCTAGTTGCTTAGCTTGAGGCTAGATGGCACTGTGTAAAATGTCCATAAATTATTATTTATATTTTGCTTTTTTTATTCAGGATCTCTAGGCAACACATGGCGTCAAGGCGACTGGCATCCAAAATACAGAAGCGGACCACAATCAATAACTTTACGCGATCATTCCATTAAAAAAACATGTAACTGCCATACCGGTACAAAACCGGATACAAATACCGTTACAAAACCCGATACGGTAAACGATACCGATATCTACAACATAACATTCAACGAAGAAATGGGATTAGAAAATATGAGAGAACAACTAAAAAAAATCATACCACAAGAAAACGATTTAATCACAGAGAAATTCTACAATAACACGTTGATAAATCAAGTAGAAATAGTCGATAATTATGAAACACAAGCGAATTTTGTACGAGATCTGTTTAAAAAGGAATGTGATAATAATAACGGTTTTTATAACGGATATTTTAGCAATGGAAACAACAGTTATTTTGAAAATAAAAACTGTAGCAATTGTTTTAATGACAACGAATTTAATCGTTATAACAATTCAGAAGACAAATATAATAGATATAACGATTCAGAAATTAAACATAATGAATATAATGAAACAGAATCTGGATATAACGAATTAAGAAACGAATATCAAGATTATAATGAATCAAAAAACAATTACAACAGATTTAATGAATCTGAATCTAATTTTAACAGTTATAACAATTCAGAAAAGGGATATAATGAATCTAATACAATTTATAACACATTTAATGAATGTTTATGTAATAAAAAACAATGTGAAATTGGTTGTGGGTGTATTTGTGATGAATGCTATTCAACATGTTGGCCTAGAGACTGGATAAAGCAGGACTATCCGGGTGCGAGAGTTATATCTGTCAATTATACAAGTGATCCTTATTTGTGGAGACCGCTTTGGATTAAGGAGAATAAGAGGTTAGTACTGACTTATATTGAACTAGCATCACCTTGCACTCCCAATCCCATGGGAATATCGGGATAAAAAGTAGCCTACGTTTCTCCCAATGAATCCTCATAACAATTTTCTTTAAAATCGGTCCAGTGCAAGGCAAGCAAGCAATTAAACCAAGCCATCTCAAAATGTAACTCTGTATTTTTCAGGCTATCGCTCCACGAGCGAGCTGAACAGATGATAGAACAACTCCTCGATATGGGAGTCGGTGAGAAGCCTATTGTATGGGTCGGACATTCCAAGGGAGGGTTGTTTATCAAACAAATATATTGTGAAGGTAAGAAAAAATTAACGTGTAGTAAGACACGCGTTTGAAACGAAGTCCCATTACCTTTATTTTTCATATATTATTATGTAAGTTAGTTGTATATTTAAAGATTCGCCTGGATTTAAGACATTGCAAAATTAGATAAGTATTGATGTCTTTCTTTTTTTCAGCATATGAAGCTTACAAAAAACTAAACAACATAAAAACCGAACAAAATACGAACAATGATGAACAACGAACAAATTCTGTGATAAATAAAGAAACTGTTACCGAAAAGACGATACCGTGTATAAACGTTTTTAAAACGGATATCGGTAGTTTTAATAATAATGACAATAAATTTAATATTAGGTCGGAAAATGAATGGGAAACAAACGAGAATAAAATATATTTTAATGAAAATGAGGATCAAATTGAAACTTCGATAAAAGAAGGTATTGCTTTAACTAGTTATAAATACCTACCTATAATATTACATTGTGTCACTAGGGGAAAAAGCAAGGATTTCCAGAGAGAGCCCGAACCACTCGAGGGAATAACCGGCCAAGTACGACTCTGAATCGGACCATTATATTCTATTTTTAGTATTTGTTCTTAAAGTGGCAACAGTAATACATATCTAATCTTAAAAATTTCAACTGCTTAGCTATCACAGTTTTCATGAGATACAGGCTGGTGACAGATAGACGGACAGTCAAGTCTTAATAATAGGGTCCCGTTTTTACCCATTAGCCGGGTCCTGATTGAGCGATCATCCTAGCAAGGCAGCCGCGCGAGGCAAATCCTCGATCGGCAAGGATGTGTCTCGCCCAAGGCAAACTCTACAGACTGACATCCGAAGCTGCCTGGCGAAGATGCTCGCTCAGTACAGGACCCGGTTATTGGGTACGAAACCCCAGGGACAAGTAACAGTTACAGAGTCGTTATCTCCGAACTTTGCATTCCTTAAGTGTGACACAATAATTTGACGTGTCTTCATGCAATATGCGAAAACACCCATTGCCTTACTTTCGTGTGGTTATTTCGCAAAGACGTATCTCTGGTTGTCATATCACTGCGAAACCCTAAAAATACCATCGTTTCCAAGCAGGTATTACGAATTTTTATATATGTTTCAGCTTTATTACCCCGGTCATCCCTCTGGAGTCAAAGTAAAGGGTTCATGTTCTACTCGGTTCCACATCGAGGGTCCCCGCTGGCTGACATCAAGACTCCGGTCACAGCTAGAAGTGTTGAACTATTGGAGATCAGTAAAGGTAAGTTTTTTAACGATGTGTGCACATTGCCAGTGTCAAGAAAATAATAATGATAGACGGACAGCAGAAATACATCATCTGTGAAAATTTCAACTGTCTAGCTATCACAGTTCATGAGATACAGCCTGGTGACAGATAGAAACTTCCCGTTTTTGCTTTTCGGTACGAAATCCTTAAAAAATATGATTGCACCTTGTATTTAATTTATGCATTTACACGAATTTTCTGCCTTTATTGTCCTCAGATTGTCCTCTAGTGCTAGACCTGCAATCCCGCTGGCTGTCCGCCACCGCAGGCCCCAGGCCTCCAGTGCGGTCCTTCGTGGAGACCTGTAGGACTCTCATGTCAGTCTTATGGCTGAGGATCGTTAGCGTCGATTCTGCTGGTAAGTTCATTGCTTAGATTGTATCTACTTCGTAGTATTTCCATCTCTCATCCATATCCATGTTTCTTTAGATTTTGACCTGAGATCTAAATTGACTTTGTTCGTTTCTGACATCTAATGCCTAAATCGTTAAACGTAATTAGCTAAATACTTTAAGCAGGTAAAAATTAAGGCAACAGCATAGAGGAATGGCAACAGGTATCCAATCTCATTGGTTTATTAAGTTTATTGCATTAAAATGAGAACTTTTTGGTTTGAACAAGACGTTTTCATGGTTCTACTGCGGCTGCGTCCCCGATACAGCATACATAAGGTTTTTTTCCTTATTTTTGTAAGTAATATATTTTGTTTATTGTCCACAGATGCTGGTATAGGTACTTTACTAGGTGTGTCAGTCGATCATAGAGAAATATGCAAGCCATCCAGTCGCAAGTGCCTTCTATACACCGAACTCACTGATTTGATAGATGAAGCTCTAAACGAGTGCTCTTGTTAGAAATACCGGTATTCATACCGATATTGTGATGAATATGAAATGCCTCTACTCACAGATTTGATAGACAAAGCTCTAAACGAGTGCTCTTGTTAGATATATCGGCATTTATACCGATATATCTGACAGATGTCAGACATATCGGTACTGTTAGATATATCCGTATTTATAAATTTGATAGACGAAGCTCATAAAGGGTTTTCTTGTTAGATATAAAGATAGAAAGAAACAAGTTTATTTGTAATCAAAGGGAATTCTTTTAACATAAATAACTTGAGAGGTGTCAAGGGACACCCGGATGGAACGAAGTTTCTTTCGATTAATTAGTGAAGGAATTGTAATAAAATCAAAAAGTGTCGTTACAACTTTTGGTCTTTTGTTTTTTCCGTCAAGCCTCCTTTCGCAACGCCCCATAAGATACTTCGTTCCAATGAAATAAATAAAAATACATACTAAAGTTACCAAAAAGGAATACGACTCAGCCTATAACTACACTAGGTATTTATACACTATACCGCTGCGCCACAGAGGTCAACAAAACCTGTTATTTTTAAGACAAACCGTTATCGTTACCAAACCGTTTATTTATAGATAGATAGTTACCAAAATCTGTTATTTTTTACCGTTATTTTAATCATGTTTTATGTATGTTAAGGATGCCTGCCAAATTCTAAACATATGGGGGGTTATTCCAAAACGAGGTTTAAGGATAGTCCGAGATGTGGATTTAAACCTTAGATTTAGACACAGATTTACTCGTGAACTATAGTCTCAACACTATCCCTATAGATTATATAGGGAACTACAGTCTAAACACTATCCCTATAGATTATATAGGGAACTATAGTCTAAACACTATCCCTATAGATTATATAGGGAACTACAGTCTAAACACTATCCCTATAGATTATATAGGGAACTACAGTCTAAACACTATCCCTATAGATTATATAGGGAACTATAGTCTAAACACTATCCCTTCTTCTTCTTTTCGAGTCAGTGACGTTCGACCAGTCAAATTTTTACAGCCCAGTAGCTAGCCACTGCAACTGCAGCAGCGTTGGCCTCTACCAGGTCCTCCAATGTGCAGGTGTTAGGGCACAATGGGCATTGGAGTAGGTGCACCATGGACTGCGATGGGGCTCCACACTCGTATTGCTCCTCAGTCGGTGCAATATACCCCCATTTGCTCAAGTTTGGTCTGCAACGGCCTACTTGAGTCCGGAGTCGGTTGAGTGACTGCCACGTAAGCCATTGCAAATCGGAACCCGGAGGGAACGTCTCTCGCGGGTGTACAAAAGCTGGAGGTACAGGATGTTTCATTTTCCACCGCACCACACTTTCCTCAGTTGGGCTTTTTTCTGATGCCTTTGTGCTGCGCAGAAAACTTATTCGGCTTTTTAGCCTAGCTGGAGGCAGGTCGTAATTATAGAGATGATGTCGGTCATCGAAACACTATCCCTATAGATTATATATGGAACTACAGTCTAAACACTATCCCTATAGATTATATAGGGAACTATAGTCTAAACACTATTCATGTAGATTATATAAGGAACTACAGTCTAAACACTATCCATAAGGATTATATAGGGAACTACAGTCTAAACACTATCCCTATAGATTATATAGGGAACTACAGTCTAAACACTATCCCTATAGATTATATAGGGAACTACAGTCTATAGATTATATAGGGAACTACAGTCTATAGATTATATAGGAAACTATAGTCTAAACACTATCCCTTTAGAATATATAGGGATAGTGTTTAGATAGATAGATAGATAGATAGATAAACACTTAGATAGATATGAAGACTATCCTTAAACCTCGTTTTGGAACAAAGGGGATGCAGTTTTTCGTAAAGATTACCAATCAAAAAAACGGGAACAAAAAATATTTTTTGTAATGTGCGCATTTGGAATATTATTTTCTAACTAAATTCTTTATTAAGCTTTAAAACGTTCCCAAAAGTGTAATTTGCAGTTAATTCATACTATCGTTTAAAGGGATGCCTAATAACCTGAGATCCCTTGAAGGACGACCTTCATTCATCGAGCTGTTTAATGGATGAAAAGTATTTTATATCAAATTAAATAGATCAATAAATATATTTTAAATGAGTTGTCTAAAAAAATGACGATTAAATAACAATTATTTTTTATTTTGTTTTGTTTTTTAAACTTTTTATTTTGTTTTTTACTGGCTTGTTTAAGAGACACATTCCATACCAATAGAAAGTATGAAGCCTATAGAATATGCAAACGTTAGGTTGACTATTTTTTCCGTCACAACTCTTGGGTAGGCAGTTAAATCGATACTAGTCATTTTCACTGTTCTGGTTAATGAATTAAAGTTAAGTTTAAATAAAGATTATGTATTTCATTGGTGTGAAATTTGACTATTAACCGAACCAGCAAAAAGTCTAAAAACAAAGAGAATAAAAATAAATTAATCATTCTTGATTGAATTTTTTAGGTAACCCATTTGCAATAATATTTATTGTCATATTTAATGTGATTTAAAATACTTTTCATCCATTAAAACAGCTCGATGAAGGTCGTCCTTAAAGGGATCCTGTACTATAATAAAATAAACCTTCCTTATTTTATAAAAGCTGACAATTTGAATCGACTAAATTGTTGTTTGCAATACATTTATTGACCTACTAGCTGCGCCCCGCGGTTTCACCCGCGTAAGTCCCGATCCCGTGGGCATATTGGGATAAAAAGTCCTATGTCCGTCTCCTGGCTCTAAGCTACCTCCCTACCAATTTTCACCCAAATCTGTTCTGCCGTTCTTGAGTTATAAGTGGTGTAACTAACACGACTTTCTTTTATATATATAGATTTAATTTGATAGGAAATAATTTTCATCTATTAAAACAGCTCGATGACGGTCTACCTTAGAGGGATCCCATACTATAATATAATAACCTTCCTTATTTTATAAAAGCTGACAATTTCTCAGCGCATGCCCCCAACACAGTTATGAACGATGTATAGGAAAGGTTTATGAAATACTAACAGCGCTCCGCGATTCCACCCGCGTAACTCCCGATCCCGTGGGAATATCGGGATAAAAAGTAGCCTATGTTATTCCCAATGAATCCATGTATCCTCATACAAAGTTTCATCAAAATCGATCTTGTAGTTTCGGAGCCTATTCGTTACAATAAAACATATCTTACTTTGTAATATTAGTGTAACGAAACTAGTCGTTTCGACATAGTTTTCAGTTTTTATAAATTCAGGAAAGTCTGGGGGTCAGTATATTGAATTTTTACGAAATATTGGAGAAAATAATTGAATTTTTCGGTTAGGTACATCGACAATTGCCATTGTATTTTAAAAAGGACGAACAACATTCTTTTATTTTAATTAATTATAAGTTTTTAAATTTGAATTTATTGTATCAATAAATGAGTTACTTTGAATTGCATTTTTAATAGCTTGAACTAGCTGCGCCCCGTCGCTTCACCCGCGAATCTTCCTTAATTTGACCAGCCAACACAAAAAGATTTTATTAATTCGTTCTAGTACTTAGTTCCTAAGATTAGCGCATCCAACCAAAAATAAAAGCAAAAAAACTCAGGTTAAAAAATATAAATAGCAAGTGGGAATATCATGATAAAAAGTACTCCCAATCATACCAAGTTTCATCAAAATCTGCCCAGTAGTTTCAGAGCAAAGTAAAAAACATTCAAAAACAAATAATAAAAATAAAACAAAATTCAAAATTTAATTTCGTTTATTATTTCTTACTTATTCCTAAATTAGGTACAATTAAGTCTAAATTCATACAATATATATTAGCGAAGCCCTAAATCCCAAAATAAACCCCTAGGGCTCAACCGAAACCCAAGAGACCTTTACCAGAGTCAGGGCTTCCAAAGTCACACAAGGTGATTCTCGCCCTCCCAGCCCTTGAACTTTCTCTAAAGGGCTCCAAAGTTCATGACCGAAGGCCTAGAAGTCGATGTAAGGTCTAAGAAGAAGAACTTTAAGAGGAAAGGGTACCCGGCTCTCTCTCCATACTGTAACCTATAACTGCCATGACTATGCCCCTATGTCTTGGTTTTTTTCATTTTCTAATTATCATAGAAATTAAGATTTTAAAAACAGAACATAGGGTCATGGTCATGGCAGTTATAGGTTTTATGCAACAAAAATATTTGTGCTAGTATCATTATCCAGGGAGGAAACAATCGACTACGTTTGTATGGAGAGAGCGCCGGTACCCTTTCCTCTTAATTTGTCGATGTAAGGTTTAAGGCTGTAAAGGTCTTAACTGAAGCCCCAAGACTCCTTAAGAACAAAACTTTAGGGCTCTGCAGCCCGTGCCTGAAGTCCTAGGGCTCCGTTAACGCCCTTCATCACTTAAAATGTATAGAGCTGGTAAGGTAGTTATTGCTTTAGGGCTCTGAAGTCGGTATCGGAAGCCCTAGGGCTCCGTTAATAAAATTGACTTCTTAAATATATGAACGGTTCAGTTGTTATAAGGCTTTGTAGTTTTATTCCGAAGCCCTAGGGCTTCCATATAGGACGATATTAGGTCGAAAACTTCAAGTCTTAGTACAAAGGTATTGAGATGTATGAAGGTATTAATTGACTCTTTAAAGTTTATGAACAAAGCTCTAGGGCTCCGCAGTCCGTAGCCGAAGCCCTAGTAATTCCTTGAAGTCATCTTATAAGACTCAGTCATAACTGTTGCCTTAAAGAAAGCCCTTAAACAAAGCCCTAGGACTTCGCAATCCATATTTAAAGCTCTAGAACTTTCTTAGTCATTTACAGTACTGTATAAGACGTAGAACTGATGCCCTAAAGCAAGCCCTAAAACAAAGCCCTAGGACTTCGCAATCCATAACTGAAGCCCTAGAACTTTCTTAAAGTCACCAACAGTACAGTTTAAGACTCAGTCAGAGAGCCCTAAAGTCCTCGAACAAAGCCCCACGGCTCTACGACCCGTAGTAGAAGCTCTAGGGCTCCTCGATCCCAGCCCCGAGCACAGCCCCACTGTACGCCAGGTCCCAGTAGTGTTCTACTCCGTACTTCTGGAAATGTTCTCTCGCTTGCTTCTCAGTTGGAATTACCTGAAAAAAAAACATGAATTAGTTAATAAATTGTCCGGTAGATGGCGCTTTTTAAATGGGGAACGGTCTCGGTTTTGACAAGTAAGAGATGTCAATAAAAAAAAAATATTGCAGGACATTCCACACATCGCCATCTAGCCCCAAGCTAAGTAACTACACTTGTGTTATGGGTGCTAGACAACTCATATACTACTTATATGCTTTTCTTTTGTAAATATATACTTGTAATACATAGAAACAACCAGACCACAGACAAATATCTAAGCATAAATACATGTCTGAGGCGGGAATCGAACCCGCAACCCTGTGGTGACCATTGTGCCATCTGGGTCATCAGAATTGTTAAATTCAAAAGTTAATGTCAGTCACAAATAAAGATTTTTAAACTCAACCTCACAATTTTTTGCCAATCCTCCATTGTACCTCTCAATTCCCCCATTTTACCCCCTTATTTGAAAAAGGGGGTGATTTAGGGAAATCATCCCTTTTTCACCGCTACCTCCTTACCTCAAACTCAATCTCCCCTAAGGCTAATTTTTCGGATTTCTAACCCCCTATTTTATCACTATTTTAAAAACTTTATCCCCCTCGATATCAACCCAATTCCCAATTATCTAAACACCCTTCCTTTCACGCACAATGGCCCAAATAACGAGGCTAAGTGCGGAAACAGCCCCGTAAAACTAAACTAAACTAACCCTTCCTTTCAACGCACGAGATGTTTTACAATGTATCATTTAACTTAACTTTTTTACCCAACTGCAAGGAAAAGGATTATGTTTTTCGCGCCTAACTTTGTATGTTTATTTTTAATATTCTTTATTCCCTCATATCCTATAATTCTCGTGTCGCGGTGTTAGTCTACCTAAACGGCTGAATCGTTTTTTTTTGTGCATATTCTGAGGTCTGAGAGTCGAACTTTCATTTTTTTAAATCACTATATTAAATTCCTTTTCCCTAAAGCCCCCACTATCCCCCTTTTACCCCATCAATACCCAAATTTCGTGGGGTAAATGGGGGGATTGATGCCCCCCTTACCTTGAACTTGATCTCCCCGAAGGCACGTTGCTTAGTAACCCCCTCCCAGACGAGCGCGCAAGTGTTGGGCACGTCGGCGCCCTCGTTGTCCTTCACCATATCGTCTTCCCATTTGATCCGGTGGAGCATTAGACTGGAACAATAGGGGAAATGAAAGCTTTTTCCTGCCATTATCCTTTGATTCCTGATTATGAATTTCGAGAAACATGCTATAAAACTTTCAATTTTTAGGGTTTACGTACCTAAAGAATACAAAAAACCCAAAATCCCTTTCAGCAAGACTCCACTGTCCGTCTGTATGTACCTTATTTGGGGGATTCCTTTTAAGGAATAATGGAAACCTCTAAAATATTTTTGCCGGACGGTCGAATATAATGGCGGGTTTGTGTTCCTTGGTGTTTTTCCTGCCCTTTCGGAGGCAAATAAACAAAAACAATAAACAATGGGACAATGGGATGTTTGGGGGGGTCCAAGCATCCCAAGGAGGTGTTTGTCTCCGCCTCCAGCTTAAGCTTAGTCTTAGCAGATTTAGTCATTTATTAAAACATCTTTTTATAAAGTGATTACTCCAATTTTAACCCACAAAGAACGCCTCTAACTTACCCCACCACCAACGTTACCCTTTTTACCCCTTCTTCAACTTTATACCCCCTTTCCCCCCATAACTCACCGTTTATACTTCTCACTCTGTTTAGGCCCCCCCTCGACGCAGACGACGCAGCACCCCCTATGTAAGACGACTGTCCCCGTCATGTGAAGCTGACGAGCGTTCACTTCCACTTTGAACTTGGCTGACGCGCATTCAAATAGATCGCGTATTCTGTGAACAATATATATTGAATGAATCAATGTGTTTGTTGTGTAATAATTTGCTTTTTGTTGCTTTTATTAATACTGTATTCTTTAATTATTGTAATTAAAGTAAAACGTTTTAATTAAAGTAAAATAAATAAATAAATATAAATACGAAGACCTTAAAAAATGATAATAATTAGTTTTTAGGGTTACGTAACCAAAGGGTAAAACGGGACCCTATTACTAAGACTCCACTGTCCGTCTGTCTATCACCAGGCTGTATATCATGAACCGTGATAGCTAGACAGTTGAAATTTTCACAGATTATGTATTTCTGTTGCAACTTATACTAAACAGAGTAAATTTTTTTTGAATATGTTTTTAAGAATTATTTCATGTTAACATTTTTTTTTGGAAATTTCTTGTTAATTTTACTTCCGAAAGGGCAGGCAAAAGACCTTTACCCTATACAACCTCGTCAGACATACATTTTTTAGAGTTTTTTTGCTCGATATGCATCGATCAAAGCGAGTCCGACCTTCACTGCAGCACTGACATCACTGAACGTCACTGTCACTGACCAGTACGGATAGCCTAGTACAGAATATATGCAACAATATCATTTTTCACTGACACTGATGGATACGTCACGGTACGGCACTGTGCCGTCATTGTGCTGTGGCGGGAACGAGTTAACCTCCAAATCTCCTATTAAGGTTATGGTAAACTTGCCACCGCTTTACTATAGCCCCTGACTTGACGGACTATGACGACTTTGACTGTTTTGAAACACTTTATGCCCGATTTATGAAAAATCGGGTCATAATTTGATGCAATATATAACTTGACACTGGCTAAATGCACAAGCCGTGCGAAGCCATAATTAATAGAAGAAAAAAAAGAGATTTAGTAGGTGGAGTTTCTATCCCTAAACAGCCTAAATATCCTGTTTTACAATACTAGTATATTGGCAGAAAGCAAAATGCTTACCTATAGATTGAAACGTGAACTCCCATCGTGGTGTCTTCGCGTATTTTCCTGTCAATCTGAAAAGAGATAATTTATTTATTTATTTATCAGAAAAACTACATCTACCATTACAGGATTCCCCAATGCAATAGTGTAGTTAAAACAAATTTAAATTAATTATAACAAATAATCCATAAAGCTACTTTTTGGAATTCACTCTTCCCGCATTGTGAATACGTCAATTTGTTCTAAATAATTACAATTATTTATAAGACAGGCTAGCTTTCGCCATGACTGAATTCGAGCCCTATGTACAGTCGGCTGCATAATTGCAGCCCTCGGTAGAGTTCGAAAATTACAATTTTCGAAATGTTTTCATGCTTATAATTTTTGTTTGATAAATTGATGAGTTAGAAGACTTTAAACTTCAACTTAAGCAGGTGTCTAGAATCTTGCTTGTGTTGAAAACATTCTTATAACAGCCGTTTTGGAGCTCTACGGTGGGTCTGTAATTATGCAGCCGACCGTACTTGTATACAGGCTGTTTTCCACAATTAGACCCTTTTTAATTGGGTCCTTTTTGCGTAAGGCGTAGGCTTGCCCAGCACCTACTACCCTTTCAGCTTAGCCAACCATGTCCAGAGGGAAAGAACTTGTCAATACTTCTGGAGCCAACTAAGCCGCGGGTTTCATCACGATGTTTTCCTTCACCGTAAGAGCAATGTCAATAAGCGCACATACATTTTTCTTAAGAAAAATTCATTGGTGCCGGGCCGCGATTCGAACCCACGACCTTCAGAATGAAAGTCGAGGTATCTGCCACTAAGCCAACACCACTCCTTTGGGGCCCTACTAACCTTCTCTCTCTTCTGGTCCTTAGTGAGCGCCCTCGCCTTGTTCGCCTCTAAGTGCGTCTTCTGCCGCTTAGCGATCTGCTCGCGGACTTTAGCTTCGATGGCGGTCGGATCTTGGACCGCCTCCGTGCCCAAGGCACGCATTAGATTTGATATCCTAGACACAAAAAAAGTGGTTGTCTGTAAAATCGGTTTACGGACGATAATTTTACGTGATAACGTCACAAGAAAACGATGAAAAATTGAGATTTTTTTCTTCTTTTTCTCCTTTTTTTCTTTGCTTTATATTTTGTTTTCTTTATATAGGTTAAGATTAGAAGATTATATATAAGTTTAGTTTAGATTATTGCTCAGAGTGCCGATTAGAAGAATCGGCACTCTGAGCAATATTTTTTTTAAATACTCTGTTTCCTAAGTTACCATGACGCATGACGTCACACAATATTACCGTGACACTTTTTTGTGAATGCAGATGTTCATCAATTTATTAGCCGTTATTACGAAAAAAAAACAAATATATCCACAAATACCTATTATATTTTAAAAATAAAGTCGCAAAAATTTTAGAAAATATTATGATTGTTTGCTGTTTATCTTTATTAAGATTAAGAAAAGGAAAGATTTTTTGTTTGTAACGAAATAGGTTCCGAAACGACGGGACAGATTTTGATGAAACTTAGTGTGAGGATAGATTGATTATTTGGGAATAACGTAGGATATTTTTTATCCCGATATTCCCACTAGATTGGGGCCTACGCGGGTGAAATCGCGAGGCACAGCTAATGTCAATTTCTATACTAATATTAGAAAGAGAAAAGATTTGATTGTTTGTTTGCATTGAATAGATTTCGAAACTACTGGACCGATTTTGATGAAACTTGTTATGAGGATACATTGATTCATTGGAAATAACATAGACTACTTTTTATACTGATATAAATAAATAAATAATGCAGGACATTCCACACATCGCCATCTAGCCCCAAGCTAAGTAACTACACTTGTGTTATGGGTGCTAGACAACTCATATACTACTTATATACTTTTCTTTTGTAAATATATACTTATAATACATAGAAACAACCAGACCACAGATAAATATCTAAGCATAAATACTTGTCTGAGACGGGAATCGAACCCGCAACCCTGTGTTTGGCAGTCCGGCATGGCGAGTGCCAACTGGGTCTTTATTTGCATTAAATAGACTTCGAAACTACTAGACCGATTTTGAGGAAACTTGGTATGAGGATACATTGATTCATTGGGTATAACATAGTACTTTTTTTATCCCGATATTCCCACGGGATTGGGAGTTAAGCAAGTAAAACCGCGGAGCGCTGCTAGTTTTTTATAATTTACCTGAGTTTTGGTTCCGGAGGCGCCTCCAGCCCAAGCCTGACCTTCTCCTGTTCCTCCTTCCAAGCTTCCCTTCGGCTCTGTCTTCGCAGCTTCTTACGTTCCTTCTTAGTTAGAAACACTGGCATATAAGTGGGTTTCAGTGGTTCAGCTGTAAAAACAATGGAGAATTATATTGAGGTAGTTGTGAAAAAAAAACCGCCATTTTGTGGCGGCGGCCATCTTGGTATGATATTGATCAAACATAAATAAAATAAATAAATATTGCAGGACATTCCACACATCGCCATCTAGCCCCAAGCTAAGTAATTACACTTGTGTTATGGGTGTTATATAGACAACGGATATTCTACTTATATACTTTTCTTTTGTAAATAATAATACATAGAAACAACCAGACCACAGACAAATATCTAAGCATAAATACATGTCTGAGGCGGGAATCGAACCCGCAACCCTGTGTTTGGCAGGCCGGCATTGTGACCATTGTGACAACTGGGTCGTCAGAGCTGGGTAAACATTACATGTCTAATTTACTTTTCAAACAAAGAAAAACCAGCCAAGCGCGAGTCTGACTCGCGTACGAAGGGTTCCGTGCCATTATATTACCCGACGGAAAAACAAATGCAAAAAACCCTAAAAATAAAGTATGTCAGACGAGACTGTATAGGATAAAAGTGTTTTGCCTGCCCTTTTAGGAGTATAATAAACAAAAAAAATAGTAAACATAAAAATAACCTAAAATTCTTAAAAACCTCTTGCATTTTCCTGTTTTTAGTATTTGTTGTTATAGTGGCAACAGAAATACATAATCTGTGAAATTTTCAACTGTCTAACTATCACGGTTCATGAGATACAGCCTGGTGACAGACAGACAGGCGGACCGACATCGAAGTCTCACTAATAGGGTCCCGTTTTGATAGATAGATAGATAAATTCTTTATTGTAAACACCATTTTCAAATAACATTAAATAAAAACAAAGCTTAAGTCTAAGTGTTACAAAAGGCGGCCTTATCGCTCAAAGCGATCTCTTCCAGGCAACCCTTGAGGTACGGAACCCTAAAAACTAAATCAAAATCGGTCCATCCGATGCCACAGACAGACACGTCAAACTTATAAAATAAATAAATATTGCAGGACATTCCACACATCGCCATCTAGCCCCAAGCTAAGTAACTACACTTGTGTTATGGATGCTAGACAACTCATATACTACTTATATACCTTTCTTTTGTAAATATAACACTCCTGTAATCAAAGTTAAAATAGTAAATTGAATACAGAGCCATCTAGCTCGCAACTTTAGTAATTTACATAGTAATTATTTTTCCCGAGTCTTAATCGCGTATTTTTGGAGTTTACTCCTTAAGAATCGATTTTCATATATAAGGCGCCCGGTATGAGAAAAATCCGAGGGGTAAAACCTACTAACAAGTAACGAAAATCGTGTCACGTTTTTGGTGCGCACCTTTAGTGCGCAACTTTCTAATTTGGCTGTGAGTGTATTGCGTATGGTTAGATACTCGTACTTCAGGAGTAAACTCCAGTCGTGCGTCGGAGCTGACACACACTTTTTTTTTATTTTTCTTACCTCGACGTTTCGACTTTATTACAATAGTCATGGTCGCGAGGAGACCCGGCAAAACGAGGTAAAACAATTAATAAATACAAATAGTGTGAGTTTGAAAAGATTTTTTATTTTAAAATTGGCTATATGCCCAAACCGTGTGAAGCCGTTAATTGATAAAAAAAGCGTTATCTACTTATCGTTCATTTTTTTATCGAAGTGCGCTCCTTTTGTAAGATAGTGTGGTTTTATTCCATTATTTATATTGTATCCTAACTGTCAATTCTACGATTCAACTAGTCTCATTGGCTAAATGTGCAAGCCGTGTGAAGCCGCGACTCGACAAAAAAAGCGTTATCTATGCATATCGAACTAAGAACATAGAACTTATCGTTTGATTTTATCTTTTAATCAAAGTGCGTTCCTTTGTATGATAACGTAGTTTTAAACCATTTTATTTAATATTTAATCAATATAAGAGTTTTTAAATGCAATCATGTCAGAAAATCAAAGTTTGGGTAATAGTTCGGAACCCGGTAAGTAACGTATTCATCGTTTTCAAATGACATTTTTAACTGTCCGTCTGTCTGTTCGTGTGTCACTACGGATTACTTTCCTCAGGAACGGGTGGATCTAGCAAGTTGAATACAGACTAGCGACCCGCCCCGGCTTCGCACGGCTATATTATGCATGTATTATACATATAAACCTTCCTCTTGAATCACTTTATCTATTACAAAAACCGCATCAAAATCCGTTGCGTAGTTTTAGAGATCTATGCATACATAAGGACAGACAGCGGAAAGTGACTTTGTTTTATACTATGTAATTATACTGAGCCTCAGTATAACCTCAGTAACTGAGGTTTATAGTTCCTATTAGGTGTATAAAATCAAGGTCCTGAGTCAACAGATTAAAAGATATGAGCAAATTTAAATTTTGCGGAAGCTTGTATGCACCAAAATTTACCTTAAAGTGAAAAAAGCGCTCTCTCCATACAAACGTAGTCGACTGTTTCCTCCCTGGATAATGACACTAGCACAAATATTTTTGTTGCATAAAACCTGCCATGGCTATGATCCTATGTTTTGGTTTTTTCATTTTCTAATTATTTTAGAAATTAAGATTTCAAAAACAAAGAAAAAAAAACAAAACAGAGGCATGGTCATGGCAGTTATAAGTTTTGTGCAAAAAAAAATTTGCTCTAGTGTCATTATCCAGGGAGAAAACTGACGACTACGTTTGTATGGAGAGAGCCCCCGGTACCCTTTCCTCTTAAGAAAAACAATTACTATTAGAAATCGTTGAGTTTAAAAAGTAAATGATAGATCGATAGATAACTTTATTCGTACAACACAGGAAGAAACAGAACACTATATACACAAAGTAAAGTAATAGCTAGAAAGTATAAGTTGCACAAATGGGCGGCCCTATCGCTGAAAGCGATCTCTTCCAGGCAACCTTTGGATGGAAAATAACTGATTCAGCTTTAATAGATATTTATCTGTGGTCTGGTTGTCTCTATGTATTATAAGTATATATTTACAAAAGAAAAGTATATAAGTAGTATATGAGTTGTCTAGCACCCATAACACAAGTGTAGTTACTTAGCTTGGGGCTAGATGGCGATGTGTGGAATGTCTTGCAATATTTATTTATTTAATGGTTTGGTTTATATTCCAATTTATTTAACCTTGTCACAGGTTCTACCGGAGCAAGCAACCTGCGGCCGTTGCGTTTCGCCATCGTGCAAGGCGGCAACTTGGAAATATCACCAGATAGATGCACCGCTAACTTAACAACATATAATGAAGGAACAGCTTTGATCAATCGGCCGGTTCGCGTTAACGAAAAGGTGAGGCAACAAGTTCAAATATATTAAGGCGCTCTTCCAGTACCATGTGTAGGTATTCACATTACCTTAGCCCCCGCTCTCAAAGACGTAGCGTGCTGCGTGCTAACTGTTATATTTGATCGATATGCAAAACATTTTAGCATTATTATCCACAAATATAGTTCCTAGAGGTCAAAACCTATTATTTGATTCATTTTTAGAAACTAACGTTAACTATTTTTGAATAAAACCCGATAAACAAACTAACAATTCTCTGTTTTCTAACATTTTTTTTATTGAACGAATTTGTTCATATCATGTTTTCAACCACAATAAACAAAAATATGGTTATTAAACTACAATATCCATTTATATCCAAATAACAAAAAAAGAGTATTTGATTACTTAGAGTTGCTTAAAACAAAGGTCGATTTTGGTAGCTTTATTAGCACCTGCCCTTAAGGTCAGGCGGTAAATAATGCTCCAGAAGATGGTTTAGCAGCATATATTGTAGGTTTCAGTCGGTATTTTCTACGATTACAATAGTTTTATTTACGTTCCTCAATTTGAAAATCACAAAACCATTGCTAGATGTAAAAACAACAGTGTTGCCACCTAACTAAAAATAATAGTGTTGCTATTCTTTGAAACAAAATCGATACTAATATTCGATGATCGATTAACAAGAAAAATATCTGAACTAATTTACATTACCTACATTGAATACCTAATTGATACTAAATGAAAAATGATTTATATTACGTGGCGAATTAAATTATGTAGGTTGATTATTGTTGAGTGTTAGACTTGGTTGGTAACAAATAGTAAAGCAAGATCCCGACTACCACCAGGCCTTCGTCAATACATATAAAATTATTTGTCCTGAATGACGGATCAACGCACAGCCTAAACCGCTGATCGTAGAAACCTGAAACTTGGAGGGTGTGTTCTTTGTGTGACGTAGGCATCCGATAAGAAAGAATTTTCCGAAATTTTACTCCTAAGGAGGGGTGAAAAAGGGGGGCAAAGTTTGTATGGGACAACGCGATTCCTTGGTCCAATCATAATTAGAACCATTTTCGACTGTGACGCGGACGAAGTCGCGGGCAAAAGCTAGTAATTTTATAAATGCTGGAATTTCTCAGCGCACACCTCCACAGTCGTGGACGATGTGGAATTATAAAGAAAAAAACGTGTGGCACTCGGGGACTGCCGCGGTAAAGCTAATGCATCGTACGAGCTTCGTACAGTCGTACCATATACATACACGTTAAGCGAACGCTCGGCCTAGCTACATGGTAGGCGGAGAGGGGGTGTTAGGTTTTATTTTCCATACGGAATTTCTTGATTCGGTCGCCACGCCCAAAGCCCGCGATAAAAGCTAGAAACTCATGGGGGGTTTTTAGACAACAGTAAAGCTTCAGGCCCCCGTGACTCAAAAACCACCTACGGTCAATGACGACCCAGTTGGTACAGTGGTCACCATACCGGACTGCCGAACGCAGGGTTGCGGGTTCGATTCCCGCCTCAGACATGTATTTATGCTTAGATATTTGTCCGCGTAGGAGTTGAATTTTTCAAAATCCTATCTCATCGGATGGCTACGTCGCACAAAGAACACACCATCCAAGTTTCAATTCTCTACAATCAGAGGTTAAGGCTGTGCGTTGTACCGTCAGTCAGTCAGTCATTCAGGACAAAGCATTTTATATGTATAGATTTACAAAAGAAAAGTATGTAAGTAGTATATGCGTTGTCTAGCAGTCATAACACGAGTGTAGTTACTTAGCTTGGGGCTAGATGTGTGGAATGTCCTGTAATATTTATCTTATATCTTTAAATGAGCAATTCTTGTTTATATATTATTGGAATCTCGGAATCGGCTCCAACGATTTTCATGAAATTTGGTATATAGGGGGTTTCGGGGGCGATAAATCGATCTAGCTAGGAATCATTTTTAGAAAATGTCATTTTATTCGTGTTTTATCGAAACTTGCTTTTTTTTATCTGAAAAATATGACTCTTCCTGACATCTATTGGCGAACTACTAATACTATTTTTTGTGAGCAATAAAGTTATTCCAGCAGATGGCGTTGTTAAGTAACACGAAGTCAATGAGTGTTTGCTTTGAGGTTAGACTAAGTAAAAAAAAATAAAAAATACCGAGCAAAGCTCGGTCATCCAGGTAGTTATTATAATGATCGCTCCATGTTCCAGGTGTACCTCCGTTACGTCGACATTAGTGGATGGCAGACAGGCGCCTGCACACCATTTATAAACATCGGGTTTACAGATCTCAACGGCTATCCTCTAACCCAAACAGTATTCACTAATGTTCCGAACAAAGCCATCAATTGGAGCGCATGGTTGAAAATCAAAGATAACGAGAAAGGCAATATATTGCACTTTTATGTTAATGAGAAAGGTAAATGAATTAAGGGCAGGTGCTAATAAAGCTACCAAAATCGACCTTTGTTTTAAGCAAAGTTAGTAATCAAACACTCTTATTTTGTTATTTGGATATAAATGGATATTGTAGTTTAATAACCATATTTTTGTTTATTGTGGTTGAAAACATGATATGAACAACTTCGTTCAATAAAAAAAATTTTAGAAAACAGAGAATTATTAGATCGTTTATCGGTTTTTATTCAAAAATAGTTAACGTTTGTTTCTAAAAATGAATCAAATGATAGGTTTTGACCTCTAGGAACTATATTTGTGGATAATAATGCTAAAATGTTTTGCATATCGATCAAATATAACAGTTAGCACGCAGCACGCTACGTTTTTGAAAGCGGGGGCTAAGGTAATGTGAATACCTACACACGGTACTGGAAGAGCGCCTTAAAAAATAAAAATCTTGTGTCACGATGTATGTTGCCAATAAACTCCAAAACTACTGAACCGATTTCAATCAAATGTTCACATGTACCCGTATTTTGGTCTAACTTAGGTACTGGATAGGATAGTTATCATCTCAATTATTAGCTTATGTCGTGAATGAAAATGAATAAAATGTATCAATAAATGGTTTCTTAAGCAAGTGTTTATTTACTGTTTAGTTTTATGAAGTTCTCATAGATGGCGGTGTACGTTGATTCATCGATAAAATTCTTCAATATTGTTTGACATCTAGGTTGCAAATACACCCAATAGATGGCGCTGAGTTCAGGACTTACGCGGGTGAAATCGCGGAGCGCAGCTAGTTATCATGTATATATCTACCTAGCATTTTCCCGCATAGATACTACTAGCTGCGCCTTGCGGTTTCAACCGCGTAAGTCCCGATCCAGTGGGAATATCAAAATAAAAAGTAGCCTATAGCCTTCCTCGATAAATTGACTATCCAAAACAAAAATATTTTTTTCAATTAGAACAATCTCACCCCGTCGTTTTTGCGTCGGGGTTTAAAAACAGAATATAATAGAACGGAACCTTTCGTGTGCGAGTACGACTCGCACTTGACCGGTTATTTGATATTCCCACGGGATCGGGACTTAGGTGAAATCTGTATAATAACTTTGCTCTATTCAACAGGAGAAGTGCACTATGGGATAAACGGAGAAGAAAAAGGAGTGATCTTGTCAGATGTCAATACCAATGCAAAGTTATGGGTTGTAATAAAATTATTTGGTGGTCTCCACGAGGTGAAATTGGTAGACCCTGAGTCATTAGAAGCAGTTCAATGCCCGAATCAGAATCAGGCAGAAGACGGAGTAGAACACCCGAATCAGATTCAGGTCAAAAACGTCCCTAATCACAATGATATTTCACGTAAGTTATTCTAATATGGGTGTATAAAATGGAAAGTGATATCTGTCAATAATTCCACAGCAAGGATTCAACACTTTGACTAGCTTGAGCAAAAGAAAATGGAAGAAAGAAGAAATACAATATTTCCAACCTGTTTTTCCACGGATCCGGGCACTTCAAACACCATCGAAACAAGGATCCAGCAGCCACTACGCTTTCAAAGACCTTACATCAGGGATGTTTCCAACAACATAGAAATATTTCCTGATGAATTTACCGTTAGGTTAATAAGACCCGCGAAAATAATTACTATGAATAGAAATCGTGTGAGTTTAACAAGTAAAAGTTTTGTTTTCCAATTTGTTAAAAAAAAATCACAACCTACCATTAAAGCTGAATCAGTTTTTTCCATCCAAAGGTTGCCTGGACGAAATAAGGCCGCCCATTTGTGCAACTTATACTTTCTAGCTATTACTTTACTTTGTGTATATAGTGTTCTGTTTCTTTCTGTGTTGTACGAATAAAGTTAGATAGATAGATAGATATTAATTTATTGCACCACAAGAAGCACACAACATATTCATATAACAAACAAACAGATATAAATTGTGAGATGAGTTGTGTGCTGAAGTGGTGCAGATAGGATACTGCTCAGTGATATATTTGCATAATTAATGCAAAACACTGATTTTCAGCAGCACCTACACCAAGTGCGTGGACGCCGCATTGTGCACACCAGCATTTAGTAAAATAACAAAATAAAACAATTAAATAAATCTAAAATCGATTCAATCAGTAGACAAATATAGGTAATATGTAAATAATTACAGAGATAAACAGAGATAAATAAATATATAAACATTTATATAGTATAGATATATTTTAGAAATTAATAAATAATTTTGACGACGATTATAACGTGTATAAAGTTATTAAATAAATATATGAGGGATAAATATAAGTTTACATAATCATGACAAATAAATAAGCCATCAAATGAGAGTATGTAGAAGAAATTAAGGCAAAAGTAGCCGCTACCACCACTTTGTGTAGTATTCTGGAATTCGAATTTTTTGCTCGTTGAGAATATGTAAGCGCAATAATCTTTTGAATTTTGGCATTGAAGATAGGTGCCTAATGGGCGGTTGTATATCGTTCCAGCATTTCGTGGCTTGGAAGCGGAAACTACCCTCAAAAGCAACCAATTTGTGTCTACAATGTAGCAACTGCAATTTAACAAACCTCGAATTGTTTGACCTTGCGAACTTTAATTTAACAAAGAGATATTTCGGTATACGATGTTTTATAATACCGAACATAAGACCAGCGAGATGAATTTTACGTCTAGATTCCATATTGAGCATGTTGGCTATTTATTTTATTTTTTAGTTATCTATTTATCTATCTACCCTTGTCACAGGTTCCAAGGGGACAAGCAACCCGCGGCCGTTGCACTTCGTCAGCGTGCAAGGCGGCAACTTGGAAATATCACCAGATAGATCCACCGCTAACTTAAAAACATCTAATGAAGGAACCGCTTTGATCAACCGGCCAGTTTGCGTTAACGAAAAGGTGAAGATGGTAACAAGTTGAATTTAGACGTATAAAACCAACTACGCATTACACCAACTTTGATTTAGAAACAAACAAAAAATGCGCTAAAAAGAATAAAATAAAATATTTTCTTATGCTCTTGTTAATAAAATAAAAAGAACTCAAAATATTTAAATAATAATTTAAACTTGCATTAGGAAAATTAAAACTTTACACATTGTATTAAATCTTTGCGATTTTGCGTCCCGTTCTGGGAACAGGTCGCGTCATGTTACCGTAACTTGATACTTTTGTGTAAATGCAGGTGTTCCATCAATTTACTAGACGTTATCACGTCAAAAATACAAAAAAGTAGTACTGCGAAACGCCCAGATTCGTCCTTAGCACGATGCTAGAGTATTAAAATCGAATCGTTTCGAGGGCGAAGTAAAAAAAACTGTAAAATCCGGTCACCCAGGTACTATTCTATTATAGTCTTATTTTATTATTTCTTTCTTGTAATATATTTTTCCAGATATGCCTTCGTTTCTTCGCCGTTTTCAATCCTTTATCACATAAGCCATTTATACACATCGGGTTTACGGATTTCAAAGGTTCTCCTCTAACCCAAACAGTTTTCAGTATTATTCCGAAAAAACCCAAAAATTGGAGCGCATGGTTGAAAATCGAAGAAAAAGGCAAAGAGAAAGGCAATTTATTGCACTTTTATGTTAATGAGAAAGGTAAATCACGTTCTATAGGTATATGTACTAGTTTAAGAATGGGTAGGTAGGTACATTGTTTTTGAACTACATCTTTTGATTGATTTTGCGAAGGAACATAAATTATTTGGGTAGGTAAATTTAATTATTTTCATTTATTTCACACAAATACACACCAGACTCTAAAGCGTCTCAAAAACCAGATTTTTGAAGGAACGTGATGTTCTATGATTTTCGCGCGTTGAAATCTCAGGAACTACTGGTTCGAATTGAAAAATGATATTTGTGTTGGATAGTTCATTTATAAAGGAAGGCTATTGCCTACTTTTTATTAGGATTTCATAACAAAAAGATAAAAAAGGGACCCTTTAACTAAGACTCCACTGTCCGTATGTCTGTCAGTCACCAGGCTGTATCTAAAGAACCGCGAGAGCTAGACAGTTGAAATGTTCACAGATGATGACTGTTTCTGTTGCCGCTATAACAACAAATACTAAAAACAAAATATAACGGTACGGAACCTTTCGTGCGCGAGTCCCACTTAGCCGGTTTTTTGATATTCCCACGGGATCGGGACTTGATAAAGATAACTTTGCTCTATTCAACAGGAGAAGTGCACTATGGGATAAACGGAGAAGAAAAGGGTGTGATTTTGTCAGGTGTCAATACTGGTAGAAAGTTATGGGCCGTAATAAAATTATTTGGTGGTCTCCGCGAGGTGACATTGGTAGACCCTGAGACATTAGTCGCAGTTAAATGCCCGAATCAGAATCAGGTAGAAGACGGAGTAGAACACCCGAATCAGATTCAGGTAGAAGACGGAGTAGAACACCCGAATCAGATTCAGGTCAAAGACGTCCCTAGTCACAATGATATTTCACGTAAGTTATTCTAATAAGGATGGAAAGTGATATCTGTCAATAATTCCACAGCAAGGATTCAACACTGTGACTAGCTTTAGCAAAAGAAAATGGAAGAAAGAAGAAATACAATATTTCCAACCTGTTTTCCCACAGGTCCCGGCACTTCAAACACCATCGGAACAAGGATCCAGCAGCCACTACGCTTTCAAAGACCATACATCAGGGATGTTTCCAACGACATAGAAATATCCCCTGATAAATTTACCGCTAGGACAAGGAAACTTAATATTGGTACGGCATTTGGTAACAGACCGATAGGCATTAACGAAAAGGTAAGAAGAATTATATATTATGTGTAAAAGTGCATTCTAGGGTAGTAAACGCTAAGCCATTTTTTAGGGTTTTCGTACCCAAAGGATAAAAACGGGACCCTTTCACTAAGACTCCTCCTATCACCAGGCTGTATCTCACGAACCGTAATAGCTAGACAGTTGAAATTTTCGCAGATGTTGAGTTCCGTTGCCGCTATAATAACTAATACTAAAAACTAAATATAATGAAACGAAACCCTTCGTGTGCTAATCCGACTTGAACTTGGCCGGTTATTTGTTTTTTAAAACCTGGCGTATCGAGAAATTCGCAAATTCCATGGTCACAGGCAGACCGAGGCATTAGTCTTACAGAAATATATGAAATTTAATAAATAAATAAATATAAATATTGCAGGACATTCCACACATCGCCATCTAGCCCCAAGCTAAGTTACTAGACTTGTGTTATGGGTGCTAACGGATATACTACTTATATACTTTTCTTTTGTAAATACATACTTATAATACATAGAAACAAATAGACCACAGACAAATATCTAAGCATAAATACTTGTTTGAGGCAGGAATCGAACCCGCAACCCTGTGTTTGGCAGTCCGGCATGGTGACCATTGTGCCAACTGGGTCGTCAGTATATACGCAGAATTGATAAAGCGACACAAAACTACATAAACTACGAGTTTTTTGTTAATTTGTTTTAACAAAAAACGAATTTAACGCGATTATATCTGTAAATTAGTTTCATTATTTATCTGTGTGTCAAATTTTGGTCTGATTCGTGTATTGGTTTGAGCTGTGCGTCAGCATTTCAGTCAGGACTTACTTCGCCATTCCATCTACTCCAATGTGCTTTAAAAAATCGGCTTGGCAATAATGGTTTGGCAACTGTAGCTGCAGTTAGCACACAATTACGTCTAAAAAAAATGGACGTGTCGCGGTTCACGCGTTTGGAATGAAGCCCCTTCGACCCTTTTTTTTTCAATTAATTTTATATGTGGGAGATATATAAATATGTAGGAGATTAGTTTTTATTCAAGTCGTATGTAATAATGTCAGATATTTTTTTTACTAGATGGCGTCACATGCAAAATTAAATCGCGCAAGCATTGTGTTTTTATCTATACTGACATTATAAAGCTGAGGAGTTTGTTTGTTTGAACGCGCTAATCTCAGGAACTACTGGTTCGAATTGAAAAAATATTTTTGTGTTGGCTAATTCATTTGTCGAGGAAGCCTATAAGCTACTTTTTGTTTTGATATTTCCACGGGATCGAGACTGAAACATAGATTTTTGAAATATAAGAGCTTTTTGGATATCCGGTCCTTGGTTTTAATAGTACAAACCTTTACAGTTTTTCGTTTCACATTTTTTCGTAACACCTAACATTTTCTTAGGGCTAAGTACCCTTACATACTCGTGATAAGGAACTTCGTTCCAATACTAATATCCCTTTGTTCCAGATATACCTTCGCTATGTAGACATTTGTGAATCGGAAGTCTATGATACCTACATAAGAATAGGGTTCACAAGAAATAACTCGTTACATCTCGGCCAATCAATATTTTATGCTGGGTACGGAATTGATGCTGGATATCAGGGTCACTGTTTAAAATGTTACGACAACGAGAAAGACAAATTATTGCACTTTTATGTCAATGAGAAAGGTAAATAACATATTTTCAAATTTAAATAAAATCTGAAATAAGTTACGTTTTTGGTTGCCATGTTTCGGAGTAAAAGATTGTTCCATTTTTAAATTACACGACAGATATGAGTTTACTATGAGTAATTCATCTGGCTTAAACACGACAGATAGGGATCTTTTGCCGGCCGCTTCTCGCATGTATTTTGCGAGTACAGTAATTTCGATTTATCTCTAAGAAGGTTGTCAAAATAAAACTCTTTCCAAGCGTTTTCGAGAAAATATTTTAACTTGGTTTATTCAACAGGAGAACTACACTATGGGATAAACGGAGAAGAAAAGGGTGTGCTCTTATCAAAAATCAATACCGGTGAACCGCTATGGCTAGTAATACAATTAAATGGTGGTCTCCGCAAGGTGAAATTGGTAGACCCTGCGACATTAGACGGAGTTGGACGCCCGAATCAGAATCAGGTCAAAGGCGGAGTAAAACATCCGAATCAGATTCAGGTCAAAGACGTGCCCAATGACGAGTTCCTTGATATTTCACGTAAGTTAATCTATAAGGGTAAAGTGGAAAATTATATCTGTCTAGAACTCCACGGCGAGGTTTCGTTAAAGAGCGTGACTGGCTTTACCAAAAGGAAATATGACGACCCAGTTGGTACAATGTTCACCATTCCCGCCTCAGACAAGTATTTAGGCTTAGATATTTGTCTGTGGTCCGGTTGTTTCTATGTATTATAAGTATATATTTACAAAAGAAAAGTATATAAGTAGTATATGAGTTGTCTAGCACCCATAACACAAGTCTAGTTACTTAGCTTGGGGCTAGATGGCGATGTGTGGAATGTCCTGCAATATTTATTTATTTATATCCAAAAAGAAGAGATAACGATAACACAACAATTTGACACTGGTTATAGTATGCAGAAAATACAAAAATCATGCCAAGTCATTAGTCATTCATTACTGAGAGAGAAAAAAACCGGCCAAGTGCGAGTCCGACTCGTGCACGAAAGGTTCCGTACCATGTTGTAAAGGATGTCGACTTAAATATTTTTTCTGTTCTTAGTATTTGATGTTGAGCTTAGTAGTGCGTGAAGGAGTAACAAACATCCAAACTTTCACATTTACAATATTAGTCATCATCATCATCATGTCAGCCCATGCACGTCCACTGCTGGACATAGGCCTCCCCCATACGACGCCACAAACAGCGGTCCTGAGCCGCCTCCATCCACCGACTACCCACGATCGCTACAATGTCGTCGGTCCACCGGGCAGCTGGTCTCCCAACACTCCGTTTCGCGTTGCATCGCGGCCGCCACTCGAGAACCTTTACTCCCCAGCGGTTGTCAGTTCTGCGAGCTATATGACCTGCCCATTGCCACTTCAGCTTACTAATCCTGAGGGCTATGTCGGTGACTTTGGTTCTTCTACGGATTTCCGTATTTATGACAATATTAGTAGGATAGGATTAATTTTGTGTTTACTTGTGTTTTGTTTTTACGGTGCAATAATGTGTTTATCCACCTTATCACAGGTCCCAGCACTTCAAAGACCAGCGGTGCAAGCAGCCTGAAGCCGCTGCGCTTCCACAGCACCTACAGCAATCAAATAGTAATATCCTCTGATAGAACCACCGCTACGTCAACATTACTTCTTCATACTGGAGTGACGTTCAGCGACCGGCCAGTACGCATTAACGAAAAGGTAAATCGATCGAATATCGGGGTAAAAAGTAGCCTATGTCACTCCCAATAAATAAATAAATATTGCAGGACATTCCACACATCGCTATCTAGCCCCAAGCTAAGTAACTGCACTTGTGTTATGGGTGCTAGACATACTTTTCTTTTGTAAATATATACTTATAATACATAGAAACAACCAGACCACAGACAAATATCTAAGCATAAATACTTGTCGGAGGCGGGAATCGAACCCGCAACCCTGTGTTTGGCAGCCCGGCATAGTGACTATTAGGTCAACTGGGTCGTATATTTAATTACTTACTATACATAAATACTTGTTTTATTGAATTGAATTGAACTTTGATTAAATTGAATTTGACTTATCCATAGTGCCTGTGTTCCAGGTATGCCTTCGTTGTTTCAAGGCTAAGAAACGGAATATGGGAGGCCTTATTGCTAATTTAACGATCGGGTTCACAAGTGTCGATCCCGACACTCTAGCCGAATATGTACCCCCTATGCTAGACCCACGGGATCCCGACTATTCTGCACATAACGGATATTGGATCAAATGGTTAAGAGATCTATACTACAAGAGAGACGTCAAATTATTGCACTATTATGTCAATGAGAAAGGTAAATTCTATTAATATTATAAATGTAAAAGTTTGTGTGTGTATGGTTGTTACTTCTTCACGCAAAAACTATAACAACTAAGTACCACTCCGCTCCTGTGGGCAGGCAGCCTAAAATAAATTTACTTTTACTTCTAGCTTTCTGACTACGAAAAAAAAAAGTTATGGCGTGACCAAAGTCAAAGTCAAAAAAAAATATTCCTTTGGATGCTTAATACAACTGTAAATAGACCACATAGAAACGTCTTAAAAAAAATCCAGAACAACTTTACCGATTTCATCAATCTTTTTAGGGTTCAGTACCTTAAAAGGTTATAGGATCACAAAAACCCTTATAAGATCACTTTCTTGTCCGTCTGTCTGTCTGTCACCGATTTTTTTGTAGAAGGTTCTAACAGAACCGAAAAACGTTGCGCATAAAATTATTATACCAATGAAACCGCGGGGCGCAGCTAGTAGTATAATAAATCATTGGTTTATTCAACAGGAGAAGTACACTATGGTATAAACGGAGAAGAACTGGGTGTGATCTTGTCAAATGTCAATACCGGTAAACCGTTATGGGCAGTGGTACAGTTATTTGGAAATCTCAGCAAGGTAATATTGGTAGACCCTGAAACGTTAGACGGAGGTAGACGCCCGAATCAGAGCCAGGTCAAAGACGGAGTCAAACGCCCGAATCAGATTCAAGTCAAGGACGGAGTCAAACGCCCGAATCAGATTCAAGTCAAGGACGGAGTCAGACGCCCCAATCAAATTCAGGTCGAAAACGACCCGCTTATAAACAAAATAAGATCATTATCCGTCGATGGACAACAACCAACCAGATACCAGAACCTTGTCCCTTTAATCCTTCACAGGACTAAAAGTAAAAACATTAAGAGCATACAAAACGACGACGGTGTAATCGTTGGACGGTTAGAAAGCGCATCCAGTAAGTCTTACGTATTCTCAGCGCAACCAATACATTCCGGACAAACCATCATAGTCCAGATCATTGGTACAGAACAAAACAACCAAGGAAGCTTGACCATCGGCCTCACTTCATGCGATCCAAAATCTCTGACGCCTCACGATTTACCAGACAGCGTAGAGTCACTGCAAGACCGTCCGGAATACTGGATCGTCTATCCTGACGCTGCGAGCGGTCTTCGAATAGGCGACGAATTAGCTCTGACATTGACTGAAGACGGAAAGATGGAAATCAAAAAGACCAGCTCCGTCGCAGTCTTTCACGTGGACAATACAATAAAACTTTGGGCATTTCTAAACATTTGCGGTACAACGAAGACAGTAAAGCTGCTCGTTTCGAAAATGGGACAGAATAAGAATGCGAAAAAAAACCAGAAGAAAAAAGATCAGAAGAACAGTACAATGGTATCTAAGACGAAAGTTGACGCATCTATGCCTTCGACGAGTAAAGCAACCCTGTCTGAATGTACCATCTGCCTTGAAGACCAGGTCGACAGCGTTGTATACAAATGTGGACACATGTGTATGTGTTACAAGTGTGCAGTCAAACAGTGGAAGGGCGAAGGGAGTGCTTCCGGAAGATGTCCGATGTGTCGCGGCGTTATAACTGATGTTATTCGTACCTACATACCTTAAAGTACGTAACATTATAACACACCATGCACGGTAGTCCTACTAATATTATAAATGTGAAAGTTAGTTTGTGTGTGTGTATGTTTGTTACTCCTTCACGCTAAAACTACTGAACCGATTGCAATTAAATTCGGTATGTAGATAGCTGAAGGCCTGGATTAACATATAGGCTATATACTTTTTATCCCGATATTCCCACGAGATCGAGACTTATGCGGGTGAAACCGCGGGGCTCAGCTAGTCTTCTATACATATAAAATGCTTTGTCCTGACTGACTGACTGATGGATCAACGTACGACCTAAACCGCTGATCGTAGAGACCTGAAACTTGGAGGGTGTGTTCTTTGAATTCGAAAAATTCAAACGAAGTCACCGGCGACAGCTAGTTTTAGTTTAAACGATCTAGTTGGCACAATGGTCACCATGCCGGATTGCCAAACACAGGGTTGCGGGTTCGATTCCCGCCTCAGACAAGTATTTATGCTTAGATATTTGTCTGTGGTCTGGTTGTTTCTATGTATTATAAGTATATATTTACAAAAGAAAAGTATATAAGTAGTATATGAGTTGTCTAGCACCCATAACACAAGTCTAGTTACTTAACTTGGGGCTAGATGGCGCTGTGTGGATTATCCTGCAATATTTATTTATTTATTGTAATATTTATTTGTCCTGACTGATTGATGGATCAACGTACGACCTAAACCGCTGATCGTAGAGACCTGAAACTTGGAGGGTATGTTCTTTGTATGACGTAGGCATCCGATAAGAAAGGATTTTCTGATAATTGACTCCTAAGGGAGTGAAAAAGGAGAGCAAAGTTTGTATGGGACGACGTGATTCCTTAGTCCAATCTACTAATCCTACGCGGACGAAGTCGCGGGCAAAAGCTAGTATAAAATATAAATAAAATAATAAATAAATATTGCAGGACATTCCACACATCGCCATCTAGCACAAACTAAGTAACTATACTTGTGTTATGGGTGTTACAAACAAAAAAAATCATCTTTATAATATTAGTGTAGATTGATAACTTCCTCCATTTTTAATGTCGGTTAAAATATATATCATTTTCCTCAATGATACAATTAACAAGTCTAATAATAAGAACCAACTGATAATAAATTATCTGGAAACATAACAGCTCTGTTACTTGTGCTTTAAACTCGTACCGGTAAGCAAATAATTATTTATTAAAATACTAGCTGTCCCGGCAAACGTTATCTATATATATAAAAGAAAGTCGTGTTAGTTACACCACTTATAACTCAAGAACGGCGGAACAGATTTGGGTGAAAATTGGTAGGGAGGTAGCTTAGAGCCAGGAGACGGACAAAAGATACTTTTTATCCCAATATGCCCACGGGATCGGGACTTACGCGGGTGAAACCGCGGGCCGCAGCTAGTTTGCTATATAAATTTAAAAAAAATCATACAAATCGGTTCAGCCGTTTAGGCCGAGTTTGGCAACTATCACCGCGACACGCTTGACATCAATATATAGATGATACTAACGTCACTCAATTGTTTTGCCTTCCTGGAACCTCTCCATTAAAACTTGAACTTTATCGTAAGGTATTAAAGTTCAAATTGACTTTTAAGTATTATTACGAATCGTTTGCATGGGTATTGGGAGTATAGAAGAGTGTTGTTTAAAGACATTTTCAGGCAATTTTTTATTTTTTTCTCTCCGTAAGAACCATCCTCGTACCTTATGGAATATTCTAAAAAAAGAATTAGTGAAATCGGTTCAGCCGTTCTCGAGATTTGCGCTTAGGAACACTTCAGCAATTAATTTTTATATTATAGACTAGTTGCGGTACACGGTTTCACCCGAGTACCAGTAGTTACGTTTTAACCCTCAAACTCACACACAAACACACACTCTCACCTTCTGGGCAAAGGTAAATCCCGCGTACCCAGGGTCTTAAGATCCTGGGGTAAAGTGGTAATTCCTTAGCCCAGAATCCTTTGCAATCACTCATCCCTCCAAATCCATTATTTCACTCCCACCCTTCCCACTCACTCACATCTACACATTTACCCTTACAGTTCACACTTCACCCTCACTGTAGCTGTTAGTAGTCAAATTAAAATTAATTATAAAATTAAATAATAATTTACCTATAATCTAAAAATTCTAAAACATCAAATATCAACAATGTATAAACTTTTGTAAAAATAAAAACGCTTTAATATATCGGAGTACCTACCTACATAATGTATAAGTCAATTGTAACTAAAATAATTTGGATTCCACGATACAGGCATAGCCTAGTGTGGAATCTACCGTATGTTCTGTATAATGTAATTTTCTTTTTTGGTTAATAAATTTATTTATTTATTATTATTTATTAATTGTCAAATTATATTTTACCTTAATATGCCTCAAATAACTTTAAATTATTCCGATCCGTCAACCGACTGGACCGATTTAGATGAAAATGGGCATAATGGTAGTTTAGAGGATGAAGAAGGACATAGGACTTTTGATCTTGAAATCCAGGTTCGGGACTTACGAGGATAAAATCGCGCGGCAAGTTTTGTTCCAACAAAATTATGCAATTAAATGCAAATTAACATAATTAAAATAAAACATGTCAAGTTTTTTTCTTAATCCCACCAAAAAAAACTAGTAAATCTGAAATTTTAACTGTTATTTTTTTTCAGATTTTGAAAAATGAAGATAATAATCGCCATTGGAATATTAGCCTTATTAACTAAGTCATACGAATCAAAATCGATCAACGAAGAAAACGAACTGATACACAGCGATTCTCAACCTTTGACAGACAGTTATAAAACCGTCTACGCAACAAACGTTATAAAAACGAAACGCAGCACCAGCAACGTATACTCCCAACTTTCCGATAGTTACTCAAGCTTACTCGGTAAAAACCAGAAAAGAAAAAAATACCGTTTAAAAAAAACTACCGTCACACAAACTCATATTATTAACGGTACGGTATATAACAGTGATAATTTACCGGTAGTTAGTAACAGTTCGGTATTGGCTAAGAAAAAGGGTAAGAGGGGAAAACATATAGTCAAAGGAGCTGGTTGTGCTACAGGATCGACTCGGAGGAGTATAAATGGCGTTTATTTCTGCATACCTGATGATTCTTATGAATACAGTGACAGTGACAGTGTCGATGATGATTTTTATTAATTTTATAACTATGTAGGTATAAACCGTTTATAATAATAAATAAGTCTGTATAAAATAAAAGAAAAATAGAATTGAAATATTATTTTTATAAAGTTTTTTTTCTAAAGATTATGCTTATAGGCAGTGTCAACAGTTAAGTAAAAAACTACCGTTGCACAAAATATTTATATTAATAACAGTAAGATAAAGGGTAAGAGGGATAAAAATATGGTTAAAGAAGCTGGTTGTGCTACAGGATCGACTCGGAAGAGTATAAACGGTGTATATTTTTGCATACCTGATGATTCTTATGAATATAGTGACAGTGATAGTGTCGATGATGATGATTTTTATTAATTTTGTAACTATGTAGGTATAAACCGTATAAATTTAAAACAAATATGAATAAGTCTGTATAAAATGAAGAAAAAATGAATATAAATATTACTTTTCTAAAGATTATGCCCATAGACAATGTCATCAATTTTAGGTAAAATACAAAAAATACCGTTAACTACCGTTTCACAAAATATTCATATACGGTAAGAGGGATAAAAATAGTTTAAAGAAGCCTGTTGTGCTACTTCTCAGATTTTATTTATTGTCTTTTGTATTTACTATTCTCTTTAATTATCTCTTATTGATTTTTTTATTATTTATGTGTATACTATGTCGTGTGTTGGTTTGAATAAACTATATTCTATTATTTTGTAAATATATACTTATAATACATAGAAACAACCAGACCATAGACAAATATCTAAGCATAAATACATGTCTGAGGCGGGAATCGAAACCGCAACCCTGTGTTTGGCAGTCCGGCATGGTGACCATTGTGCCAACTGGGTCAATTCTCTTAGCATTAATATTTTTTCCTAGAAAAATATATACTTATTTAGTTTAATTATTATAATTCTGTGATAAGAAAATTATTGTTAATTATAAGGAAAAATGATTCATTTAAATAACTACTAATAAAATTAATAAGAAATAACTGTTTGTTCTGGTCAGTATTTTATGGTCTTTGTTTTTTGACCGACTTCAAAAAAAGGAGTTTCTCAATTCGTCGCGTATACAATGTGTTTCAACGAAGAGGTTGTAATATGAAAGGGGGTTGTTCTAGACGACTAGGCGAACAACTTTTGTACTACGACTTTTGGAAATTCGCAACGTTGCTATGGTTACCATCAATGTTTTCTTATGACGTTATCACGTCAAATTATTGTCCGTAAACCGACTTTACAGACAACCATTTTTTTATGCTCACAATGATCTACTTTTTATCTCGATACTAGCAGCGCTCCGCGGTTTCACCTGCGTAACTCCCGATCCCGTGGGAATACAAATAGCCTATAGCCTATAGAAGAGTTTGTTTGTTTGTTTGAACGCGCTAAGCTAAGGAACTACTGGTTCGAATTGAAAAAATATTTTTGTGTTGGATAGTCCATTTATCGAGGAAAGCTATAGGCTACTTTTGATCCTGATATTCCCAAGGGATCGGGAGTTACGCGGGTGAAATCTATACATATAAAATCCTTTATCCTGACTGACTGACGGATCAACGCACAGCCTAAACCGCTGATCGTAGCGACCTGAAACTTGGAGGGTGTGTTCTTTGTATGACGTAGGCATCCGATAAGAAAGGATTTTCCGAAATTCCACCCCTAAGGCGGTGAAAAAGGGGAGCAAAGTTTGTATGGGATAACGCGATGACTTGGTCTATTTTCGACTTCTAAACGGACGAAGTCGCGGACAAAAGCTAGTATTAGTATAGATTCCCACGGGATCGGGAGTCACGCGGGTGAAACCGCGGAGCACTGCCAGTCATATTTAACCACAGTTCTACGTCTCGCGGTAAAACGAGTAGGTAAATGAGATAAATTTCTTATCGTTATTATTCGGTGTAAAGTTCAAGCAAAACATGTGTTTCTGCAGTTTAATTTATATATTCAAGTAGTGTGAGTTTTTGTACATTTAATCCGGTAAATATTCTTTTATTTTCTATTAAATTAATATATGATAATCTATAGTAATATTGTAAAGCTGAAGAGTTTGTTTGTTTGAACGCGCTAATCTCAGGAACTACTGATTCGAATTGAAATTTTTGTGTTGTTCAAGTAGTGTGAGTTTTTGTACATTTAATTTGGTAAATATTCTTTTATTTTCTATTAAATGAATAAAATAATTTGTTCATTACACATAAAATAAAAAAAATTAATAAAATAATTTTTCATTACATATATTACTCATACCTACTTTCGGAGTATGAGTAATGAAAAATAATTTTTCATTACTCATACTCCGAAAATAGGTCTAAAGGTGCCTGAAGAGCGTGTTGAAAGTTGAACTTTCAACCCTAGGGAGAATCGCTTTCACTGACAGCTGTCATGTCAAATTATGGCTTCGCGCGGCTTGTGCAATGTGCTTGTAGCCAGTATCAGTGTCATTACGCATTAGGAACTTCAAAAACCTAACCTCCTTGCTTTAGGTAACACCAAAGAATAACCATTATGGCTTCACACGGCTCATGCATACTGCCAGAGGCAGTATGGAGTATGGAGTCTCTCGTTATTATGAAGAATTTTATGTATTATTCGTAATGAAAAGCACAGTGTTAGTACAAGTAGCACAAGTACAGTTACCTCGGGTAAAAGACTCATTAAGTCCCTCGAACTATTAGCGCCCTCGCTGCGCTCAGGGGCTATAGTTAAGCGGTGGCAAGTTTACCATAACCTTAATAGGAGATTTGGAGGCAACGAGAAAACTTTGACACTGATTTTTACTTTCACTACACTTGTGCACTTTCACAGAACTAAATTGAATAACATTCCACCAGAATTATACAATTCAACTCGGGTTACAACTAAGTTTCATGAAAATAAAACTGCAGCACGACATGTTGTAAACTCGTTCCCGCCAAAACTCCGGTTTTTTAATTTGTCTGACAAATAATTTGTTTCCACAGATATCCCCACGGGATCACAGACGCCATACACAGCGACATCGAAGACAACCACGAATCAAAAGAAGTGTTGGAAAGCTCACAAAAAGCAGTATTTTTTATAATATTAATCAGTCATTTTTGTCCCACTGCTGGGCAAAGACTGGCCTTTCATCAGCACACCCCGGTCAATTGTGATACCTAATCTTTAAAAAGCCCTCAAAAAGGTTTCAAAATTTGTATTTTCATACAAAAGCCCTCATAAAAAAGGTCGTATAAATAATTTGTATTTTCATACAAAAACTTTTGATAAACATTTATAAAAAACTAATAAGTATCCCTGACAAGATTCTAACCTGCAATATACGAAACCTTCTTGTAATCTATTATTTAGCAAGTAGTTAATTAATCTAGTTGAGTTTGTAGCCCTAAGGATTAATGCAAATTGTATTGTTTAGTGTTGGCTTAGCAAGATTTGTACATAAAGCCATAAAATTTTATTATTTATTCTTCTTTCATCTTCTTGTATAGCAACAATTTTAACGAAACCACGCTCAGTTTTGCATCAACGAAATTATTTTATATTTTTTAAAGTTTTGGCTTAGCAAGATTTGTACATAAAGCCATAAATTTTGTTATTTATTCTTCTTTCATCTTATTGTATAGCAAAAAATTTTAACGAAACCTCGCTCAGTTTTGCGTCAACGAAATTATTTAATTTTTATGGCTTAGCACGATTAGTCGATAAAGTCATATATTTTTGTGTTTAACAAGATTTGTTCATAAAGCCATCAAATTTTAAATTTTGTCTTAGCGAGATCTGTCCATATAATTAATTTATCTATCTCAAACCTCTATAGCGACATTATTTAACGAAACCTCGGCGTCAACGGATCGGCATAAAAATGATTGAACCAGTCGTCTTAGTGTTGGGGATTATGTCGCTTATGGCCCAAATCCATAATTATGGCATAGATCCTAACGACCCTCAACTAAAAGACATAAGAGTCCGAAGATCTATAGATTCGAACCACCACACGAACAAAATAACAGATGAAATAACAAAATTTAAGCAAAAAATACGACAAAAAAGAAATTGGAACATATTTTCTAAGAAACAAAAGATTATTTTAACAAACGACACTGTTTATAATAATGATAATAAAACCAATGGTTATGGTTATCAAAGCAACGGTTATAATAATCTAACCAACGGTTACGACACTCAAACCAATGGTTATGATTATAAAACTATCGGTTATAATAATCGAACCAATGGTTATAATAACCAAACCAATGATTATGGTTATACAAACAATGGTTATGGTTATCGAGGCGTACTTCAAAATGACCCTTCGAAAAACACACCAATGCCTAATTCAACAGTTTACAATAATGGTTTGAAAGGATACAAAAATCTTAGGAACGATTATGGTTATCAAAATCCAAAGCGCTATAACGCTTTATTAAATTCAAATATTAATATAACTTCATCAAATAATAATTATAACGGTTTTGATAATAGTATGAATGGTGGTTATGGTTTTAATAATTATAATAACACACCGTATTTGACTAATAATCTAAATAATACACATAACGGTTACAACGGAAATATTTTTAATATAAGATACAATAATTCGCAATATAATAGGCCTAGCGCATATAATTTAAATTTTCCATATCAAAAGAATTCAAAAGTACAGTACAGCGGACCGAACAGCACTATTTTTAATAATGGAAATAATATAACCAACGGTTTTTATAACCAAAACCACGAAAATAATATAACCAACGGATTTTATTACCAATATAACGCACCAATCGGAACTTTTGGCAATGGTTATAACACAAATAATGGATATAACGCACCTAACGGAACTTTTGTTTCTAGATATAACGTAAATAACCAATATAACGCACCGAACGGAACGTTTGGCTATGGTTATAACGCAAATAAAAGATATAACGCACCTAACGGAACATTTAGCAATAGTTATAACACAAATAATGGATATAACGCACCTAACGGAACTTTTGTTTTTAGATATAACGTAAATAACCAATATAACACACCGAACGGAACTTTTGGCAATGGTTATAACGCAAATAATGGATATAACGTACCTAACGGAACATTTAGCAACGGTTATAACACAAATAATGGATATAACGCTCCGAACGGAACTTTTGGCAATAGTTATAACGCAAATCATGGATATAACGCACCTAACGGAACTTTTGCTTATGGATATAATGTAAATAACCAATATAACGCACCGAATGGAACTTTTGGCAATGATTATAACAGAAATAATCAATATAACGCACCAAACGAAGCTTTTAGTTATAATTATAATCAATATAACTTACCAAACGGAACTTTTGGCTATAATAATAACCAATATAATGCACCGAATGGAACTTTTGATTATAATTATAACACATTTAACGGATCTTTACCGAATAATGCAAACGAAACTACAACAACGCCTAAAATAGCAATAGCCACTGTAATAGGAAGCGTAGGATGTCCAAATTTTATGAAATCCGTGTCACTTTTTGGACAAAAATTATGTGTACCTGAACAAAAAAAAGAAATAACTCTCGAAGATGATTATGATTATGGCGATAAGAAATAGATTATTTTAATATAGATAGATAAATCATTTGTTACATCATTTATCTTCGATAAATGGACAATCCAACACAAAAATAAATATTCAATTCGAACTGATTCCGTAGCGAGAGCTTTATAATATCCCGTTTTATATATCTGTCCCGGTGTCTGTGTTTTGCCATTTACAAAAAAAAAAGGAAAAATAAAGTAAAAAAAATTGAATAGAGTACTCAGAATAGAGAATTCTCAGACCTAACATACACAAAAATTTCATACAAATCGGTTCAGCCGTTTAGGTGATCTAGATGTTCTAGATGTTTAGGCGAACAACTTTTGGAAATTCGAACTTTTAGTTCGAAGTTTTCGTCTGTAACAGCTGATTTTCAAGTAAAAATCCCCTCAGAATTATCGAAAAGGTTCGAATTTCCAAAAGTCGTAGAACAAAAGTTGTTCGCTTGGGCGTCTAGAACAACCCCCTTTCGTATTACAACCTCTTCGCTGAAATAAATTGCATTTGCGGATAAAGATATAAAATATATAGATTATAAGCCTTAGTAATATTTAAGAAAAAGTTCTCCTTAAGAGGAAAGGGTACCAGGGGCTCTCTCTATACAAACATAGTCGATTGTTTCCTCCCTGGATAATAACACTAGAGCAAATATTTTTTTGCATGAAACTTATAACTGCCATGGCCATTTTTCTTTGTTTTTTAAATTTTAATTTCTATGCTAATTAGAAAATGAAAAAAACCAAAACATAGGGGCATAGCAGTTATAGGTTTTATGGCACAAAAATATTGATGCTAGTGTCTTTATCCAGGGAGGAAACAGTCGACTAACGTTTGTATGGAGAGAGCGCCGGTACCCTTTCACCTTAATTTCGAACTCGTGTCCTGCAGCTCACGTGGCTAGGAGGGTCGTAGGTTCGAACCCCACCGGGAACATCGTTTTTTTAAGCTATTTAATTATAATTTAATTTGGTAATAACGTAATTTTTTTTGTTAAACATAATTAAATTAAATTAATAAAATATTGTGTTTTATTCTTTATATTGAGTTCTGAATGATGCGTAGTCTTAAGTCCAGATAAGCTGAGAGTGTGGAATAGGAGCTGATGGACCTAACCTACAATACATTAGGGTTCCTTTGTGAGCGTGATCACTTAAAAAAACCCCATGAGTTTCTTGTGCCTTCTTCTCATTGATGGGCGCGTTCCGAAGGCACACATCCTAACTTAGTTTTTAAGACGTTTTCAAGTGGTCTATCTACAATTGTATTAAGCATCCAAAGAAATAAAAAAATTGACTTTGACTTTGTACAAAAAAACGGGACCTATTCCTAAGCCTCCACTGTCTGTCCGTCTGTCACCATGCTGTATCTCATGAACCGTGATAGCTGGACAGTTGAAATTTTCACAGATGATGTATTTCTGTTGCCGCTATAACAACAGAATATAATAAATAAATAATAATAATAACTATTGCAGGACATTTCACACATCGCCATCTAGCCCCAAGTTAAGTAACTAGACTTGTGTTATGGGTGCTAGACAACTCATATACTACTTATATACTTTTATTTTGTAAATATATACTTATAATACATAGAAACAACCAGACCACAGACAAATATTTAAGCATAAATACATGTCTGAGACGGGAATCGAACCCGCGACCCTGTGTTTGGCAGTCCGGCATGGAGACCATTGTACCAACTGGGTCGTTAAATAATAATAGTTATTAACCTATTATTTATCTATATTGTAGTCTGCGCCCCGCGATTAAGTCCCGATCCCGTGGGAATATCGGGATAAAAAGATTGTGTTAATCCAGGTCTTCAGCTGTTTCCTTAACGAGTTTCATTGCAATCGGTCCAGTAGTTTTTGCGTGAAAGAGTAACAAACATACATACACACACAAACTTTCACATTTATAATAATAGTAGGATATAGCAAGCCGACTCCGAGTCCGACTCTTTCGATATTTCTTCAGTAAATGTCCCTAAAAGCCCATTTACAAAAAAAAAACCGTTGAGGGCTACTTCTGTGCACCTTAACGATCAACTTTTGGATATTCGTTATAAAAAAAACCATACCAAAAAAATAAATGGTTTTGTATGTAGTGTATGTATAGTATTATTTTTAAGCAGTCTAGAGGGCGGTAAAAAATTTATGCAGTCTAAGGGGCGACTAATTTATTTTTATGCAGTCAAAAGGGCAGCAAATTTGTTTTTATGCAGTCAAAAGGGCAGCAAATTTATTTTTATGCTATCAAAGGGGCAGCTAATTGCCAACATTATCATTTTTATGCAGCCAAAAGGGTGAAAAATTGCCAATATCATTTTACGCAGTCAAAAGGGCAGCAAATTGCCAATATTATTATTTTTGTGCAGTCCAAAGGGCAGCAAATTACCAATATTATTATTTTTATGCAGTCAAAGGGCAGCAAATGCCAATATTATTATTTTGTGCAGTCCAAAGGGCAGCAAATTACCAATATTATTATTCTTATGCAGTCAAAGGGCAGCAAATTACCAATATTATTATTTTTATGCAGTCAAAAGGGCAGCAAATTACCAATATTATAATTTTTATGCAGTCAAAAGGGCAGCAAATTACCAATATTATTATTTTAATGCAGTCAAAGGGGCACAAATAATGACTCCGCTCCTGGCGACAGAAACCCACGCTACGCTATTGTATGTTGTACAAATATAACTAATGATGAAACGAAACGCTTATTGCGGACATAGTACTTACTTGGAGGTCGCAGCTGCTGCGGATGCTCCACCAGGTTGGTGATGGCGTCTTCATTGATGTTGTTCACGATGTCCTCGTCTCCTACATTACACGCTGAGACGCGCTCGATGTCCGTCTGTCCATCCTGAGAGCTGTCAGCTGACCGCTTACGTTTGGACGCACGCTCGTCCGGTGTCATTAGGATTACGCTGTCCCACCTGGTAATAGTAAGAAGACCCAGTTGGCACAATGGTCACCATGCCGGACTGTTAACACGGGTTGCGAGTTCGATTCCCGCCTCAGACAAGTATTTATGCTTAGATATTTGTCTAAAATTTCTAAGCATAAATCTGAGGCGGGAATCGAACCTGCAACCCTGTGTTCGGCAGTCCGGCATGGTGACCATTGTGCCAAATGGGTCATAAATTAAGGTCGCGGGAAGTCATTGGACGCGGAGAGCATGCGACCGATCGCTCTGTTAGTCTTTGGGGGAGGGTCTATGTTCAGCAGTGAACGTGTTGAAGCTGATATGATGATGATGATGATGATGGTGGTGGTGGTGGTGCTGATGATGATGATGGTGATGATGATGGTGATGATGATGATGATGGTGGTGGCGCTGATGATGATGATGGTGATGATGATGGTGGTGGTGGTGCTGATGATGATGGTGGTAGTGGTGGTGGTGGTGATGATGATGATGATGATGGTGGTGGTGGTGCTGATGATGATGATAATGATGGTGGTGGTGTTGATGATGATGATGATGAAGGTGGTGGTGGTGATGATGATGGTGGTAGTGGTGGTGATGATGATGATGATGATGGTGGTGGTGGTGGTGGTGCTGATGATGATGATGATGATGGTGGTGGTGTTGATGATGATGATGATGATGAAGGTGGTGGTGGTGATGATGATGGTGGTAGTGGTGGTGATAATGATGATGATGATGGTGGTGGTGGTGGTGATGATGATGATGATAGATATAGTTTAGATTAGGATTGTAAAAACACTCACCACTCAATTTCTGGCACGCGATCCGAATCAGGCGTGTCGTGTGACAACAGAGCCAGCTTCGTGGCAGATGAAATACCAGTCTTGCGAGCTATTTGAGATATTTCGTTTTGTAACTTCTCTAGTTGAGCCTGGAATGTTAAATGAAATATTATATTACTAGCTTTTGCCCGCGACTTCGTCCGCGTAGAATTAGTAGATTGGACCAAGGAATAACGTTGTCCGATACAAACTTTGCCCCCCTTTTTCACCCCCTTAGGGGTAGAATTTCGGAAAATCCTTTCTTATCGGATGCCTACGTCATACAAAGAACACACCCTCCAAGTTTCAGGTCTACGATCAGCGGTTTAGGCTGTGCGTTGGTCCGTCAGTCAGTCAGTCAGTTCAAAACAAAGCATTTTATATGTATAGAGTACTGGGTGTCCCGGCAAACGCTGTTTTGCCACATACAAAAAAAAAGCCAAAAAAATGGTTGTCTGTACAGTCTGTTTACGGACGATAATTTTACGTATATTTTTTTCTTTATATATTTTTTCCTTTTTTATAAGTATTCTATCCGTCACTTGTCACCATAGCACAAGCCCAGATGAGAGGTATTCTTATTAAATACGGACGATAATTTTACGAAACATTGGTTGCTATGAAACGTGCGCGTTCCAGGAACGTGAGCGATGTCATCACACTTTTTTGTGAGTGCTGCCGGTGTTCATCGATTTAATAGACGTTATCACGTCAAAAACTAGATGTTATTCGATTCTCAGACCTAACGAATATAAAAAAAAAAATTCATACAAATCGGTTCAGTTGTTTAGGTGATTGGTAACTAACACCGCGACACGAGAATTTATATATATAGACTAGCTGTTGCTGATCCGTCAGTCAGTCAGTCAGAACAAAACATTTTCTATATAAAGAATGATTTTTTTACATAGGTCTTCAGGGCTAAACTATAAGAGATAGAGAAACTTACTAAAAGGAGTTGCGTAGCCGATTTTAATAAAAACTGAAACTGCATAATTCGATTTTTGAAAAAGTCGAACCTGTTAATTTTCTAAATACAGTCAAAATCTGTTATAACGACATCGAAGGGACTACTCATATTTAGTCGTAAAAACCGATAGTTGTAACAACCGGTGACAGGTATTAAAAGGCCACTATTGCGTAATCCATTCGTCTACAGCATCTTTATCGAGCCGGGAAACGTTGAATCCAACTAGACGAGCAAACAAAATCTTCACCAAAACGTTGAGCAAAATCGTTTGCTTTTTGTTGAAGAATTGTTCCATTTATTATTTGTCCTTTGATATTTAAACCACTTTAACAAAGCTTCCTCAATCTTCGTATGCCGCGTTGTTCTGGCTCGTTTCATTTTCAAAAAAATTCTTGTCGTAAAGGATTTGAAATTTCTCCCTTTCTTTCCAAATGTTGAAATTGTCGAGTGTGATACACCATATTCTTTTGCCAGATCTTTGTTTGGAATTCCTTTTTCTAGCTTTGAAATAATACGCGATTTTTCTTCGATATTGATTTGGTTTTCTTTTTTGCGACATGTTACAATTTTCACAGTTAACTCAACAATATGTTTTGTATATATATATACATACAACAATATGTGCGTCTTGTGTAAAGATAAGTAACAAACTGACTTAAGAGATATGACGAAGCGGGCCTTGAGGCTACGGCATGCATGTGCTTTGTTTCTAAGAATTATAAAAGACCCTAAACTTTGTTTACTTTTACGATAATAGCCATTGACCATTATACTGTGCCAGATGTGGATACTGTTACCTATTCAAATTGTTTACAATACAGCTGAACCGGTCGTTCTACAGATATAATTATCCGAAAAATTAACCAAATGTGGTCGCTTAATGCGGTATGTCGTAGTAAACAATGTCGTAAAAACCAATGTTTTCCGATAAGGCGGTCATATAGCATTCAGCCAGGACCTTTGATTTTGGTCAATTTAACCGGTATGTTGTTCTAAACGATGTCGCCATAAACGGTTTTGACTGTAATATCTACCATATATTTTTGTATAGTGTTGCCGATAGAGTTCAATTCCTGGAAGCAAGTCTAGTTAATTAGGTTGGGGCTAGATGGCGATGTGGGGAGTGTCCTGCAATATTTATTTATTTATTATTTATTTATAACTAGCGACCCGCTCCGGCTTCGCACGGCTATATTATGCATGTATTATACATATAAACCTTCCTCTTGAATCACTCTATCTATTAAAAAAAACCGCATCAAAATCCGTTGCGTAGTTTCAAAGATTTAAGCATACAAAGGGACATAGGGACAGAGAAAGCGACTTTGTTTTATACTATGTAGTGATAAATGTCTTTCTTTCTTTCTTTCTTGATCTTAAAAGGGTTCCTTTTTACCTTCAGAGGTATAGAACCCTAAAATCATTTTGTATAGATATAATAACTAATAACTCGTGTTAACCCGAGTTGGGCGGGACATGTGGCTCGTAGAACTGATGGCCGTTGGGGCCGATAAGTCTTAGATTGGAGACCACGTACCGGAAAGCGGAAGGACCACCTCCCACTAGATGGACGGACGACTTAATTAAGGTCGCGGGAAGTCCTTGGACGCAGAAAGCATGCGACCGATCGCTCTGGAAGTGTTTGAGGGAGGCCTATGTTCAGCAGTGGACGTCCTGTGGCTGATATGATGAAGGTTTCTTACCTTCATACGCAGCCTCTCAGCCATCTGCGTGAACTTGCCCGGCTCGTGGAACCTTAGAGGCCGTCGGGTCCGCACTGCAGGCCGGGCCGCGAGCCGCGGGTCCTGCCACGCCGCCGCCACGGCCGGCTCGGTCGACGCCGCACCAGACAGCTGCAAGCGGAACTCCTCGCGACGTTTCGCTCTTATGTTCGCCTGGAGAAGAAAAAAAGGCACTTATTTTTTTATTATGACAATTTTGATGACAAAAATCAACTTGTTTGTGACGAAAACCCATTTTTATGCAACATGTTTCAGACAAAAACGCATATTCTTATTACAAAAAGCTACTTGTTAATGACAAAACCCCATATTTTTATTACAAAAATCAACTTTTTTATGACAAAACCCCATATTTTTATTATAAAAATCAAATAGCCAATATAAAGCCTATATTTTTATTATAAAAATCAACTTGTTTATGACGAAAACCCTTATTTTTACTACAGATACCAACAAGTTTATGATAAAAACCTACATTTTATCACAAAAATAACATATTTATGACAAACCCCCTTTTTTGTTTTTAAAAGCCATATTCTTATAACCATAACCAATATTTTGCGTGGGACTAGACGTGTTAGAACACTCAGGATACTGAACATTGCCAGCTTAAACAATGACATTATGGTCAAGATTTAACTTCAAATACTGTTTTGATGACATTTTTTTGTGAACAACCGAAAAACAAATATTATAACGTCGAAACCAGTTTCGAAAGAAATATTATTATTGGAACGAAGTTCCTTATCGCGCGTTGCGAAAGGAGGCAAGACGGAAACAATTAAGACCAAAAGTTGTAACGACACTTTTTGCTATAGTTGAAAGCTGTGCGGCGTGCGCGTGTTTCTCTTTCTATCTCTCTCTCTCTCTCATAGAAAGCAAGTCAGTTATTTTCGTTTCGTCTTTCTTCGTTCCATCCGGGTGTCCTTTGACTCCTCTCAAATTTTTTTTTTTTAGTAACCGGCGGAAATGGTCAAAGCGCAATAAACACTATTTCGAAGACGAAAACCAACATTTCGATGACAATAACCTACATTTCGATGACAATAACCTACATTTCGATGACAATAACCTACATTTCGATGACAATAACCTACATTTCGATGACAATAACCTACAGTTCGATGACAATAACCTACATTTCGATGACAATAACCTACATTTCGATGACAATAACCTACATTTCGATGACAATAACCTACATTTCGATGACAATAACCTACATTTCGATGACAATAACCTACATTTCGATGACAATAACCTACATTTCGATGACAATAACCAACATTTCGATGAAAATAACCAACATTTCGATGACAATAACTAACATTTCGATGACAATAACCAACATTTCGATGACCAAAACCTACATTTCAATGACAGAAACCACAATATTGTAAACTAACTTTAAGCGTAGGAGCAAGATGCGTCAACTGCACACGTTTCCCAGTAGTGTCGACTGTCCGTCCGTCCCTGTCCAGGATGAGGGGCGCAGGCCCCGCCCCACCCGATAGGGCTCCGCCCGCCAGCTTCCGCTGTATCCTAGCTTGTAATTCTGCTATTTTCTGCTGTTTTTCTATCTCTTCGGGTGTCAAAGGAACTGGACCTAAAAAGTAATGGAATTTGAATTAAATACTTTCACAAATTTTCTTCATAGCAGGATTTGAACCAGATATGGTCGTCCATCTTTTCTACCGCGTCGTCACTTACCATCGTGTGACGATAGTGGTCAAACAATGACCTATCAGGGTATTGATAACTATACTAGCAAGCCGTTGAGGGCTACTTCTCTGCACCTTAACGATCAACTTTTGTTCTACGAATTTTGCAAATTAATTATATAAAAATCCATAAAATATAAGCTATTGCATCGTGCAAGCTTCGTACAGTCGTACCATATACATACACGTTAAGCGAACGCTCGGCCGAGCTACATGGTAGGCGGAGTTAGGTTTTATTTTCGTCACGGAATTTCTTGATTCGGTCGCCGCGCTCAAAGCTCGCGATAAAAGCTATGCAATAGCTTAAAAATAATAAATGAAATCCATCATTTCGAATCAATTAAAGTACGTATAATCGGTCCAGTAGTTTTAGCGTGAAGGAGTAACAAACATACACACACACACACACACACACACACATAAACTTTCACATTTATAATATTACCAGTAACGCCATCTATTGAGTAGATATGTAAACTACAGCAACCAAAAGTAGGTAACACAGCAACAGACTCTTAACAAACTCATTTTTTACAAACCTTTCCCATCCTTAAAATAGGAAAATTGAAAATCATCAAAACACGTCTTCATTTATTTACGATAAGAAGATATAACTCTAATTTTCAAGTTTCCACCTTTAAAAAAAAATCAAACCTTCATACAAACTTCCACCCCCCCCCCCCCCATTTGCCCCCCTTAGGGTTTGAATTTCGCAAAATCTCGTCTTAGTGAGCACTTACGTCATAAAAGGAACCCCCAAGCAAAATTTGAGACTCCTAGCACTTGTAGTTTCTGAAATTTCGTGATGAGTGAGTGAGTCAGTGATTTTACCTTTTATATACATATATAGAAGATAGTAAAGCACGGGCGGGATGTTGCGCCCGCGCCGCGCGCGCTCTGTGCCGCATAGACATAGAAAATGAACAGACAGTACTAGAAACACTTAAATATATTTTTTTGGGATATGTATGTATTTGTTTCTGACAAAAGTTGCAGTGGCTGCAGTCGTCACAGCTTTACTGTCTTTCAGGGTAGCGAGGTCTTTCTTACGTTCTACACTTGGACCTTAGCTGTTGAAGACTCACCAGGCTTGGAATACAGGGTGGGTTTGATGACACTAGGCGGTGCAACCGAGCCGGTCAGGTTAGCCTTGATCTGTTGAGCGCTGGCCGCTGCAGTGGTCACCGCTTTACTGCCTTTCAGGGTGGCGAGAGCTTTCTTACGTTCTTCTATCTCTTTCTGGGCGTTGGCCATCATAAGCTGGAAGAAGAGGTATACAAATGGGTGAAGTTTATTGGAATATGTCTATATGTAAATGCAGTATCTAAAGGACAAAACCCGTTATTGGCTTTCCAAAGAACAAAGTGTTCTTAAGGATATTATTTTATCATTTTTATTACTACCTCTCGTCGTTATGTTGTACAGTATGTGTAATAAGTTCACTATCAATAATACAACAATAATACTTGCTACAATAATACTATAAACAAGTATTGCACTTACAACCTTGTCATAATAGACGTTACACACAAACATAAATACTTGAATTAGAATTAATCAGTGTGATTATTATTTTCAATATGTTAGCTATGTATTTAGTTGTGTGAGTGGTATAAGCCGGCACCCGCTACACCAACCGATGTGGGTTCGATCCACAGGTTACGTTGTTGTAATGTTCAAATAGTGCTGCACAGAATTGTAAATTTTACAGTGGACAGAGACTTTTGATCGGTGATTGTACTTGTAGCGTATTAATAAATATAAACTGCATTATTTTTAGTGTTCTACATTTTCACAGGAAACTTTATCTAAATAAATATATAAATAATAGCGGGTCGCTAGTTATTCTATAAAACAATGTTTGAGTGCCAGTCACATCTTCAATAGAAGTGGACATTATCCTTTGTTGTGTATCTAGACCTTACCTTAATCCTATCAGCGCTTAGCACAGATATCTTAGAGCCAACAGTTTCACTGTCAGACAGGGTAACAGGTATGTCTACACCGTTTTTCTTCTCCCTTTCTCTCTCCTTCTCTTCTCTTCTCTCCTCTTTCCTCTCCTCTTTACGTTCATCTCTTTCATCGTGACGGGATCTGGAAGAAAATGACAATTTTTGGTAGTGAGATGTAACAATTATAGATAGGTTGATGATCATAGGTGTCACAGCGCCCTCTTTGCATAGGATGCATGGAAGCAGAAGAAAACCCACAGCACTAGCTCATGGAGTGCAGTAGCGTGGCAGATCTACGGGCTCAGTCGCTTTAATCGCTGGAGGCCTGTAGAAGCCTGCAGAAGCTGCTAGCCTTCTGGAAGGACCTGGGATGGTTGGAGTGACAAGTAGGATATTCTCACACGCACAATGGCCCAAATGATGGGGCAAGTGCAGGAACAGCTTCGTAAAACTAAACTTAACAAAAGCACCCACCTTTTAACTTCCTTGTCATGTTCAGGCTCATGTTTCCGTTTGTGCCTCGTCGATGCGGAGACCATCTCGTGAGCCAGTGCCAGCACCTTGTCCGCTAGTTTACTGGCCTTCTTGCTGTCTATGTGTGATGACAGCTTGTCTATGATCTTACGACGTTCGTAACTTGAAACGAAAAGTAAATAATTTAATATTAAAATATCCTCATTTAAAATACTATTAGCATCTTCTCTTAGCAATCAAACATCTTAAGATAATAAAATGTGACTCCTTAATTGGCTGTAGATATCTATTTGATGTTCCAGTTGACACAATGGTCACCATACCGGACTGCCAAACACAGGGTTGCGGGTTCGATTTCCGCCTCATCAGACAAGAATTTACGCTTAGATATTTGTCTGTGGTCTGGTTGTTTCTATGTATTATAAGTAAACATTTACAAAAGATAAGTATATCAGTTGTCTAGCACCCATAACACAAGTGTAGTTACTTAGCTTGGGGCTAGATGGCGATGTGTGGAATGTCCTGCAATATTTATTTATATGAAATAATACTCACCCATTGGTTAGACATGAAGATACTGTAGATAGCACAGAACTATCAGATTTACCGATAGTTCGGTATATAGCGCGGTCCAGCGACGACCGAAGGTCCTCCACCTCCCGCCGCGACAATTGGACCGCCATAGCTTCAATAAAAACCGAATTACAAGCAAAAAATCACGACAGCAAAAATCGGATTTACACTTTTTGAGGTTATGTTGTTGTACCTTGGTTTTGCTACACCATTGAAGTGAATTTTACACTTATACAATTTAGTATTGCGATTTTCAGTAGTTTTAACACAGAAATGAATGGAAAATTGGAAGATAATTCACAAAATTCTAAGGATTTATGAGAAAACTGACGTAAACATCGACATCCATAGACTAAAGAACTATTTAGATTGAAGTTGCCACTTCGTTAAAAGATATTTAACCAAGATTTTGTCAATTAAATATTTCCAAATGAAAGTGTTTTAACAAAAAAATTTGATTTTTATTTTTAAAACAGCAAAACAACCTTTTGTAGCATATTTTGTATGTAAATCTTTAATATTGTTTTAATAAATAATTGTATTACGTGTTAATTTTACCTCAAAACTGAGCAGTTATTTTACTTATGGCATACCAAAGTCTACGTGTCTATGAAAACGTCCCAATCTACGAAGAATATTGTTTCCGTTTGACTGCGTTTGACATTAAAACACTGAACAGTGGCAGACGTTTCGCAAAATTATTGCGTTACACAAAACGTTTCAGTTATTGTTGTATATTCGCGTTGTTTTGTGGTTATCGTATTTTTCATTTTTGCTATAAAAATACTATTAAATTCCCACTCCTTAATATTTTCATCTGAAAAGAAACGGATACACTCCATCACACAATTATCCAAACTTTACTTCGCCGGGAAAGCAACGAAAACATAACCTTAAAATGTCGGATGACGATGATGTGATTTTGGTTAAAAGATCAAAGAATATCCACTATGGATCCTTGGAGGAACAAGAGAAAGCTCGACTGGCGGCATTGGCCGCTGCAGCGAAGGAAGGAGCTGAAGATAATGGCGGGAAAGAGCTTGGAGACATACAGATTTCAAGTGGTGGGTTTCTCTCTTGTTATTACTATTTATTGTATTTTTTAGATAGTCTAAAGTGGCTTAGGTTTGTGTCTAGAATGCAAGCTGCATTTGTACCAGATGTCATTAAAATTGGTTCAGTATTTATGCCGCAAAATACCAAATATACATAATCACATATTTTTTACTTGATACTATTTTATTCTTATTAGATACTAGTAATGCTCTATGGTTTGTCCCACTATGAATCTATTTAAGAAACTTCCCTCCAAAATATATGCAATAGACGCTCAAAAGTCACCGCCGTAACATTTACAATCCTGTACAGTACTTTTTGAACATTATACCAACATAACCTGTGAATCGAACCCACGTCGGTTGGTGTAGCGGTCGGAGCCTTATACCACTCACACAACTAAACACATAGCTAACATGTTGAAAATAATAATCACACTGAGTACTTTTCATTCAAGTATTTATGTTTGTGTGTAATATCTATTAGAAGAAGGTTGTCCAATACTTGTTGATAGTATTATTGTAGCAAACTGATAACTTATGATGCATACTGCACCTACTAGCTGAGTACTGCTGTTTCACCCGCGTAAGTCCCGATCCCGCGGGAATTTCGGGATCAAAACTTTACTCCTTCTCCTAAACTACCACAAGGCTGATTTGGTTACATATTATTATAATAACTAAATTCATTATATCTATGTTTGAAATAACTACGGTCATAATACCTACTGTTTAAATTACCTAATGGTTGTTCCACATATTATTGTAATAACTAATGAACGAAATACCTTATGTACGAAATAACTACGGTTCATTTAACTACAATCAATTCACCTACCGTTTATTCAACTACAAAATACATTTATAGCTTAAAAAAATACAATTTTGTAAAATTCGATTCTACCTATATGACTTGGTTAGGGAGGGTGTATGTATTTTATAAAATTGTTTTTTTTTTAAACACCAGGTATTTCGTACATTAAGAACTTCATACTTGAAACATCCAATATCTTTAAAAAAACCATTAGATTAATTGTTTGTTGGCTAAATTAATTTTAGTGGAATCAAACTTAGGTAAATTAAACAGTAGTTGAATCGACTGTAGTTATTTCGAACATAGTTATAATCAACTTAGTTATTATAATGTGTAACTACTTATTTCCATCCCAATCGGTCCAATTGTTTAACCATGAAAAACAAACAAACAAACAAATCAAACTTTCGAATTGATAATATTAGTATATATTTATTGCTAGTAGTTTTGCCTGCAAAATGTCCATTTCTCTGAAGAAATTTATAACGTAAAAATTATTTGTTTTTAGAATATATGGAATTAGAAGAGGAGATAACAAGAGATAAGAAAGCATTGCTTGAAGAGTTTGAACGGAGAAGGAAAGCTAGACAACTGAACGTATCTACTGATGATGATGAGGTAATTATTAAAATAAATAAATAAATATTTCAGGACATTCCACACATCGCCATCTAGCCCCAAGCTAAGTAACTACACTTGTGTTATGGGAGCTAGACAACTCATATCTTATATCTTTAAATGAGCAATTCTTGTATATAAATATATATATATATAATTGGAATCTCGGAATCGGCTCCAATGATTTTCTTGAAATTTGGTATATAAGGGGTTTTGGGGGGCGATAAATCGATCTAGCTAGGAATCATTTTAAGAAAATGTTATTTTATTCGTGTTTTATCGAAACTTACTTTTTTTATCTGAAAAATATGACTCTTCCTGACATCTATTGGCGAACTACTAATACTATTTTTTGTGAGCAAAAAAGTTATTCCAGCAGATGGCGTTGTTAAGTAACACAAAGTCAATGAGTGTTTGCTTTGAGGTTAGACTAAGTAAAAAAAAAAATACCGAGCAAAGCTCGGTCATCTAGGTACCACTACTTATATATACTTTTCTTTTGTAAATATATACTTTTAGTTTAGTTTAGTTTAGTTTTACGGGGCTGTTTCCGCACTTAGCCTCATTATTTGGGCCATTGTGCGTGTGAGAATATCCTACTTGTCACTCCAACCATCCCAGGTCCTTCCAGAAGGCTAGCAGCCTTTTCAGGTTGCTACAGGCCTCCGGAAGAGATGCCGGCGATTGAAGAGACCGAGCCCGTTGATCTGCCACGCTACTGCACTCCATGAGCACGTGCTGTGGGTTTTCTTCTGCCTCCATGCATCCTCTGCACAGGGGGCTATCTGTGACATCTATGGTAAATAAGTGTTTGTTTAATGAACAATGACCGGTTATGACACCTATGATCGTCCGGATTTCGTTTCTTTTTAGTCTAATGATGCTGCGGGCAAATCTTTTGGTTGCTTCCGGAACTGCACTCTTTGTTTGCCTGCAGGTTTCGCTGTTTTTCCATTCTGTTTTATGTGCATCTTCAGTTTTTTGTCGTAGCCATGTTTTTATTTGGGCCTGGGGTATGGGCAATAGAGGTTCCGGACCATAAACTATTGCCGCGGCTCCCCTTTTGGCCAGTTCATCTGCTGCGTCGTTTCCCAAAGAGTTGCTATGCCCTTTTATCCATTGCAGCGTTACTCTGTTCGTATTTGCAATGGATTGGAGTTTGTTATGACATTCCATTATTAGGGCAGATGTTAGAGTATTGTTTTGTAGCGCTTGAAGTACGGATGCACTGTCAGAGACAATTTTGATGTTGAGATCCCTGACATCTCTGGCTGCAACCGCTTCTGCTGCTCTGATAATTCCAATGCACTCTGCTTGGAAGATTGTGTTTAGTTTGTCTAGAGTGGTTGATATTTTGATATTTAGGTCGTTCGAGAAGACGCCGGCTCCGGTACCATCAGTGGTTTTGGAGCCGTCGGTATATATCCTAACTTCATCGATGCCAGAGCTATCTTTCGCTTCCGCTATGAGTTGGATATTGTAACTTCTATCGAAGACGTGATAACATAAAATTTTGTCTGTAGGTGCCTCTAAAAGTGGTATTTCTTTTAGGGTCCTCGGTAGAATTTTTGTGTGCGTTGTTTCTATGTTTTGCTTCCATAGTCCGTGTGATCTTAATCTTAGGGCGGCTAGTTTAGCCTCCTCCTGAATGATAAGATCTAGAGGTCTCAGGTTTAGGAGATACTCTAGTGCGGCTGATGGGGTAGTTTTCATGCATCCTGTGGCTGCTACATTCGCTAGGCGTTGTAGGCTTTGGAGTTTCGTTTTCACTGTGGTCAGTTGTGTCCTGGGCCACCATACAACTGAACCATAGGTTAAAGACGGTCTGATAACTGATGTGTACAGCCAGAGTGTGATCTTTGGGTTAAGACCCCATTTCTTACCAACAAGTCTTCTGCACTGACCAAAAGCTATACAGGCTTTTTTCATTTTTTCATCGATATGATTCGCCCAGTTCAGTTTGTTGTCAAGTATGATGCCCAGATACTTGACTTGTGTCGATAGGGCGAGTTTAGTATTAAAAAGTTTTGGTAATTCTAGTTCTGGTAACTTCCTTTTGTTGGTGAAAAGGATGAGTTCCGTCTTTTTAGGGTTGACTGACAGTTGATGTTCGTCGCACCATTTTTCAACGATTTGAAGGGAGGATCGCATTACTTTACATAACACGTTCTCTGCACTTCCGTTTATTAGTATTGTTAGATCATCTGCATAACCAATAGTAGTGTATCCTCTTTCATTTAGTCTATTTAGAAGGCTATCTACTACTATGTTCCATAAGAGTGGTGAAAGGACCCCCCCCTGTGGGCATCCTCGGACTACTTTAGCTCTTGTGGTAGTGTTCACCACTATCTGAACCGCCCTTTTGCTGACTAGTTCTGTGATCCAGTTTCTCACAACCGGTTCCACTTCGAACTTTTGAAGGGCGTGGTTGATGCTTTTGTGCATTGTTTTGTCAAAAGCTCCTTCTATGTCTATGAAGGCCGCAAGTGTTGATAGTTTATTTGTGATCGCCGATTCTATTTTATGCACTACCGCATGTAGGGCCGACTCTGTCGATCTGCCTTTCTGGTAGGCATGTTGTTGGGGATGTAGAGGTTTATCTTTCAGTGCCCCGTCTCTTAGATGTCGATCTACTAGCCTTTCTAGTGTCTTAAGTAGGAAAGACGTTAGGCTGATGGGTCTGAAAGATTTGGCGTGGGTGTAGTCCTCTTTGCCTGGTTTTGGTAGGAAGACCACCTTTGCTTCCCTCCACATTTTTGGTATATATTTGAATGCTATACAGGCTCTATAGATTGGTATTAGATGTTTGATTATTTGGTGGGAATGCCATTGTAGTAGTGCTGGAAAGATTCCATCCAGCCCCGGGGATTTGAACGGCTTAAAGCTTTTTAGGGCCCATACGGTCCTGTCCTCGGTTACTATGTTATTAGCAATTTCCCATTCTTGAGTTGTTGGTGTGCCGTAGTGCTCGTCGGTCCACACTTGGTCTGGTGTGATTTGACATCCAGGGAAGTGTGTCCCCAGCAGTACTGCGCTAGTTTCATCGTCTGTCTGTGTGTAGGTGCCGTCTTCCTTTTTAAGGGAGCCTAGTAGGTTCAGGTTACCCTTTGACAGAATTTTCTTTATTCTTGCGGCTTGGTTAGTGGTGTTTATGCTACTACAGAAATTGCGCCAGGCCTCCGTTCTCCGGAATCTGATTCGCTTCTTGTAGTGTTGTTGTGCTATTTTGTAATTATCCCAGTCCGCAGTGGTTCTGGTGTTTTTTGCTCGGTTGAAGAGTGTCCTAAGTTCCTTGCGTAGTCTTTCGAGTTCTGGCCCCCACCATGTGCTCTTTTCCTGACGCTTTGGAGTTTTAAGAGGACATGCCTGTTCGTAACTTTGCACAAGTGCTGCAGTTAGGAACTGTACATTTGATTCTATGTTGTCAGTATTAAGTATTACATCGTTTAATTGCGCGTTACTTAATGTTTTTGTTATTGAGTTTGTGTACCTTGTTATATCGGTTTTACGGGGGTTACGATATGGAACAGGGTCTGGTAAATTATATTTTAATTGGAAACACACGCGGCGGTGATCAGAGAAGGAGGGCTCGCTCGATACGTGCCATCCCTCGATGAGGTCGACCGCCGCGTGCGTTGCCAGTGTAATATCTACTAAAGTTTGATACCTGGAACTTACAAAGGTGGGTTTTGTACCCTTGTTGATAATGTTCAGGTTTGTTTGGAAAATATATTCAATTAATAGCTCACCCCTTTTATTTGTATCCTTACTTCCCCACAGCGGGTGATGTGCGTTGCAGTCTGCGGAGATGATCAGTTCCCAGCTGTGTTGCTCGCAGTGTTGCACCAGGTCGGCTAGTTCTTTTGGTGGAACTTCGCCTTCGCTCGGCATGTACACTGAGGCTAAAACTAGGATTTTTTGGTTTTCTGTTAGAATTTTCACTGCAGTGAGGTCTCTAGAACAGAATTGATTAAGCATGGTATTTGTGATAGTTTTTGGCATGACAATACACGTTCTCGGTTTGTCTGCGTTGATGTTCAGAAGTAACTTACCACTGATGTTGTTTAGGCCGCAGATTGTGTTGTTTCTGATCCAGGGTTCCTGGATCAGGGCGACCGCATTTTGATCTTCCTCCAGCACTCTGCGTAGAGTGGCCGCCGCTATTCGTTTGTGCTGGAGGTTGTTTTGATATATTTTGAGGGAACTATGGACTACGGAGGACGTCATCTTCGTCGCTCGTAGTGCCCTCGGCGCGCCGCGGCGAGCTCGTTTCCATCTTGCTCGGACTCGGTTGAGGAGCTGAGGTGGACGGCTCAGGAGCGGAAGGTTCCGTTCCTTGAGTCGCAGGCTGCGCGTTTTCGGCCGTTTCCGTTTCCTCCGTGGAGAAAAAGCGGATGTAGCCACTACCGGACATGTGGGCTACACGGCGTTCTCTTGCATCTATCTTTTCTTTTTGGTCTTCGGGAATTCCGAGGACCAGGTGGACTGCCTTCACCTTGGATTCGGGATCCTTGGCGTTGTCGCTAACCGTTAAACTGTAGCACTGCCAAGTCTCAACCTTGTACCAGGGATTCTGGGCACAAAGGAGCCTATGCAGTGTGTCAGAGTCGGTGATGCGAGTGAAAAGGAGGAGTCCTGCCTTGATCCTCTTTTGCATCTCTGACTGTTTGATAACAGTCAGATTGGTGCCCGGTATCGGTGATACCATTTTTTTCACCTCCTCAGTCAGCCAAGTGAGTGCGTTCGCGTCTTCACACCACATCGCTAGAGCCCCATCCATAAGGAAGGGGTTGCCGCGGAAAGATGGAGCCTGCGCGCTTGAAGACGATGGAGACAGGGCGGCCTTCAGGATGCTATCATCGATAGTCTCCTTAAGCCGATCTGCCTGTTCCATCGAGAGATCCTTTAGCGGGTTGGTGACAATTGCTACTCTCAGATGTGACTGGGCCGCATCTGCGTAGCACATCGCCCGCTTGGGGTCAGTTTTCGCGCGTTTGGCATCCCCCCTGGGAGATTGGGTGTCGTCTAGGCGAGAACGCTTTGACGAAGCTTGCCCTTTCCCTTCAGGCTGTTCCTTTTCAGGAACAGTGGGAGCCGACGCTGCGGTCCGCTTACCCCGAGAACCTCTCGATTTTCGTTTCCACTTTGGCTGAGGTTGAGGTGGTGGTGTTGGGGTGGGTGGTGCTAATGACGTTGCCTGCCCTTCGCGCTGCGTTTCCGCTGCTGCGTCACATTCGCGCTGCGTTTTTGCTGCTGCGTTTGATTCGCGCTGCGTCTTCGCTGCTGCGTCGGGTTCGCGCTGCGTTTCCGCTGCTGCGTCGGCTGTCATGTGTTTGGGTTTTTTATTCCTCGGGGCTTCCTTTCTCGCGCGCCGGGTGGGGCGACTGCGTTCCGGTTGGCCCTTCGGGTTTTTAGATTCTTTTGTGACCACAGGTGTCATTGGTTTTCGTTTGTCGCTGCGATTTCGCGCGACAACGGTCCAGTGTGACACTGTGGTCAGATTTGGTATGGCCTCGGCGAGGTCAGACAGGTCCAGGCTGGAGCCTGGTCCTGAGCACAAGTTGTCTCCCCCAGAATACGAGGGACAGACCGAGCTAGGCTCGGTGAGGGATTCTCCACTACCGTCGGTAGTGGTACCCTCCTGGGGTACGTTTCTCTTTTTTTGTGCCGCCATGTTTTGAGCTGAGGATATTTTTCCATACTGCCTGCCCTGGGCATGTATGGTGCTGCTTTTTGGGGGGATTTAGTGCCCCAAGGTCTTGCAGGCCTGGTGTGGTTATGCGCCGCCACGGTTCGGCTCTGCGGGATTGGTCATGGGATTTTGGGATGGGATGGAGGTTGGAGTGAGTCATATCGCCAGGAGATTTCAGTTACGTCTATTTCTGAGGGAATTAGACCAAAAACAGGTGGCACCACGTGAAGGATGATCTCTCTGACTTGTCTTAGGGATCAACATGACCGTAGCACTCTCCCCTAAGACCATTCTGCTTCCTAGGATATCGGAAGAGATATCCAAGGAAAGGCTTAAACTACAAGCTACACCTACAGCTAAGCAGTGAAAGGATGCACAGCGTGTAAGCGGGGGGATCAGCACAACCCTAAAAGCATTAATTTAAGCCCCACCCAAATATATACTTATAATACAAAGAAACAACCAGAGTACAGCCAAATATCTAAGCATAAATACTTGTGTTAGGCGGGAATCAAACCCGCAACCCTGTGTTTGGCAGTCCGGCATGGTGACCATTGTGCCAATTGGGTCGTCAAATAAAAATACTCACAAAATAACGAAGAAGGGTAGGCCCTTCCGCCCACACTGCTTCTCTCTCTTAACCTCCGACCCAAAAACAACATGTGTTATAAGTTTGTTGTGTCTATGTGTGTGTGTGTGTCTTTTCTTATAGTCCTTTTTAATTTTTGTGTCTTTTTCTTCTGTAACTATGTTTATTGTGTGTTTATTATGAAAAAAACATCCTACTTCCTAATAATATTATAAATGTGAAAGTTTGTGTGTGTGTGTGATTGTTACTCCTTCACGCTAAAACTACTGAACCGATTGCAATGAAATTCGGTATGTAGATAGCTAGAATCCTGGAAATAACATATAGGCTACTTTTTATCCCGATATTCCCACGGGATCAGAACTTACGCGGTTGAAACCGCGGGGCGCAGCTAGTCTATTAAAATATTGTATTACCAAATGTTTAGGTTAGAAGAAGTCTCCGGCAGCTGGGTGAACCAGTGTGTCTGTTCGGAGAAGGTCCAGCTGAAAGACGTGTCAGATTACGTGATTTGCTGAGCTAGTGAGTATTTACTTAATTTAATTTTTCCATTTCAAATAATACCTTCAAATATTTGTAATATTGACCTTTGTTAGCATGATCACAAAAAAAAAATCATGAGTTTCTTGTGCCTTCTCATTGGTGGGCGCGTTCCGAAGGCACATTTCAATGTGATTTCGCAAATTGTGTGATTCCAAATGAATAAAAAATATTGAATTTCTGTTTGTATTATGGGTGTAACCGCGGGGCACACTAGTCCTCCTTTTGTTTGAAGTCGGTTTAAAATGCTTTGTCCTAAATTTTTGTCCTGATTGACGGATTTTCCGTAATTTTATTTCTAAGTGGGTGAAAAAGGGGGGCAAAGTTTGAATGGGACAACGTGATTCCTCGGTCCATTGTCGACTTCTACGCGGACTAAGTCGCGGTCTATACATATAAAATCCTTTGTCCTGACAGACGGATCAACGCACAGCCTAAACCGCTGAAAGTAGACACCTGAAAATTGGAGGGTGTGTTCTTTGTATGATGTTCTCTTTTGTTGTTTGTTAATGTTAGAAGAAGGTTCTAATGACATAAATAAATTAAAAAATTGCGCAGGAAATTATTTCAAGGGTGAACCGCGAGGGTAGGTAGTATAGTATAAAAATTATTTACTGTCCGTTAGTCTCGCTAAAACTCAACTGGCTGGACCGATTTGGATAATTTTAATTTTGAAATATTGGTTCCGGGGAACGTTTCATTGTAATTGTAAAATCTGCTAGCATTAATATTAATTTGTATACAGTTTAGGAGAAGACGCAATAAACAAGAAGTTGGAAGAGGAAGAGGCGCGGATATCCCGCGATCGTGACCGCGAGGGGACCTGGTACCACGAGGGGCCGCACGAGCTGAGGCAGGCGAGGCTGCACATTGCTAGATACTCACTACCTAGAGCTAAGGAGAGGTATATTACCTAATTTATCACTATTTAAATAAAATAAATAAATAATGCAGGACATTCCACACATCGCCATCTAGCCCCAAGCTAAGTAACAACACTTGTGTTATGGGTGCTAGACAACTCATATACTACTTATATACTTTTCTTTTGTAAATATATACTTATAATACATAGAATCAACCAGACCACAGACAAATATCAAAGCATAAATACATGTCTGAGGCGGGAATCGAACCCGCAACCCTGTGTTTGGCAGTCCGGCATGATGACCATTGTGACAACTGGGTCGTCAAATTTAAACTCACGATTTTAATACCTAGCCCAAAGAATTTGTAAACTGAGGTGGCAATGGGCAGGGGATCATAGTGATCATGTGGATCATAGAACTGATGGCCGTTGGGGCCTTAAAATTTTCAAAAATATGTTCGAGATTCCAAAAGTCTTAGAACAAAAGTTGTTTGTTTAGGTGCACAGAAGTGCCCCTCAACCGCTTGCTAATATAGTTACCGATAACCCTGTATAAAACAGACGGACAGACAGATAGATATTTTTTTTATTTTAACACCAATTTCAAATAACATCTCTATAATATAAAAATGAATCGCAAAATGTGTTGGTAGGCGCATAACTCAACAACGCCTGGACCAATTTGGCCAATTCTTTTTTTGATCTGTTTGTTATTATCAGGAGAAGGTTCTTATGAAATAAAAAATTAAGAAAATTGCGCAGAAAATTATTACGCGGGTGAAACCGCGGGGCGTAGCTAGTTAATAATAAAAAAATCAAAGCTTAAGTCTAAGTGTTACAAAGGGCGGCCTTATCGCTCAAAGCGATCTCTTCCAGGCAACCTTTGGATGGACAAGATGTTGAAGAAGGTGAAGGGTAGGGTGTTTAAACTTAGGAAATTAAATAAGATGCAAATAACAAAAAAAAACATAATAATACTTAACTACATACCAATAATAATTACAGACAGACGGACAAGATCTTATAACGTTCCTTTTTTTTTTACCTTTTGAATTGCGGAACCCTAAAAAGCCTATAATTTTCAGACTGATGAAAGCTCGCGAGGAACTGAAACTGGCCGGCAGTGTCCGAGCAGCTGCCAAGCAGGAATCACAGAGGAAAGCTTCTGCCATATCCATATACTGCAGTCAGGTAACTATACCATACTAGCTTATGCCCGCGACTTCGTCCGCGTAAAAGTCGGAAATGGACCAAGGAATCACGTTGTCCCATACAAACTTTGCCCCACTTTTTCACCCCTTTAAGGGTAGAATTTCGAAAAATTCTGTCTTATCCGGTGCCTACGTCACACAGAGAACACACTCTCCAAGTTTCAGGTCTCTACGATCAGCGGTTTAGGCTGTGCGTTGATCCGTCAGTCAGTAGTTCAGGACAAAGCATTTTATATGTATAGATTAATAAATCAAAATATTAAAAAAAATCCTTTGGATGCTTAATACATTTGTACATAGATCACACATAGATACGTCTCAAAAACTAAGTTAGGATATGTGCCTTCGGAACGCGCCAACCAATGAGAAAAAGGCACAAGAAACTTTGGGGGTTTTTTTTTAAGTGATCACGCTCACAAAGTTTAATATTACAAATATTTGAAAGTATTATTTGAAATGGAGCAACTAAAGTCACGTCCGTGGTGGCTTTAGTTGCTTTATAAAAGTTTTCAACCTGTTAATGGACATGTCATATACATCTTTGGGTAATTTATTATAAACTAGCGACCCGCCCCGGCTTCGCACGGGTGCAATGCTGATACTAAATACACTACAGAAAAACTGTGAACGTTGTATATAAAAACATAGCGGCCCGCTCCGGCTTCGCACGGGTATAAAATATATAGACTATGTGATTAAAATCGATTCAGTAGTTTTGATTTATTCATTACTGCCCGTGGCCCGCACGCGTTAAATTTGGAGTAAAACAATCCCCCTTTCCCTATACCATGAAGAATTCCTGCTATCTTTGGAATATCTAAATTCATGCACTACATTTTTACTTTTTACATTTTTTTTCCGAACCGGGCGGCCGGCCGGTACCGCCGCAAACGCTACGTCCAATGGCTACGTCCCGCAATTTTTAAATCTGTAATATCTTCGAAAATATTCACATAAATCATACGGTGTAAAGGGCCATATATATCTATATTAAATGAACAATGTATTCAAGGTATTTAATTGGTTAAGGATTAATGCTGTATTGGTTAAAATCGCTTCGAAAATTAGCCATTATTTGTCGTAAAAAGTAAATGACAAAAAAAAGTCAACGACATCACATTAGAAACCTCAAAAATAACAGTACTTCTCCACTATTTAATGGATGTTATTATACATATAAACCTTCCTCTTGAATCACTCTATCTATTAAAAAAAACCGCATCAAAATCCGTTGCGTAGTTTCGAAGATTTAAGCATACAAAGGGACATAGGGACAGAGAAAGCTACTTTGTTTTATACTATGTAGTGAAGAGTACACATGTACTATTAAACGACCTGTTTATTTTCCGGAACCTACTACCGGGCACGGTCAGTTCATCCTTATTTCTTAAGTTGAAATTATGAATATCGCTTTTTTTACGAAAAATATCAGGATTTTTGTGAACGTATAGCATGTTTTCGTAGATATATTGTGAATAGAGCGTTAATATATTTATCTCTTTAAATTTTTCTCTAAGTGATTCCCTGGGGCCCATTTTGTAGATAGCTCGGACAGCTCTCCCTCCCATCTGCACCTTCTGTCGAGCGATTCAAAGTTAATATTATTGTGTATATTTCTATTGTTTTAGATCGGTGACAGTCGTCCGTTAAGTTACTGCAGATTCAGTAACGATAGCAAAATGTTGATAACTTCAAGCTGGTAAGTTATCACAGTATATATTTACAAAAGAAAAGTATATAAGTAGTATATGAGTTGTCTAGCACCCATAACACAAGTGTAGTTACTTAGCTTGGGGCTAGATGGCGATGTGTGGAATGTCCTGCAATATTTATTTATTTTAATTATTTATAACTAAAATCAAAGACGTTACCTCGATGCCACTAGTGTGTAAAAAGTTATCCTGCTAAGTTAAATTGGTATCTTACTGCTAATTACATGTTAGGTAGATGAAACATTCTTAATTTATCTGGGTTATACTGTTATGATGGATAAAAATGTAGGTACCAAAAAAGAGTTTTTACTCCAGCAAAAAAAGTTGTCTATAAAGTCGGTTTACGAACGATACTTTTACGTGATAACGTCTTAAAAAATGATTAAAAATTTAGTGTTGTTTTTTCTTTACTTAAATATAGTTTTTTCCGTATCATTATATTCTGTTTTTAACAAATGAAAAATACCCAAAAAAATATTGTATATCAGACAAGGCTGTATAGGTTAAAAGTCTTTTTCCTGGCCTTTCGGGAATATAATTAACAAAAAATATTGACAAAAAAGTCACAAATATTTTGTTATTCATTATTTTCTTTTCTTTTCAAGTCTTTTCTTTTATTAGCAATAAAGCAATTTATATCAGTTTTTGTGTACCTACAGTACTTGTAGGTAATCATTGTATGTCGATGGGTATTTTATTTTATAATTGACTTTTATATCGTTAATGTAGTATTACTACAAACCTTTGTGGTTTTATTATGCTACATATAATAAATGTTATGTAAGTTTCTTTTTACATTGATAATAAAGGAAAAAAAAAACACCGTGCATGATCCGTGTCCCCCTCCCGTGCCCAACGATGTCCGTCTACTCCACGGATCCGCCCCGTGCCCTCGGCGGCTGATAACCCGGTGTTAAAGTACATTACGATATAAGTGTGGTAAATTGATCTTTGCATAGAGGCGGTTTATGACGCGCGAGCGGCAGCGAGCGTGATAAAGAAGCCAAGATGCAAAGATCAATTTCACACGTATATCGTACGAAGTTTTTTATCACAGTTGCGAATAAAAGAAAAGTCTTGAAAAGAAAACAAAATATTTGTGATAAGTCTATGTTTACATTTTTTTAAGGCAATATATTATTCTTCATAATACTCCGGAAAGGCCAGGCTAAAGACTTTTAACCTATACAGCCTCGTCTGACATACAATATTTTTTAGGGTTTTTTCTATTTGTTTTTGCGTCGGGGGTTAAGAACAAAATACAATGGTACGGAAAAACAATATATTTAAGTAAAGAAAAAACAAAAAATAAACAACTCAATTTTTTATCGTTTTCTAAGTCATTATCACGTAAAATTTTCGTTCGTAAACCGACTTTAGAGACAACCATTTTTGCTAGCTAAAAAACTCTTTGGTACCTACCTTTTTTATACATCGAAACAGTATAACCCAGATAAATTAAGAATGTTTCACCTACCTAACATGTAATTAGCAGTAAGATACGTATTTAACTTATCGGGATAACTTTATAGCACTAGGTTGGCAATGTAAAACGCACGCGTGCATAATATGTTGGATTATGAGCCTAAAATCCGTTAAATAAGATCCACTTTATGAACAACTGTGATAAAAATAAACATGCGGCACGAACGGGCTCCGCCCCCGGACTAGGCCCGGTCTAATGATAATCATCCCACTCGGCTGAAACTGCAGGCGTAGCTAATCAAATCCTCAATCGTAGCTAATCTTCACTTCACCCCTTTCAGGTCTGGTTTAGTAAAGGTATGGTCTGTCCCAAACTGCGTGTGTCTCCAAGTGCTGAAAGGACACAAGTGCAACGTCAGTTGCGCGACTTTCCACCCTAAAGCGGAAATACCCAGCCATTTTCAGGATAAGGTGAGTAAAACCGGACAAGTCCGAGTCGGACTCGAGGTTTCGTACCATTCTGTTTTTAGTATCTGTTGTTATAGCGGCAACAGAAATACATCATCTGTGAAAATTTCAACTGTCTAACTATCACGGTTCATGAGATACAGCCTGGTGACAGACAGACAGTGGAGTCTTAGTAATAGGGTACCGTTTTTACCCTTTGGGTATGGAACCCTAAAAAATACACTTTTCACATCTTGAGCTCTAGAATCTCGGATTACATCGAACCCCGAGGGAGATAATGTATGAAACTCCCTCAATGGAGATAATGTATGAAACTCCTTCAAAGGAGATAATGTTATATGAAATTCCCCTAAGGGAGACAATGTTGTATGAAACTCCCTAAGGGAGACAATGTTGTATAAAACTCCTTCAAGGGACACAATGTTGTATAAAACTCCCCCAAAGGAGACAATGTTGTATGAAACTCCCCCAACGGAGATAATGTAGTTTGAAACTACCCAAGGGATTAAAGTACGAGTATTTAGGGTTTGACACATTGAAATTCGTATTTTAATTTCAGTTAGATCAATCTAAGGCATCAACAGAAGGCGATATGGATTGCGACCTTCCTACACCCACCATAGACAACCCGTCCGAGGTGTGCACGATGGCGTCCTGCGCATACGACGGTACAGTGCACCTCTGGAACTTTGTCAGGTTAGTCTTCCTAGGCTGGAGACGCCAAACCACTAGCGTAAATAAATATTGCAGGACATTCCACACATCGCCATCTAGCCCCAAGCTAAGTAACTACACTTGTGTTATGGGTGCTAGACAACTCATATACTACTTAGTACCTGGATGACCGAGCTTTGCTCGGTATTTTTTTTACTTAGTCTAACCTCAAAGCAAACACTCATTGACTTCGTGTTACTTAACAACGCCATCTGCTGGAATAACTTTATTGCTCACAAAAAATAGTATTAGTAGTTCGCCAATAGATGTCAGGAAGAGTCATATTTTTCAGATAAAAAAAAAGTAAGTTTCGATAAAACACGAATAAAATGACATTTTCTAAAAATGATTCCTAGCTAGATCGATTTATCACCCCCGAAACCCCCTATATACCAAATTTCATGAAAATCGTTGGAGCCGATTCCGAGATCCCAATTTTATATATATACAAGAATTGCTCATTTAAAGATATAAGATATACTTAGGAATCAGAAGTGATAATATTTAAAAATAGAAGCTTAACCTTACTGGTAGTTAAGTATGAAAGTAGATTTGATACATAAATAACGGGTGACATTATAAAAACGGTTCCCACATAAACCACTGACGCGGATGGTGAAGTGAACTACATTTGATGACCCAGTTGGCACAATGGTCACCATGCCGGACTGCCAAACACAGGGTTCGATTCCCGCCTCAGATAAGTATTTATGCTTAGATATTTGTCTGTGCTCTGGTTGTTTCTATGTATTATAAGTATATATTTACAAAAAAAGTATATAAGTAGTATATCCGTTGTCTAGCATCCATAACACAAGTCTAGTTACTTAACTTGGGGCTAGATGGCGCTGTGTGGATTGTCCTGCAATATTAATATTTCACCTGTTATTGCTTAATCAGAATATTAGCAACAATCGTTAACAATCGGGTAACCTTCATAAATAAACAAGACAAGAATGTGGAATAGTCTTACTGTAAGCAGTGTCTAACCCAACCACCTTACCAACCAATGACCAAGCAGCGAATGAATCCCCTTTCAAATAAGTGTTGAATGGATTTTAATGTGTTTTCTATCTGTTCCTAGTGATTCTCCCCTGGCATCCCTGGAAGGTCATGGACCTTCGCGCGTCGCTCGCCTCGCCTTCCACCCATCAGGCCGGTTCCTGGCGACCACTGTCTTTGACAACTCCTGGAGATTGTGGGACTTGGAGACAGGTCAGTAATTTCCGTGGGATTCTCCCCTGGCATCCTCGGAAGGTCACGGACCCTCGTGGGTCGCTCGCCTCGCCTTCAACCCTTCAGGCTGGTTCCCGGTGACCACTGTCTTTGACAACTGGAGACTGATTTCCTTTAAATGCCTGTAGCGCCACCTGCCGGACTTATTCAGATCAAAGGCGACCCAGTTGGCACAATGGTCACCATGCCGGACTGCCAAACACAGGGTTGCGGGTTCGATTCTCGCTTCAGACATGTATTTATGCTTAGATATTTGTCTGTGGTCTAGTTATTTCTATGTATTATCAGTATATATTTACAAAAGAAAAGTGTATAAGTAGTATATGAGTTGTCTAGCACCCATAACACAAGTGTAGTTACTTAGCTTGGGGCTAGATGGCGATGTGTGGAATGTCCTGCAGTATTTCAAAACTCCTGTATTTTTTTTAGCAACTGAAGTATTGCATCAAGAGGGTCACGCTAAGCCAGTATACAGTATAGCCTTCCAAGGAGATGGATCCCTAGTTGTTACCGGGTAAGTTGTAAGGCTGTATGAACATATCACTATTTTCCTGCCCTCTATCAGGGTATACCTTAAAAAATAAACTGACAGTAGTGACTGATGTTAGATTTTTTTGTGATGAATAGATTTCCGAAACTACTGGATAGATTTTGATGTAACTTGGTATACAGTGAAACCGCTGACCGCTGTCAGCTTTTGACCACACACCTGCCTGATGGTAGGTGACGATGCGGTCTAAGATGTGGCACGCAACCCTACTAGAATATAATAATTGTACCAAAATTTCATTTTTTAACTGCTTATAAATCGATGAGCACCATACTGCACTCACAAAAAAGTGTCATGTTACGTGAGTAAGCGTTATTGACAAAGTAACCATCAATGTTTCCTTAAGACGTTATCACGTAAAATTACCGTCCGTAAACCGACTTTACAGACAACCATTTCTTTTTTTTTCATTTGCTGTCTGATTGTATATATATGTAACAATATGTTGTTCCAGTGGTATGGACGCCTTCGGTCGAGTTTGGGACCTGAGAACGGGACGATGCGTCATGTTCTTGGAGGGACATCTCGGCCCAGTGCTGAGTGTTGACTGGGACCCGGCCCAGTACCGACTCGCCACTGCTGCTATTGATCATCAGGTTAGAAATTTAATATTAACTAGCTTCTGCCCGCGACTTCTTCTAGAATTAGTAGATTGGACTGAGGAATCACGTTGTCTCATTAAAACTGTTGCTCGTTTTTTTTTAAGGGGTAGAATTTCGGAATATCCTTTCTTTTCGGATGCCTACGTCATACAAAGAACACACCCTCCAAGTTTCAGGTCTCTACGATCAGCGGTTTAGGCTGTACGTTGATCCGTCAGTCAGTCAAACAGGTCAAAGCATTGAATAATGTATAGATTTATCCTAATACTAGCTGTTGCCCGCGACTTCGTACGCGTTGTAGTTTTATTTCATATACTAAAACCATCCTCTTGAATCACTCCATTAAAAAAACCGCATCAAAATCAGTTGCGTAGGTTTAAAGATCAGAGACAGACAGCGGGAAGCGACTTTGTTTTATACTATGTTGCGAGAGGAAAGATGACGTGCCTTCCGAAGCAAGGAGGGGCTCACGAAAACACATTTTTGCCACACTACTAATTGGTCACCCATCGGAGTAATGACCGTGTCAGGCGTCGCTTAACCCGCACGACCGTAAACGATCAGCGAGCGTCGCTCAGCTGTAAGCTTCCTTCGAGATTGTCAAAATATACATTGCAGCATGAGCGGTATTCACCTGGCGGTAAATTCTGAAGGTCGTGGGTTCGAATCCCGGCCGTGCACCAATGGATTTTTTCCCGAAACCGAAATTTTTTTGAGCTAATTGACATTGCTCTTACGGTGAAGGAAAACATCGTGATGAAACCCGCGGCTTAGTTGTCTCCAGACGTATTGACGAGTCCTTTCCTCTGGACACGGTCGACTAAGCTGAAAGGGTGGTAAGTTGCTGGGCCTAGTCTACCTAAACTAAAGAGGTTTAGTTGCGGGAAACCGCCGGTAAATACAAGTTAGAAGTTGTTTACAATAGTACATTACGATATAAGTGTGGTAAATTGATCTTTGCATAGAGGCGGTTTATGACGCGCGAGCGGTAGCGAGCGTGTCATAAGAAGCCAAGATGCAAAGATCAATTCCACACGTATATCGTACGACGTTTTTTATCACAGTTGCGAATAAAAGAAAAGACTAGAAAAGAAAACAAAATAATAATTAACAAAATATTTGTGATAAGTCTATGTTTACATTTTTTTAAGGCAGATTTTTTTGTTAATTATGCTCCGGAAAGGCAGGCTAAAGACTTTTAACCTATACATCCTCGTCTGACATACAATATTTTTTAGGGTTTTTTCTATTTGTTTTGCGTCGGGGGTTAAGAACAAAATACAATGGTACGGAAAAACAAAAAACAAAAAATAAACAACTCAATTTTTAATCGTTTTCTAAGACATTTTCACGTAAAATTTTCGTTCGTAAACCGACTTTAGAGACAACCATTTTTGCTAGCTAAAAACTCTTTGGTATCTACCTTTTTTATACATCAAAACAGTATAACCCAGATAAATTAAGAATTTTTCACCTACCTAACATGTAATTAGCAGTAAGATACGTATTTAACTTATCGGGATAACTTTACAGCACTAGTTAACAAATCTAAAAAGCACGCGTGCATAATATGTTGGATTATGAGCCTAAAAGCCGTTGAATAAGATCCACTTTATGAGCAACTGTGATAAAAAAATATTAATTTTCCAGGCTAAAATCTGGGACATACGTAAACGGTCGTGCCTATACACGATACCTGCGCATACGCATCTCATCAGCGACGTGAGATACCAACGGAGTAACGGACACTTCCTGCTGACCTCGTCCTATGATAAGTCGGTCAAGTTGTGGTCGAATCCCGCTTGGCATCCGCTCAGGACCTTGTCCGGACATGATAATAAGGTATGACCACCATCAATATAATCATCTTTACTTAATAAACTCAAACTCAATTTTTTTTATTTCTTTGGATGCTTAATACATTGTACATAGACCACATGAAAACGTCTTAAAAACTAAGTTAGGATGTGTGCCTTCGGAACGCGCCCACCAATGAGAAGAAGGCACAAGAAACTCATGGGGTTTTTTTTATGTGATCACGCTCACAAAGGTCAATATTACTAATATTTATACCAGCTGCGCCCCGCGATTTCACCCGCGTAAGTCCTAGATGAATTGTATTTGCAACCTAGATGTCAAACAATATTGAAGAATTTTATCGATGAATCAACGTACACCGCCATCTATGAGAACTTCATAAAACTAAACAGTAAATAAACACTTTCTTAAGAAACCATTTATTGATACATTTTATTCGTTTACATTCACGACATAAGCGAATAATTGAGATGATAACTATCCTATCCAGTAAGTTAGACCAAAATACGGGTACATACATGTGAACATTTGATTGAAATCGGTTCAGTAGTTTTGGAGTTTATTGGCAACATACATCGTGACACAAGATTTTTATATATACAAATTATAAAGCTGTAGAGTTTGTTTGTTTGTTTGTTTGAACGCGCTTATCTCAAGCACTACTGGTTCGAATTTAAAAAATATTTTTATGTTAGATAGTCCATTTATCGAGGAAGGCTATAGGCTACTTTTTAACCGACTTCAAAAAAGGAGGAGGTTCTCAATTCGGTTGTATGTATGTTCGCGCATATCATCTTTGTTTATCAACCGATTTTGATGAATCGTTTTTTTATATTCATATTCCAACAGGATCGGGACTTATGCGGGTTCGATTCCCGCCTCAGACATGTATTTATGCTTAGATGTTGTCTGGGGTCTGGTTGTTTCTATGTATTATAAGTATATAAGTAGTATATGAGTTGTCTAGCACCCATAACTCAAGTGTAGTTACTTAGCTTGGGGCTAGATGGGCGATGTATGGAATGTCCTGCAATATCAGTGGCGTGGCGGGCGAACAGCCAGCTACGACGCAGTAGGTAGCGGGTTCGATTCCCGCCTCTAACAAGTATTTACTTGTATGGCACCCTATTTATATCTGTTTTTGTTTTCAGGTAATGAGTACTGATATTTCATTGGATAATAAATATATTGCAACTAGTTCGTATGATAGAACTTTTAAACTATGGGCTCCGGATTTATCATAGACAATCGAATTATATCTATGGATTCCTAAAGCATCAGGGGAAACTGCACTGATTCTCCCAGTCGTGGGTTCGAGTCTTGGCGCAGAAGTTTCTTTAAGGCATACGCAAATGTTTTTATGACTGTAATATGTGTAAATACTAGAAATAAAATGATTTTTTAATGAATTTATGTTTAATTTTTAACCCTTAAGACTTTGTCTGGGTAGATATGGGTCTTTTTCGCAGGCTTGGTCCATAGACCGAGTTTTTTTAAGCTATTGCATAGCTTTTATCGCGGGCTTTGAGCGCGGCGACCGAATCAAGAAATTCCGTAACGAAAATAAAACCTAACACCCCCCCTCCGCCTACCATGTAGCTCGGCCGAGCGTTCGCTTAACGTGTATGTATATTGTACGACTGTACGAAGCTCGCACGATGCAATATTTTTTTACTTATTGTTTATATGGCCAATGTCAACTGTCAAGCAAGTGGTTAAGTTAGGTAATTAATATAAATTAATCATAATTTAATCAGAGCTTTTATTTATTAATCTATACTAATATTATAAAGCTGAAGAGTTTGTTTCTTTGTTTGTTTGAACGCGCTAATCTTAGGAACTGGTTCTAATTGAAAAAAATATTTTTGTGTTGGATAGTCCCTTTGTCGAGGAAGGCTATGGGTTACTTTTCATTTTGATATTACCACGGGATCGGGAGTTACGCGGGTGAAACCGCGGAGCGCAGCTAGTATTAAAATATAAACTCAAAACAATCTTCATTGTCACAATCGATAAGGACACATCGTTTGCCGACAAGACGATGCGCAAATGGACACGCCTGACCTGGCAACACACCTCCAGACGGCCAGAGACTTTTATCTGAAAACAAAAACAGTAATCGCCTTTATATTTCTACCATTATAATTGGCACTTAACGACTAGGTATGAAATGGTGGAGTACCTTCTCATTAACTTCTTATAGGCCTTTAAGAGGAAGGGGGGAGTTTTGGCGGGAACGAGTTAACAACATGTCGTGCTGCAGTTTTTTTTTTCATGAAACTTAGTTGTAACCCGAGTTGAATTGTATAATTCTGGTTAAATGTTATTCAATTTAGTTCTGTGAAAGTGCACAAGGAAGTAAAAATCAGTGTCAAACATGAAGTTTTCTCGTTGCCTCCAAATCTCCTATTAAGGTTATGGTAAACTTGCCACCGGTTTACTATAGCCCCTGACTTGACGAACTATGGCGACTTTGACTTTTCTGAAACACTTTAGGCCCGATTTATGCAAATTCGGGTCGAAGTACGAAGCTCGCACGATACAATAGCTTTATCGCAGCAGTGCCAGAGTGCCACACGTTTTTGGGGGGGCTGGACCCCTTTGTGCTCACAATATACTGTTTGTAAAAATAGCTTACCAACTCCAGGCGTTATAGTTTCTCTTCTTTCATTAACAATTAAAATGTTAGTTGATTTCTCCGTACTCGATTCTTGAACAGGCATTGCGTAAAGTTGAATTATTATAATTAAAACCGTAATTAATAATAATAAGTATTTCATTTTCGTAATGTAAAATTTTCGTCTTAGCAGAACGTAATTTTAAAATAAAATGAGAGGACATGCGTGATGAGGAAAATTTGAATTGGGATTTATCTAACCGCAAAATGTGATGCATGAAGAGACTGTAAATTACCATATGGATAATTACCAGGTAAATGCTTAATACCGACTTCTAGATAAAGGGAAAAATAACCGCACCCAACATAATCAAGTCTGGTAGTTTGTTTAAAATTCCATTTTGTAGTTTTACTGTCCTAATTATTTAGATATCTTAGAATTTATAATACAGCAGATCTTATAAAAATAAATAATGTCCAGATGCCCCATCAATATGCAAACCCATTATCATTAAGTACCGATTCCACAGCAATTTGCTGCACCCGCAGGTAAGTATAATTGCCAAAGATCCTAGTAGGTAGGTACGAAGATCGATGACCCTCACCAATTTTTATGGGACCACCCTTGAGATAATAAATACCCTCTTTTCAACAAAAAAAAAATTATCTCTATCGGTTGAGCTCATAGAGGTATGTTTTTTTTGCTATTAATTATGGCTTCGCACGGCTTGTGCATTTAGCCAGTGTCAAGATATATTTTGCATCAAGTTATGACCCGATTTTTCATTTAAATCGGGCCTATAGTATTTCAAAAAAGTCAAAGTCGTCATAGTCCGACAAGTCTGGGGCTATAGTAAAGCGGTTACAAGTTTACCATAACCTTAATAGGAGATTTGGAGGCAATGAGAAAACTTCATGTTTGACACAGATTTTTACTTTCACTACACTTGTGCACTTTCACAGAACTAAATTGAATAACATTCCACTAGAATTATACAATTCAACTCGGGTACAACTAAGTTTCATGAAAATAAAACTGCAGCACGACATGTTGTTAACTTGTTCAGTTTAAATATTTTAATACGTCTTGCGAGACTGTATGGCCTAAAATACTTTTGCCTGTCCTCCTCATCTTCTGTCGTATGTCGTATTGTCGTATGAACAAAAAAAATCAATAACAAAAACTTACTGGAATTATTTTACGGTTGTTTTGCTAATTTTTCATTATTTCACAATGAAAATAAGAGCCTGTAGGTTTTGTCTAGCCAAGGAGGACCTAGCCCCGCTGTTTGGAAAACTCAGTTCTGGTCATTTCACGAGAAATCAAGTGTATCTTGTTACGGGTGTTGCGGTAAGTTGAACATTACAATTTAGTGTTTCATGGAGTGTAAAAGTCTATTAAAATAAGGAATATAATTCAATTGCTCAGTATGGCAAAAGAATAACTTCCTGTGGCATACTGAGAAAATACTGGCCTATAACACAGTTAAGAAGGGATACATATTAAAGTATTCCATTCATTGTCTGCACAGCTAGCATGGCCGGAGACACTTTATCCTCAGGGAAAGGACAAAGTAGTCTTTCCCACTGTCTATATTTTATCCGCCCCCCGAGCATGGGCGGATTGCTATCCACGGTAGACAAAACGGGGGAAACGCTTATCCCCATAATTAAATAAATAAAAAAACCTTTATTACTGAATTCGTTACATATTTTCTTAGTAGTAGGTACAAGTTCAAATAAAATCTCTCAGTTCAGTGTGCCTATTGGCAAAGGCCTCCTCCAGCTCCCTCCACTGCTGCCTGTCCCAGGCAACTCTCCTCCATAATGGACCTGCTGTGAGTACCAGCTCATCCTCCCATCTCACATTAGGTCTTCCTTTTCTCCTTTTCCCGTCCATAGGATACCAATTTGTCACTGTTTTGCTCCATTTTTCATTATTATTGCTCAATAATAATCCCCATAATTATTGCCATTATAAGTAAACCACAGAGTACATAGAATGTTGTCGCAAATCAACCTAATAAATCCGTTTTTGAGTTTTGGCGGTTAACAACATGTCGTGCTGCAGTTTTATTTTCATGAAACTTAGATGTAACCCGAGTTGAATTGTATAATTCTGGTGGAATGTTATTCAATTTAGTTCTGTGAAAGTGCACAAGTGTAGTGAAAGTAAAAATCAGTGTCAAACATGCAGTTTTCTCGTTGCCTCCAAATCTCCTATTAAGGTTATGGTAAACTTGCCACCGCTTTACTATAACCCCTGACTTGACGGACTATGACGACTTTGACTGTATTGAAACACTTTAGGCCCGATTTATGAAAAATCGGGTCATAATTTGATGCAAAATATAACTTGACACTGGCTAAATGCACACGTGCGAAGCCATAATAAAAGAAAAAAAAAAAAAAACATTTTATTAGGTTTTATTATACATCTGTGTCTGCTTTGTCAAATGGGGATATACTTATCCTTTCCCCTTTTGCCCTCTGATAAGGAAACATACTTTTTCCATGCTTTGGCAGGTGGACAAAATAATTTTCTCCCTTGACAGAGGACATAACGATTGCACATAATTTCTATCCTCGGCCCATGCTTACCCTGCTGGTTACTATAATACAAGCTTATTGGCTAGGGTTAGGTGACGCTGTGTTAAATTTCCTACAATATTTATTATTTTAACTAATTTATAAAGCCAATATTTCATTTTTAGATTTTACCAAATGATAGTCTACCGCAAGTTGCATGCAAGGCATGCATAGGAAGAATAAAGGATGCTATACTCCTTCGTAATACAAGCATTGATACCCAAAACAAATTACAACAGCCTAAAACTAATTTAGCATGCAAAAAAGATGCATCCGATCTTTTGTATGAAATAGATAATTTTACAACTGACGATGAAGATTTGAACAAATTTTTGAAAGAAATCAACAGAGAAGTTAGAAAAACTATTAATAGTTTGACTGATAATAGTCAACATGATAGTCACATTGATAATAAAATCGCAAATGTTAATTTAAATATAGATAGTAATATTGATAATGAATCTGATAATAGTGAGACCAATAATTTTAATTATCAGACTGACTTTGATCATAATTATCATAGAAAAAGTAATACTATACCAGCTTTCAACGTGACCAGTGATGGAATGACTAAATATACAGAAAGGAAATTAAATAAAAAGATAATAAAAGTAGAGACTAGAAAAGTATTAAATATACGTGGAAAAGATAATAAATTATTATCTAGGTTTGACAAAAAACTAAATTGTGCCTCATTTCAATCGAACCCAGCTCTGTTACCTACTAGAAAATTCAGGCAACTATTTCAATCAACTAAAAATATAGAAACCCCAAATAAAGTTCTCAAAAAGGGACAAAAAACAAAATGGAAAGAAAACACTATTCATATAAAACACCATAATAAAGTTAAATCAAATTTAAAAAAGAAAAGTGAATTTGATAATAAAATAAGTCAATCTGATAATAAATCTGGTTATTCTGATAATTCTAATGATAATGATGAAACTGCAGACGATTTTAATAGTTTCATGGAAACAGAAGATTGGAATGAAAATCAGCTCAAAGAAATCGAGGTCCAGAAGCATATCGATAAGGTAATGTAGAACTGATATAGCTCCCGATCCCGTGGGAATATCGGGATAAAAAGTAGCCTATATGTTAATCCAGCTCTCCAGCTATCTACATATCTGAGTTTCACTGCAATCAGTAGTTTTTGCGTGAACGAGTAACAACCACCAGGGATTATCCCTGTTTGCTATAAAATGCAGCCAAGGACAACCTCCAGTTTGGATAGAACTATTGATAAACTACAAGAGAAAACTACTACTTGGGCTACTGTCATGGGATGGTAGTGGACTGGCTACTGGGAGACTATGAATACTATGGCGCCTGCCGTACCAATGTTCAACAAACTGGGCCACTGACTTAGACTGGGCCACCTTTATTAGCTGAGTAAATTACACCAAAGGGTATTTTAAAACGCCAATATTTTGGAACGAAGTTCCTTATCGCGAGTTGCGAAAGGGGGCTAGACGGAAAAAATTAAGACCAAAAGTTGTAACGACACTTTGTGCTATAGTTGTGAGTGCGGCGTGCGCGTGATTCTCTGTCTGTCTTTTCTCTCTCATAGAAAGCAAGCCAGTTTACTAAAATTGATTGACTACCTACTGATTGAGTTTATATGACATTATATTTGTTAATAATAAAAAAAATATTATCTTATATATAAAAATGAATTGCTGTTCGTTAGTCTCACTAAAACTCGAGAACGGCTGAACGGATTTATCTTATCTTAGTCTTGAAATGTTCGTGGAGGTCTAGGGAAGGTTTAAAAGGTGAGAAAAAATCGACACGGCATCGGGACTTACGCGGGTGAAACCGCGGGGCGCAGCTAGTTATAAATTAAAAAAAAACTTCACTAATTAATCGAAAGGAACTTCTTTCTATCCGGGTGTCCCCAGACACCTCTCAATTTTTTATTTATTATTATTGACTAGCTGCGCCCCGTAGTTTCACCCGCGTAAGTCCCGATCCCGTGGGAATATCGGGATAAAAAGTAGCCTATGTGTTAATCCAGATGTCCAGCTATACAAACCGAGAATCATCGCAATCGGTTCAGTAGTTTTTGCGTGAAGGAGTAACAAACACACACACAAACTTTCACATTTATAATATTAGTAGGATTACAGAAAGTATGATTTTATTACAGAAAAGACAAGAGAAGTTCATGTCTCTCGCAGTAAGCCCGTACCCGATCAATGGACGTCTCCAATGCAAATTGTGCCTCCATTCGGTGACGCGGAACGGGTTTGTGTCCCACGCCAAACGACATTTCCCGCCGGAGTTCGCTTGTGAGGTGTGTACTTGTAGTCTTTTTAATTAGCTCCTTTTTGCGTGAGGATGGAGTAGGCTTGCTCGGCTTAGTCGACCATATCCAGAGGAGAGAACTTGTCAATACTGCTTGGGCCAACTAAGCCGCAGGTTTCATCATGATGTTTTCCTTCACCGTAAGAGCAACGTCAATTAGCGCAAATAATTTTTTTTATTAGTATACTAAATATTAGTATAGGCCTCCCGGTCCGACTCCCGCACAAAAGGTTCCGTAACATTATATTTACACACAGGGTTGCGGGTTCGATTCCCGCCTCAGACAAGTATTTATACCTAGATATTTGTCTGTGATCTGGTTGTTTCTATGTATTATAACTATATATGTATTTATAAAAGAAAAGTATATAAGTGGTATATGAGTTGTCTAGCACCCATAACACAAGTCTAGTTACTAAGATTGGGGCTAGATGGCGATGTGTTGAGTGTCTTGCAATATTTATTTATTATCACAGTTGCTCATAAAGTGCATCTTATTCAACCTGGCTCATAACCCAACGTATAACATTACCTTAGCCACTAGTGTGTAAAAAGTTATCCCGATAAGTAAAATTGGTATCTTACTGCTAATTACATGTTAGGTAGATGAAACATTCTTAATTTATCTGGGTTATACTGTTTTGATGTTTAAAAAAGGTAGGTACCAAAGAGTTTTTTAGCTAGCAAAAATGGTTGTCTCTAAAGTCGGTTTACGAACGAAAATTTTACGTGATAATGACTTAGAAAACGATTTAAAATTTAGATCTGTTTATTTTTTAATTTTTCTTTACTTAAATAGGTATATTGTTTTTCCGTACCATTGTATTCTGTTTTTTACCCCCGGCAAATGGAAAAAACCCTAAATAATATTGTATGTCAGACGAGGCTGTATAATTAACAAAAAAATATTGCGTAAATATTGTAAACAGACTTATCACCAAATATTTTGTTATTTATTATTTCCTTTTCTTTTCAAGTCTTTTGTTTTATTTATTCATAACTGTGATAAAAACGTCGTACGATATACACACACGATTTGATCATTCCATTCTCGGCTCTATAGACGCACTCGCGTTCCGCTCGCGCGTCATATACCGCCTCGATGAAATGATCAATTTACTACACTTGTATCGCAATGTACTATTATTTTTATTTTCTGTTTTTAGTATTTGTTGTTATAGCTACTTTGTGAAAATTTCAACTGTCTAGCTATCACGGTTCATAAGATACAGCCTAGTGACAGACAGACAATGGAGTCTTAGTAAAAGGGTCCCGTTTTTACCCTTTGGGTACGGAACCCTAATAAAGGAAACGTCGAAGGGTATGTCAGTAGATACTCTCCATAATCCACTGTAACAGCGTCTCTACGCTAGTGATAGCCGAGTTGTAAAGTGGCAGTGTCATCGGTGCGGGTTCAACGGGACTAACGGGATGTGTTCGGACGGAGGTGTCGGTGGAGACGCGGATGTCGGCGGAGACGCGGATTTCGGTGGGGACGCGGGCGTCAGTGGTGGTACGGACGTCGGTGTAGATGCGGGTGTCGGCGGCACCACGCGCTCCAGCCGACGCCAGAAGTCGGGCGCGTCGCGGCGCAGCACCATGTGCGGGTAGTCGGTCGCGTACCGACGCAGCGCCGCGTCCTCCAGCTCGCCAGCAGAGGGCAGCACCAGCACCAGCGCGCCGCGCCGCGCTACCGCCCGTATCTCGTCCAAATCGAGCGAGCGCTCGCACTCTCGCGATATGAACGCGACCGTACGCCGCGCCGTATGCGCCGAAAGAGTGATGCAATCGCTCAGCAGCGCCGGCGGCAGCCAGTCGCGCTCGGCGAGGCACACACGACGCGGTGTCGGTCCGTGCTCCAGCCGCGCCGTCACCTCCAGCGCCAGACGCTCGTCGCCGCGACCGAACATCACGAACGCGTCCGACCACCACGCCACCCGCTCCGCGTCACGCTCGTCGCGAGATCTCCACCCGAGCCGCCACAGCAGCGCCCGAGTGTGTCCGAGTACGTTGTCGTGCCACTTCCACCACAGATAGCCCGCGAGCACCGTCATACCGACGCTCGCGAGTACAGCGGCCAACGTGACTGTCCACATGGCTGAAGAATTAGGTGACGCACTAGGCACGGTGGGCGGGGATGAAGTCGTCAGGCAGGCGTCGTTAATTGCGTCCTCGAGCGTGCTTCCGTCCTCGCACCGCAGCGCGTCGTACCCGACGAGCACGGCGGTGTGGTCGCGAAGCACTCGCAGCGCCGGCGTCGCACGACACGAGCACTCAAGCACGTTGCCCGCGAGCAACACGCGCCTCGTGGACACGAGCGCGCGAGCCGTTTTCTCGGTCATGAAGCTGATCGAGTTGTTGCGCAGATCGAGCACCTGGAGCAGGAACAAGAGTTCAGGGGTGAGCGGGCGCCAGTGAGTGTGGTTGGATAAAAAAGTAAGATACTTACCCGGAGATAGGGCGGGAGGTCGTTCATATCCAGCTCGGTGATTGAGTTGTTGGCCAGCACTAGATCAACTGAATCGACGTCTTTGGCGAGCGATTGCAGTTGTGGCACTTGTTTTAGCTCGACGCCAACACAGATGACGCGAAGCAGTCCGCCGCCCACCATACCGCAGTAGCAGTCGGCCGGTACCGCACCACACTCCCTTCTAGGACACAACTGCTTGTCGATGCGAACGTTTCCTAGCGACGATCTGTCACCTAGCTGTACGTCGCGTAGCGGCAGCAAGCCATTGTTCAATGCTTCCGTAATCCAGTACAAATTGCAGCTGTAGGATACATAGGTAGATAATATTACGGTAACATGGCGGCTGGGAAGGGATACAACGGCGGCTGCAGCAGCTCTGTCGTAGTCGTCTGCAGTGAAGTATATCGTGCTGGAGAACTTCACCTCGGCGGGTTCCCTGCGCTTAAACTGCAGGTCCTCGTACTGTGGAAAAGCAAATGACGCGTCACTCGAGTGATTGCACACCTTCCTTACTCCTCCCCCTCGTTACTCACCGTCAGGTTTGCGATCCTTGTGCCACTGAGGTCGAGGTAAGTGAGGTTCACCATGTCCTGTCGCCAGTCGCTGCAGATGACCGAGATGCCAGTGCTATACAAGTCCAGTTCCTCCAGTTTTGACAGTGAGGCCAACGAAGATTTAAGTTTATGCTCTGTAGTATACAAAGTTTCAGCGATAAAGGGTATTGACAGACAGGCGGGTGGACAATCGAGTGATCTTTAATAAGGAACTGGTTTATTCTGCTTGAACACGCAACTCTAAAGTCGGAGCGGCCAGCTCCGTAATGCTATAGGGCTATCTATATTTTGGAGATGATGCTCTGAGACATAGCCAAAGTTACCTGGGACATTGCTGTCATTGACAGAACAGAGATCGCCGAAGTCCTGGTTCCACGCCAGCGACAGACTCCTCAGCTCGGTGAACGTGGCTAGCTCCGCAACCACACTCGTATCAAAACCGTTGTATCCCAAGTCTAATGACAACAGCGGTAACGTCAGCAACGCACTGTAAAAATACATATAATTGATCATAAAAAGTGCACTACAGGGTGTTTGATGCATCGTATCGCTGTTGTAGATACCTCGGCAGTTTTTTAAGACAATTGCCACGTAGGTTAATGTGAGCTAAGTTGGGGGTGTCTGCGAATAGTTCTGGTGGCAACGAAGACAGCTGGGTGTGGCGAATCGAAATGGTAGTGAGCTGCATTGCGTTCTCGAGCAACCCTCCCGGCAGTTCTCGCAAATCGAACGCGCCATTGATGCTGAGCACCTGGAGACGAGGGCAGCGAGCGACCCAGGCAGCAGGGAGCTCGCTCGCCTTCAAATGGAATACCATGAGCTTCACTAACTCAGCACATGCAGGCACCGGGTTCAGCTTCACGGCTTGCCAATGCCCCAGGGTGACCTCCTCGAGCACTGGTGGCACCCACTCCGACAGGAGCTCACTGTCCGCACCGTCCACGTAAAGCTGTTGAAGCCGCGACGCATTACCGCGCTCAACTACCACCTCGTTTGTCTATGGACACAGAAAAAAACGTCAGAACAATTAATTAATTAAATATTTATGAACGAAAATTTGCGGATATGTAAAACTGACCCTCATTATCCAGTAGACTGGATCTTTAAACTCTACCCGCAGCGAACGTAACTCGGGCAGGTCCAGCACGGCAGCGGGCACATGCGCGATTCTCACTCCATTCAGTCGTAGTTCGGTTAGCGTACGGGGTAGGCTTTCTAGTATTGTATCGCTCAGCAACGACATTCGCTCCATTGTAAGCGTCGTGAGGTCTTCCAGGGTCGCAGGCAAACCGTGCAGCACGGCCACGCGCCGCAACGTGAGGCTATATACATGAGTCAGGTTATCGAAGTGTGCAGGCATCAGCCGCTCATCCTGCCCCGTATTATTCAGTTCGAGGTTGAAGGGTGATACCAGTTTGACGTTAAGCGCAGCGAGTACTGTCGCGTAGACCGTGGGGCGACAGTTCGTCAAGGTGACGTTCAAGACGCGCAACGCCGGCTTGAACTGCGGCAACCAGCGCGGCACCAACCGCGACGCCCGCATCGGGTCCGGCTGCATTATGTCGCTGCACTCCACCGTCAATAAGTTATCCACCTCGTAGGTAAAGTCTACACTAGAGCCTGAAATTAATCAGAATCTACAATTACTGATAGATTGAAAAAAAAGGCCTTCTTAACGCCTTTGCCACTGAGGACTAAGGTTGGTCGCTGGGAAAGTAGAGCATGATGAAGCTCGTGGTAATCTGCTTCTCCAGCCCTAGTAACTTTACCCTGGCTGTCCTAATGTCTTCCAATAACAAAGCCAAAGACCTGTCAGCATGTCGAATTGACACAACAAAGAAGAAGATCTTCTATCTATACATATAAAATTCTTTGTCCTGACTGACTGACTGACGGATCAATGCACAGCCTAAACAGCTGATCGTAAAGAACTGAAACTTGGAGGGTGTGTTCTTTGTATGACGTAAACGTCCGATAAAAAAGGATTTCCGAAATTTTACTCCTAAGGGGTGAAAAAGGGGGGCAAAAGCTAGTGGGCTGATAAAAAGACTAACCGTTCACGCGGTAGCTGGTGCTGCTCAATCGCCAGCATTGCGATTTCCTCGTCTTAAGCGGGCAGTTCAGCTCGGGCACGTCGTCGGTCGCCAGCGAGAGCGCAGCCCCTGCCATCACCAGCGCCAGCGGCATCGTCACTGGACTCATTTCGTTTTATGCTTATGCTTGTTGAGACGCAAGAGTATCACCCGGAGACCTGGATCCGAAGGATAGTTTGGGAGTGAGGTTCCTTTCAACTTGGCTTGATTATTTGACATAGAAAAATTGTTTCTTTGAAGCAAAAAATAGTCCTATAGTAAAATCTTAAAAATTTAAGCAGTATTCCTAATTTAAAAGCAATTTATTATTAAACTTAAGCACCGCGGTTTTATCCGCGTAATTCTCGATCCCGTGGGGATATCGGCGTAAAATGTACCCTATGTTACTGTCAATGAATCAATGTATCCTCATATCAAGTTTCATCAAAATCGGTCCAGTAGTTTCGGAGCCTATTCATTACAAACAAAAAAATCTTTTCATGTTATAAGATACTAGCAGCGCTCCGCAGTTTCACCCGCGTAACTCCCGATCCCGTGGGAATATCAGGATAAAAAGTAGCCTATAGCCTTCCTCGATAAATGGACTATCCAACACAAAAAAAAATTTCAATTCGAACCAGTAATTCCCTGAGATAAGCGCGTTCAAACAAACTCTTCAGCTTTATAACATAAGTATAGATATTATTATCAAGAACATTTACTGAAAGCAAGAAATGATTCTCTAGCGTCTTTAGGGAAAGGAATATTTAAAAAAAATACCTTTTTTTTCCTGTTCAGCGGTTGGCATCGCGTGCCCTAATCAGTCGGCGTCAACTCTGAACCCATCAGCTATTCGAAATTCACTTGGTTTTCCTATACCTACTAATCTATACATATAAAATGCTTTGTCCTGTATGACTGACTGACGGAGAAACGCACAGCCTAAACCGCTGATCGTAGAGACCTGAAACTTTGAGGGGGTATTCTTTGTGTGACGTAGGCATCCGATAAGAAAGGATTTATAAAAATGTTACTCCTAAGGGGGTGAAAAAGGGGGGCAAAGTTTGTATGGGACAACGTGATTTCTTGGTCCATTTTTGGCTTTTACGCGGACGAAGTCGCGGGTAAAAGCTAGTACTATATGAAATGCGTTGTCCTGAATGATTGACTGACGGATCAACGCACAGCCTAAACCGCTGATCGTAGAGACCTGAAACTTGGAGGGTGTGTTCTTTGTATGATGTAGGCATCCGATAAGAAAGGATTTTCCGAGTAGGCATCCGATATGAAATGATTTTCCGAAATTCTACCCCTTAGGGGGTGAAAAAGGGGGGCAAAGTTTGTATGTGACAACGTGATTCCTTGGTTCATTTTCAACTTCTACGCGGACGAAGTCGCGGGCAAAAGCTAATCTATACTTAATATCTATACTAATATTATAAAGCTGAAGAGTTTGTTTGTTTGTTTGTTTGACCGCACTAATCTTCCTCTCGGACTGCGAAAGCGTTTGAACGTGTCAGACCGTAACTAATTTTCGAGAAAATAGAATAAATAATCATTATTTTTGTGATAAATTAAAGTTTTAATTCCGTAAAGTACCAGGCGCTCATGACTCGTCAATAGTAACACTACGCTGCGACTTATCTACGTCATTACCAACCGCCTGTGGTTCAAGGAATAAACGTAAGCGGTGGCGATGGAGCAGACTGTAAACAAGTCACTATCAGACAGTGAGTTGAACGTAATGGAGTCTACGCCGAAGACGATGCTTGGGGCCTCCCGTTCTAAGATCTTTACAAAACTCAAACGAAGAAGAGAAGATGACTTCGATCAACTTAAAGAAGATTTGTTGGAGATGATCTCGAGTAAGTTTTCTGAACACAAAATAGAACTAGATAAGATTGTTCCAACTTTAAAAGCCATCCAGCAAACCAACTCAAATATAGAAAACTCTATTGCTTATCTACTGGCACAAAATGAAGAATTTAAAAATAAAATCACTTCGCTAGAAAACCAGGTTAAAGAAGATAAGAAGTATATAACGCTTCTGGAAGATAAGATTGAAGACCTACAAATTACATCCAATTTTGAGCTGAGGAACGTACCAAGAAAAACCGATGAAACCAAAGAAGACCTAATTGAAATGGTTGAATGCCTGTCCGGGAAAGTAGGTTCAACCCTAAAGAGGACTGACATCGCCGATATATACAGAGTAAGAGGTAAAAAACCAGAAGAGAAAAACACTGCCATTATAATAGAAACTTCCTCTACGTTAGCAAAAACTAACATTCTCAAGGCATGCAAGACCTTCAATATACAAAATAACGCGAAACTGTGCGCAAAACATTTAGGATTTCGTGTACAGGAGGATACGCCGATATTTATATGTCAGCAATTAACAGCTAAGCAAGCTCGACTACATTTCTTGGCACGTGATCTGGTGAAAACGAAGAAGTACAAGTTCTGCTGGACGGCCTACGGGAAGGTTTACGTGCGAAAGGATGAACACTCTAAGATAGAACAAATTAAATCGGAAGCCCGAGTACAAATACTACATAATATGTGACTATACTTGGCTGAAATTCATGTCCAAAAGTCCCTTATAACTGTAAGCATATATGAGTATAATATTGTCTTCAAGTCACATTCAATATCTACTTCACTGCACACCCCACAAACAAACAAGGTAAAATTTACACACATAACCCAACTACTTTTCAACATAATATTCACACATCAAACACATTTCACACAAACTTATAAACAGTATCGAATCCTCAATTTAAATAATACTTCTCAAGCTAAGCATAAATCAGCCTACAACTGTACCAATTATTACCACATTGTGCTCCTCTTGTCTCAAACATTATGGATAATCATAAAACTACGCAGAATGATATAGACGAATTTGAAATTGCAAATTCCACAGTATGTGAAATTAGCCATCTGCAAAATATATTAAAAGCTACTATAAAGGGTATCACAGTTATATCACAGAATATTCGAAGTATTTTTGCCAATTTTGTTGATTTCGAAGTAACAATTTCACAATTAAATTTCGATGTTGATATTATTATCCTAACGGAGTGTCGGCTCAGTCAAAACAAGCCTCTACCAACACTTTTTAATTACAACTCCTATCAGACCTCAAGACATCTAAATCAAAATGATGGCGTAGTGGTTTACATAAAAAAAGCTTTACAACAAAATGTCTCTGAAATTTTTATCGACCACGCCTCTTGTCTTCAACTCATCGTCAATAACTATTTATTCTTGGCCGTTTATCGACCTCCGTGCAACAGACATGCTGAAACTTTTATAAATTCATTAGATACACACTTAGATAAGATAATAAAATATAATAAAAACACTATTATTGCAGGTGATATAAATATAAACCTTATTCCATTAGATACTGAACATTCATATGACCGCAAAAATAGAATTGATTACTTAGAAATGTTAAATAATCATGATATCCTTCCCGGACACACTCTGCCTACAAGAGAAAACGCATGTTTGGATCATTTTATGTTAAAAATAGAAAAAAATAAAGTACCGGCTACTATATCAATACTAAATACTACAATCACGGATCATTCTACGACATTACTTAAGTTGAGTGGCGATGTTAGAAATTATAATTGTGCTAAGACCAAAATGGTTATTGATTATAGTAAAGCCTTAACCACTCTTCTTGATAAAAACATTTCATTACTACTGCATTGCGATGATCCTAACATTGTAATAGAACAATTAACGAATAAGCTAAGAGCCTCATTGAATGAAAGTTCCAAAACAATTTCTATACCCAAATCGAAACGCAATATAAAACCATGGGTCACACCTGGTATTCTAAAGTGTATTAGAAATCGTAACAAAATGCAAAAGACTCTAAGAACAGATCCTACAAACGAAATACTAAAAATAACATATAAAAGGTATCGCAATCATTGTAATAACCTTTTAAAAAAACTTAAACGTAACTACGAAAGAGACAAATTGGCAAACTGTACAGGGAATTATAAACTACTATGGAATAATATAAAAGATATAACTAACCTAAAAAGCACTAAAACGGAAAACTATGAACTTCTTAACATTAAATCTACCCCTACAGAGTCATTAAATGAAATAAATAAATATTTTTCTAATATTGGGAAAGAATTGGCAGAACAAATTCTTTCAAAGAGATCTCAGGTAGTGGATAATTCAACAAATAGTTCCCGTCATAAATCGTCTTTTGTTCTTTTATCCACTGATAATGATGAAGTATGTTCCATTCTAATGAATTTGAAATCAAAAAGTGCTCCTGGATGGGACGGTATTACTACAACTCTTTTAAAACTTGCTAAAAACAATGTTGTTCCTGTCATTACTCATCTGGCGAACTTATGCTTCTCTAAAGGCGTTTTTCCGGCATATCTTAAAAAATCACTTGTAACTCCTGTGTACAAAAGTGGGGACAGCAAAGACGTTAATAGCTACAGACCTATCTCTGTCTTAACATCAATTTCTAAAATTATTGAGAAACTAATTAACAATAGAATTCTAAATTACCTTGAACATTTTGATATTTTGTCCACCTCACAATTCGGCTTTAGACGCGGTAAATCCACTGAAGATGCTGTTTCAGTTTTGACTAGTGAAATCGCTCGACATTTAGACAAAAATGTTAAATGTTTGAGTGTATTTCTGGATCTTAGGAAAGCATTTGATACTGTGTCTGTGCCCATTCTTGTACACAAATTAGAAAGCATTGGGATAAGAGACGTTTCCTTAGCCCTACTTAAAGACTACCTGAGTAACAGAACACAAAAAGTAAAAATTGCTGAATCTTTTAGCGATGACGTTGATGTTACTTATGGTGTGCCTCAGGGAAGCGTGTTGGGACCCACTCTGTTCCTAATTTATATTAACGACTTATGCAATCTAGACTTGAAAAACGGTCATATTTTGTCGTACGCAGATGACACTGCTCTAGTATTTTCGGGCAGTTCTTGGAGCGCAGTTAAAAAGAACACCGAAGCAGGTTTACTCAGAGTTTCTGATTGGCTAAGTAATAACCTTCTTACGCTTAATCCGAATAAAACAAATTACATGTGCTATTCCATATACAACAGATATCAGCCCCAGCTCAATTTCTCCATTAAGATACATGAATGCAGTATGGCTCATAATCAGTGCAACTGTACAGCTTTAAATAAGTTATCGTCTGTCAAATACCTTGGGGTTATGCTAGACCAAAATTTTTCTTGGTATCCACAGATAGATCTCGTTTCTAGTAGAATAAAGAAACTAAAATGGATATTCAAAATTCTAAGACATGTAGCCTCAAAATCATTATTATTTAAAATATATAAAGCCCTAGCACAGTCTGTAACAACGTACTGCATTTCCATATGGGGTGGTGCTGCTAAGACCGAATTTCTTAAAGTTGAAAGAGCACAGAGATCACTATTAAAAATAATGAACTTCAAACATTATAGATTCGATACGTCTGATCTGTATTCTATCAGTGAAGTACTTAGTGTTAGAAAACTATATGTACTCCAGGTAATTTTAAAGACGCATAGATCCCTTCCATTTCATCATCATCTACTAGAAAGAAGAAACAACCGTGAGGTCGCAAAACATACACAGGTTAGAACTGCATTTGCAAGGCGTCAGTACAGTAGGCTTAGTAGTCATCTATACAATCAGGTCAATAACATACTGTTTATCTACCCTAAAACTACACATGAATGTAAATACACTGTACATAACTGGCTTATGTCCCTGAATTATGAAGAAGTAGAATCTTTATTTAATTTTATTGAGTAATAAATATATATATATATATACTAAGTATTTATTTAAGTATAATTGCAAGAACAATATCTACACATACCACACATAATACACAGGTACACACATCCGTTCATAACACAAACAAACACACACGCACCCAACCATGAACCGGATTCAGCCTTCGTACCCAGAGTCCTATGACCCTGGGGTGACGGAGAATTTCCTGATCCAGGTCCTTGTCACACTCCCACCACACTACACCCACATACATGCATAAATAATACATAACACGCACATACACCCCCACATATACATCACATACATAACACGCATTACATACCTACACACAACTTATTACACAACAAATATTGTATACATATTTACAATACGCCCCACATACAAAACGTATCACCATACATTCATACCATCCACACAGTAAAATTTTATAAAATAACTTAATAAATTATAAATTACCAACAAAAGTTCTTCACTTGGACCACACACCTTTCTAAACCTGTTGTGCCGGCCCGAGAGTGACCGGCCGGCTCGTAACTATTTGCATTAGATGATCGCTCGTTTCAACTATTGTATTATGATGTTACGTACCTACCCGCTTGTTTATTATTATTGTTTTTTTTGTTTTTGTTTTTCGTAAGTTAGATTAATAACTTTAACTTTGTATATTTATTTAGTTTCACAAAGTATTAATGTACTTTAGTTTAAGACTTTGTAGTTAGGAAGAGCGGAACTATCTGGCACAGGTATATTTATGCCTAAAAGGTAGTTCCAACTCCTAATAATGTAAAAGAACTCTGTTTTTGAAATAAACTATTTATTTATTTATTTATTTATTTATTTAATCTCAGGAACTACTGGTTCGAATTGAAACATTATTGTTGTGTTGGATAGTCCATTTATCGAGGAAGGCTATAGGCTACTTTTTATCCCGATATTCCCACGGGATCGGGACTTATGCGGGTGAAACCGCGGGACGCAGCTAGTAATAAATATAGAGATCAATGGGAAAATAATTTAAAAATTCGTTGTACGGACTGTTTTCCGCAATAAGACCCTTTTTAATTGGGTCCTTTTTTGCGTGAGGATGAATTAGGCTTAACCAACACCTACTACCCTCTCAGCTTAGTCGACCATGTCCAGAGGAGACAACTTGTCAATACTGCTGGAGCCAACTAAGCCGCGGGTTTCATCACGATGTTTTCCTTCACCGTAAGAGCAATGTCAATTAGCGCACATACATTTTTCTTAAGAAAAATACATCGGTGCACGGCCGGCCTGGATTCGAACCCACGACCTTCAGAACGAAAGTCGAGGTATCTACCATAAGCCAACACCGCTCTATAAAAATACGTTAATTAGAAATTAAACTATCTTTTACCCGTGACTTCATACGCGTAGGGGTGTAGGTTGTAAATCCTTTCTTAGCGGATGTTTACTTCAAAACAGCTATTTGGATGCCAAGTCCATTGATAGATAGATAAACACTTTATTTGTACAACACACAAAACATTGAAAATAACAAAAAGGATGAGAAAGCTTATTAACTACGAAATTGTACAAACATGCGACCTTATCGCTTGAAGCGATTTCTTCCAGGCAACCTTAAGATGGAGAAGTTCTGTTTAGCTTAACTGGTATGTCGTGTGGTGTAAGAAACACATAGAATTGGGTTGAGCTGTGTAATATTCTGACACTGAGACAGGACTATTTACGTTTTTTAATTAACAGTTCTCGATTTTCCTGTTTTTGATAAAGCTGTAAATACTCAATATTATTAACCTTATTGACCTTAATATTATTAATAATGTCACCTTGACGACCCAGTTGGCACAATGGTCACCATGCCGGACTGCCAAACACAGGGTTTGATTCCCGCCTTAGACATGTATTTATGCTTAGATATTTGTCTATGCTCTGGTTGTTTCTATGTATTTTAAGTATATATTTACAAAAGAAAAGTATATAAGTAGTATATGAGTTGTCTAGCACCCATAACACAAGTGTAGTTACTTAGCTTGGGGCTAGATGGCGATGTGTGGAATGTCCTGCAATATTTATTTATAATATTAGTATAGATCCTAATAAATTCTAGTTTTTCTTTCCAGACATGTGGGAAGCTGTTCTACGTCAACAGTTGCTTACAATACCATCGTCAAAGGATGCATGGACAAGAGAAGCCGCTGGCTTGTCCTATGTGTGATTATAGGGCTATTGGGAAGCAGGACTTGACTGTAAGTTCTTAAAGCGCTCTTCCAGTACCGTGTGTAGATATTCACATTACCTAAGCCCCCGCTCTCAAAGACGTAGCGTGCTGCGTGCTAACTGTTATATTTGATCGATATGCAAAACATTTTAGCATTATTATCCACAAATATAGTTCCTAGAGGTCAAAACGTATCATTTGATTTATTTTTAGATACAAACGTTAACTATTTTTGAATAAAACCCGATAAACGATCTAATAATTCTCTGTTTTCTAACATTTTTTTATCGAACGAAGTTGTTCATATCATGTTTTCAACCACAATAAACAAAAATATGGTTATTAAACTACAATATCCATTTATATCCTAATAACAAAAAAAGAGTATTTGAATACTTAGAGTTGCTTAAAACAAAGGTCGATTTTGGTAGCTTTATTAGCACCTGGAGCGTTTGCCCGCGACTTCGTCCGCGTAGAAGTCGAAAATTGACCAAGGAATCACGTTGTCCCATACAAACATTGCGGTTTAGGCTGTGCGTTGATCCGTCAGTCAGTCAGTAATTCAGGACAAAGCATTTTATATGTACAGATTGAAGATTATACACTAGCAGCGCACCGTCAGTCAGACTGACTGACTAACTGACGGATCAACGCACAGCCTAAACCGCTGATCGTAGAGACCTGAAACTTGGAGGGTGTGTTATTTGTACGACGCAGGCATCGGATAAGAAAGGATTTTCCGAAATTCTACCCCTAAGGGGGTGAAAAGGGGGGGGCAAAGTTTGTATGGGACAACGTGATTCCTTGATCCATTTTCGACTTTTACGCGGACGAAGTCGCGGGCAAAAGTATTTATTATAAAACATCTTTACGTAATTCAAGGCTCATACGCGTATACATACGGGCGAGAGACCTTACATATGCGACGTGTGTAACGGTAGCTTCAGGGTGAGGTCAGACATCGTGCAGCATATGAGGACGCATTTCGGTATCAAGAAAATACAGGTATTACATTAGTATTAGGGTTAGTGGTAGATACCTCGACTTTCATTCTGAAGGTCGTTCGAATCCCGGCCGGCCGTGCACCAATGTATTTTTCTTAAGAAAAATGTATGTGCGCTAATTGACATTGCTCTTACGGTGAAGGAAAACATCGTGATGAAACCCGCGCTTTAGTTGGCTCCAGAAGTATTGACAAGTTCTCTCCTCTGGACATGGTCGACTAAGCTGAGAGGGTAGTAGGTGCCGGGCAAGCCTACTCCATCCTCACGCAAAAAGGACCCAATTAAAAAGGGTCCAATGGCGGAAAACAGCCGGGACTGGCGAGAGACCTTACATATGCGTATACAAGGCATATTACAAATTGAATTTGATAAAATTCTCAGTTTTTTTAGATTACATTTAAATTGATAGTATTTCGTGAATGTGGAAATTGAGGTTCGATTTCGGCTAGGGTAATGCATTTTCGAAAAACCCAATGATGCAGTTTTAGGACACGCAACAACAGTATTTTTCGCTAATTGGCTCTGAAGACCCATTTCATTTCAAGCCGACAGATGGCGTTGCTTGGAAAAAATATGGCGTTCGTTGCTTGCCTGTTGAAAAGTTCACTCTATAGCTTGACGTTTTCTTTATGGTTCCGTTAACAAAGGGTAAAAACGGGACCCTATTACTAAGACTCCACTGTCCGTCTGTCTGTCTGTCACCAGGCTGTATCTCATGAACCGTGATAGCTAGACAGTTGAAATGGTCACAGATGATGTATTTCTGTTGCCGCTATAACAACAAATACTTAAAACAGAATATAATGGTACGGAACCCATCGTGCGTGAGTCCGACTCACACTTGGCCGGTTTTTTTGCCCTATTGAAAGGGTTATCCTACTGTGTGAAAGTTTGTGTGTGTATGGTACTCCTTCACGCTAAATCTACTGAACAGATTTCAATGAAACTCGGTATGTAGATAGCTGGAGACCTGGATTAACATATAGGTTACTTTTTATCCCGATATTCCCACGGGATCGGGACTTACGCGGGTGAAACCGCGGGGCGCAGCTAGTTTTGCATAACTTCATTGTTTATGAACCGATTTTGATGACTCTTTTTTTTTACAGTGTCCCCGTTGTCCGCACAAATTGTTCAAATGTTTGTCAGACGTGGCGAAGCATAACAGAAGGATCCATCACAACTTTACATATTTTTGTCACCTGTGCCCAAAGACGTGAGTCGAATTTGTTCTTTTTTTCTGTGATTTAAGTTCCTTTAAAGAAAAATATTTACAACTTGCTGTCCCGGCAAACGTAGTTTTGCCATTTAAAGAAAAGACAAAAAAATCATACAAATCGGTTCATTCGTTTAGGTGGAGTTTGGCAACTAACACCGCGACACGATTGACATCAATATTTATACGATACAGCTAACGTCACTCAATTGTTTTGCCTTCCAGGAACCTCTTCATTAAAACTTGAACTTTATTATGGTTTTAAAGTTCAAATTGACTTTAGTACGAATCGTTTGTATGGGAATTGGGAGTATTAAAAAGTGTTGTTTTTAGACATTTTCAGGCTATTTTTTAAATTTTTTTCTCCATAAGAACCATCGTTGTACTCTAAGGAGTATTCTAAAAAAAAAATTAGCGAAATCGGTTCAGCCGTTATCGAGATTTGCTTAGGAAAGTGTTCCTTCCTTCCTCAGCGATTCATTTTTATAGTATAGAAAGATTTTTATATTATAGATAATAATCTATAAAAAAAAATTGATTTATGTGTTTGTTTGCATTGAGTAGACTCCGAAACTACTGGACCGATTTAGATGATACTTGGTATGAGGATACATTAATTCATTGACGTTAACATATAGTGCTTTTTATCCCGATATTCCCACGGGATCGGGAGTTACGCGGGTGAAACCGCGGAGCGCAGTTAATCTTATATCTTTAAATGAGCAATTCTTGTATATATATATATAATTGGAATCTCGGAATCGGCTCCAACGATTTTCATGAAATTTGGTATATAGGGGGTTTCGGGGGCGATAAATCGATCTAGCTAGGAATCATTTTTAGAAAATGTCATTTTATTCGTGTTTTATCGAATCTTACTTTTTTTTTATTTCAAAACTATGACTCTTCCTGACATCTATTGGCGAACTACTAATACTATTTTTTGTGAGCAATAAAGTTATTCCAGCAGATGGCGTTGTTAAGTAACACGAAGTCAATGAGTGTTTGCTTTGAGGTTAGACTAAGTAAAAAAAAAAAAAACCGAGCCAAGCTTGGTCATCCAGGTACTCTATACTAATACAATAAAGCTGAAGAGTTTGTTTGTTTGAACGCGCTAATCTTTGGAACTACTGGTTCGAATTGATTATTTTTGTGTTGGATAGTCCATTTATCGAGGAAGGCTATAGGCTATTTGTTATTTTTATATTCCCACGGGATCGGGAGTTACGCGGAACCGCAAAGCGTAGCTAGTTATTTAAATAGATGTTTTGTTTTTATCCCCCAGTTACCATGGTAACAGTGGAAGATCATCTGTCCGCAAACACCTGGCGCGAGTCCACGGGATCCCGCGACCAGAACAACCTTTGAAACTTAAATATACTAAAATACCAAAGTATGTATGTCTATACTTATATTATAAAGCTGAAAAGTTTGTTTGTTTGTTTGAACGCGCTAATCTCAGGAACTACTGGTTCGAATTGAAAATTTATTTTTGTGTTGGATAGTCCATTTATCGAGGAAGGATATAGGGTACTTTTTATCCCGATATTCCCACGGGATCGGGAGTTATGCGGGTGAAACCGCGACTGCTAGTTTATTTATACATAGTAATCCTACTAATATTATAAATGTGAATGTACTTATGTTTGTTACTCCTTCACGCAAAAACTACTAGACCGATTGCGATGAAACTCGGATAGCTGGAGACCTGGATTAAAATAGGCTACTTTTTATCCCGATATTCTCGAAATGTGAAAGTTTGTGTGCGTATGTTTGTTACTCCTTCACGCAAAAACTACTGGACCGATTGCGATGAAACTCGGTATCAAGATAGCTTAGACTACTTTTTATCCCGACATTCTCACGGGATCGGGACTTACACGGGTGAAACCGCGGGGCGCAGCTAGTCTTCTATACATATAAAATCCTTTGTCCTGAATGACTGACTGACTGACGGATCAACGCACAGCCTAAACCGCTGATCGTAGAGACCTGAAACTTGGAGGGTGTGTTCTTTGTATGACGTAGGCATCCGATAAGAAAGGATTTTCCGAAATTCAACAATTCGAGTTATTTCCTCTGGACACGGTCGACTAAGTTGAGAGGGTACTTGTACTTGTATACGGGCTGTTTTCCGCCATTGGACCCTTTTTGCGTGAGGATGGAGTAGGCTTGCCCAGCACCTACTACCCTCTCAGCTTAGTCGACCATGTCCAGAGGAGAGAACTTGTATATACTTCTGGAGCCAATGTGCTCGAAAATTTCCCCAAAAGTCGTTTGTATGTGATCCTCTTTTGAAATTGTTTCAATATGGTGTTTTTTTTTTGTTTCAGACCAGACTAGATTCAACATGGTATAATCGCTAATAGAAACTAAAATAATGAATAAAAGAAAGAAATATTGCAGGACATTCCACACATCGCCATCTAGCCCCAAGCTAAGTAACTACACTTGTGTTATGGGTGCTAGACAACTCATATACTTTTCTTTTGTAAATATATACTTATAATACATAGAAACAACCAGAACACAGACAAATATCTAAGCATAAATACATGTCTGAGGCGGGAATCGAACCCGCAACCCTGTGTTTGGCAGTCCGGCATGGTGACCATTGTGCCAACTGGGTCGTCAAACATTAGAATCATATACCTCTGTATCACAATAGACTAACACCCTGTGACTCAGAAGGTTGCTGGTTCGATTCCTTTCTTAAACAAATACATATGTACAGATATTTGTCTGTGCTCTGGGTGTTTCTATGTGTTATATGTATATATTTACCTAAGAAAAGTATATAAGTAGTATATGAGTCGTCTAGCACCCATAACACAAGTGTAGCATTCATTACCCACCGCACTACCAGTCGACACTACCGGTAGTGTCGTAGGGATTTCTTTTCCCTTCTACACTACTCGCCAGTAGTGTTAACATCTCCGTGCATATAATACCAGCTTAGTCAACCGTTATCTCTATAAAATAGTCGTTGGTCTGTAAAAAGTACTAGACAATCAGAAGTTAGTAGAAGGTACAAATCACACTTATTACGTCATCTCTCTTTCTTCAATTTTTCTCCTCCAAAAGTATGTGATGGCCATGAAGGAATTGAAATTAAAAAATAAAAGTCTTGCCTGCCCTTTTGGGAGTATATTAACAAAAAAATATTGCTATAATCAATCTAAAATTCTTAAAAACATGCTCAAGACATATTTACTTTTTCTGTTTTTAATATTTGTTGTTATAGCGGCAACAGAAATACATTATCTGTTAAAATTTCTACTTTCTAGCTATCATGGTTCCTGAGATACAGCCTGGTCACAGACGGACGGACGGACGGACTGACGGACAGACAGCGAAGTCTTAGTAATAGGGTACCTTTTTTTACACTTTGGGTACGGAATCCTAATAAAACTGGAAAAATAATTCAATTAACTGGAATATGATTTCACATTAGATATCTGACAGTTTTTTTTTTTGTAGGATACCTACCCTCTACTGAGTTCTGATTGCCTAGTACCTACAGACCAAATTACTATCAAACAATTTACACCGTAACGGAAAGAGAGCAGTTGAAGAAAGAGAGAGATAGCGTTATAAATGTGATTTTATACCTTCTACAGACTTCTGATTGCCTAGTACTTACAGACTAATTACTATTAAACAATTTACACGATAAAGGAAAGAGAAAAATTTAAGAAAGAGAGATATAACGTTATTGTGTGATTAACTTCTACTGACTTCTGATTGTCTAGTACTTTTTACAGACCAACGACTATTTTATAGGACAAATGGTTGACTAAGCTGGTATTATATGCACGGAGATGGTAACACTACTGGCGAGTAGTGTAAAAGGGGAAAAAATCCCTACGACACTACCGGTAGTGTCGACTGGTAGTGCGGTGGGTAATGAATGAAGTGTAGTTACTTAGCTTGGGGCTAGATGGCGATGTGTGCTTATTGTTGTTTGTTAATTTAGATCTTTTTTTGTACATTTAAAGAATAAATATTAATATGATAAATTTAATTAAAAAGAATCATTTATTTACTAGATTTAAGACTGTAGAAATCTTCTTGGTTTTAATAAAACCATAATAAATTTAATTCATTATCCATACATATAAAATGCTTTGTCCTGAATGACTGACTGACGGATCAACGCACAGCCTAAACCGCTGATCGTAGAGACCTGAAACTTGGAGGGTGTGTTCTTTGTACGACGCAGGCATCGGATAAGAAAGGATTTTCCAAAATTCTACCCCTAAGGGGGTGAAAAAGGGGGGCAAAGTTTGTATGAGACAACGTGATTCCTTGGTCCAATCTACTAATTTTACTTGGATGAAGTCGCAAAAACTAGTCTATTATATAAAACTAGTGACCCGCCCTGGCTTCACACGGCTATATTATGCATATATTATACAAATAAACCTTCCTCTTGAATCACTCTATCTATTTAATAAAAATAAAACAACTATATAAATAACTACCTACGCCTTGCTTTTCCCCCGATCCCGTGGGAATATCAGGATAAAAAGTACCCTATGTTATTCCCAATGAATCAATGTATCTTCATACTAAGTTTCATCTAAATCGGTTTATTAGTTTTGGAGTCTATACAATGCAGAGAAAAACATAAATCAAATTTTTCCTCTTTATAATAGACTAGCAGCGCTCCGCAGTTTCACCCGCGTGACTCCCGATCCCGTGGGAATATCAGGATAAAAAGTAGCCTATAGCCTTCCTCGATAAATGGACTATCCAACACAAAAATAATTTTTCAATTCGAACCAGTAGTTCCTGAGATTAGCGCGTTCAAACAAACAAACAAACTCTTCAGCTTTATAATATAAGTATAGACCAGTGACTCGCCCCGGCTTCGCACGGCTATATTATACATGTATTATACATATAAACCTTCCTCCTGAAGCACTCTTTCTATTAAAAAAAATCGTAATAAAATCCGTTGCGTAGTTTTAAAGATCTAAGCATACATAGGGACAGACAGCGGGAAGTGACTTTGTTTATACTATGCTGATACTATGTAATGTATTTCAGATAGATAGATAACTTTATTTGTACAACACAGGAAGAAACAAAACACGATAAACACAAAGTAAAGTAATAGCTAGAAAGTATGAGTTGCACAAATGGGCGGCCTTATCGCTGAAAGCGATTTCTCGCAGTTGCAGTTCGTTAGTCTCGCTAAACCTCGAGAACTTCTAGACCGATTTGGATAATTTTAGTTTTGAAATATTTGCGAAAGTCTAGGTAAGGTTTGAAATGTAAGAAAGGTCGGGAGAAAGGTGAAACTGCGGGGCGCTGCTAGATAAATATCTATAAAAATTTCAACTGTCTAGCTATCACGGTCATGAGATACAGCCTGGTGACAGACAGACAGACAGTGGAGTCTTAGTAATAGGGTCCCGTTTTTAAACCCCCAGAGTTAATTGTGCCTTCTCATTTGGTCGGCGCGAACCGAAGGCACACATCCTAACTTAATTTTTAAGACGCTTCAATGTTATATTATGCATTGTATGATTTTGCACGTACCGATGTAAAATCAAGCTTTACACATAAACTGGCATAATAGGCGGTCTTAGCGCTAAAAGCGGTCTGTTCCAGGCAACCTTAGGACGGAGAGAATTCACAAAAGTATGTAAGTAGAAAAATATCTTAAATTAATATGTATTATAAATCTGATTTGTTCCGTCTTTACGGTCTAAGTACTGGACCGATTTGGATAAAAATCAGTTGTGTTTTTGGGATGGAGAAAGATATAGGATCTTGTTCTCAATATTCCCGTGTGATCGGGACATACGCGGGTGAATCACAGGCCGCAGTTAGTGAAGACTATACCAACAATCAAAATACTGTTCAACCTAAGATAAATTAGGGAAATTTCGCACAGCGCCACTATAAGGCTTGTGTTATGGTGACCAGACGACGGAAAGTATCTACAGGGTAATAGGCTATTTCCTTTATAGAAATATTAATCAATAAATTATGCGTCTTGCGGGCATTATGTGTTTTTGTAAGTTTTAGGCGTGTTTTTATTTAACAATCAAAAACTATGAACCCATTTCATACGTGATTTAATTTTATGAAGGTTCAAGTGTAGGTATAATTGGTTTGTGTAAATTGACTGAAATATCTAAGGATTTTCCACTGCTACCCGTGCGAAGCTCGGGCGGGTCGCTAGTATGCTAGGAGGTAATATAGAAGTTCCTTGACGTACATACTTTTTTTGTATGGAACCTAAACTTATGACTAACCTCCTTACGACTCAAGTGAAAAAGAACTAAAAAGAAATTGAAAAGAAGAATGTGAAATTTGAATTTAGAAAACAAAGACACAGCTTTTGCATCAACAGCACAGGCTTGGTCGCTCTTCTAAAAATGGACAAAATTTTCAAGTGAAACTAATTTTTTTATCTAAATTTCCTAGTAATAACCGGCTACGTACTGTAATTTGCAGTAAATAACCTTCGTAAATCATGGCTCTAGTTTTGAGGAAGGCCGTTTTGCCGAAAAACGTTTCGTTGCTAAAATGCATAAAGGGTCGATCCCTTGCCTCTGCGGCAAACAAGAAAACACCGGCACCTCTGGGTGAGTACCTATAACAATTGGATTTCCCGCTTTTAGAAAATCTGTAGTTACGAGAATATTGGATATAGATCCACGGATATAGATCTCATTGTGCGTGTAATTTAACTAGAAGAATCTCAGTAGAATGTATCGACTGAACGTAACTAGTTTTTTATCGATTCGTTTATGTAATCTAGTGAGTAGTATGATTGTAATTTTCATCCAAAAAGAGTCCGCTATAAAGAAATTCCATCATTTTACAGGTAAGTGGTAGCTAGATAAGTAGCTAGCTTAGCTATACAATAGATTTTTTTCTTCAACAAAATGACGATCAAATAAGTTATTTTTTGTGTTTTGGTTTCGGAGTGTCAATCAGTTTTGACATGACATTTGTCAACGCGTGTGTGTGTTTTTGTGATTTTAGTTATTTCCACATAGCTTGAAGAGTTATTGAATATCTCCACCGATATTATTAGTACTGGTGAGGCGATGTTATTTCGGAGAACGGTGGTCGTTGCCGTAAGTCCTCCAGGCTATAATACTCGGCGAGACTGCGGCTTCGTTCTTCTGAATAGCATGAACTGAACCAGCGTTTCTCGCCTAGTATTATAACTTGGATGTCTTTACAGTGGCCCGCAATGGCATGTCCGCGTTTGAGACGTTCTTCATCGGACAAACTAAGCTGCTGTGCTGCGGAGACGCTCCGCCGAGGCGCGGCTATGCTGAAAAGAAAGATGATGGATGCCCGTGCCCGTGTCCTTGCGGCCCTTGCGGCCCATGCGGCCCATGTGGTCCCTGTGGACCTTGTGGCCCCTGTGGCCCATGTGGCCCGTGCGGACCCTGTGGACCTTGCTGCCCATGTCCTTGCGGCCCTTGCGGACCTTGTGGTCCCTGTGGCCCTTGCGGTCCCTGTGGCCCATGTGGCCCCTGCGGACCTTGTGGCCCCTGTGGCCCATGTCGATGTCCGTGCCCATGCCCCTGCGGTCCTTGTGGACCCGTCTGCCCATGCCCGTGCCCATGCCCATGTCCAAAACCGAAGAAATGTGAATGTAGAGTGTGCCCAACTTGCGGAGCGCCAGGTCGTATGATAGCACATAATCTCTCGCCTCCTGCACAATTTCCACAACCACAACATCCTGGATGTCAGCAACTTGGATATAATGAACCAGCTGCGTATCAACAAGCCGCGTGTCAATACGCTGCATGTCAGCCAGCCACCTGTCAGCAAGCTGGGTGTCCACAAGCTTCATGCCAACAATGCACGTGTCCATGTCAGCATGGTGGATGTAGGCACGGTGGAGATCAGCATGCCGCATGTCAACAAGCTGGGCAACAAGCCACACAAGGAGCACCGCCGATAGCACAGGAAACAGCACAGCAAGCAACGCAACAAAGCGCACAGAAAATGGCACAACATCAAGCTGTATATCTACAAGCCGCACATAAAGATGTTAAAAAAGAAGATAAAAAGTCAAACGAAGTTAAGAAACGAGCGACTGTAGGCGGCGTCTCTTCCAAAGCGACGCCATAACTTATGCAGTCCAAACATTACATATCTTCGTACCTAGTTCAATGAATAATAAGCACATTACATTTTTATATTGTATCGATTTTGGTTTTTTAATAAAGTTTATCAATTCTTAACTTTTCGTTTTACTGTCTCTTCGCACTTTGAAGTTAGGTTAGAGAGTCATTAGTGTACGGAAATCCATAATTCCGGAGTTTTAATCGGGGTGAACAGCGTTAAATACCTTTGCAGCCACGGCGGTGCCATGCCGGAGTTTCAAGGAGAGCAAGGTGCGGCTTTTCGGGTGTGTGAAGATTGAGAAATCGAAGCAGCTGCCAGCCGCGAGGAAGAGCCGCGGATGTAACGGAACAGTGCCCGTTCGGTACTGCAGATCTTGCCCCAACCTCGTGCCTCAATCAAGGCAGAAGACCTGTGTGCCCCTACGACACTTCAGCCCTCCGAGAACTAGGCCTATGAGCTACGACACCACCCAGAAGGACCTCCCGCTGCCACTGTCCACGGCTCACTCGTGCGCACCCGGCCTCTTCCATCAGCCGGCCTCTCAGGCAGCCCAGGTGATGCCACAGAGAGGGATGGCATCGAAACCTTGCTGCGGTCCTTGTGGCCCATGTGGCCCATGTGGTCCATGCGGCTGTTGTGCGCCATGTTGCGGTCCGCCTTGTTGCGGTCCATGTGGCCCGTGCTGCGGTGCTCCTTGTTGCGGTTGCGGTCCATGTGGCCCATGCTGCTCCCCATGCGGTCCATGCCCTTGTCTCCCCCCACCCTGCAATACTCCTCCCCGTTGCATTCAATACATGACCGGTTACTACTACTATCCTTACGGTTTCTGGTTCTGCGGGCCATACCACGTGTCCGGTACGTGTTGTCCTATTGGACCGTGCGGTGCGGGTGGGCCTTGTGGACCGTGCTGCGGCAAGTGTCCATGCCCGGCTTGTGTGTGTCCTAGCCCCACTTTCATCGCGGAACACCCCAGTGACAGTGCTGGAAAATGTTCCATAATGCCCGGACCCCAGATTCAAACTCCTCTGCCTAAGGCCCCGCAGCCAGCTAGTCCAACGGGCAGCCATCAGACACGCTCTGGAATATCTAAGTTCTTCCCTTTTAGCAGTTCGACTTCACCGCCGGTTAACGTCGGCCCTCCAAAAATGCAGTACAAAATGTCGCCTGCTTTGTCCAATTTGTCGAACTTGATTTGCCCGTTCAGTACAAAGACTAGTCCTAAAGGAGACTGGCCGCCAGAACTCGATAACCCAACAGTACCACAAAACTTACACGCTAGCTCCGCTCCTCACGTCCATAAATCATCTAGTTTCACCAAGACTCTTAAAAATAAATGCTCATCTCATTTATTTGGGAAATTAGACGTTTTGGATAAGAAAAAAAGTCCTATTCGTAAACGATCTCAAACTAAGAGGTTTATCTACGAACCTTGTCCTCCGGTTGCTGATGCCACGTTTTCTATGAAGAGTAAGAGACCCTATAGCTATAGGTCCCCAAATAGTTACGTAAATTCTGACACTACATTTAGAGCTTACGAATCATAGTATTCTCTGCCTCCTTCAAGAGCGACCATCCCAAGCAATAGTGATCTCACCAATAATCAAATATCTATATTTTAATGAAATATGAAACTCTGTAAACCTACCTGAATCCATTCATCAATAAACTATTTCAACAATATTAAATTATTTTATTTACCCACCCTCCTTGTTCCGCAAGGTGAATGCTTGAGAAATTGGCCTCCAAAAATTCAATAGGAAAAGGAAGACAATGATTACAGTGACAATCATCCTTTCAGCGACTGTTGCATCAAGCCGCGGCGGGTTGAAAGAGAGGGTGAACGTGATCCGCGAGATTCCGTTCTTGAGAAAGAAGGAGGTGGACGAAACGCTGAAGATAGAAGATCCAGACCGGAAGGAAACGTCCTTGCTAGGCCGAAGCATATCGTGCCCGTGTCTGCTGAGCGCCTTCCCATTTCACTCGAGTCTGAAGTTACCGAGGACGCAGTCTGCAACCGACGCACGCCACGCTTCAAAGGCGTCTACCAACCTCAACGTGACGATGCCGCACTGCTTCAGGTCTTTCGTGTTCCCTCGGCCAGCGGCGGTCAAGACCGAACCAGGTGTGGAGGAGGTAGGCAGCAAGTTGTCCCGCACTGGCGCCATTGAGGTTGTGAAGCAGCTGTGCTCCGTATGCGGTTGCCCAATACCCTGTGGCTGCCTGCTGCCCAGCCCCGGCAACACACCCCCACGCTGCATACAGTACATGAACGGCTATTACAACTATCCCTATGGCTCCTGGTTCTGCGGTCCCTACCATGTCAAAGCTTGTGGGCTATGTAACTGCGGCCCCGTCACTCCGGGTGGTCCATGCGGACCGAATCCACCTAATCCCGGTGGTCCATGTGGACCTTTCCCCTGTTGCGCCATCCTTGCGACTTCAGCGTCTTCTGAGTTTAGTAAAGCCTCTGTTAACAAATTTTTCAAGTCTATTACCCCTCTCAGTAAGCTGTTTCTAAGTCATAGTAGTCCTTGTAGCTTAAGTGGTGCAGTTAGATCGCTGGCTAGCAAAGCCAAAAAGCCTTGCTGCGGCCCGTGTTGTGGCCCTTGCGGCCCTTGCGGCCCTTGTGGCTGCGGCCCTTGTGGCTGTGGGTGTGGCTGTGGCTGCGGTCCTTGTGGCTGTGGCTGCGGTCCCTGTGGTTGCTGCGGTCCCTGTGGTTGCTGCGGTCCCTGTGGCTGCTGCGGTCCCTGTGGCTGCTGCGGTCCCTGCGGTTGTGGCCCCTGTGGTCCTTGCGGCCCTTGCGGCCCTTGCGGTCCTTGCGGTCCTTGCGGTCCATGTGGTCCATGCGGTCCATGTGGTCCCTGTGGTTGTGGCCCCTGCGGTTGTTGTGGCCCCTGCGGTTGTTGTGGTCCCTGTGGCCCTTGCGGATGTGGATGCTGCGGTCCTTGTCGTCCTTGTGAACCTTGCTGTGGCCCATGCGGTTGTGGCCCATGTGGGTGCTGCGGTTGTGGCCCATGTGGTCCCTGTGGCCCTTGCGGTCCCTGTGGACCATGTCGTCCATGCTGCGCGTGTCTACCTCTGGCTTGTGGCCCCCTCGACTCGAGCTTTAACTATTCAATGGGCGGTGCTATGGGTGGTGCTATGGGAGGTTCTATGGTTGGTCCTATGGGCGGTTCTATGGGTGGTCCTATGGGTGGTCCTATGGGCGGTCTTATGGGTGGCCCTATGGGTGGTCCTATGGGTAGCCTTATGGGCGGTTCTATGGATGCCTCTATGGGCGGTGGTATGGGCTTCGGACCATTCGGACCTAATTATGGCCTATTTAACCCCGTTGGTTCAGCTCCCCCGTGCGGCACCAACGCACCATGCGGTTTTCAACCTTGGGCTGGACCATGCATGAACTGTCCTATCAGTACACCCCTCCCTGTCTGCGGAGTCGTAAATCCGGGTGAGTCGGCGGGCCCCTTCGCTTTACCACAAACCCAATGTAGCTACGTTACAACCCATTATGCCCCTGAAAAAGATAATTCTATGCAATCTAACACCGCCCCGACTACCGAAGAAAAGACTTGGGGCTCAGGCTCACCTAATCCAGACATTAATCCCAACTTAACTAGAGGTTTTCCCTTCACCAAGCCCAGACCAATGTTACACCTGAAATCGCCTTTTAGCACTGTGATATCTGTATCTTTTTCCACTACCCCACCTCGTTGGGACTGCAACAACCAATCTTCAGACCACTTTACCACCTGCGACAAGCCGTGCTGCAAATGGGGCCTATTCACATCCAAAACATCTGAAGAAATATGCCCAGATTTGCCAAAACCGAAAACTTTACCGACCAAAAAAGAGAGAGATTTCCCTGAGATCTCAGAAAACTGCTTTTCATATTTAGCCACGCCTAAATATATAAGGCCCTTCCCGCCTCCAGACCCGGAGGAGAATCAGATCGCAGCTCAGGGAGAATGCTTAAGAAATTGGCCCCCACAAAAGTTCCAGCACTCGAAACCAGAAGAAAAGCCATTTGAATTGTAAAGATTATTTTCAGTTATCTTTTTGTCACATTTTTAGTAAAGGCTGTGGAAATCAACCAAATAAATTGTTTTTATTTAGCATATTATAATATAGATCTTAGGTAGGTAGGCTACCTAAGTACAGGCGTAACCAGGCTCAAATCTAGGTTTGCATAGCAAAACAGTTTTCTTGATAGGCTCTTCAAGCTGAGAGTATGTAAAGAACTTCCAGAATAGGTAATTGGGTAGGTATTTCTTTATTAACCTACCTACCTACCAGGCTTTCGCATAGGATCAATTTGTCCAATGGGACCACCGGAACGAATTAGTGGCAGTTGTCCTATCATTGGACAACACGATTAGACGGCCGTTTCTTATAGCTCGTACTTCTCTCCTACTGATAGGTACACGAGGACATAATATTTCTCGTTCAGTATCCACCGTCAGGAGCACGTAACGTAATCCCAGAATCGCTCGTAAGTATAAAGAATAGGTACCTACCTAAACTTTAATGAAACAATGACATTATTTTGTAAAAGTAACCCGTACACACTACTGCATATAGACTGGATATATATATATCATCATATATATAATATTCATACCAGAGGGGCGTGGCGACGCATGCTGTGGCAACGGCATGCGTCGCCACGCCAGAAATCGGTTTTACGTGCGACTATGCTATAGTTCATACCAGAGGGGCGTGGCGACTTGCTGTGGCAACGCGTCGTCACGGCATGCGTCGCCACGCCAGAAATCGGTTTTACGTGCGACTATGCTATAGATGTTTCACATCAACAATATGTCTTTTTATTTAGGTAGTCGCTTATTTTTTCGTTACTGTCTTGGACCAATATAAAATTACAGTAGGAGTAATAGTAATAGATATTTTTCCCTAATCCATAAATCCCTACTGACAATATCCCCTTTGGTATGAATACCCATAGACTAAGAAATTTATTTTTTGTACATCTATGATTTTTACCCATATTTACCATAATTACCTATTTGTTTATTCTGTCCGTGATACGGCGATAGGAGAGTGAGAAATAGAGGATTTTCCGTGCTTAAACCAGTGGGAGAACGAGGAATATCCCTAATATCCTCGTGCACCTACCAGTAGGTAGGAGAATTGAAGTAGGAGGTAGAGGAAATGGTTGATTGGTGTATTGGACTTGTGTTATGGACAGTAGATCCTATAATACAAAGGCTAGGTGGACAGGCTAGGTAGGTAAATAGGTAAAAAACACCTACGATGATGACTTGTCAGATGCTTAATATAATTTGTGAAATGAATAAGTAGGTATTCCTACACATAATTATTTACAGGATATTAAGTAAATTGTAGGTTTAAATTTTTTTTTGTGACCGTCATCGTTTTAATTCAATTCACTGATGAACAAAATATATAAAATCGAACTATAGTCGAACGATTACTCGATTCATGTTTTGTCATGTTTCTAATGCCCATCACTAGGGCGAAGTCAAGCCGCGCCATCCGCCATTTTGCGAGCAACCATCTTTAATCTTTGTTGATCGGTCTTCTTTTTCAGTGCAATTTTTCGCGTATGGCATAAAAATTCAATAAAAACAACGTTCAGTGATGAGGACATAGGTTATTATTGTGTTGTAATTAGTTAGTTTTCAATAAAATGGAGGAAGACTACATTATGGAAGCGCAAGAAGCGAGTGCTGTCGGTGAGGTTTCAAACCGCAGTATAGATGGTGACAACAGTGATCCACAAAAAGACTTTGGCGATGTTTATGACGAGGGTTTCGAAGACGAAGATGGAAACAACAGCTTTCGCAACAATCGTGGACGTGGGAACTTCAGGTAATTCTTTTCTTTACTCTATAATTTCCCACCAAAAACATTTCCAAACAACAATTCAGGGTTTGAATCAGCTCAATTTTATCCTTATCAGCTTAGAATATTGTCCTCGCATGGTTTCACTATTATTTTTGTTGATCTAATGACGTGTAGGTGTTCTTCAGCGAATTGTAGTTAGGTATTGTTTTTATCAATATTTGACATAAAATGAAAACACGAGGATTTTTGCCTTTTTAATACAATATACCTAGGTTATTACTATGTAGGCCAATAGATAAAGCGTTTATTTACATACGTAGTTATTTCCAGTTAAATTTTAAATGCGAATGTTGTAAAAAATTGTGTGAATGTGTACCTATTTTTGTTACCTCTTTATGCTAAAACTCCTGAACCAATCACTGACTACAACTTAGCGACTAAAAGTGGCCTCCGAAACTAGAGTCTTCCATCGCTCCCTTTCTTGCGCTATTTCTTCCCAATTGTTGACTTTAACAAAACGGCTGTGAGGCAACATATCACTACATAGTTAATCAAAGCCGCTTCCCGCTGTCTGTCTGTCCCTATGTATGCTTAGATCTTTAAAACTACACAACGGATTTTGATGTAGTTTTTCGTAACAGATAGAGTGATTCTAGAGAAATATTTGAGTATTTAAAACAAAACTGCTACGCCTACGAAGTTGCGGGGAACAGGTAGTACTTATCCATTATAATTAAGTCACTATAGCATCCTTCAGACTATTTGATGATGATGTGCGAAATACGACTTAAGGTATAGCATTTATTTATGAAAGTATGAATGGAAATCACATTAAAAAGGTATATGAGGATAAAAAAGCCACTAACGGACTAAGTTTGTTGATAGTTTGCATCAATTTCTGGGTTCTGTACCTCAAAAGGTAAACAACAAACACTTATATGATCACTCTCTTGTCTGTGTGTCCGTGTGTCACCACCGATTTTCTCAATCGAATCAAATAATGGGTGGACGTAGCAAGTTGTTTAGTAATTTAAGAAATATTCATGAATATATTTGATAGTGTCACATGTGAGACACGTGAATTTGCTTTGAAGAATTAAGCCCTGGTTTAGATTATTTGATTTGCTAATCATCTTCACAACCATAATACAATAAGTCTTTAATAATAATAAGACAACCTCGGTGGCGCTTCGGGCCAACACAAGCTGCGAAACAAAATATTTATGTACAGATATTTGTTTTTGTTCAGGCTGTTTCTGTATTTATTAAAGAACCTTAACTGTCCCACTGCAGGGCAAAGGCTTCTCTACCTTACTTCCATTGATCTCGATCTGCAGCTACTTGTACTTGTATACGGGCTGTTTTCAGCCATTACACTCTTTTTAATTTGGTCCGTTTTGCGTGAGGATGGAGTAGGCTTGCCCAGCACCTACTACCCTCTCAGCTAAGTCGACCGTATCCAGAGGAGAGAACTTATCAATACTTCTGAAGTCAATTTTTTTTTTTTTTTTTCGTGTGTGTTCTGCTCATCTCGGCAATCTGTTTCCACATTTAGCCGATCCTTTGGCTGGTCCACTGCCTGGGTGTGTCATATTATTATGCGCCATAAAGGAAGGTTGATTGACCCCTTTATCCATCAGCTGTCAAACCGGTCAAGGAGGTGCGGTACGCTGTTCCTCCTCAGTCGTGAAAAGCTAATACTACCAGGTCCCGATAGTTTATTTGCTAAAGTGTTGACATGTCTAGATAGCTTTTCCTGGTAGTAAGAGCTCCTCCGCGAAATCTCTTCCCTGACAGTCTTCAGCTCAAGATCTCTCAGTATGTATTTATTCCCAATGCAGTTGGAAATGCCAAACATGCGTCTCATCGCTTTGGTCTGAAGCCAATTAAGATGATTTCCTTCACCGTAAGAGCAATGTCAATTAGCGCACATTTTTCTCAAGAAAAATCCCTTGGTGCACGTCCGGCCGAAACCATGACCTTCAGAATGAAAGTCGAGGTATCTACCACTAAGCCAACACTGCTCTCGATGTGCAGCTATTGCACACCGGTCATTCCTATTGGATTCAAAATCATCTCGCCATGGTCGCCTTGGTGTGCCTCATTGTCGTATCCCTATGGGGGACCAATCTGTTGTTATTTTATCCCAAATTTATGTATTTACAAATGAAAAAGCAATTACAATACAAGCCTAGTTGCTTAACATGACGCTAGATGGCGCTGTGTAAAAATATCCTGCAACATTTATTATTTATTAACAAATGGAACAGAAATCGTGGAGGTCGTCCACCTCCAACGTGGATGGGCAACGGGCCTCCGATGAGGTTCCGTGGGCGCGGCTACGGTCCCGGCGGGCCTCCGATGCGGGCACGGGGCTTCTTCCGCGGCCGGGGAGCGCCGCGCTTCGGACCTAACAATGGACCAAATTTCGATAACAACTGGGGACCTATGGGACCTCCACCACCTGGTAAGCCATATCATTTGTAACTAGTTTCGACCGAGTTGTACAGGTCGTGGTAACGTGGAGACTTGAAAACCAATTATCTAATTAAAGAGAAAAAGACTCGGCAAGTAATTTCTAAAACTACAACATCTAGGCAAAATGGCACCCAGTTGGCACAATGGTCATCATGCCGGACTGCCAAACACAGGGTTGCGGGTTCGATTCCCGCCTCAGACAAGTATTTATGCTTAGATATTTGTCTGGTCTGGTTGTTTCCATGTATGATAAGTATATATTTACAAAAGAAAAGTGTATAAGTAGTATATCCGTTGTCTAGCACCCATAACACAAGTCTAGTTACTTAACTTGGGGCTAGATGGAGATGTGTGGAATGTCCTGCAATGTTTATTATTTATTATTATGAGTCGGAAACTTTGTATGAGTGTTTCTTTTAGTTTAAGACAGGTGAGCTAAGAAAGACTAAGAAAGGATTTTTAGAAATACAACCCAATTTTGGGGTAAAAAGGGCTGTAAAATTAGTTCGTTCTAACTATTATGTATTCTGTGTTCGTAGGGTTTTTTATTCTATTAATTATGACTTCGCACGGCTTGTGCATTTAGCCAGTGTCAAGTTATATTTTGCATCGAATTATGAATTCAGTGTTTCAAATCAGTCAAAGTCGTCATAGTCCGTCAAGTCAGGGCCTATAGTAAAGCGGTGGTCGTAGGGTTTTAGTTTTCAAATTATTTTTTTACTACCATCACCTGAAAGTTTCATATCGGATTAAAAAGTAGCTTAGGTTACTGTCAATGTACCTATCCTCATCAAAATCGGTCCAGTAGTTTCGGAGCCTATTCAATGTAAACAAACAAACAATCAAATCTTTCCTCTTTATAATCTATACTTAAAAAATGCTTTGTCCTGAATGACTGACTGACGGATCAACGCACAGTCTAAACCGCTGATTGTATAGACCTGAAACTTGGTGGGTGTGTTCTTTGTATGACGTAAGCATCCGATAAGAAAGGATTTTCCGAAATTCTTCCCCTTAGGGGGTGAAATACGGGGCACAATGTTTCGGACAACGTGATTTCTTGGTCCATTGTTGACAATGAAACTGACGAAGTCGCGGGCAAAAGCTAGTATTCAACTTATAATTATAAATGTCAAAGTTTTGTGTGTGTATGTATGTTTGTTACACCTTCACGCAAAAACTACTGAACCGATTGCGATGAAACTAATTAAGAAGAAAGGGTACCGGGGGCTCTCTCCATACAAACGTAGTCGACTGTTTTCTCCCTGAAAAATGGCACTAGAGCAAATATTTTTGTTGCATGACCATGCCCCTGTTTTTTTATTTAGTTTCTTTGATAATTAGAAAATGAAAAAACCAATACATAGGGGCATAGTCATGGCAATTATAGGCTTTATGGCACAAACATTTGTGCTAGTGTCATTATCCAGGGAGGAAACAGTCGACTACGTTTGTATGGAGAGAGCGCCGGTACCCTTTCACCTTAAGTATAAATTAGGGTGTATGTAACCTGTTTTTAATTGAGTAGAATATATGTCAGGTATGATGGGAGGTCCGCCACCGTTCGGACCTCCTCCGGGCATGATGCCGCCGGGAGGTCCGATGGGGCCGCCTCCTAACATGATGTCGCAGCCGCCACCCTTCGGGGGACCGCCTGGCATGCCGCCACCTAATATGGTAAGATATTTTTTTATCTATAAATTAAGTCGTGACTGAAAGAATGAAAGTCGAGGTAGAGTCGACTTTCATTCTAAAGGTCGTGGGTTCGAATCCCGGCCGGCCCTGCACCAATGGATTTTTCGACGACCCAGTTTGCACAATGGTCACCATACCGGACTGCCAAACACAGGGTTGCCGGTTCGATTCCCGCCTCAGACATGTATTTATGCTTAGATAATTGTCTGTGGTCTGGTTTGTTTATATGTATTATTAGTTTAAATTTACAAAAGAAAAGTATATAAGTAGTATATCCGTTGTCTAGCAACCATAACACAAGTGTAGTTACTTAGCTTGGGGCTAGATGGCGATGTGTGGAATGTCCTACAATATTTATTTATTTTAATTTTTCTTAAGAAAAATTTATGTGCGCTAATTGACATTGCTCTTACGGCGAAGGAAAACATCGTGATAAAACCCGCGGCTTAGTTAACTCCAGAAATATTGACAAGTTCTCTCCTCTGGAAATGGTCGACTAAGCTGTGAGGGTAGTAGGTGCTGGGCAAGCCTACTCCATCCTCACGCAAAAAGGACCCAATTAGAACGGGTCTAATTGCGGAAAACAGCCCGTTCAAAGTACAAATAAGTCCTGACTGACTGGATAAGAACCCACGGACATTTTGCTTCATCACTACATAGTATAAAACAACTAGCGACCCGCTCCGGCTTCGCACGGCTATATTATACATGTATTATACGATTCAACCTTCCTTCTGGAGCCTACTAAGCCGCGGGTTTCATCACGATGTTTTCCTTCACCGTAAGAGCAATGTCAATTAGCGCACATAAATTTTCTTAAGAAAAATACATTGGTGCACGGCCGGCCGGGATCCGAACCCATGACCTTCAGAATGAAAGTCGAGGTATCTACCACTAAGCCAACACCGCTCTCGTACTAACTATAATTTTGTATTCTATATTTAAGACGCTCTTCCAGTACCGTGTGTAGGTATTCACATTACCTTAGCCCCCGCTCTCAAAGACGTAGCATGCTGCGTGCTAACTGTTATATTTGATCGATATGCAAAACATTTTAGCATTATATCCACAAATATAGTTACTAGAAGTCAAAACCTATCATTTGATTCATTTTTAGACACAAACGTTAACTATTTTTGAATAAAACCCGATAAACGATCTAATAATTCTCTGTTTTCTAACATTTTTTTTATCGAACGAAGTTGTTCATATCATGTTTTCAACCACAATAAACAAAAATATGGTTATTAAACTACAATATCCATTTATATCCAAATACACAAAAAAAGAATATTTGATTACTTAGAGTTGCTTAAAACAAAGGTCGATTTTGGTAGCTTTATTGGCACCTGCCCTTAATGGAAATCAAAATCAATCAAAATCAAATCAACCCACTATCTTCGACTGTACTTCGTACGCAACTGATATAATATTTATTTTACGCAGCCCGCACCAGAAATGTGGGTAGAAACGAAATCAGATGATGGTAAATCTTACTACTACCACTCGAGGACCAGAGAAACAACGTGGACGAGGCCACAGGAGACCCATACGTGCAAGGTCATCACGCAGGCTGAGATCGAAGCGATGGTTGCCGCTGGTAAGTCATTATCATGCTCTATTATAATAACCTACCTAAAGATGTATATGGCATGTCCATTAACAAGGTCACCATGCCGAACTGCAAAACACAGGGTTGCGGGTTCGATTCACGCCTCAGACAAGTATTTATCTATACATATAAAATCCTTTGTCCTGAATGACTGACTGACGGATCAACGCACAGCCTAAACCGCTGATCGTAGAGACCTGAAACTTGGAGGGTGTGTTCTTTGTATGACGTAGGCATTCTAAAAGAAAGGATTTTCCGAAATACTACCCCTTGGGGGTGAAAAAGGGGGACAAAGTTTGTAAGGGACAATGTGTTTCCTTGGTCCAATCTACTTCAAAATTTTGCATAACCATTCTTTAACAAAATTGATGGAAGTCATGCTTCGTATTTTATTGAAATTCATCCCTGACGGGGTTAAAAAGGGGTAGGAAGTAACTTTATCGATGAATTGCTTCGAAGTTGATATCTAAAGCACTATTTATTTTGACACACGTTTGAAAACTTAATCCAATTTTAAATCAACAAAAAAAACCTATTCAGTAGAACCATTTTCGAGTTCTACGTGGACGAAGTCGCGGGCAAAAGCTAGTGATTAGATATTTGTCTGTGGTCTGGTTGTTTCTATATATTAAAGTATGTATTTACAAAAGAAAAGTATATAAGTAGTATATGAGTTGTCTAGCACCCATAACACAAGTGTAGTTACTTAGCTTGGGGCTAGATGGCGATGTGTGGAATGTCCTGCAATATTTATTTATTTTAATTGTGTGGCGGCGGCGTACTCTGATTTTCGTCGTACCTTAATGATAAGAATCCATGAAGGTGACTTTAATTGAAATCAAGCAGATTTCAAATAATACCTTCAAATATTTCTAACATTGACCTTTGTGAACGCGATCACATGAAAAACAAGGTACCTCTAGGCCAACATAACTCTATTCAGAACTAATGTATATTATATTGTCTACAGGTCAGGTCCCTGGCATGTCCGGTCCCCAGTCGATGTCTATGGGTGGGCCAGGGCCAATGGGCCCCGGTCCGATGGGTGGCCCGGGCCCTATGGGCGGTCCGGGACCTATGGGCGTGATGCCTAATGGCATGGTTATGGGACAACCGCCCAACGTACCACCTTTTATGACGCCACCACCATGGGTTAAAGATGGTAAGTAAAATTGACTCACCCAAGGTACTTGAAGTATAACTCTTTAGTTGGGTCCTTTTTGCGTGAGGATGGAGTAGATTATGTCCAGCACCTACCCTCTCAGCTTAGTCGACCGTGTCCAAAGGAAAGAACTCGTCAATACGTCTGGAGCCACCTAAGCCGCGGGTTTCATCACGATGTTTTCCTTCACCGTAAGACCAATGTCAATTAGCGCAGTTAAATATTTCTTAAGAAAAATCCATTGGTGCACGGCCGGCCGGGATTCGAACCCACGAGCTTCGGAATGAAAATCGAGGTGTACAACTAGACCAACATTGCTCCCAGCCAACACGGTTTCGTGTATTATACCCGACTGCAAAGAAAGGGTTATGTTTTTAGCGCCTATCTTTGTTGGTTTGTTATATTCTTTATTCCGTCATATCTTTCAAACACCTCGATGTATTTCTTTAATTAAGAGGAAAGGGTACCGGCTCTCCATATATACGTAGTCGACTGTTTCTGCCTGGATAATGATACTTGAGCAAATATTTTTGTAGCATAAACCTTATAACTGCCATAAACTGCTTTTCCTCTTAAGGTATTGTTAGATTCGTCTCATTAGTCCAAGAGTTCTTACTTAGATAGGTGACATAAAAATAATAACACGGGGGCTGCTAGATTTGATTATTTTTGTCCATTTTTATTTATTTTTAATTTTCACTTATTTTTGTTCCAAAAAAATTACTCATTTTCATACGGCTTTCGCAAATAGTTGCTCAGCTTGCGGCTAGATTTCGCTGTGTGCAATGTCCTGTAATATTGATTACATAGATTGATCAAGAAGATTATTGTTTGTCTGTTACACAGGTGGTAATAAGGAGTCCAAGTTGGATCAGAGTCCGGACGACGCGGACGAGGCACCGCCCGGTGAGACGGCGCTATCGTCGCAAGCACCGCCCGGCACCAACGGTAAGAATCGCTTAGGGCCCAGTAAATAATAAATAAATATTGCAGGATATTCCACACATCGCTATCTAGCCCCAAGCTAAGTAACTAGACTTGTGTTATGGGTGCTAGATAACGGATATACTACATATATACTTTTCTTTTGTAAATATATACTTATAATACATAGAAACAACCAGACCACAGACAAATATCTAAGCATAAATACTTGCCTGAGGCGGGAATCGAACCCACAACCCTGTGTTTGGCAGTCCGGCATAGCAGTCCTGTGAGGTATCACAGGTACTTTGTACTTGTACTTGAATGGGCTGTTTTCCGCAATGAGACCCTTTTTATTTGGGTCCTTTTTGCGTGAGGATGGAGTAGGCTTACCCAGCACCTACTACCCTCTCAGCTTAGTCGACCGTATCCAGACGAGAGAACTTGTCAATACTTCTGGAGCCTACTAAGCCGCGGGTTTCAGGCACATAAATTTTTCTTAAGAAAAATACATTGGTGCACGGCCGGCTGGGATTCGAATCCACGACCTTCAGAATGAAAGTCGAGGTATCTTGCTTTGTCCTGAACTACTGACTGACTGACTGACGGATCAACGCACAGCCTAAACCGCTGATCGTAGAGACCTGAAACTTGGAAGGTGTGTTCTTTGTATGACGTAGGCATCGGATAAGAAAGGATTTTCCGAAATTCCACCCGTTAGGGGGTGAAAAAGGGGGGAAAAGTTTGTATGGGACAACGTGATTCCTTAGTCCAATCTACTTCAAGTTTTTGACTTCTACGCGGACGAAGTCGCGGGCAAAAGCTAGTCTACCACTAAGCCAACACCGCTCTACGAGGTATCACAGGTACACCATGGCAACGTCGCCACGAACAGTACGCTTTGTGGAGACTGGATACTCTGTCGACCTGGCGACTAGTCACAGTTGCCAGTACAATGTGTACGTGTAAGCTGCGCCTCACTCACTCAGTGTCCAATGAGTAATATTTTTAATAATGATTAACGGTTTGCCGAAGGTGGTGTTGTCAGCTACGTGTTTAATGTTCGCGGATGATCTGAAGTTGATAATGAGTATAGGAGATCTCGAGGACTGTGAGGCGTTGCAGAGGGATATCGATAGCGTATGCGCATGGAGTGAGACAAATAAGTTAGAATTCAACTTAGATAAGTGTAAAACGATGACTTTCACTAGGTCGCAATCTCCATGCGTGTATCCCTACAACATGCACGGTGTCCCTCTGGAACGTGTCACTCAGATACGCGACCTAGGTCTCATTCTTGATCCCGAATTAACTTTCAATACGCAATGAGCTTATTAGTCAACAACCTGATGCCGATATCTTTCATAATAATGTTAATGAGTTTTATAATATTTGTTATAGTTTTCTTAATATGTTTATTTGTAACATAAGTTCTATTCAATAATGTACCTACCTAATGACTTTTTGTAGGTTTTGGTGTATACTGTGAGTGCAATGAGTAACTGTATTATAAATAAATAAAATAAATAAATGAGGAAGGATGCACTTGTTGTTTGTGAGAGACAGTAGCCAGTGGCTACTCTATTTAGCGAGCCAGGGTAGCCAGAAGTAAGCTATGGATATGTAGCTGGTGTCCCGGTGAGGTAAGACCCTTAAGTAAAAACACAGAAAGCTAGAAGCAAAAGTTGCACAAACCTTCCTCTATGGCTTTAACGCTTTCTGCCAGGCAACCTTTGAACGGAATGGATGAATTAAGCCGTTTTTTTTGTTGACAGGTAATCCAATGTCGTTTCCCGGCGGGTTCCCTCCGTTCACGGGTGCGGGTGGCCCCGGAGGCTCAGGACCCGGGGGCCCTGGGGGTGCATGGGGAGGCTGGGGGTCCTGGCCACCGCCAATGGTCAGCCATCCCCCTCCTAACATGCAGGGTAACAACGTATCTGATGTTGGTACGTATCTGATTATACTATTCCACTAATAAAAGGTATTTAATTTATACTATATAGGTGTTTTTCCCGCAACTAGACATGGGGCACTACCGCGCTAAAAGCGGCTTTAAGCCGACGACCGCGACGTGTATATTCCAACCCGCTCCCACAATGGGCGAAATGAGCCTGCCTTCCATAGGAATTTTAAAAATTAATATTACTAATATTTTTTCGTGTTTAATTTAAAAAAAAGTATCTGGATGACCGAGCTTTGCTCGGTATTTTTTTTTTTAATTAGTCTAACCTCAAAGCAAACACTCATTGACTTCGTGTTAACAACGCCATCTGCTGAAATAACTTTATTTCTCACAAAAAATAGTATTAGTAGTTCGCCAATAGATGTCAGGAAGAGTCATATTTTTCAGATAAAAAAAAGTAAGTTTCGATAAAACACGAATAAAATGAAAAAGATCGATTTATCGCCCCCGAAACCCCCTATATACCAAATTTCATGAAAATCGTTGGAGCTGATTCCGAGATTCCAATTATATATATACAAGACTTGCTCATTTAAAGATAAAAGATATAAGATAAAAGATAAAGTCAAATTTTGTGGTGTATTTTTTTAAATAACATAAATAATCACTTATTTTTGAATGTATGTCTCTGACAATCCTGCAAATCTAAAACACACGAAAAAAAAACTTAATTTTGCAAAATTTCTATGAAAGGCAGGTTCAAAATTCCGCCCGGTGTGGGGCGCGGGTTGGGATATCAACGTCGTCGGCTTGAAGTCGACACACTAAGCGCGGTAGGGCCCCTGTTGAGTTGAGTCCTATTGCGTGACTATGGAGTAGACCATGTCCTTGTCCATCAGACAGACGGACAGTGGAGTCTCATTAAAAGGATTCCGTTTTTACCCTTTGGGAGTGAAAGGTAGTGTTAAGGCTGCCTTATGTTTCGACGACCCAATTGGCACAATGGTCACCATGCCGGACTGCCAAACACAGGGTTGCGGGTTCGATTCCCGCCTAAGGCAAGTGTTCATGCTTAGATATTTGTCTGTGGTCTGGTTGTTTCTATGTAATAAGTATATATTTACAAAAGAAAAGTATATAAGTAGTATATGAGTTGTCTAACACCCATAACACAAGTGTAGTTACTTAGCTTGGGGCTAGATGGCGATGTGTGGAATGTCCTGCAATATTTTATGTATGTGGTTGCAGGTGGTCCGGGGTCTGGCCAACAACTGACTCCTACATCGAGTAGCCAGCCTCCGCCCGTGGTGCAGGAGACCATACAGCTCTCTGACAGTCCACCCCCGAAAGAGGAGACGGTATGTATCTTGAGGCTATTTATTCTGCCAAACGCAACGCGCCAGAAATACCCGTCGCTTGCAACTAACATTGTTGATTGTAACGAATGTTTTGTTTTCCTCTAAAGTGCTGAGATGGAATTGTAGGTGAGATCTTTACCGATATTTTGGGGTAATTTAAACGAAAATTCCTTGTCATTTCAAACTAGTTTTAGTTCTTAATGGATAGCTTCAAAACTATAGGGAATTTTTGGGTCAAAGTCACACCAAAATGTTGGTAAAAATCTCTCCATCTCAGCACTTTTGAGAAAACACATACGTAACAATCCACAATGTTCACCAAGGAAGGCGACCGGTGCCGGTAGTAACTATTTAGTAACCTGTGTAGCAAGGTCGGCGTAGGGACCCACCTCAAGTACTAGTAGTTCTCGCAAGCACTTTTAGGTAGTTTGTGTGAGAAGTTGGTTCCAAGTGCAGATTCCACTGGTAGATATTCTAAAAGTGAGCAATTAACTGCATTTTGGGGAGCTATTAGCTATTATTATTAGCTCAGCTCGAGCCTTTTTGTGGCAGAATTGTATACATATGCACAAGTTTTTGATTTAGTTGTATGTAAAGTTAAATATTTTAGTTTATTTTGTGTGTGTCTTTTTTCTGACATGAATAAACTTATTTCTATTCTATTCTGCTCATTATTCCGCAGATCGTCCAAGTTAAACATGTAGGATCTTGACCAAATATTTTTAGTTTATTGGAACGAAGTTTCTTATCGCGCGTTGCGAAAGGGGGCTAGACGGAACAAATTAAGACCAAAAGTTGTAACGACACTTTTTGATTTTTTATTACAATTCCTTCACTAATTAATCGAAAAGAACATCGTTCTATCCGGGTGTCCCTTGACACCTCTCAAGTTTTTTTTTACTGAAAATTTAAGGACTTTTCAGCACCAATAACTGTGGCCCTTGTAAATAATGGTTAAATTTTGGAAATACTCAAAAATCAAGAGACATTTCGATACTTTTTTGTACCATTTTTAATATTTTTTTGTGTACCAATGTCTTGAGAGTACCAACGAATACCTAGAAGGGATTACAGGTTTTTTATAAAATTTTGTATGACCAGGTGATACCTCCGGAGCTGGCGGCGGCAGCAGCCGCGTGGACCACACACCGGGCTCCGGACGGCAGGCCTTACTACTACAATGCGGGCTCACAGGAGAGCGTTTGGGAGAAGCCACAACCGATGCAACGTTTGGAAGGTAAGGATGTATGCCGGTGATGTTCTTGGCTAATGGAGCACTATTCGCTATCCCATATTCATATATTCTCTCACCTGGCAGACAAAAATACCTTCATACATCTATACTAATATTATAAAGCTGAAGAGTTTGTTTGTTTGTTTGAACGCGCTAATCTCAGGAACTACTGGTTCGAATTGAAAAAATATTTTTGTGTTGGATAGTCCATTTATCGAGAAAGGCTATAGGCTACTTTTTATCCTGATATTACCACGGGATCGGGAGTTACGCGGGTGAAACTGCGGAGCGCTGCTAGTTTTTAATATGGCGCCATCTGTCGCTGCCAGTTGATGAATTATTTATTTATAATTTGCATTATACGTCAATCTGTTATATTTTACATTTTGTATGTACTTGTACTTGAACGGACTGTTTTCCGCGATTAGACGCTTTTTAATTGGGTCCTTTTTGCGTGAGGATGAAGTAGGCTTGCCCGGCACCTACTACCCTCTCAGCCTAGTCGACCCTGTCCAGAGGAGAGAACTTGTCGATATATCTGGAGTCAACTAAGCCGTGGGTTTCATCACGATGTTATCCTTCACCGTAAGAGCAATGTCAATTAACGCACATAATTTTTTCTTGAGAAAAATACATTGGTGCACGGCCCGCCGGGATTCGAACCCACAACCTGCAGAGTGAAAGTCGAGGTATCTACCACTAAGCCAACACCGCTCTTTCACATTTATAATATTAGTAGGATCTCTTGTAGTTAAATGGCCCTGAGTTCCACCTTCGCATCCTGATAACTCTTCAAGCCACTATGGTCTGATCTTCATAATTGCACATGGCGTATAACTATGTTGGAGGCATGAGTAATTCTCAGCTTTTATAAAATGAATAAATATTGCAAGACATTCCACACATCGCCATCTAGCCCCAAACTAACTAGACTTGTGTTATGGGTGCTAGACAATGGATATACTACTTATATACTTTTCTTTTGTAAATGTTTACTTATAATACAATAGAAACAACCAGACCACAGACAAATATCTAAGCATAAATACATGTCTGAGGCGGGAATCGAACCCGCAACCCTGTGTTTGACAAGTCCGGGATGGTGAATGATGGCTAGCGGAATCTTGGCCTACATTTATACTTGTACACACTCTGTTTTCTGCAACTGGACCTCTTTACTCGAGTCTTTTCGACCGTTCGGCGTTAGTCCCTATAAGCATCTTAAAATAAACGTCTTTTTCAGAATTACAAGCGAAAATAGTCCTTGAAAAGGCACAGAAAGGAAAGAGAAATGATATGGACGATTCTAAAATTGAAGGTAACGCATAGATTTGACTTTTGTACCTAGTTTTTAGACGGTTAAACATATTTTATGATTGAATTTTCTATTGAAGTTTTTATATCTGTTGTTCAACAAAATTTTATGTATTGTCAATGTCATAATCTATACATATAAAATGCTTTGTCCTGACTGACTGACGGATCAATGCACAGCCTAAACCGCTGATCGTAGAGACCTGAAACTTGGAGGGTGTGTTCTTTGTATGACGTAGGCATCCGATAAGAAAGGATTTTCCGAAATTGTACCCCTTAGTGGGTGGAAAAGTTGGGCGAAGTTTGTATGGGACAGCGTGATAATCCGCGTAGAAGTCGCGGGCAAAAGCTAGTCTCTAAACAAATCTTCTGTTAGTCTTAGCATCAACAATTGGCTACATGACTGTGATGACGATATAATATGAAATATGTTGAAAATGGAAGCTAATAGGTTTACAATAACTCCACAATATTGATTTCGCATTCAAATGTATTGTAAATATTTTCTTTTCGCAAAATAAATTTGCAATATTTTGTCTGATGACTAAAAGAAACGAAACGCGGGCGGTCATGACTGACCTTCGTCTCACGTCACGATTTTACATTTCCTTAGAGAAAACTACAAAAACGCGCGCAAGGCGCAAGTAAAGGTGACGTCTCAGATTAAAATGTATGATGGCTGACTGTTTTCGTAAGACAATAAAAAATAAAATGTTTTTTTTTTTAATTAAGTCTGATCTTTTCGGAAAAAATGATGATTATAAGGGGTTTCTAATAAACATTTGCGACTTTTGGAATACTTAGTGAAAAACAGTCAAGATCCCAATTGGTATTTTACGATTTGAACAATATCTTTAGTAATAGACGTAGAAGCGCACGCGGAAGCGGCAGCCGCAGCGGCAGCGGAAGCGGAACGGAACGAGCGCGAGCGGCACGAGCGACTCGAACGGGAGAAGCGCGAGCGCCAGGAGAAGGAGGAGCGCGAGCGGCAGGAGAAGGAACGACTGGAGAAGGAGAAGGCGAAACTGGATAAGAGCAGGCCCATATCGAGCACACCGATATCTGGGACACCTTGGTATGTACAAGATCTATGAGTCTTTAGATAGATAGATAAATTATTTATTGTGAACACCAATTTCAAATAACATTAAATAAATCAAAGCTTAGGTCTAAGTGTTACAAAGGGTCTTTGAGACTTCAGGACGTAAGGGCGCACTATATTTTTGGAAATTCAACCTCTGATAAAGTTTCAATACTCAAAATCCCTGATAAAGTTTGCTTTTTCTGATGCTACCATTAGTTTCGACATTTCTACGGGATTTAGTCTAACGCCCGTATTAAGGCCAGGTGCTAATAAAGCTCCCAAAATCGACCTTAGTTTAAGCAACTCTAAGTAATCAAATACTCTTTTTTTGTTATTTGGATAAAAATGGATATTGTAGTTTAATAACCATATTTTTGTTTATTGTGGTTGAAAACATGATAGAACAACTTCATTCGATAAAAAAAATGTTAGAAAACAGAGAATTATTAGATCGTTATCGGGTTTTATTCAAAAATAGTTAACGTTTGTTTCTAAAAATGAATCAAATGATAGGTTTTGACCTCTAGGAACTATATTTGTGGATAATAATGCTAAAATGTTTTGCATATCGATCAAATATAACAGTTAGCACGCAGCACGCTACGTTTTTGAGAGCGGGGGCTAAGGTAATGTGAATACCTACACACGGTACTGGAGGAGCGCCTTAACAGACAGTACTTAAGTTGCCCTTGGATAAGTGAACGCACTGCGCTAAATGCGGCCCCATGATTGGTCAAAAAAAGAGCTTCACAAGTACGCAGGTATTCAAAGATACATGAGACGCTACTGAGAACCACAGGTTTCATTCATGTGAAAATAAGTTTTTTTTTCTATTAATTATGGCTTCGCACGGCTTGTGCATTTAGCCAGTGTCAAGTTATATTTTGCATCAAATTATGACCCGATTATTCATAAATTGGGCCTAAAGTGTTTCAAAACCGTCAAAGTTGTCATAGTCCATCAAGTCAAGGGCTATAGTAAAGCGGTGGCAAGTTTACCATAACCTTAATAGGAGATTTGGAGGCAACGAGAAAACTTCATGTTTGACACTGATTTTTACTTTCACTACACTTGTGCACTTTCACAGAACTAAATTGAATAACATTCCACCAGAATTATAAAATTCAACTCGGGTTACAACTAAGTTTCATGAAAATAAAACTGCAGCACGACATGTTGTTAACTCGTTCCCGCCAAAACTCTGAAAATAAGTTATGTCTCATCGCTCTGGGATCTTACTTCATATGTATAATCATGCGTTACATAGCCGTGTGAAGCCGGGGTGGGTCGCTAAGTCTATAATTCATCATCATATCAGCCGCAGGACGTCCACTGCTGAACATAGGCCTCCCCCAAAGACTTCCAGAGCGATTCATCAACTGTGTCAATAATATAATGATGTTATCATAGGTGCGTGGTATGGACTGGCGATGGACGCGTGTTCTTCTACAACCCGACCGCGCACGCGTCGGTGTGGGAACGACCGGCCGCGCTCGCCGACCGGGCTGACGTTGACGCGGCCGTCGCAGCTCCGCCGAACGCTGCTAAAGGGAACCAGGTTAATACACATCGTAACTCTACAAAACTGCTTTTGACGACCCAGTTGGCACAATTGTCACCATGCCGGACAGCCAAACACATGGTTGCGGGTTCGTTCCCGCCTTAGACTTGTATTTTTGCTTCGTTATTTTGTAATTTGTCATCTTATGTACACAGTTTTTCAGTAAATATACTTGATTCTATCTGTTGTCTAGCACCAAGTGTAGTTACTCAGCTTGGGGCTAGATGGCGATGTCTGGAATGTCCTGCAATATTTATATATATATTTTTTTCTCAGCTAATAAAGTATATACTTTTAGCCACAGCAACGCAAAGAAAGCAACACTTCAACCACAGCGCCAGCTAAGTCTGCCAACGGGGAGTTGAAGAGGGCCGCAGACTCCGATACTGAAGATTCCGATCCAGAACCGGTGAAGAAGTCTAAAGTCGAAGAGGAGAAGAGTTAGCATTTTGTTTTCATATAATATTATTCCCAATGAATCAATGTATCCTCATACTAAGATTCATCAAAATTGCTCTAGTAGTTTTGGAGCCTATTCGTTACAAACAAACAAAATCTTTCCCCTTTATAATATTAGTTGACTAGCTTACATTCGCGACTTTATTCGCATTGGAGCCTTTTTAAAATATTATCTTAGCATTCTTCATGCCAAAGAATAATGGCAAAACTTAAAACAAATATGTTTGCAAGGAGGTAATGTTCTTGAAGTTCCTATATGTGTAATGGCGTCAGATGTTGACGAAGAAAATGAAAAAATTGGGACTTTAAATGATTATATCTTTTTTCCACATCTATAAAATTTAATGTCATCATACGTTAATGTCAACTAAAAGTAATGTCAAAAAATAAACACAACACTTTCCAAAGTAAATTCAATAAATCATTTAAATGTCATAACAATAAAATACAAATACAAAAAAAAGCAAATAAATACGCTACTTACGCTATTACTTCTCGTTAAACAGAGCCCCCCGGCGGCGGCGGTGCCGGCGGTCAGATCCTGGTCGGCGCAGCGGCGGCCATAGAGGCGGAGGTGCGCGCGGCCCGCGAGCGCGGCGTCGTGCCCCACTCCGCCCGGCTCCAGTCCTTCCTCGCCATGCTGCACGAGAAGCAGGTCTCGGCGTTCTCCACCTGGGAGAAGGAGCTGCACAAGATCGTCTTCGATCCCAGATATCTGATGCTCAACTCTAAGGAGAGGAGACAGGTGAGATCTATTAATACTGCAGGACATTACACACAACGCCATTTAGCGCCAAGCTAAGCAGGCCTTGTGTTATGATGAATAAAAGTGTATGGGTCAAGCCATACACTGTCACTAGTATCTAACAAACGACACCTACATGCTGACACTATGAAATAGTTGTCATGTGGCACCTATGTACAGACTGCATTCCTTTACCTTGTTACAGTATTACTTATCAAAATTATAATCAGAATATAATTATCCACGGAACACAGCACATGTGTCTTTGGCTTAATTTTTAAAGCAAATAGCGCGGTCGGGGTCCAATCATGATGATGCGTCGTCGTCGCGTGCGTCGAATATTAATACTTGCATTACAGATATGGAGTTCCGAAAAGTAACGCTGGATTCAATCAATTAAATGTCTAATTAGCAAATACATCCTAAAGTCATCATTCGTTCCCAGGTATTCGACCAATACGTACGTGATAGAGCAGAAGAAGAGAGAAAGGAGAAGAAGAATAGACTGCAGCAGAAGAAGTTGACTTACAGAGCGCTCATGGAAGAGGTCAAACTACATCCCAAGTTAGTTGATTATTTTATTTTATCTACCCCCGATTCCGTGGAAGTAGCTGAAATTGATGGGGATGGTTTGCGCATGTACAATCCCGAACTTTAAATTAGAAAATTATGCATTAGAAAGTGTTGTTTTTGAATGTTTTCAGGCAATTTTTAAAAAAATTCTCTCCGTAAGAACCATCCTCCTACATTAAGGATTATTTAAAAAAAAGAATTAGCGTAATCGCTTCAGCTGTTCTCGAGATTAGCGCTTAGCAACACATTCAGCGATTCATTTTTATATTATAGCTGTGTATATTTATCCCAGGTCTTCCTTCACTGAATTCGCATCGAAGCACGGTCGAGAGGAGCGATTCAAAGCGATAGAAAAGTCGCGCGATCGCGAGCAGTACTTTAACGAGTACATCGCTGAACTAAGGAAGAAAGAGAAAGAAGAGAAAGACAAGAAGAGGGATCAGGTCAGTTTTTATACGAGACGAAATGGGGGAGTGGGAGATATATTTTTAGATTCATACATTTTCCAAGCAGCGCCATCTGTCTGCTAGTTGATGAAATATATAGATATACTTTATTTACACAGTTTACAATGGAACATAGCATAAATAGTTGACCAGCAGCTTCACCCGGGTAAAAAGTAGCCTATGTCCTTCTCCAAAGTCTCATCTATCACTGAGTCAAAATTCATTAAAATCGGTTCCGCAGTATAGACATTAAAACGTAACAGACAGAGATACTATTATAATATTAGTCTGGATTTAATGGAATATAATCAAACTGTTTTTTTGTCCGAGTCGGGGACGGTTGCGGGTTCGATTCCCGCTTCGAAACCGCAATAGCAAAGGACGCAGGTTCGAATCCTGTCGCGACTGTGTCTTTATGAAACACAGATTCTCACACTTTTGTTATTGCATCCACGTTTTTAAAAAAGGCAACCTTTGTGACAAACAATTGGAAGATCTTTTTATACCATTTTTATTAATTGGATAATTATTTTATTCTAAGATGTCATGTTAATAATTATTATTTTAACTTTACTTTTCTTTCAGCTAATTATTACACATGTTTTATGAGAACAGGTTCGATTCCTGTTTGTTATGGGTTCGAATACCAGATATAAGTTTTCTGTCGAAGATTTTTTTAATAAATAAACCAACTTTTTACCAATATTAAAACTATTTAATAACATTAAATGTTTGACACTTTGATGATTTTAAATATCTTTTTGAATGATTGCAAACGATTTTGTTTCTGAAATAATGTCGAGAATATTGTTTTTAATTATAATTGACTACAAATTAAGTGTAAAAGGGTTTTTTTAGTAATCAAATGTAAAAAACAGCATTGTCGACATTGTGATTTAATAATTTGTTAAATAATTTTGATGATATCTGACATATTTATCCTTTGTTTGGCGAAAGTGTTTCATGATTGTGCCCTCTAAAACAATTGTCTAGAAATTTTCCTCAAAATGCTATGCACAGATTATGTTTAAAATATTAGAATTTGCAAAATTAATTCCAATGAATTGCAAATAAGAGATTATATTCATTTCCATTCTGAAATTTGGCTAAGCGGTTTTCAAACTTTTTCGCGAAATACCCATGTTTACAAATGTCTTACCTGGTTATCATTTATTATAACCTATTTAAATCTGTATTCAAAAGTCTTAATAAAATCTTATGCTAATTCATGCCATACAAATTTGCTAGTACTAAGTTTGATATTGTAAAGTTATTATTAGTACCGAAATGTACCATTTTTTTAAGAAATCAATTTTATATCATAAACCTTTGCTATTACCAATTTAGACGTTTGAAAGTTCTTACAAGTATCGAAAACTACCAATAAAACCAAATATTAATTTCTTAATTTCATGCCATACAACTTTGCTAGTATCAAATACCGAAATAAATTTACCAATTAATTCAAGAAAACAATTATATGTATCTCAATTTCGTGCCAGAAAATCCTGCTAGTCCCAATTTAGATATTATAAAGTTCTTTTTAGTTCCAAAATATGCCAGTTTATTAGGATATTCAAACATTTTTCTCAACTTCATGCCACATAACTTTTCTAGTACTAATTTTGATATTATATTAGTATCAAAATATACTAATTTATTAAGAAAACTATTATAAATTTCTTATTCTCATGCCAGAAAAACCTTGATAATACCAATTTAGTTAGTATAAAAGTTTTTATTAAGAAATGTTGTACTAAATTGATCAGTACTCTATTGAAAGAGACAAGGGCATGCTCACGATAACACGGTCGCCTCAACTAAACGTACCATTTTCCCCCTCGACGTGTCTAGTGGCGATCAACGGCGACGAGTGACGGCCGGAACGAGCGACGCGCCCTGATCATTTGATGATAGTTGCCTTGCCTTTGCCACAGAATACACGGTGATTGCTTATTTTTGTCTATACTCGGAGCTATTTCGAATTACAATTACGAAAAAAATAGTATAATTTTAAAGTTTAAAGATTATTTTTAAGGAAGCCATTTTTCATGATTTTTTCTTACGAAAATTAGATTTATAATGGATATTGTAAGCCGAATTTGGTTCCGGTATAGTTCTTATAATCCAGATGATGCTTCAAACTTCTGAAATAATTATAAACAACAGTCCTGCTAAATCGGCTTTGAAAAGTTATTATTTGCTCTAAAAAATATATTTTATCGTATTCTTGCTTAATTTTGGGCAAGTAACTAAAGTCGCAGTACTGCAGACAGAATATGCTTTTTTTATATGAAGGGGGTACTAATGCATTTTTTTTATTCTTGGAGATCTCGTACCCGAAGTTTGAGGAACTCTGACAAAATTTTACATGAAGGACATTTTTAAAGATAAATAAACAGATGTTTTTTTTTAGTATTCTGGTTACTCCAATTTTCATCAGCAAAGGTTTTATGTACCAAAAAAAAAAACAACACCTACTTTAAACTTTCGTGTTGTTTACTTGAAACGTTATTAAGATACTACTTTCGCTCCGCGGTTTCACCCGCGTAATTTCCGATCCCGTGGTTATATCGGGATAAAAGGTAGCCTATGTGTTATTCTAGAACTTTTCGCGCGAAAACCATTATTTAAAAAAAACAGCTGATTTTCGAATCATCTCATAATTATCAAAAAAAAATGTATGTATTTCCAAAAATTGTAGAACAAAAGTTATAAGCATAGAAATAGCACTAAAATTGTCCATAAGTAATATCAAAAGAGGTGGCGTTTTGCTGTATTTTTTAAACAGAGTTTATTTGAGACTACTGGACTGATTTTGATAATTCTTTAAGTATAGAAAGCTATATTATCGAGACGCAGGTTACTGTATTCTGATATTGCCATGGGATCGTGGCTTAGGCGTGTGAATCTGTCTAAAATAATCACTACAACATACAACTAAAAAAAACGTAATACAAATCTTTATTTTATTATATAATAAATTGAAAAGAAGTCCCCATAAAGCTTATAGAAAAGCCTAATGCATGCCACGAGGCAATGTTGCCAGTAGAAAAATACTACCATAAAGTGGTAGAAATCGAACCGAATATGGTAGAAACAGGTGATGGGTTGCCAGTGGCAAAATTTTGTAAAAATGATGAGGGTTGACTAATTGAAAATATTTGTTTCTCTTTTCAGGGATTGATTTATTTAATATCGAAACTGTCTGAACTGATTTTGAGAAAGTTTATTTGAAAAAAAAACATCACCATTTTTATAAATTATGAATAACATTTTCTAATTCTATTGATATAAAAAATACGAAAGCTGTCTATCTGTGCATTCACTCAAAAATACTGAACCGATTATGATAGTATTGTAATACTACGGGATCGGGCTTTAGACGGGTAAACCCGAAAGGCGTAGCTAGTATTTGAGTAAAATCTGTCGTAAATTCAAAGAAAAATTATTCTTTGTACAAAGATGTTAAAAAAATGGTGATATTTTTTACCAAAATACAAGTAAAGATTTTGAACGAAAAACGATTAAAAGTGTTGAGTAGAAAATATTTTTAGCGTTTTAGAAATCCCACCGGGAAGAATTAATTAATGTAATTATTGGAAATCAAAATGTTAAGTCAAAAAATAGATGTAAAGTCAAAGATTTATAAATAAAAAATTTAAAAATGAAGAAACCAATCTTACGTACGAGAAAAATACGAAAGAATTCAGACCATTTTTGTCAGGAAATTGTAGCCAAATCTATCTATCTAGGCTTGTGTTATGGGTGCTAGACAACTCATATACTACTTATATACTTTTAGTTTGTAAATATATACTTATAATACATAGAAACAACCAGACCAAAGACAAATATCTAAGCATAAAGACTTGTCTGAGGCGGGAATCGAACCCGCAACCCAGTTTGGCAGTCCGGCATGGTGACATTTGTGCCAACACTTATATGGTAAAGTAATTACATTTTGAATAATAAAACATGTGTCGCCTAGAATACAAATTATTCAAGCGATTGATTTCGATATAGATATATAGATAACATACACACATACATTTTGTTGCAATTTAAGAGAAACAGGTATGCCCCGGAACAGAAATTCCATCTAAAAATGTCATTTGATCCTCTGAAGGCAAATCTGCTTACATCACCGTTTGAAAATTCACACTGTAATTTAATCATGCTTACAGTTGAATTAAATTCAATAAAACTTACCTAAATTATGCAATTTAACTGGTTAAAACAACCAGTCATATCTTTTTGTAATCTCGCCAAGAACTCCTGGGCCTGATCAATTGTTAAAAACACTCTTGAGAACAATGGTTCTTAATATGTTCGAAATTGACTTTCATATTTGTTAATTATTACAAGTTTGGGATCAACCCGGTTGAACCCACTGGGAGTTGCAAGTGCATAAAAAATTATATGTTTTTTGAAGTCGGTTTAATAGTATTGCTCATTTTAAAATGCTCCAAAGTTAATTAATGTTTTTTCTCACAAACCCAAGACATCGTCTTAACTAAAATTTAACTTAGACACTGTAAAGTCGCAGTTTTAATTTCTGACGAGGCAAATATTGAGAATGGAAACTTAAATTATGAATTCATGACGTTCGTAAGGTTGGTTTCTTCTATACATAAAATAGACAAGTTAGGGACTAATTCAATAGCGGATGATAAAATTGACTTGAAATTATAAAGTCCACTTAGAGTTTCGACCTCTTGGTGTATGTTTTTTTTACAAATGATAGGTTTTTGACCGCTATCACACCTGCCTAATAAGTGACAATGCGGTCTAAGATGTAGCACGCTTAAATAGTTCACTCGCGACTTGAAGACACAGAAATTATACACGTCAGGAAATACAGTATTTTGCCGTGTTAGCCTCGAGGATTACCCCATCTTAACTTGAGAAACGTATGGGCGACTAAAGGGTTTGTAAAGGTCATCGCGGCTTGAGTTTCCAGCGCGTTGGCTGCGGTTCAACAGCAACCAATAAGGCCAGCCTTACTGCCAAAAAACATACTAATTACGCAGACAGCAAATAAATCCTTAGGCAGGATAATTATGGCATTTATATTGAATCTGTGTTCATAAATATTGCGTCTATTTATCTGCATATAGCAGCGCTCGCGGTTTCGCCCGCGTAACTCCTGATCAAGTGGGGATATCAGGATACAGGGTTACTGTCAATTAATCAATGTATCCTCATACCAAGTTTCATCTTAATCGGTTCAGTAGTTTCGGAGCCTATTCGATGGAAACAAACAATCAAATATTTCCTCTTTATAATATTAGTAAAGATTAAGTCTTCCTCATGGCTTGAAGACACGCCAGAGACTTAAAACAAACAAATTTCCCTTGCAGTTATTGAAAAAAATCTCATCAAAATCGGTTTAATATTGCCTGTTCGATTTCACAAATACAACTTTTGCAGTGCTGTCTTTCTTAGTCAGATTCAGTTGGCATAATTTAAGTAAAAAGTGGTCCAGTCAGAAATAACTAAAATTATCATCCGCTAATGAACCAAAAAGAATCTAATCAAAACCTTATTTTTCAGAAACTAATTCATATTTCTATCCACAGCTTCTAATCATATTTTTTAATATAATATTTCAGCTGTTAATATGTATTTTTTTACAGGTTTTAGTATTAAGACCCCTAGAGGTTGGGGTCAAATGGGTAGTGGAGAATTAATTTGCCAAGTCTTATTGCTGTGGGGTTAAAGGGTTTATCCTTGTCTCTTATCTTAATGTCCCTAATTTTTTTTAATTTGACTATATAATCCCACTAAATACACAGACTTTTCTAATTTCGTTCTATATCCCCCGATATCGCGCTGTTTTTGAGTATATTTATATGTTAAAACCTACTTACCACGATTATTTTTACTAAAGTTACTTAAAACGGCTGTTTACCATGTTTATTGCTATTTCGATGAAAATGGTGCTTGTAACAGTATTGAAATATCGACCTTCTAAGATAAACACAAAAAATATGGTAAATATCCCGTTTTAGATAATTATTTTCAATAAATATTGGCGCGGTGAGCGAAAACCCGCGACGGATAAGGTTGCGTGTTCGATTCCCGCCTCAAACAAATATTTATATACAGATATTCGTTTCAGGTCTGGATGTTTAAAGTTGCATATTAAGAATCTTTTAAAAGAAAATACAAGTATTATTTCCTTTGTCTAGCCACTATAACACAAGTCTAATTTCTTAGAGTAGAGCCGTGTGAAGTCCCACAATATTTAAATATAATTTCCCAATTTATTTATTAAAAACATCCTACTAACCCAAACCCTACCCCAAAACTAGCCAACTAAACACAAAGCTTATACTCTCGACTACCCACCACGCCCCAACTGCCCTACCCGCAACATAACAACACTACCTAACACTACCCTTGTTTCTAGGCGAAAACTGACTTCATTGCGCTCCTGAAGGAGAAGGCTATCGATCGACACGCCCGATACAACGATATTAAGAAGAAAATAGACGCGGATCCGAGGTACAAGGCTGTCGAAGGTGGGGCCATGAGGGAGGACTACTTCCGGGAGTATTGCAAACTTGTGAAGGATGATAGAAGGAAAGATAAGGATAACAAGGGTAAGTCTAGACACGGTCGACTAAGCTGAGAGTGTAGTATAGGTGCTGGACATAGTCCACAAGGTTGTCGAAGGTGAGGGGAGTCTACTTCCGGGAGTATTGCAACCTCGAGAAGGATGATAGAAGGAAGGATAAGGATAACAAAGGTTAGTCTGAACACGGTCGACTACGTTGAGAGGATAGTATAAGTAAAGGGGCCATGAGGGGAGTCTACTTCCAGGAGTATTGCAAACTCGTGAAGGATGATAGAAGGAAGGATAAGGATGACAAGGGTAAGTCTGGACAAACACATAGAAATAACCAGAGCGCAGACAAATATCTAAGCATAAACACTTGTATGAGGCGGGAATCGTTCCCGCGACCCTGTGGTTGGCAGTCCGGCATGGAGACCATTGTGCCAACTGGGTCGTCATTTAATAATTTGATAGTATTTTGTGAACTGGATGTGGAAAATAGTACAATGCGATACAAGTGTGGTAAATTGATCATTTCATCGAGGCGGTTTATGACGCGAGTGGAACGCGAGCACGTTTGTAAAGCCGAGATTAAATCGATCAATCCACACATGTATCGTACGACGTTTTTTATCACAGTTGTGAATAAAAGAAAAGACTTGAAAAGAAAAGGAAATAATAAATAACAAAATATTTGGCGATAAGTCTGTTTACAATTTTTTTAGGCATATTTTTTGGTAATTATACTCCCGAAAGGCCAGGCAAAAGACTTTTAACCTATACAGCCTCGTCTGACATACAATATTTTTTAGGGTTTTTTTTCATTTGTCGGGGGTTAAAAACAGAATATAATGGTACGGAAAAAACAATATTTAAGTAAAGAAAAAGCAAAAAAGCAACACTACATTTTTAATCATTTTTAAGACTTTTTAGACAACCTTTTTTGCTGGAGAAAAACTCTTTTTTGGTACCTACATTTTTTTATCCATCAAAACAGTATAAACCAGATAAATTAAGAATGTTTCATTTACCTAACATGTTATTAGCAGTAAGATACCAATTTAATTTATCCGGATAACTTATAAGACACTAGTGGCGTCAAGGTAATGCATAACGCACGCGTGCGTTATACGTTGGATTATGAGCCTAAAAGCGGTTGAATAAGATCCACTTTATGAGCAACTGTGATAAGATTTATAAAGTCACGTGTTTTACATTTTCTTCATCAGCATTTGACGCCATTAAACATATAGGACCGTCAAGAACCTAACCTCCTTGCAAACAATACATTTTTGTTCGAAGTTTTGCCATATTTTTTTTTTTCACCCGGTAATCTATACTTATCAAATGCTTTGTCCTGAACTACTGACTGACAGACGGATCAACGCACAGCCTAAACCTCTGATCGTAGAGACCTGAAACATGGAGGGTGTGTTCTTTGTGTGACGTAGGCATCGGATAAGAAAGAATTTTCTGAAATTCTACCCCTAAGGGGGTGAAAATTTTGTGTGGGACAACGTGATTCCTTGGTCCATTTTCTGCAAAAGCTAGTCCAAATACCAAACAACTGAACATTTTTTCTTTTCAAACAGAACGAGACCGCAGTAGCAGCAAAAAGGAGAAAAAAGAGAAGGAACGGGACAAGGATAAGGAGAAAGAGAAGGAAAAGGAGAAAGACGGGAAGAAGGAGAAAAAGAAGGAAAAGGACGTGAGTCACTTTAAATAAATATTCTTTATTTAGTTGCCCGTCAAAATTAATAATCTTAAGGCTTTCGTACCCAAAGGGGACCCTTTTACTAAGACGGCACTGTCCGTCTGTCTGTCTGTTACCAGGCTGTATCTCATAAACCGTGATAGCTAGACAGTTTAAATATTCACAGATGATGTATTTCTGTTGCCGCTATAACAACAAATACTTAAAACAGAATATAATGGTACAGAACCCTTCGTGCGTGAGTCCGACTCACACTTGGCCGGTTTTTATACGTAACTTGTAATCCTGTTTTATCCCGCGGCATCGGGACATACGGGATCAAATTGTATAACACATTTTAGTTGTTAAGCTTTTGCGAATTTGTTTTCACAAATCTGCTTCGGACACGATTAAAAAAATTACGGCTTTTTTTTATTCGCGTAAATTTTTCTTGTGTTTAATTTAATGTTGTATTTCTATGAAAAGGTAAGTATATATTACAATGTTTTTTTTTGTTTGTGAAGAAAATCGTTTTTGGCATTAGTTGGGTTCGATCCCCGGCTACAAATATGGGGAACTTTCCGAAATAGTTGGTAATTGGAACGTTGTTCCTTATCCCGCGTTGCGAAAGGAGGCTAGGCTAAAATTAAGACCAAAAGTTGTAACGACACTTTTTTGATTTTATTACAATTCCTTCACTAATTAATCGAAAGAAACTTCGTTCCTTCCGGGTGTCCCTTGACACATTTCAAGTTTTTTTCTATAAATAGTGGATCGATAGAATAATTTTCTATAAATAGTAGAGATATGGGAGACTTATAAAAACAGTGGACATTTTGGGGGCATTTATAAAAAAATATAGTGGATACTTAAGGGCATTTTAAAAAATAGTGCATAGTTAGGCATTTTTTATAATAGTGGATTCTTTTGTAAAAATGATGGGAATGGGGTATATAATATTTCCTATATATAGTGGAAAAGGGGAAATAAATAACTTAAGAGGAAAGGGTACCGGGGGCTCTCTCCATACAAACGTAGTCGACTGTTTTCTCCCTGAATGACACTAGAGCAAATATTTTTGTTGCATAAAACTTATAACTGCCATGACCATGCACTTATGTTTTGTTTTTTAAATCTTAATTTCTATGATAATTAGAAAATGAAAAAACCAAAACATAGGGGCATAGTCATGGCAGTTATAGGTTTTATGGCACAAAAATATTTGCTCTAGTGTCATTATCCAGGGAGAAAGCAGTCGACTACGTTTGTATGGCGAGAGCGCCGGTACCATTTCCTCTTAATAACAAATTAAAGTTATTTGAGACTTCTGTAGTCAGTCAGTTCTGATGTTTGAGTTTAAGATGACTTAAGCGGTGTGTGCACAAATCTATTTATATAAAATTCAAAGTCCTGACTAATAGTAGAAGATCCGAACCTAAATCGACCTTCACCGAGCTGATAATGGAATGAAACATATTTTATAATAAATTTAGTATATTAGAAAATATACTAAAAATGGGTTGTCTGAAAAAATCCTGGACAGACAATTTTTAATTATTTTTAAAATATGATTTTTAATTAAATGTTGCAACATCAAGATAATAAGAAAATTTTATCCTGACTTAAAGTATAAGATGTATAGAATGTGCAGCCATAGGGTTGCCTATTATTTACCTGGACGAACTACTGGGTTGCCAGGTATAAACAGGTATGTCGATGGCAGTTACTTTCACTTGATTTGATAATAGAAAAAAATTTATATCAGCATAAGCGCTGTTTTATTGCAAACACGTCGATATAGGGTTGTCTGCAAAAAATTCGGTCCTAATAGGGGTTTGCGAATTTTAAAGATTTAAATTTTAACGCGAGTGGGAATGTGTGACAAAGAGATCCGAGGTAAGTATACCGTCTCAGACTACAATAAATAAAGGCAGACAGATATTGAATAGAAAATATTTATTAGAATTTCTTTTTCATTAATATTACTTTTGTATTTATGCTGTTTTGTAATAAAATAATTAAACGTAATACAAGATCTTTAGTCTATCTTTTTTTTTATTTTTTTATTTGAATTTTCGGCTGTCCGCTTTCTTTCTCTTTAATTTTTTCCCGAAAGAGCATAAAAAAATATCACAGTAAGTAATTGATATTTTTATTATTTATGTTATCATAATTTGAGTTACAACAAATTTTCTATTATAGATATCTTATTATAGTTCTAAGTCTATATATATATATATTTATTTAATTGATATTGTATTGTTTAATAATTTAGTATTACACTAGATTATTATAATTAATTTTTTTTATTCAACTCAAATGTCAGTTGCTCCAAAATAACGCTCACTGTTTACTAAAGTATCGCTGTCATTCTCTGTCGTATAAATACCGAGCATGCGCACTTTCTTATATTTGAGGTCCCATCACGTGCGACTGCACTGTTGGGTCCTTTATTATTACACGGTATACTTACCTCGGATCTCTTTGTCACACATTCCCACTCGCGTTAAAATTTAAATCTTTAAAATTCGCAAACCCCTATTAGGACCGAATTTTTTGCAGACAACCCTATATCGACGTGTTCGCAATAAAACAGCGCTTATGCTGATATAATTTTTTTTCTATTATCAAATCAAGTGAAAGTAACTGCCATCGACATACCTGTTTATACCTGGCAACCCAGTAGTTCGTCCAGGTAAATAATAGGCAACCCTATGGCTGCACATTCTATACATCTTATACTTTAAGTCAGGATAAAATTTTCTTATTATCTTGATGTTGCAACATTTAATAAAAAATCATATTTTAACAAATAATTAAAAATTGTCTGTCCAGGATTTTTTCAGACAACCCATTTTTAGTATATTTTCTAATATACTCAATTTATTATAAAATATGTTTCATTCCATTATCAGCTCGGTGAAGGTCGATTTAGGTTCGGATCTTAGACTATAAGTGGATCAAAAACATAAAGATAGATGTTATGAAGTAGACATCCGATAAGAAAGGATTTTGGACACCACCCACGCAGACGAAGTAGCGGGTAATTGTTGACGTGATAACGTCTATTAAATCGATGAACACCGGCACTCACAAAAAAGTAAGACGTCATCGCTCACGTTCCGTTAATGACAAGGTAATTTACAGATAACCATTTGCCAAGTCTCAAGTCTCGAGTCGAGAAAAAAATAAAGGAAAAACAAAAAATAAAAAAATCTCAGTTTTTCATTGGCTTATGACGTTATCACGTAAAACTATCGTCCGACTTTACAGACAACCTTTTTTTTCTTCTGAAAGTTCCCCATTTAAAGGCAGGTATGTATCTTTTTTATTTTAGGTACAAACGAAGAGATGAATTTCTTATTTCCATTAAGCCGATTGTCACAAATCTGCGGGTGGGATTACCAACCCAAAAAGAAACGAAAAAAAAAATTATCTGAGGGTAGATTTGAAATCAAAACAATTAAAAAAATAAACTTCGGGTAGATTAACTACCCAAAAAATTAAAAAATTAAAACGAAAAAAAATGAGGGTAGCTTTGAAATCAAAACAATTAAAAAAATAAACTTCGGGTAGATTAACTACCCAAAAAATTAAAAAATTCCAGTGTTTTTGCAGTGTTTTGTAAACCCGGGCGGCGGACGGCGCGGAGACAGGACCGGAGCCCTGCATCGGACGGCTTTAGATTGAGTACACCCGCAGATTTGACACGGCCCTTTTTTCTATACTCGATTACCAAACAATCACATGTGTAAATAATGTGATTACATTATTGGGTAAATATAGTTGATTCATTAATTCATAGGTAAAATAGTTCATTTCGGGGTTAATAGTTGATTCATTCCGGGGTTAATAGGTGATCATTTCAATAAATAGTTGTTAAATAGTTGATTAATTTTGGTAAAATAGTTGATTCATTTTGGGGTAAGTATTTCCATAAATAGTTCAGTTAAATCAGAGTAAATAGTTTATTAATTTTGGGGTTAATAGTTGATTCATTTCGGGGTAAATGATTAATTCATTTCGGAGTAAATTCGTAAAATAGTTTATTCATTTCGACGTTAATAGTTGATTAATTTCGGGGTAAATAGTTGATTCATTTAGATAAATAGTTGTTAAGAGTTGGTTCATTTCGGTAAGAGTTAATTAATTTCGTAAAATAATTAATTAATTTCGGTAAATAGTTGGAGTTGATATTTTTTTGTATAGTTGATTATTTTCGATAAATAGTTGTTAAAGAGTTGATTAATTTTAATAAATAGTCGTTGAATTATATTTATTAGTTGATTTATTTCTGTGAATAGTTGATTTATCTTGGTAAATAGTTGATTAGTTTCAGTAAATAGTTGTTAAAGCGTCGATTAAGTTGGGTGAATTGATACCAATATTATAAAGAGGGCTTTTTATTTGTAAAGAATAGGCTCTTAGACTATTAGACCGATTTTGATAAAACGTAGTACTAGGCTACATTGAATCATTGAGAGCAATATAAACTACTTTTATCCCGATATTCTTAAAGCATCTGGACTAACGTGGGTGTAACGGGGTGCTATTAATTAAATTATTTCGGTTGTTTTCATCGAGTGGTTGGTTAAATGTTGAATTAAATAAATAAATAAACTTGACTATATTGTTAAATAACTCAAGTTGGTACTTGAATCGATTAAATTGAGTAAATTTTTGATTAATTTTGGTAAATTTTCGATTTATTTGGGTAAATAGCCTATATTTATGTTGATTAATAGTCGATTGATTTGAGTAAATATTCGATTAATTTTGGCAAATAGCCTTTTTATTTTTTGGTAAATAATCGATTCATTTAGGTAAATAGTATATTCATTTAGATAAATAGTCGATTTATTTGTGTAAATAATTTGATTAAATTATCGAGAGGTTTGGGATAATAATATTTTAGAATTTAAATGTGTTTGTAAATAGTTCCAATAAAATGGGTAAATATATCTTATGTAATATGTGTCGATGCTAAGGGGTGGTAAAGACGACATGATGTTCGCAAATATCTCTTTTTTAGGGTTCTGTACCCTAAAAATGTGTTAAAAGCAACCCTTATAAATTCACTCTTGTCAGACTGTTTGTTTTTTTGTAAAAAATATTGTTTGTAATTTTATTAATCCAATATTATACTCTTGTATACTAACCAAACAAAGCAATTGCGACTATCCTATATTAAAAGGAAAAAAGGCCGTTTTCAAAAAAAATGCGTAAAACTCTTTCGTGTCCGATGCAGGTTTGTCCTTTAAAATAAAAATTTAAAAAAAACCACTTCGCCCAACAGAAAGAAGTTGAGAAGAAACAACCCACGCCTCCCCCGGACCAGTGGGCGGATATTTTAGGCATACCAGAAGAGGAGAAGAAGCGGAAAGCTCTGGAGAAGTTGAGCGAAGTCGAGGAACAAGACTCGTCTAGCTCAGACGAAGTCCTATCCCCTAAGCAACTTCGCTCGAGCAAAAAGACACCCGAGAAGAAGACACCGCAGAAGTCCCCCATCAAATCGCCGCCGAAGAAGCGGAAAATTGAAGAGTTCAAGACGCCGGAGAAGAAAGTGGAGAAGAAGAAGACGGAGAAGCTGGAGAAGTTGGAGAAGAAGAGGAAAAGGAAGAGCGAGAAAGAATAGTGTTTGTTATATGTGTTTGGGAGGAAATGATGGTTGAACAGAAATGAATAAACAATTGTGACGGGTTTTTCTTTCGATTATTCGGCGGTTTTTATTGTTTGTTTAATTTTTGCGGGTAGTTTCATATTCAAGTAAATAGACTGTAATTGAGGGACATTCTTTCTGTCGATTGCCGGAAAAATGTCATCATCCGAGCGATGTTCCCGGTTGCCGGAAAAATGTGCCCTCTGATAATTCTAAAGATTTATTTTTGGTCAATGGATGTTTTCTTACGAAAAATTTTTTTACTCTGTAAGCATAAGACTCAGATTTTTCACGAGAATGTACGGAGAATTTTAAATTTTCGATTGATGCACAGTGCATATAGCATTTACTAATGTTATCCATTGAGGGTTTTAACCTTTTGGCATAGTAAATTGTCAGCCATTTTTTTAAATTGTGCGACCTTTCTAACCTATGGCAAATTTCGTAAATATTGAAATTTCTTTTTATGCCTAAAATAAAAAAAAGTATATGTCGGAGAAGGAGGAGAGACTTTGGTAATATCATCAATTGTGTCTTCATGTTCGTTCTCAATTCGGTTGTATGATTTTTCATCAGTCAGTGCGCACACCCGGCACAGGCGCCGTCTAACCAAAAAGACAACGATTGACGCACTAGTGACATAATATACAACATGACACACTTGACGTCACTTACCATAGACAGACAGTTTAGATTCTATACCACTATAGAGTTGACTTATAAATTAATTGTAATCTCTAACATATATCACTTTTTTTTCATTAAATAACAGGCAAACGTGACCCTTTACCAGATTTTGTTACATGGAATTTGTATTTAATCTCCTCCATACATTGCCATAGGTTTGAAAGATGGCCGCGTTCAATACTATGCCAGAGTCTATACAGATATGTTACGACCCCTTTTGAATAAACCTTTAGAATTATAAAAAAAAGTTAGATTATAATGCAATATAAAGTATATCCATGTTGGACTAATATAAAAATATACTTAGAAGTTAAGGACAACCTTCTTTACGCCAAAGTCGGTTAATAAAAAAAAAACATTTTGAAACTACCCGCTTTTTTATAGGAAAAAATGCAAAGCAGCGTCACACTACATGTATTTTTGTAAATCTGTGTGTTGTTTATTGTATGTTTAATATGTGTGTTTGTGTGTGGAAGACTTGTAATTTCATGTGTTATGACTGCTTTTGTCCTTTTCTTGTGCTGCGGTCCGAAATCGACTCAGAGCGCTGTCAGTCCGCTCAAACGCGTTCCGAAATGCTATTAGAGCGCTTATACGAGTCACGAAAGACTTTATGACGTCATGACAAACCAGTAAATAGAGATTTCCCTGGCATACTTTCAAAATGAAGTTTGCATACGTTCTTTTACGAGCGAAATTCGAATGTTAGATCCTGAGTTTGGAGTATTTCTCTGTGTTTTTAAATGTGAAAATGTTTTACAAAGAAGGAGTAGTTTATTAATCGCATTTGTATACTACAGCGCTGTCTTCTATATTCATATGGCTTAGATAAACTTAGAATAACGGCCATCGAACAGGTGAATGCGTCGCGTCAAACTTTACTGACTTTACCAAGATGGCCGCCTCGCCAATACTGGGGTAGGGAGATAATATATTAATGAAATGACAGTTGGGGTAATCACTTCACTTAAAGTTATGCGTTTTACAATATGTAACTTAACAAAATGATTTAAGATGGTTTAGATAAACATAGATTAGAATAACGGACATCGAACAGGTGAATGCGTGCGCGCTCTGCGTCGTCTCAAACTTTATTGACTTTACCAAGATGGCCGCCTCACCATTGCTCGGGTAGGGAGATAATATTTTAATGAAATGACAGTTGGGGTAACCACTTCACTTAAAGTTATGCGTTTTACAATATGTAACTTAACAAAATGATTTAAGATGGCTTAGATAAACTTAGATTGGAATAACGGCCATCGAAGACGAGACTGCATGCGCGCTCTGCGTCTGCGAGATGGCCGCCCCTCCGAGGCCGTGCACTATAGATTTTTCTTAAGAAATATTCATGTGCGCTATTTAATATTGCTCTTACAGTGATGGAAAACATCGTAAATAAACCTGCGGTTTAGTTGTCATGGAGTAGCTTCCTCTAGACACAGTCGACTAAGCTGAAAAGGCAGTATATGTGCTGGACATACTCCATCCTCATGCAAAAAGGACCCAGCTAAAAAGTACAAGTTCGTACAGCAAAGGAATAGAAACAGTTGCCTGCGTCTGTCTTTCCTGACGTGTACAATGTTGTGTGTCTTCAAGTAGCGAGTGAACAGATATCTTCTAGACACCGCGTGTTACATCTTAGACCGCATCGTCACCTACCATCAGGCGGGTGTGATAGTGGTTAAACGACGACCTATTAAAGTGTCCCGGGGCAAATGCAACTCCGGGATGATTGCAACCAATGTAAATATCTCAGTTTACTATTGTAGTGCTACAATCTATTTTCATGGAACAGGTATGCTTAATCCCTATATACAGGATGTTTTTTTTATGTGGGCCTTCAGGGCTATGTCCTAAACCATAAGAGTTAGCGAAAAATGGTGAAAGTTGCGAACTCAAATTTTAAATTTAATCAAATTTTTTAATTTGCATTAAATTTTTGAAAAAGGCAATGAAATTTTTTGGGTATATTCGTAAGGATGGCATTGTATTATAAATCCTATAGTAACTGAGATATTTGCAGTGGTTGCAATAGCCATGGGGTTGCATTTTTCATAGTAATTACAACGTCGAGGTTAAGAGAAATACAAATACGCGATTAAGACCCGGGAAACCGGTTATCAGTTTGATTCTCGCAGCGGACAAATTTGTTCAATACACTTCAAGTCTTCCATGCACATAGATTTTTTTATTAAGATATTTTACGATATAAAAACACATAATATCATGATCGGAATTGTATATACAACTAAATTGTATAAAACTATACATAAATGTAAAAAGTAAGTTGCATAATGTATAAATAGATTGGTTTAGAAGATGTACAGGGTGTCTCATATTGCTTTCTGTTTGTAAAACGAATTGAAAAAAACCTTATAAGGACACCTTGTGTTTCAAATAAAATAGGCATAACCCAGATTAACTTTTTTAGGGTTCTGTACCCAAAGGGTAAAAACGGTACCCTATTACTAAGACTCCACTGTCTGTCTGTCACCAGGCTGTATCTCATGAACCGTGATAGCTAGACAGTTGAATTTTTTACAGATTATGTATTTCTGTTGCCGCTATAACAGCATATACTAAAAACAGAATATAATAGTACGGAACCTGGTTGATAGATGGCGCGAATATGTGAAATTGTCTTTTGCCAAGAGCTTAAGGCTTTTGCAATATCATTTCGATTGCATTTCTATTACAAAAAAATCCCAAAAGGTACTTCGAAATACATTTCAACTTAGCTTATTGAAATAAATAATTGCAATCGTAAATAACATTGCAATATCATTTCGATTGCGTTTAAATTGCAAAAAATACCCTCAAAGTAGCTCGAAACACCCTCAAAGTCAGCTTTTGGTATTCTCAAGAATATTTTATGTAATTGAAATGCAATTAAAATGTAGTATGAAGAATTTTATTTAAGAGAATTGGCCTTCTGGTCAAAGCCGAGGCCAAAGACAAAATTGTAAAAACTATCCATGTCAAAAAATAGGTAAAATTTTGGTTGCAAACTGACAAAAAAATCGTATCGATCGTTTTTTTAAATCTGATACTTTTAGTACTAAAATTCCCTCGAAAACTGCGGGGCGCAGGTAGTTGTAGATAAAAATAAGAAATGTAAATATAACAAGAAAAATAAGAGTAATTTGTGTTCAAAATTTAAAAAAAAAAGTTAGGTATTAAGAACGCCCATTTCTTTATAAAAATGCAAATTGTAGTAATTAAAATATATCTAGATAATGTTTATTTTTTTATTAGATCTAACACCCGTATTCACAGTCAACCCTATGATATTGCATAGTGTGCGCGAACGCATAGAGCCGCAAATAATATAGTAGAGTAAAGATAGATAGATAAACTCTTTATTGTACCACATTAAACCTTAATTCTAACATAATCTCTTGTTACAAAAACAATATGGCACAATGGGCATTATCGCTAACAGCGATCTCTTCCAGGCAACCTTTGGATGGACAATAATTAAAGAAGGGGATGGGTGGGTTGTACATAACGTGATAGGAATATAAAGAGGAAAATAAAATAAATAGATAGTAGCACAAAATAGACCAATCATAGGGAATTTAGCGCAGTGCGTTCACTTATACAAGAGCAACTTAAGGCGCTCTTCCAGTACCGTGTGTAGGTATTCACATTACCTTGGCCCCCGCTCTCAAAGATGTAGCGTGCTGCGTGCTAACTGTTATATTTGATTGATATGCAAAACATTTTAGAATTATTATCCACAAATATAGATTCATTTTTAGAAACAAACGTTAACTATTTTTGAATAAAACCCGATAAACGATCTAATAATTCTCTGTTTTTTAACATTTTTTTTATCGAACGAAGTTGTTCATATCATGTTTTCAACCACAATAAACAAAAATATGGTTATTAAACTACAATATCCATTTATATCCAAATAACAAAAAAAGAGTATTTGATTACTTAGAGTTGCTTGAAACAAAGGTCGATTTTGGTAGCTTTATTAGCACCTGCCCTTAAGTATTATTTGTGAATACGGACGTTAGTTAAGTTAGGACATGTTTTATCTACACGATATTTTCCTTAGAGATACATCAAAGAGGTTGTATTGAAATAATTATCTAGAGCAATTTTTAATAAGTACATAAAACTAATATTAAATATGTTAGTTCAGATGTCACTAAAGATTAACCGCCACCGGGACCCCATGGCGACGTTGCCGGGTACTTCTGGCTACCCTAGGTCACCATATATACTATTTTGACGACCCAGTTGGCACAATGGTCACCATACCGGACTGCCAAACACAGGGTTGTGGGTTCGATTCCCGCCTCATACAAGTATTTATGCTTAGATATTAGTCTGGGGTCTGGTTGTTTCTATGTATTATAAGTATATATTTACAAAAGAAAAGTAAATATGAGTAGTATATGAGTTGTCTAGCACCCATAACACAAGTGTAGTTACTTACCTTGGGGCTAGATGGCGATGTGTGGAATGTCTTGCAATATTTATTTATATAGTGGCCACTGGCTACTGTCTGTCACAAAAAACTTATTCGTCGCCATGGCGTACCGGTGAGGTAAGCCCTAATTTACATAGTTACTGAATTAATAGAAGTAGTAATTTACGCAAAAAAAAACACTGCTATAGGGAATTAAGTAAGGTTGACACCAAAAAAAAAAGCATTATAAATCAACTGTCAAAGTATCTCATAATATTAACCTTGTGGTCATTGAAATAGGATTTCATTTTAGTTTACACGTTAAATGCATTTAGCTAGTGTTTAGCTAAATTTGTTTAAGCACAATCTCATGCAAGTAATAGGAAATAGTTTCGAAGTATTCTCAATGAGAACGGTTTGTTAAGACACAAAATATTAAGGCCAATTCTCACATTGTTCAAATTTTGAAATGTATCATTTCGATTCCACAAAATACCCATGAAAGACAATTTTTTTGTCAAAAAGTTTGAGGGTATTTTTTGCAATTGAAATGCAATGAAATTGAAATGATATTCCAATCTAATTTGAACAATAACGAGAATTAGCCTTCGATGTTTCTACGACCAAATCTAGCGTACTTTTATTATAGGATTTTAATGGTTCTGAAGTATTGATGCCTCGAATATTCGGCAACGAATGTACAGTATGCGTCATAAGTTAACTATCAGTTCGCTACAATAAACAAGTATTGTACTTACGACCTTCTTCTAATAGACGTTACACTCAAACATAAATACTTGAATTAAAAGTACTGTGTGATTATTATTTTCAACATGTTAGCTATGTGTTTAGATGTGTGAGTGGTATAAGCCACCACCCGCTACACCAACCGACGTGGGTTCGATCCACAGGTTACTTTGTTATAATGTTCTAATAGTGCTGCACAGGATTGTGAACGTTACGGTGGGCAGAGACTTTTGTTTGTACCTGCGGGTGATGAGAACCACTAAAATGTTTTATTTAAATCTTGATATTAGTGACAAAATAACGATAAAATTAACAAATCAATTGACTAATAAAACAAATATTTATTTTATGACTTGCTATATCTGTACAAATTATTTAGTTTTTAATCAATGTGGCAGATGCCCCTTTTTACCAGAAGGTAAAAAGCTAGAAGTAAAAGTGCGATGAAAAAATTTGGGTGCTGGATACAAGGGTTTCCTTAGTAAACCAGAAGGCCAATTCTCGTAAAAAAAATTGTTCAAATTAATTTGCAATATCATTTCGATTGTAAAAAATACCCTCAAAGTAACAAAATACACAAAAAGTCAGCCAAATGGTTGTCTGTAAAGTCGGATGATAAATTTAAGTGATAACGTAGATCAAAATTCCCTAAAGTCAGCTTTTTGAAAAAAAAAATGGTTGTCTGTAAAGTCGGACGATAAATTTAAGTGATAACGTCATAAGAAAACATGGAAAACCATACTTTACCTTGTCAATAACAGGACGCGTTTCCGGAACATGACGCTTGACGTCATGTTTTTTTATGAATGGAGGTGTTCATCAATTAACTAGACGTCAAAAAAAAGTTGACTATGAGGGTATTTTTTGCAATCGAAATGGAATTGCAATTTAATTTGAACAAGTTACGAGAATTAGCCTCTTGGGTCGTTGCGGCCAAGTAGCCTAAAAGGAACATGGGGATTTATTATCCCGATATTCCCACAGGATCGGACGGCAGATAAAACCGCGTGGCGTAACGAGTTATGTCTTTATGTGATTAAGTATTAGTTGAATTATGTGTAATTATTTTTTAAGGTATTTGTAAATACATCAAAAAAAATATGTTTTTAATATAGGTACTTATTGTATTATGTGTTTTGATAAAAATTATCAATAAATGGTTTATTGTGGATTTTATTTTTTGATTTTTTTTATTGCTTGGTCAGCATCGGAGTGAGACCCGATTGGGAATATCGGAATAAAAAGTAGCCTAATATGCCTTGTTAATTATAGATATATAAACATACTTTTATTGTACTACTTTTTATTATAATTTGGTCACCATGCCGGACTGCCAAATACAGGGTTGCGGTTTCGATTCCCGCCTCAGACATGTATTTATGCTTAGATATTTGTCTGTTGTCTGGTTGTTTCTGTGTATTATAAGTATATGTTTACAAAAGAACAGTATATAAGTAGTATATCCGTTGTCTAGCACCCATAACACAAGTCTAGTTACTTAGCTTGGGGCTAGATGGCGATGTGTGGAATCTCCTGTTATATTTATTTATTTATATTTATACATTCTAACAATCTCAAAACTTTTCTCTTCTTTTATTTAAAAAATATCTTAATTCTTTTTTAGGGTTCTGTAGGGTAAAAACAGACTCCACTGTCCGTCTGTCTGTCACCAGGCTGTATCTAATAAACCGTGATAGCTAGACAGTTGAAATTTTCACAGATGATCTATTTCTGTTGCCGCCTATAACAACTAATACTAGACGACTTTATTTATGCTAGTTCCAAAAAGTAAGCCAATTTTAATGTTAATTTATAAAAATAAAAAATATTACAGGACATTCCACACATCGCCATCTAGCCCCAAGCTAAGTAACTAGACTTGTGTTATGGGTGCTAGACAACTCATATACTTTTCTTTTGTAAATATATACTTATAATACATAGAAACAACCAGACCCCAGACAAATATCTAAGCATAAATACTTGTCTGGGGCGGGAATCGAACCCGCAACCCTGTGTTTGGCAGTCCGGAATGGTAACCATTGTGCCAACTGGGTCGTCACATTTACATATGAACTAGCTGTCCCGGCAAAATAGTTTTGCCATTAAAAAAACCGGGCTGATTTGTGAATCTAAACCATCCAGCAGGGCAAGCATGGGCCGAGAATAAAAATTATGTCTACTCGTTATGTCCTCTGTCAAGGGAGAAAATTATTTTGTCCACCTGTCAAAGCACGGCACACGCATACAAAAAAAAAAACATTCTATCAGTGACATACATACTACGTACAGTAGAATTATATATTACAATTCGAAACAGTAGTTCCTGAGATTAGCGCATTCAAACAAACAAACTCTTCAGCTTTATAATATTAGTAAAGATATAAAATATATCCGAACTTCTTGAATTATAAATGTCTACTTTTTATTCCGATATTGCAACGAGATCGAGACTTGCACGGGACTCAGCTGCTATAACTGTGTTGTCATGTGCTACACTGAAAATGTAACCCTTCATAAATTTAAGTGTTTTCTTTGAGTTAATTTAATTTGATGTCGAAATTTTTGGCAGTAGAACTCTCTGTTCATTAACTGTTAACTGAGACAAAACGATGTTAAATGACAAGAAAACGATTATCAAAAGTATAGATAACGATAAATATCGCTTTATTTTTTGTATTTTATATCTGGCTTTGGAATAAGGCTATAAAAAGTTAAAAATTAAGGTAAGGATTTCAAAAAATATGTTCTGTTAATAAAATGTACGCTTTATCATAAAACGCTTTACCACCGGAAACAGCAAGAAAAGGAATCTGCACCTGAGGAGGAGGCGGAAGCAGCTTCGGGCTCGGAGACGGAAGAGGCGGCGCGGAAGGCGGCGCGAGCGCAGGCCTCCATCAAGGAGCGGGAGAGGGAGGTGCAGCGAGCGCTCGCCACCAGTCTACGGGACAGGGATAAGGAGAGGGAGCATCACAAGCGGGATGAGGCGCAGCAGGTTGGTTGGGATAGTTAATGTTACAGGAATTGCTCGCTTTGCTCGTCTAGGTTAGACAAGAAGAACGGGGACAGGGCTCAGTAGGTTAGTTAGGATAGGTTACAGTACAGCGGACCACGGTCTCCTGAGAGGAGTGCAACCGGGGACAGTACTGGAATCGCTCGCTTCACTCGTCTAGGCTAGGATTGAAAAAGGGGGACAAGGTAGGGCGCAAGTAGGTTGCGTTAGGTTAGAAGAAAATATGGAGACGCTCATTTAAGCCTCCGTGAACGCAAAAGAGTCGTCGACATTGTGGACCAGCATGGCCCGTCTAGTGAAGAAGGAAGGACTATCAGACCCGACAACCCAGGACATGATGTCCTGGCGCCGACAAATTAGGAGAGCTGAAGTGGGAAGAAGCAAAGAAGGTGACGCTCACTTGATCGACTAGATAGGTTAAACAAAAAGAAAAATACACATGGCTTCCTAACATAACTAATTTCCTATCTTGTTTCCAGCATTTCAATGCACTCCTAGCGGATCTGGTCCGCAATCCGGAGTTGACGTGGCGTGAAGCCAAGAAGCAACTGAAGAAGGATCACAGGTTCACTTTAGCTGAGCTCCTGTCTAAAGAGGATAAGGTAACTAACTACCAGCTTTAATTTAAGGCTAGATGGCGCTGTATGGAATGGTCCTACATTTTCATTGTTGTTACAGGAACGCCTCTTCAGCCAGCATATCTCAACGTTATCGATCAAGCGACGCGACAAGTTCCGCGCTGTGCTCGCCGAGCTGACCGTGTCGAGCACCGCGCACTGGCGCGAGGTCAGGACGCTCTTGGAGAACGAACCAAACACGCCGGCGTACTCCAGCTCGAAACAGATGGAGCGGGAGTTCCGCGAGTACCAGCGAGACCGGCAGTCGTTAGCTTGTACCGCCTTCAGGCAGCTGCTGCAGGAATGTCGCACCATATCGCATCGCACTAAGCAGGCTATTGAGACCTCGCCGTCGGCGCTTCAAGCGCTCCACGACTCGCTCAAGGGAGATGCCAGGTAACTGCACTGTGCCCGATACTCCTCAGCTTGTACCGCCTTCAGGCAGCTGCTGCAACTCCAGTCCTCAGGACATCAAACCTGCTACCTTCCACGTTCCTCACTACACTCAGAAGTCGTCAGTTCAGACTTAGGACTCAGGTCAATCGCTGCAAGGTGAACCTGGGAAGATGGAACATAATCGATCCATGCCGGGTTCAGTGCGACTGCGGGGCTCCCGAGCAAACTATGCTCCACCTCTTGACCTGCCCCTCCAGTCCTGATGGCTGTACGTTGGCTTACCGTCAGCTAATAACAACGCCAAAGACCTGGCAGCACACTGGAGTGGGCGGATCTGACCCTACCTAATCAATTCCCCCTTAAGAGGAAAGGGTACCGGGGCTCTCTCCATACAAACGTAGTCGACTGTTTTCTCCCTGGATAATGACACTAGAGCAAATATTTTTTGTTGCATAAAACTTATAACTGCCATGACCCTATTTTTTGTTTTCATTCTTTTTTGGTTGAATCTTAATTTCTATGATAATTATAAAATGAAAAAAAAACAAAACATAGGGGCATAATCATGGCAGTTATAGATTTTATGGCACAAAAATATTTGTGCTAGTGTCATTATCCAGGGAGGAAAAATTCTACGACGTTTGTATGGAGAGAGCGCCGGTACTCTTTCCTCTTAATTTGTGCTACCGATAGACGACGAAAAGTTCTTTTAATGTTTTTGTAAACTTTTTGTCTAAATAAATATTGTATATTCCAGATACGCAGCGTTAGAGCACTCGATCGAAGAACGTGACCGCATCATAATGCAGTACCTCGAGGAACTGGAGAAGAAAGGTCCTCCGCCGCCGCCCACTGCCACGGAACCCGCCAGGCACAAGCATAAACCTTGACCACAGGTCTGTTTTAAAGATTTAGAACACATCCGTCAGATAAAAGAGCGGTGTTGACTTAGTGGTAGATAGCTCGACTTTCATTCTGAATGTTGTGGGTTCGAATCCCGGCCGGTCGTGCACCAATATATTTATCTTGAGAATTTTTTTACATTGCTCTTACGGTGAAGGAAAACATCGTGATGAAACCCGCGGCTTAGTTGGCTCCAGAAGTATTGACAAGTTCTTTCCTCTGGAAATGGTCGACTAAGCTGAGAGGGTAGTAGGTGCTGGGCAAGCCTACTCCATCCTCAAGCAAAAAAGGACCTAATAAAAAGGGTCTATTTGCAGAAAACAGTCCGTTCAAGTACAAGTACTTATGTCCGTCAGATTCCGCTTACGTAAGCAAGTGATTTATTGACTCGCGACTTCGTTCGCGTAGATGTTGAAAATGGGGTAGAATTTTGTAAAATCCTTTTCTATCGGATGTCTAACACCTGTATTCACAATCAACACTATGAGATTGCATAGTGCACGCGAGCGCATAGTCAATAAGTCGCTGATTCGCTAGAGTGAAGAGAGCAGCACAAAATTGTCCAATGAAGAATGTTAACTAATTTTGAATATTAGCCCTCCATATTCTTTGTCAAAAATAAAAAATACAAGTGTAATAATTACTTCGATACGTCAATTAGTTTCCGATTTATAGGAGTAAACTAAGCGGATCGTTATAAAATGACGTCACACGCGGTCACGTGACCGTTAGCGGGACTCTATATTTATCGTAAGTTTAATCACATAATCACACTGGTGGCAAAAGTCGTAGAGAATTGGCTACTAGACCTCGACTATGACCGAACGGAAGACATTCTTTTAACATCATAAATATAACAATATACGAATTATTATCTCTCACTCTTTCCCATTATTCCCATTTTGGTACATTTCACATCTAACAATCCAATACGTGTAGGTACCACAAAATCACATTCAGGACGGGAGTATATCTGCGTACCCAGAGTGTTTAGATCCCGGGGTGACGTAAACTCCCCGTACCGATTCACATAACACGGTGAATGAATAAATGCTCCCCCTCACCGGGCGGATGGTTTTCCGATAATGTATTAATTTTACAATTACTTGTAAAAAAAAAATTGTCAGGCTTCTGCGAGACAAGCTTGCTTAGTGCAGAAGCCGCTGTAACTTATACCTTTAAAATATTTTTTATATTCTTCTTTCTTCTAACAGTGTTGCCATCTGTAACTAAATCATTGTACTAGTATAAGTTTCGTTACTGTATTACCGTTATGGCAAATAAAATTGATTTATTAATTATTTATTTATTTATTTAAAACAAAACTAATGGGTATTTTTGACTACAACAAAATTAGTGTTTTTATATAAATTAAGGTCAGGAGGTAAATAATGCTCCAGGAGATGGTTTAGCAGCATATATTGTAGATTTCAGTCGGTATTTTCTACGATTATAATAGTTTTATTTACGTCCCTCAATTTGAAAATCACAAAACCATTGCTATTATAGATGTAAAAACCACAGTGTTACCACCTAACTAAAAAATAATAGTGTTGCTATTCTTTGAAACAAAATCGATACTAATATTCGATAATCGATTAACAAGAAAAATGTCTGACCGAATTTACATACATTGAATACCTAATTGATACTAAATGAATAATGATTTATATTGCATGGCGAATTATAATTATGTAGGTTGATTATTGAGTGTTAGACTTGGTTGTTAACATATACATACAAGCTTTACTGTAACATACTTTCTACCGATTTGGCTGATTCTTCATTATAGCGAAGCGAAGCGATGTTGAATTGAAGCGACTCTACACTATTGAATTCGTGTTACTTCGATCAACTTTACGAGTGCTGGCTCAAGACTCTTCCCGGGTAGTATAACCACAGCGGAGGCTTTAGTTTCTACCACTAGCCCTACACCCCGTGTCAACACCGCTCTAAACAATGCAATAATCTATCTTTCTCTATTGTTACAGTTACCAAAAAAGGAAACACCAAAAACCTGAGCTAGATGTATATTTTGGGAGTCGCTGTGAATAGAATTTATAATGAAATAAACGAGAGTTCAGTTTATTTTATATCTTTTATTTCATATTTAAATAGATATAAACATATTTAGGTATAAATAAATTGTGTTACAAAAACCATGTAATACTTTTTAGACACTAGACCACCCGAACATAAACTCCCTTATTCCAAAACGAGGTTTAAGGATAGTCCGATATGTGGATATAAACCTTAGATATAAACACTTTACTTGTGAACTATAGTAAACACTATCCCTATAAATTATACAGGGAACTGTAGTCTAAAGACTATCCCTATAGATTATACAGGGAACTATAGTCTAAACACTATCCCTATAGATTATATAGGGAACTATAGTCTAAACACTATCCCTATACATTATATAGGAAACTATAGTCTAAACACTATCCCTATAGATTATATAGGGAACTATAGTCTAAACACTATCCCTATAGATTATATAGGGAACTATAGTCTAAACACTATCCGTATAGATTATATAGGGAACTATAGTCTAAACACTATCCCTATACATTATATAGGAAACTATAGTCTAAACACTATCCCTATAGATTATATAGGGAACTATAGTCTAAACACTATCCCTATAGATTATATAGGGAACTATAGTCTAAACACTATCCCTATACATTATATAGGAAACTATAGTCTAAACACTATCCCTATAGATTATATAGGGAACTATAGTCTAAATACTATCCCTATATATTATATAGGGAACTATAGTCGAAACACTATCCTTATAGATTATATAGGGAACTATAGTCTAAACACTATCCCTATAAATTATACAGGGAACTGTAGTCTAAAGACTATCCCTATAGATTATACAGGGAACTATAGTCTAAACACTATCCCTATAGATTATATAGGGAACTATAGTCTAAACAGTGTTTCGACTATAGTTCACGAGTAAATCTAAATCTAAGGTTTAAATTCACATCTCGGAGTATCCTTAAACATCATTTTGGAATAAGGGGGAAAAGTACAGGGTTTTTGTAACATTGCTTACTATTAACCTAAGATCCCTTTAAAAAAGACCTTCATCGAACTGTTTAATGGATAAAAAGTATTTTATATCAAAATAGATAGGTCAATAAATACGGGTTGTCTAAAAACTTTCAGTCCAGAATAAAAATTTTTGTTTTGTTTTTTATACGTTTCTGATACTGATGGACTGAGAAATATACCAACTAAACTTCAAATGGTGGCGGGCTAGGGGATGCGAGGACGGAACGTGGCGCTCACAATGACAAGCGAAGGACAACTGACTTTATCCGCGCTGCGGCCGGCGTGGTACCCCGCGCTCTGCGCCGACCGCTCCATGCGCCCGTTTATTTTAAAACCCTAATACTTACAGAGTTTTAAATAAATAAATTATAAATATTGCAGAACATTCCACCGATCGCCATCTAGACCCAAGCTAAGTAACTACACTTGTGTTATGGGTGCTAGACAACGCATCACTACATAGTATAAAACAAAGTCGCTTTCTCTGTCCCTATGTCCCTTTGTATGCTTAAATCTTTGAAACTACGCGCAACGGATTTTGATGCGGTTTTTAATAGATAGAGTGATTCAAGAGGAAGGTTTATATGTATTATAACACCCATTAAATAGTGGAGAAGTACTGTTATTTTTGAGGTTTCTAATGTGATGTCGTAAATAATTACATTTTTTCCGCTTACATTGCAAACGCTGGCTGAACCCTACGAGTTTTATCAAAACAATGTACTAAGTATTGTACACATTGAAAAGGTCTACAGAAAAGTCCGTGATGGTATATGTCTATCTCTTATGGATAACCCACAATAACTTTTTTTGTCATTTACTTTTTACGACAAATAATGGCTAATTTTCGAAGCGATTTTAACCAATACAGCATTAATCCTTAACCAATTAAATACCTTGAATACATTGTTCATTTAATATAGATCTATATGACCGTATGATTTAAGTGAATATTTTCGAAGATATTACAGATTTAAAAATTGCGGGACGTAGCGTTTGCGGCGGTACCGGCCGGCCGCCCGGTGCGGCAAAAAAATGTAAAAAGTAAATAAGTAAAAATGTAGTGTATGAATTTAGATATTCCAAAGATAGCAGGAAATCTTCATGGTATAGGGAAAGGGGGATTGTTTTACTCCAAATTTAACGCGTGCGGGCCACGGGCAGTAATGAATAAATCAAAACTACTGAATCGATTTTAATCACATAGTCTATATATTTTATACCCGTGCGAAGCCGGAGCGGGCCGCTATGTTTTTATATACAACGTTCACAGTTTTTCTGTAGTGTATTTAGTATCAGCATTGCACCCGTGCGAAGCCGGGGCGGGTCGCTAGTATACTACTAATGTACTTTTCATTTGTAAATATATACTTATAATACATAGAAACAACCAGATCAGAGACAAATATCTAAGCATAAATACATGTCTGAGGCAGTCCGGCACGGTGACCATTGTGCCAACTGGCTCGTTAAAGGAAATAATATCTTATCGACTAATTCAAAAGCATTGCCTTACTTTCACTGGTTTCTTTATGAGACAAATTCCATACCAATAGAAAGTATGAAGCCTATAGAATATCCAAACGTTTATTTTTTTCCGTCAAAACTTGTGGGTGGGCAGTTAAATCGACACAAGTAATTTTCACTGTTCTGGTTAATAAATTAAAGTTAAGTTAAAATAAAAATTATGTATTTCATTGGTACGGAATTTGTCATTGGTAGCAAAAAGTCTAAAAAACATAATTATTCTGGATTGATTTTTTTTAGGCAACCAATTTGCAATATATGTATTGGCATATTTAATTTGATATAAAATACTTTTCATCCATTAAACAGATCGATGAAGGTCGTCCTTAAAGGGATCTTGTACTATATAATATAATTATAATTATCATAGTGGAATATTAAACTGCGCCATTCCAAGTTTAATAAAGAAATAGTTTAAATAAATAAATAACACAGGATATGGCGCTATCTAGCACCAAACAAAGCAACTAGGCTTGTAATATGGGTGCCAGACAACGAATATGCTTACTTTGCGTTTGTAAATCCATACATATTATACATAGAGAAAACACCCAAATAATTCGAATTTTGCCCAGAATTAGACAATTATCTGACCAATTCTGTTATTTTGCTCAGAATCAAACAATTTGAGACTATTTTTTTTATTTTGCACAGAATTGCACCACTTTACACATCCTCCTTTAATTAAAATATCAACAAAAACCTTAACTTCCAACAGACTACAGACTGGCGCCATCTAGCGTCCAAAATAAACTACCACATATCATAATTCAATTCCTTCAAAGATAGAGATGGTATCTCCCAAATTCTGATCGTCCCTTCGGAATCACCCGAAGCCATGAACGAGGATCTAAAAACAAAAAAAATATGTTGAATTCACGTTCTTTTCAGATCGAGTTTTGGCGGGAACGAGTTAACAAAATGTCGTGCTGCAGTTTTATTTTCATGAAACTTAGTTGTAACCCGAGTTGAATTGTATAAGCCTGGGCGCAGACGCACGTTTTTCCGCATGTGGTTATCGCGTGCGGTTATCGCATACGTAATGCATACGTTACGCATGCGCAACGCATTGGGGTTCCCTTCTATGTAAATTCATACAAAATGAGCCTGTCAACGCACACGTGCGTGTTTTTTCCACGCGGAATCCATTCCGCTCGTGCGTTTCGATTGCAAGCCCTTGCGGTCGGAGCGAACCGTACGTAAAAAAACCTAATGACGTCATACGGAACGTACGCGACGCAGCGTTTCCATACATTTTTTACTAACCGCCGCACACGTACGGAAATTACGAATCGGAATCGCGCCACGCCCCCCGTGGCGCTGCTCCTGATAAAAAGTGATTTTAAATTAAGTAATAATTTGATAAATTCTTAGTAAAATTGACTATCGCAGATTCTCTAGTATTTTACGGATGTACCCAATAACTGATATTTCATTTTTCGATGATAACAGAAGCGCAATTGTCAATAAATCGTCATCCTCCATTGTCGTGCATTCACAACGCTGTCCCTAGTCGTACTGGCTAGGTAAAATTCCGCATTCCGCAGGATAAAACCGTACGTATGCGCCAGGCGAGCGGAATTCCGAATTGGAAACGCACGCGATAACCGCATGCGGAAAAACGAGCGTTTGCGCCCAGGCTAATTCTGGTGGAATGTTATTCAATTTAGTTTTGTGAAAGTGCACAAGTGTAGTGAAAGTAAAAATCAGTGTCAAACATGAAGTTTTCTCGTTGCCTCCAAATCTCCTATAAGGTTATGGTAAACTTGCCACCGCTTTACTATAGCCCCTGACTTGACGGACTATGACGACTTTTGACTGTTTTGAAACACTTTAGGCCCGATTTATGAAAAATCGGGTCACAGTTTGATGTCAAATATAATTTGACACTGGCTAAATGCACTAGCCGTGCGAAGCCATAATTTATAGAAAAAAATAGAAGATCAATTCTCGTAAATGACATTGTTCGAATTAAATTGCAATATCTTTTCGATACAAATAAGTAATTTTGAAGTTAGGTGTTAACAGATGAACATACATACAGGTCAAACTCATAACCCTCCCTTTTGGCTTCGCCGTCGTCGGGTAAAAATACCCTCAAAGTAATTTTTTTTTGAAGTTACACTTCTTTAGGCGCGTTATGAAAAAAACATTGTGAAATTTTGAGATGCGCGAGCATCACTGTCACACAAAAGTAACAGGTTGAAGCTGCCCGCAATATAAATTAAATTAAAAAAAAATTAAAATTCATTTATTTCAGATAACTCGGATCCATATCAATAAAATTAATATCAAAACAAAATAAAATACACTTAGAATAAAATAAAATAAAATTAGGGACGGGTTTAAGATTTATGGCGCAAAAATCATTGGAGCAACGGTCAATTTATAGGAAAACTTCCCTGATTGACCGCCACTCCCCTGAAATGCACCATAAATGGGGAGATGAACCTCTCCGCCACTGTCTTCAAGATACTGCTGTGACTCCCCCGCACCCTGCCCACCAAAGAAATTAGTTTTTTACGCATGATGGCATGGAAGCCATCAGTATGTGTCCGCGCAAACATTTCAGAGGCGCTACAGTAGCGGGAAGACCCAACAGTCTCCTATAGATATTATTGTAAATATCCGACGGACATACATTACTTTTGTAAATATATACATATAATAAATAAAATCAACCAGACCACAGAAAAAATAATTAGTGAAGGAATTGTAATAAAATCAAAAAGTGTCGTTACAACTTTTGATCTTATTTTTTTCCGTCTAGCCCCCTTTCGCAACGAGCCATAAGGAATTTCGTTGCAAAAATATCTAAGCATAAATAAATAAATATTCCAGGACATTCCACACATCGCCATCTAGCCCCAAGCTAAGTAACTAGACTTGTGTTATGGGTGCTAGACAACTCATATACTACTTATATACTTTTCTTTTGTAAATATATACTTATAATACATAGTAACAACCAGACCACAGACAAATATCTAAGCATAAATACATGTTTGAGGCGGGAATCGACCCCGCAACCCTGTGTTTGGCACCTGTGACCATTGTGCCAACTGGGTCGTAATACATACTTGTTAATAGCCAAAGCTATAGTGTCTCCTCGATCCAGCCCGAGCACATCGAGTCTCCGTCCCCGGACTACATTGTATAGAACCACTCCCCCCGGGCTGGAGCCGAGGGCCATCAGCCCGGGGTTCAGGGGGAGAGGGCAGAAACATGATATTGGTATGTCGGTATGGATTATCTGGAAATCAATACAATTTTATTTGAAACTAAAAATAAAAGTCGATAATGGACCAACGAATCACGTTGTTATCGGATGCCTACGTCATACGAAGAACACACCCTACAAGTTTCAGGTCTCTACGATCAGCGGTTTGGGCTGTGCGTTGATCCGTCAGTCAGTCAGGATAAAGCATTTTATAGGTATGGATGAAGTTCTTTATCGCAGGTAGCATAGAAAAAAATTTACGCGTTGCGAAAAAAATGTAAAACGAAAAAAAGGTTTGTACTTTTAAAACATGACTGAATATCAAAAAAGTTCTTGTATATCAAAAATCTATGTTTCAAAAGAAAGGGATGCTGTACTCCCTGGATAATTACACCAGAGCAAATATTTTTGTTGCATAAAACTTATAACTGCCATGACCATGCCCCTATGTCTTGGTTTTTTTAATTTTCCAATTATTATACAAAGTAAGAGTTGAAAAAACAAACTTTAGTTAAAAAATAAGACAGTGGCATGGTAATGGGAGTTATAAGTTTTAAAAAGAAAAATGGTGGTATGTAAAGTTGGTTTTCGGGCAATAATTTTACGTAATATTAATAAGAAAACATTGATGGTAACCATCGATACGTTGCTATGGTTGCTTGTCAATAACGGTATCGATGACGTCACACTTTTTTGCGAGTGCTTTCCTATATAAAAGACGTTATCAGGACAAACATTCAAATTTAATAGTACATTGTTACCCTAGGTGTGAAAGTAACTTATTGAGTCCCGAGACGGAGTTTGGGACTTAATGAGTCTTTTACCCGAGGTAAACACTGTGCTTTTCATTACGAATAATACATACGATTCTTCATAATAACGAGAGTGAATGAGAGACTCCATACTACCTCTGGCAGTATGCATGAGCCGTGTGAAGCCATAATTGTTATTCTTTGGTGAAAACCAAAGCAAGGAGGTTAGGTTTTTGAAGTTCCTAATGCGTAATGATACTGATACTGGCTACAAGCACATTGCACAAGCCGCGCGAAGCCATAATTTGACATGACAGCTGTCAGTGAAAGCGATTTTCCCTAGGGCTGAAAGTTTTTCTTTCTACACGCTCTTCAGGCATCTTTAGACCTACTTTCGGAGTATGAGTAATGAAAAATAATTAAATTACCTTCACAGGTGTTGCCTGTTCAATATTATAAACTCTAATTTCCTTATCGATAGACATTGAGACGAAAATCCCCGGCCTTTGGAAGTTAAACTTGACGTCCAGCACGCAGGTGGCATGACGGACGAAACGGACAGTCGTCGTGTCCAGCTCACCGTCCGGCACGTCAGTCGGTACTTCAGTCTTGCATAGGAATAATCCACCTAGGTAAAAACATGATAAATAGATGAACAGTTTTTTTATCTATACCTACACAAAAAAATTTAAACAGATTATAAAGAGGAAAGATTTTATTCTTTGTTTGCATTGAATAGGCTCCGAAACTACTGGACCGATTTTGATAAAACTCATTATGAGGATAGAGATAAATTTTAACTTTCAAATCCTCCGTCTCGTTTACACTTTTTGGGTACATACGGAACCCTAAAAGTTAGGCCAATATAATTAAAAAAAAACGTGTGCACTCGGGGACTGCCGCGGTAAAGCTATTGCATCGTGCGAGCTTCGTACAGTCGTACCATATACATACACGTTAAGGTAACGCTCGGCCGAGCTACATGGTAGGCGGAGTGGGGGGTGTTAGGTTTTATTTTCATTACGGAATTTCTTGATTCGGTCAAAGCCCGCGATGAAAGCTGTGCAATAGCTTAACAACTTACCAACATTAGTGCCAACAACGAAGACATCATCCGGACATCTTTCTTCAATAGATTGCAAAGGGAAACTCTGTATGAAATCAAAGGAAGTTATCGGAGCCTTGTTTCCACCTTTCAAAGTATAAGTCACTATGTTTTCAAAAACTTTATTATATGATGCGTATCCGGCGTTCACGTGCCATACGTTTATTGATCCGTCAAAACCACTCGAGATGAGAACCTGGAAGAAATAAATTGCAGGACATTCAACACATCGCCATCTAGCCCCAAGCTAAGTAACTACACTTGTGTTATGGGTGCTAGACAACTCATATTACATAAATACTTTTCTTTTGTAAATATATACTTATAATACATAGAAACAACCAGACCACAGACAAATATCTAAGCATAAATACACGTTTAGTTTAGTTTAGTTTTACGGGGCTGTTTCCGCATGTTGTGGCGATAATCGAACCCGCAACCCTGTGTTCGATAGTCCGGCATGGTGATCATTGTGCCAACTGGGTTATCTTAGATATACATCCAGACCAGAAACAAATATGTATATGTACTAGCTTTTGCCCGCGACTTCGTCCGCGTAGAAGTCGAAATCTTGAAGTAGATTGGACCAAAATTTCACTTTGTCCCCTATTTTCACCCTCTTATAGGCAGAATTTCGGAAAATCCTATCGGATGCCTACGTCACACAAAAAGCACACCCTCCAATTTTCAGGTCTCTACGATCAGCGGTTTAGGCTGTGCGTTGATCCGTCAGTCATTCAGGACAAAGCATTTTATATGTACATAAATATTTGTTTGGGTGGGAATTGAACCCCTTCTGCGTCGCAATGTTCGCCCGACACACTATAGAAGTCTTCAAAACAAAAAAATATCGAAATATGACATACCTGATCGCTCATACGCCTTCTCTTACCCGACTTGGTAACATGAATAGTGAGGTATTTGTTAGCCAAGTCTGTCCCAGCCCACAGTAGGTGTGAGACTCTCCCCCCTCCGTGGCAGTCTGTAGGCGATGTGAGTACAGTCGTCGAAGTGAAGTCGTTGAGGACAACTTCCCCGGCGACTGTACCATACGCCAGTAGCGCTGATACACTGGGGTGGTACGACACTGTACATACGCAGTTCTTTTCCTGTACATTACATTATTTTATTAATCTAATACATGTCCCCAGTTTTGGCGTGAACGAGTTAACAATATGTCGTGCTGCAGTTTTATTATCATGAAACTTAGTTGTAACCCGAGTTGAATTGTATAATTCTGGTGGAATATTATTCAATTTAGTTCTGTGGAAGTGCACAAGTGTAGTGAAAGTAAAAATCAGTGTCAAACATGAAGTTTTCTCGTTGCCTCCAAATCTCCTATTAAGGTTATGGTAAACTTGCCACCGCTTTACTATAGCCCCTGACTTGACGGACTATGACGACTTTGACTGTTTTGAAACTCTTATTTATGAAAAATCGGGTCATAATTTGATACAAAATATAACTTGACACTGGCTAAATGCACAAACCGTACGAAGCTATAATTAATAGAAAAAAAATTCATTTGGATGCTTACTACATTTTGTACACAGATCACATAGAAACGTCTTAGGAACTAAGTTAGGATGTGTGCCTTCGGAACGCGCCTACCAATGAGAAGAAGGCACAAGAAACTAATGGGTTTTTTGTGATCATTCTCACAAAGGTCAATATTACAAATATATAAATAATCTAGATGTAAAACCCAATATTATTGTGTCTTTTACTGTAATAATTTGTCAATCATTTTGTTTATTATACATTTTTTGTGATACGCATTTCTTTCCTGTACATTGCATTATTATGTAATGGATTATTATATTAAGTTAATATAAGTCCCAGGCACTACAGTGTCCTGAATATTATGGGTTAAAGTTGCTGCATCTAGATGTAAAACCCAATATTATTGTGTCTTTTACTGTAATAATTTGATCAGTTTTTTTTGTGATACCTACGCATTTCTTTTTCTGTACATTATATTATTATATGTAAATTTAGATAAATAAGTACATGAAAGTCTTTCAAATATGTCAAAAAAGGTCCCATAATCAGCCTGAGTCACAATCTTTGTAATTAATACCTATGATTTGCTTGGTGTAATTATAGATTTGTCAGAATTAAAAGCAATTTATTTCCTTTTATCACACTTGCTCACAAAGTGGATCTTATTCAAACGGTTTTAGGCTCATAATCCAACGTATTATGCACGCGTGCGTTATGCATTACCATGATACAACTAGTGCTGTAAGGATTCATGCTAATTTCATGTATGTTTATAAAACAATATTTATTTATCTGGGTTATACTGTTTTGATGTATAAAAAGGTAGGTACCAACAAACAAATTTTTTCAGAGATTTTTTTGTTTTTCCTTTTTACCCTTTATATAAGGCTTCTATTCGTCACTCGTTCCCATAACACAAGCCCAGATGAGCGATATTATTATTAAACAATATATTAATTTTACGAAACTTTGGTTGCTATGGAACGTGAGCGGAACGCGATGTCGTCATACTTTTTTGTGAGTGCTGTCGGTGTTAGTCAATTTAATAGACGTTATCACGTCAAAAAAGAAAAAAGAAACGGAAATAACAATCTAGCTAAAAACCTATTTGTAAAAAACCTATGGCACTCGACTCGGGGACTGCCGCGGTAAAGCTATTGCATTGTGCGAGCTTCGTACAGTCGTACCATATACATACACGTTAAACGAACGCTCGGCCGAGCTACATGGTAGGCGGAGTGAGGGGTGTTAGGTTTTATTTTCGTTACGGAATTTCTTGATTCGGACGCCGCGCTCAAAGCCCGCGATAAAAGCTATGTAATAGCCTTTTTACACGGATGATTCCGCGGGGCGTAGCTAGTCACCTGTATATCCATGGAATGTGTCAGTTTATCATTCGAAGATTGTTTGATGGTGTAGATCCTGATGAGGCCGTCGTGGGAGCACCAGTTCTCATGGTGCTTTCTACCTGGAATACAAGACAAATTATATACATACTAGCTTTTGCCCGCGATTTCGTCCGCGTAGTGAAACGTGAATTAGTCGGGAGTGTTCTTAGATATGTTTGATCGAAATCGGTTCAGCCGTCTAAAAGTTATGGGGGATATAAGATCAGGGGTTTTTTATTGGTATTTAAAAAGAAATACATTATCTGTATAAATTTCACCTGTCTAGATATCATGAGATACAGCTTGGTGACAGACAGACAGACGTTGGAATCTTAGTAATAGGATTTTTACCCTTTGGGTACAGAACCCTTTTACTAAAAACAAAATAAAAAGGTACAGAACCTTTCGTGCGCAGTCCGACTCGCACTTGGCATGTTTTTTACATAAAAAAATAAATAATAAATATTACAGGACGTTCCACACATCGCCATCTAGCCCCAAGCTAAGTAACTACACTTGTGTTATGGGTGCTAGACAACTCATATACTACTTTTATACTCTTCTTTTGTAAATTTTATAATACATAGAAACAACCAGACCACAGACAAATATCTAAGCATATATACATGTCTGAGGCGTGAATCTAACCCGCAACCCTGTGTTTGGCAGTCTGGCATGGTGACCATAATGTCAACTGGGTCGTCAAATAACACTCACCAATAGAAACAGCTAGAGAATTCCCAGCGCTAGACCAGGACAGACTCAACACAGATATTGAGTCGTCTCCTCCACCAACCATGGACATGTCTGTGACTTTTATCTCTTGCAGCGGATGCATGGTTAACACATCGTCGTCCGATGACGTGTCCGAGTCGAAATCACCGGTTTCCTGCTTTTCGTTCTCGTTCAATTGATCCATTACAGCTGGGACCACTTTACGAAGGAATTCGTTTAGTCCTGTAAGGGAAATATTTGATGACTAGCTTTTGAAAATGGACCAAGGAATCGCGTTGTGCTATACAAACTTTCCCCCCCTTTTTCACCGCCTTAGGGGTGGAATTTCGGAAAATCCTTTCTTATCGGATGCCTGCGTCACACAAAGAACAAACTCTCGCAAGTTTCAAGTCTCTACGATCAGCGGTTTAGGCTGTGCGTTGATCCGTCAGTCAGTCAGTCAGGACAAAGCATTTTATATGTATAAGAAGATAAAGTTCTTGATCGCAGGTCGGGAAGCTAGCCCAAAAAAAATACGCGTTACGAAAACAAAAAAAGGTTTGTACTATTAAAACTTGACAGCATATCAAAAAAGCTCTTGTATTTCAAACATCTATGTTTCAAAGGAAAGGGTACCGGCGCTCTCTCCATACAAACGTAGTCGACTGTTTCCTGCCTGGATAATGACATTAGCATAAATATTTTTGTGGCTTAAAACCTATAACTGCCATAACTATGCCTCTTACCTGGTGGTGGGTAGGAATCATCAACTTGATCCGTATTGTCATTCATATTATCTTCAGATGTAGAACTTCCCATATCTCTTGACATATTTGTCTGTGTGGACATACCGCCTTCACCGTATTCACTATAGATAATAATGAAGTTTATTATCTACTAGCAGCGCTCCGCGGTTTCACCCGCGTAACTCCCGATCCCGTGGGAATTTCGGGATAAAAAGTAGCCTATAGCCTTCCTCGATAAATGGACTATCCAACACAAAAAGATTTTTTCAATTCGAACCAGTAGTTCCTGAGATTAGCGCGTTCGAACAAACAAACAAACTCTTCAGCTTTAGTATAGATTAGCTTACACCCAAGAATTCGTCCGTGTAAGAGTAGAATTTTTCAAAATCGTTTCGCCGATCGTTTACGGTCGTGCGGGTTAAGCGGCGGCGCGGTCATTACTTCGATGGGTGGCCAATTAGTAGTGTGGCAAAAATATGTTTTGGTGAGCCCCTCCGTGCTTCGGAAGGCACGTTAAGCCGTTGGTCCCGGTTGCTACCTCTAGTAGCAGTCGTTAGGTCAAGTTAGAGGCCTTAAGGCGATCTGAAAACTCTAACAATAGGTGAGTCACACCACTATACGAGAAGATTAAGAATATAAAGAACACACCCTCCAAGTTTCAGGTCTCTACGATCAGCGGTTTAGGCTGTGCGTTGATCCGTCAGTCAGTCAGTCATTCAGGACAAGAATTTTATATGTATAGACCAACACCACCACCTCGTTTCACCCGCGTAACTCCCGATCCCGTGGGATTATCGGGATAAAAAGTATGTAGCCTATGTTACTGTCATTGCATCAATGTATCCTCATACCAAGTTTCATATATGTAAATCGGTCCAGTAGTTTCGGAGCCTATTCAATGCAAACAAAGGAAAGGGTACCGGGGGCTCTTGCTCTCTCCATACAAACTGTTTTCTCCCTGGATAATGACACTAGAGCAAATATTTTTTTTACATAAAACTTATATCTGCTATGACCATGCCATAAGCTTTTTTTTGAATTTGTGTTTTTATGTGTAAATTTACTTATTAAGTTATTATATAAGTAAGTAGTATATGAGTTGTCTAGCACCCATAACACAAGTCTAGTTACTTAGCTTGGGGCTAGATGGCGATGTGTGGAATGTCCTGCAATATTTATTATTATTACTAGCTTTTGCTCGCGACTTCGACCGCATTTATGTCGAAAATGGACCAAGGTATAGATTGTCCCATTGTCACACACAAACTTTGCCCCCCTTTTTCACCCCCTTAGGGGTAGAATTTCGAAATATCCTGTCTTGTGGGATGCCTAAGTTATATAAAGAACACATCCTCCAAGTTTCAGGTCTCTACGATCAGCGGTTTAGGCTGTGTGTTGATCCGTCAGTCAGTCAGTCAGTCGTTCAGGACATTTTATATGTATAGATAGATATTTGTCTGTGGTCTGCTTGTTACTATGTATTAAGTATTTATATTTACAAAAGAAAAGTATATAAGTAGTATATGAGTTGTCTAGCACCCATAACACAAGTGTAGTTACTTAGCTTTGGGGCTAGATGGCGATGTGTGGAATGTCCTGCAATATTTATTATTATTTTAACCTGGTTTGCGTCGAAGTAGTGGATTCACTCTTCTTTGTGGACGTAACAGAAGAAAACCCAACAGCTTCGCTATCGTAACCGCTTAAGCAATTATTAAATACGTTTGTTTCTTTAGACATTTTTATTTACGTCTTATTTTTTCTTGTTCAGAATTCGTGTGTTGTTTATTTACAATAGTTGCTATGGTGACGGGGGTTTTGTGTAATTCGCGTTGTTATGGCAACGGAGTTTTTGTTTTTAGGGTTTTGTACGACTTGCATATTGCCAGTGTCAAGGAATATCTTTTTAGCGTTCCGTACTTAAAAAGAAGAAACCGGACCGTATTACTAAGACTGTACTGTCCGTCTGTCTGTCTGTCACCAGGCTGTATCTTATTAACTGTGATAGCTAGATAGTTGAAATTTTCCACAGATTATGTATGTTGCCGCCTATGGTTGCTGCTATAACAACAAATACTAAAAACAGAATAAGTAAAAACAAAACGATTTTTCTTAAGGAACATAATATGCGCTAATTGACATTGCTCTTATAGTGAAAGAAAAAATCGAAATGAAACTCGCGGCTTATTTGCCTCCAGACCATCCAGACGTTCTTCGAGTTTTTAAGATTTTTTTCTATTAATTACGGCTTCATACGGTTTGTGCATTTAGCCAGTGTTTAGTTATATTTTGCATCAAATTATGACCCGATTTTTCATAAATCAGGCCTAAAGTCAAAGTCGTCATAGTCCGTCAAGTCAGGGGCTATAGTAAAGCGGTGGCAAGTTTACCATAGGAGATTTGGAGGCAACGAGAAAACTTCATGTTTGACACTGATTTTTACTTTCACTACACTTGTGCACTTTCACAGAACTAAATTGAATAACATTCCACCAGAATTATACAATTCAACTCGGGTGACAACTAAGTTTCATGAAAATAAAACTGCAGCACGACATATTGTTAACTCGTTCCCGCCAAACGACCGAGTTTTTAAGAATTTGAGATTATTTTCACGTTTTTTTTTTTCTTTTATTATGGCTTCGCACGTGTGCATTTAGCCAGTGTCAAGTTATATTTTGCATCAAATTATGACCCGATTTTCGGGCCTAAAGTGTTTCAAAACAGTCAAAGTCGTCATAGTCCGTCAAGTCAGGGGTTATAGTAAAGCGGTGGCAAGTTTACCATAACCTAAATAGGAGATTTGGAGGCAACGTGAAAACTGCATGTTTGACACTGATTTTTACTTTCACTACACTTGTGCACTTTCACAGAACTAAATTGAATAACATTCCACCAGAATTATACATTTCAACTCGGGTTACATCTAAGTTTCATGAAAATAAAACTGCAGCACGACATGTTGTTAACTCGTTCCCGCCAAAAAACCATTTTCACGTTTACTATTTTTTCGGAGATTTTTTTTTTGTTGGGTTATACTCCCAAAAGGGCAGGCAAAAAACTTTTAACCAATACAACCTCGTCTGACATTCAATATTATAGGGTTTTTTTAATTTGTTTTTTTTTTAAACAGAAACCTTCACGCGCGAGGTCGACTCGCACATGACTGGTTATTTTTTCTTCGGACAGATATTCTGCCAATCTCTGTGGCAGAAGAAAAACACCTGTCCGCGAAACAGAAGGTAGCGGGTTCGATTCCCGCCTCAAACAAATATATAATACCTCTACACCTCTATATAAATAGAGGTGTTTGTTTCTGGTATGTATTTTAAGGATATATTTACAAAAGAAAAGTATTCGATCCGTATTTGGCCACCATAACACAAGCCTAGTTGCTTAGCTTGGAGGCTAGATGGCGCTATGTGTAATGTCCTGCAATATTTATTTATTTTAAGTCAACTTATTTAACGTTCTTGCTGATTTTACGTTGAAATAAAAAACCCCGACTTTTATTTCCCATAACTTTTAGACGGCTGAACCGATTTCGATCAAACACTCCCGACTAATACACCTTTCAAATGAAATAAATAAAACCAAAATCGGTTCATCCGTTACTACGATGCCACAGACAGAAACACGGGTTTAAAACGAAATGTGTCCAATAACAACTATTTATTAAGCATTAAAGAAGACACTCTTCGCTCGCTTCTCCTTCTTCTTCTTCTCCCGCTTCCGTTTCGTCTTCTCCGTGCTTCGCAGAAGTTTCACGATCGCATCGTCCGAAGCGACTTCGCTTATCGAAGTGCTGCCCTCTGTTGACGGCTTCAGTTTCTTAGAAGAAGGTTCTATTAGAGGTTCCTTTGATTTTTTCTTCGGAATTTCACTGAAAAAAAATACATTTTTTTTTCTAATAAATTGATGGAACAATTGCATTCACAAAAAAGTGTCATGTTCCGGTAACATCACGGCGTCATGGTAAACGTCACGCATCTGGGAAAAAGATATAGAGGAGGAAAAAGAGGAAAAACAGGGGAAAAAATATAGAAAAACAAATAATCTCAATTCTTTATCGTATTCTTATGACGTAATTGCGTAAAATTATGGTCCGTAAACCGACTTTACAGACAAACATTTTTTGAGAGCGTTGCTGGTCTAGTGATAGATACCTTGGCTTTCATTACGAAGGTCGTGGGTTCGAATTCTAGCCGTGCACCAATGGATTTTCTTACGGAAAATTTGCGCTAATTAACATTGCTCTTATGGTGAAAGAAAACATTGAAATGAAACCCGCGGCTTAGTTAGCTCCAGACGTTCTTCGAGTTCTTTCATCTGGACACGGTCGACTAAGCTGAGAGGGTGGTATAGGTGCCGGACATGGACTACTCCATCCTCACGCAAATTAAAGAGTTGAATACGGACAGCCAACTTTTTTTTAAAGATAAAAATACTCTTCTACCAGTTTTACGCCCGTATTCACAAACATTACTTAAGTTGCTCTTGAATAAGTGAACGCACTGCCCTAAATGCGACCCTGTGCTTGATCAATTTTGTGCTGTTATCTTTACTCTAGCGAATCAAAGTCTTATTTGCTTTGTGGCTCTATGCGTTCGCAAGCACTATGCAATCTCATAGGGTTGATTGTAAATAGGGGTGTGAAACTTCGCATGGTGGTTCCTTTTGGGACATAGAAACGAGCGAGCACTTAGAATAGTACATTGTTACCCTAGGTGTGAAAGTCACTCATTGAGTCCCGAGACGGAGTTTGGCGCCCGAGCGTAGCGAGGGCGCTAATAGTTCGAGGGAATTAATGAGTCTTTTACCCGAGGTAAACACTGTGCTTTTCATTACGAATAATACATAAAATTCTTCATAATAACGAGAGTGAATAAGAGACTCGCATACTCCATACTACCTCTGGCAGTATGCATGAGCCGTGTGAAGCCATAATTGTTATTCTTTGGTGTTACCTAAAGCAAGGAGGTTAGGTTTTTGAAGTTCCTAGTAGTAGTAGGGCTGAAAGTTTTTCTTTCAACACGCTCTTCAGGCATCTTTAGACCTACTTTCGGAGTATGAGTAATGAAAAAGGATTTTTTTTTAATTCGACCTTTATAGGGTAAAAACACATAGGTTACTTCTTATCCCGATATTCCCACGGGATCGGGCTCGAGTGAAACAGCAAGGCGCAGCTAATTTGACGACCCAGTTGGCACAATGGTCACCATGCCCGTTTGCCAAACTCAGGGTTGCGGGTTCGATTCCCGCCTCAGACAAGTATTTATACGTAGATATTTGTCTGTGGTCTGGTTGTTTCTATGTATGTATATATTTACAGAAGAAAAGTATATAAGTAGTATATGAGTTATCTAGCACCCATAACACAAGTGTAGTTACTTAGCTTGGGGCTAGATGGCGATGTGTGGAATGTCCTGCAATATGTATTTATTTTATTGGTCATCCTCAATCCGTTGTAGAAGTCAAAATCTATTTATTCAGTTGGGATATCTTGATCTCGTTGAATTGTCTTAAAAACTAAGTTAAGGATGTGTACCTTCGGAACGCGCCCACCAATGAGAATAAGGCACAAGAAACTAATGGGTTTTTTTTTGTGATCACGCTCACAAAGGTCAATATTACAAATATTTAGTTATTAAAATAATTGTATAATCTTACCCAACAGTTTCCATTTTATTGAACAAGTAGTCCATATCGTCTGTCGCACGAAGCCATTCGGTTTCTTCAACCTCATCAGCCTCCTGTTTTATCTCGACGGGAGAGTTCTTCAATGGAGTCTGGCCTTCTGATTGTACTAACACTTGTGTTAATTTTGATGTTAGATATTGCTGGAATACAAATAATATAAAAACTTGGGAGGTGTCAAGGGACTTTGATTAATTAGTGAAGGCAATTTTTTTTTTATTATTTTTTTATTATTAACAAATATAATGTAATATAAACTTAATCAGTAGGTTTAATTTTAGTAAACTGGCTTGCTTTCTATGAGAGAGAGAGACAGAGAAACACGCGTACGCCGCACGGCTTACAACTATAGCAAAAAGTGTCGTTACAACTTTTGGTCTTAATTTTTTTCCGTCTAGCCCCTTTCGCAACGCGCGATAAGGTACGTCGTTCCAATAAAAAATGTATACGCGACGAATTAAGAACCTCCTCCTTTTTTGAAGTCTGTTAAAAATCATACAAATCGGTTCAGCCCTTTAGGTGATTGGTAATAAGAATAAATAAATAAATATAAATAAATATTACAGGACATTCCACACATCGCCATCTAGCCCCCAAGTTAAGTAACTACACTTGTGTTATGGGTGCTAGACAACTCATATACTACTTATATACTTTTCTTTTGTAAATATATATTTATAATACATAGAAACAACCAGACCACAGACAAATATTCTAAGCATAAATACTTGTCTGAGGCGGGAATCGAACCCGCAACCTCGTGTTTGGCAGTCCGGCATTCACCATGCCGGACTGCCAAACACGAGGTTGCGGGTTTTGTGCCAACTGGGACGTCAACCAACGTACCTTATAAACCATATCCTTGGTCTCATACCGATGAACCCTCAGATGTCTGTCCAGACTGGTGCTGACAATAAGTCTGTCTGTATGTTTGTATGTGGATATATCTGTGACGGCGCCTGCGCAGCCTTTGTAGCCCTTGTCGGGGCGGCCGTTGCCTGAACGCAGGTCGACCTGGTGGAGCTGCCCCCGTCCAAAACCCACGAGGTACATGCTGGAATTGGAAAAAAGATAATAAGGTACCTGCAGATAACGAGGGTCACCAAACGGTTTTATTCGACGACCCAGTTGGCACAATGGTCACCATGCCGGACTGCCAAACACAGGGTTGCGGGTTCGATTCCCGCCTCAGACACGTATTTATGCTTAGATATTTGTCTGTGTTCTGGTTGTCTCTTTGTATTATAAGTATATATTTACAAAAGAAAAGTATATAAGTAGTATATGAGTTGTCTAGCACCCATAACACAAGTGTAGTTACTTAGCTTGGGGCTAGATGGCGATGTGTGGAATGTCCTGCAATATTTATTCATTAAAACCTTGATATTAGTGACAAAATTAATGAATAACAAACACACACACCGACACTGGGTTGCGGGTTCTATTCTCGCCTTAGACATGTATTTGTGCTTAGATATTTGTCTGTGGTCTGGTTGTCTCTATGTATTATAAGTAGTAGCTTTTGTCCGCGACTTCGTCCGCGTAGAAGTTACAAATGGACCAAGGAATCACGTTTTCCTATACAAACTTTGCCCCCCTTATTCACCCCCTTAGGGGTCGAATTTCGGAAAATCCTTTCTTATCGGATGCCTATGTCACACAAAGAACACACCCTCCAAGTTTCAGGTCTCTACGATCAGTGGTTTAGGCTGTGCGTTGATCCGTCAGTCAGTCAGTCATTCGGGACAAAGCATTTTATATGTATGGATATATTTACAAAAGAAAAGTATATAAGTAGTATATGAGTTGTCTAGCACCCATAACACAAGTGTAGTTACTTAGCTTGGGGCTAGATGGCGATGTGTGGAATGTCCTGCAATATTTATATATTTATTGTTTTTCAGATTGACAATAAAGTAAAAATATCAATAGAATAATGGCAAAACTTCGAACAATAACGCCATGCTTGCAAGGAGGTTGGGTTTTTGAAGTTCCTATACGTGTAATGGCTTCAAATAGTTATATTTTACTAACCGTTCATCAAAACTAGGTACAATGCAAGTGGCGGCCATGTTCTGAAACTCTACATTTAATACAGGTCTCCTCTGGGCTCTGCTGTCGTATAATCTGCAAGTGATACAAATTATAAGATAGATAGATAACTTTATTCGTACAACACAGGAAGTAACAGAACACTATATACACAAAGTAAAGTAATAGCTAGAAAGTATGAGTTGCACAAATGGGGGGCCTTATCGCTGAAAGCGATTTCTTCCAAGTCCAAGTTTCAAGTTCCAAGTTTCTTATAAGTCTTATTTGTACTTTTTTTTATCCTGTGAGCATCGTCATCATCGCTCGCGATGTTCCCAGCTGCATCCCTTTCGGGAGCCCGGGGTCCGCTTTCTTCTATTACGCCTCCACTTCGCACGATCTTCGGCATCCTGGTTAGTAAGGTCATTTGCACACATATCACCCTTTAAGACGTCAAGCCAGCATTTTTTGGGTCTACCCAGTCTGCCACGACCTGGCGGAGGCGCCATGGCAAGACATTTGTTCCCCACGTACTTGTACTTGTATACAGGCTGTTTTCTGCCATTGGACCGTTTTAAATTGGGTCCTTTTTGCGTGAGGATGGAGTAGGCTTGCCCAGCACCTCTCAGCTTAGTCGACCATGTCCAGAGGAGAGAACTTGTCAATACTTCTGGAGCCAACTAAGCCGCGGGTTTCATCACGATGTTTTCCTTCACCGTAAGAGCAATGTCAATTAGCGCACATAATTTTTTCTTAAGAAAAATACATTGGTGCACGGCCGGCCGGGATTCGAACCCACGACCTTCAGAATGAAAGTCGAGGTATCTACCACTAAGCCAACACCGCTCCTGATTGTTCCCCACGTAACAAAACAAAATAAATTTACCGAACGTATCCATATCTCGAGCAGACAGCGACGACTTTACCGCTATCTGTTGGCGAGAACGCGACACCAGACACCCATACCGGACGACGGAGTTCTAGCCAATCGTGGGCCAGGTTTTTGGCGGTAAAAATAGGTTCTTTTGATTCTATATTGTAGATTTTAAGGTCGTTCTCTTCTCCACCTGAAAAAAATAAACAGAAGCTGGTTTTAACGTCAGAGCGCCAATTGGTACTGTAATATTTCTTATGTCAGACAGGAATAAGAAAACAAGATAGGATAAGAAGTAGCGAAATAAGGGAAGAAACAAAAGTTGCTGACATTCTCACTCGAATAGACCAATATATGTGAAGATGGAGTGATCAGAGACAGGTAAGGCAAATGGAGTACAACCGTGAGTGACTGGAATTATAGATCATTTATTCACAATGTCACCACATTTCGTAATATTGGTAAGTCAATTACATAGATAACTCAAACACATTGATAGGTATTATATGTATTAACATAACAGTAGTACTAAGTACTTGTAGAACCAAGAACTAGGAAGGTCAAAACACGTAAATTAGGCTTAAGTTTTAAAATTGACATCTTATATATAAAAATGAATTGCTGTTCGTTAGTCTCACTAAAACTCGAGAACGGCTGAACGGATCTACCTGATCTTAGTCTTAAAATGTTCGTGGAGGTCTAGGGAAGGTTTAAAAGGTGAGAAAAAATCGAACGGCATCGGGACTTACGCGGGTGAAACCGCGGGGCGCAGCTAGTTTACAATAAACTTCCTTTCCCTATAAGACAACTTCCATTTAATGAATTCCAAAATTAAATCCATATTTTTTTAAAAGTTAATCCTTTCTATGATGTCTCTGAATATTTGACTTGTTCATTTTTTGATTTGCATGACTAGAACTAACTAAAGTGACATATTTTAATGAGTCGTTATTTGTAAAACTATAGAATATTAATACCTACTTTTTTTAATTGGAATTGTGTAAATTGACATGCCTATATTATGCAATGTAATGTTATGGCGAAATAAATGAATTATGAATTAATTATGTAAATGCTATTTTAAAAGATTATCCCTGAACAGTAGCAACTCAAATGAAGAAGGGGTTAAGTTTAAAAAAATTATGCATCTTGTTTTTAAATTCAATGTACGAAAGTTGCCTCATGAGGTCGGGAAGATTGTTATATAGGTCTATTTTTCTTTGTTTTAACTAATCTAGTTTTCGGTGTCATTAATTTGTGTTTATGTCTTTTGTTAATATTGTATTGTATATCCATTGTCCTAGGTATTTCGTTTAATATTATTTTATTGTGAATTTCTAAAAGAGCCTTAACAGTGAGATAACAGTCATTATTTCTGCCTTTTTAAAATATGCTCTAGCGGAGGTCAGTCTACGTAAATTATAAATTCTAATCGATCTTTTCTGACAAATGAGAACGCTCTTTATGTGAGTTGAGTTTCCCCATACGGTTAAAGCATAGTCTATAATAGATGGTACCCCAGAGACGCAACAGAGGACGGCAACAAGTGAGATGGTCGGATGACCTGCGACTCACGGCCGGACACCATTGGAGAAGGGTAGCGCGAGACAGAACCCAATGGAAAATGCTAGAGGAGGCCTATGCCAAGAGGCACTCAGAATTACGCGACATTCTATAATAAAACTTCAACATTCTTATTTATTTTAATGTAACCTAAATCATTCTGGATAAAGGGCTTATTATATTTCTTATGTCTATTTATAGAATAAAGTGATGGAAGGTGGTTCACTCTGCCTTCAAGATTCTTGAACTGTTTAATGAACTCTCAATTGATATTTGTCTAATGACGAGAGTGGTGTTTTATGAAAACGGTTAAGGCTTGGACTTATAGTTTAGAAGCTGTAAAGTGATTTAAACCTCCCCCCCCTCGGCCCTGTGTTGTATCAACCCTAACAGTGTTTTATCTATAATATAAAAATGAATCAATGAATGTGTTGCTAAGCGCAAATATCGAGAATGGCTGAATTGATTTTGCTAATTCTTTTTTTTTAATACTCCATAAGGTACGAGGATGGATCTTACAGAGAGAAATTTTTAAAATTTTCCTATTTTCTCCCATACAAATTTTCTATAATATAAACGTGGTGTTCCTAAGCACATAACTCACGAGCGGCTGAACCGATTTTGCTTATTCTTTTTTTAGAATATACCTTGAAGTTTGTAGGTACGAGGTGGTGTGTACCTCGAAAGGGAAGATCTTCCACCGGGCAGGTGGCAAATAAATAACCAAATTAGACCCCCTTCTGACAGAAATGAAAGACTTACCAGTAGCAAACACGGGTTCCTCACCACAAACTACCATCACATCTAATTTACCCCCAGTATTGACCTCCTCACTCACTTCATCTTTCAATTCCTCATAGTCTGACCAAATTCGGACTATTCCACTTGAGGCGGCTGTTATAAGGGTGGAGTTTGTAGTTCCTAGGCCGGTGATATGGCCAGGGTCTGGGGAAGTTAGCGTGTTGCATTTGGAGGTAAGAAGGGTTGAGTAGGTTTCTATCTGTGAACAAAATTGTAAGCATAAGATCTATTCTAATACTAGCAGCGCTTCGTGGTTTTGCCCGCGTAACTCCCGATCCCATGGGGATATCGGAATAAAAAGTACCCTATGTTATTCCCAATAAATCAATGTATCCTCATCTCTCTTCTTCAGCAGCATGTATTAGCCTACTGCACGGCAAATGGCTCTCCAATGCTTCTCCACAACGTCCTGTCACTGGTCCTTCTGGACCACGCTGCCCCAGCATGAGCTCTTATGTCGTCGGACCATCTGGCTGGTGGTCTGCCCACACTTTTCTTCCCGATTCTACGGAAAGTTGCACTGTATTTATAGATATAGATTAACCTGTTGATTTTTTCGTCCGATCAGTATCTGAGTCTGTTCCTTATTTCTCCACCTCATGCATGTGACTTCATCACCTTTCTGAAGTGATTTTACATCAACAAGGTTCTCTATGCATTTCTTATTGTTTTTACTGCTATCTGTGTGGTATTTTATATCTGAAAGTCGAAAACAGACTTAGCATTTCATTGGTAATATTTGTGTTTAAAATACCGATTTTTACTGCTTTTTCGGGTCTGAAGTCATTGAAAATGACGTAAATTGTAAGTTTATTAAGCTAAGTGGTTATATATCTATTGTAAAATATAAAGATAACGTTATTTTCTCTATTATGGAAAAATATCAAGTTTGTATTAAACTTCCTTATTGATCTATTTCAACTGCTTTTTTAGCGTTTAAAGTTTGGCAGATATGTACAGTTATCGGTGTAATATGATAATTATGTAATTTAGAGTTGTAATATGCTTTAAATCGCTAATTTAACACGATAACCAAAAAGTAGTTAGTAAACAAAGTCGAATGTTGATAAAATGGTGCAGAACTTACGTTTAAAAGATCCAATTTTGCTAGCGACAAATATGTCGATTTCTGTATCTTGTGTTACTGTCATTTTCTCAGATAATAACGCATTTATTTATATAAAATCTAGAAAATAAAAACCGCAACACGACTACTATCACAACACGTGAAATTCAAGTGACAGTGACAAAACTACACGTGAAAATGTCTTGATGTCTGTCAATGTCATGCAAAAACAAAATTCTGGCCTTGTTCTTTTTTTGTCTATGACCACTCAAGGCCCCAAAAGTCCCAAACGCACCTATAAACTTTATTTGACAGTGACGTTTCTCTTGTTTGTATGTACATCAAGTCAAAATGAAAAAGTGCTTTGTCTGATCAGCAATGTTCGATACTTTTCCCAAAAAATATCTAAATATAGTGTTAATTCATCTGAGACTAACTCAATTTTAACATTTCCCTTATATTGAGCCGTTATTATCCTAAAAATGTCACAAAAACTTATAAGAACTAATTTTTCTTCGATCTGCAGAACATGTATGAGTACTATGTCTTTAAACCCAATTTTTGATGGTAAAAGAAGTGAAAATTACTATTCTTCAATTATTTTATTGGTCTCTGGAGTTAGAGTAAGTATATTTATAAGTTTTCATTAATATTTGGCTTTGATATCGTCAAATACAATTCTGAAAATTAACCTCCTAATAAATTTTTAAATTGTGGAAAATTATAAGTTTCTAACTCATCATCATATCAGGCCATATACGTCCACTGCTGGACATAGGCTTCCCCTAAACGACGCCACAAACAGCAGTCCTGAGCCACCTCCATCCACTGACCACCCACGACCGCTACAATGTCGTCGGTCTACCGGGCAACTGGTCTCCCAACACTCTGTTTCGCGTTGCATCGCTGCTGCCACTCGAGAACCTTTACTCCCCAGTGGTTGTCAGTTCTGCGAGCTATATGACCTGCCCATTGTTACTTCAGCTTACTAATCCTGAGAGGTATGTCTCTGACTTTGGTTCTTCTACGAATTTCCGTATTTTTCTATTACGTAGAGAAACTCCGAGCATAACTCTCTCAATAGCCCGCTGAGCGACTCTAAGCTTATGAACGAAGCCTATAGTCAGCGACCATGTCTCATGGTAACACACATTGGTTGAAAACCTTCGTCTTGAGGCTCTGTGGTATTTGTGACTAAAATATATTGCGAAGTTTCCCGAACGCTGCCCAACCGAGTTGGATTCGTTGGCTGACCTCTTTATCGAAGTCGGATTTACCTAGTTGGACCATTTGACCTAGGTTACATATTGATTAACAACTTCGATAATATCGTCTCCAATGTGAACAGGGGCCCTACCGCGCTTATTGCGTTGGCTTATGCCGACCCGTGCCTCACACTATAGGTTCATAGAATTTTTAAAAATTAAGTTTTTTATTCGAGTGTTTTAAGTATGTTAGGTCAAGTTAGAGGCCTTAGGGCGATCTGAAAACTCTAACAATAGGTGAGCCACACCACTATATGAGAAGAAGAAGGAGTATGCAGGAATGTCGGGGACATCAAACCATTCAAAAATAAGTAATTCTGATTATGTTATTTTATTAAAAATACCACAAAATATAACTTTGTTATTTTTTTTAAATACCAACCAGAATCACTTATTTTTGAATGGTTTGATGTCCCCAAAAATGCTGCATACTTAAAACACATGAAAAAATAACCTAATTTTTCAAACTTTCTATGAAAGGCTGGCTCAAAATTACGCCCATTGTGAGGCGCAGGTTGGAATATCGACGTCGGCTTGAAGCAATGAGCGCGGTTGGGATCCAAGTATGGGTACAACATGGGCATCATGTTAGACATGATCTTTGTCTTACCCATGTTCATTTTGCAAAGGCTTTCTCGTAGTCCACAAACGCAAGACATAACGGCCGATTATACTCCTCTGTCTTCTGTATAATCTGCCTGAGCATATAAATGTGGTCTACGGTACTAAAGCCTTTTCGGAACCCGGCTTGTTCAGGAGGAAGTTTCTAACTAATTAAATGAAAACCGTTTATGCTTCCATAAGTATTTTATATGTAGGTATGTCAAAAATGTTTTTCTTTCTTTCTTTAGCCAAATATTTTTCATTTCAGGTTCTAAAAGACGATGGTCTTCCTCAAAATCTGTGCACAAATTGCATTAAATACATTTACAATATAATAGAATTCAGAAAACGAAGCCAGAACGTCGCAGCAATACTTTTACATGCCAAAAATATTCAAATCACTGAAAGAAACAAACCTGACACAAACTACAATGAAATCAATCCAATAGATGATGGATCTGATGATGTATCTGATGATGTATCCGATGATGAAACACTAATAAATTACATAAATACAGATCAACAACACAAATATCAACCTAAATCAAATGAATTCGAAAATATAACAACACATAAGAAAAACTACATTATAAAAACAGATATTGCAGAAATAAATAACAAAAATGATTCAAAAATTGAAAATTATGTACAATTTAGACAAATTAAAGAAGAAATGGGTCATGTTTCTGATAATAGGTCATATAATCATAATGACACAGAATGTCAAGATAATGATGCAGGAAATAATCAAAATGACACAGTAACTAACACAAATAACTCTGTGTATGATCAAAATGAATCGGAAACATATACTGACGAAAGCAACAATGATAACAGCCCAGAAATGAGCCATAATGATCCAGAAAATGACCATAATGACACAGAAAGTAATACCAATAACTCAATTGATGATCATAATGAATCAGAAACACATATTGAAGCAAGAAACGACCCAAACAGCACAGAAACATGCAATGATTCAGGATATAACCATAATGAAACAGGACCTAACTATAATGAAGAAACACATAACGAAAACGAAACAGTAACTGAAGTGACTGAAAAAATAAAAAACAATAGGGTTTCTTGTAAAATATGTTACAAAGATCTTTCCTTTAGGAGTCTAGATGTCCATATGTCTAAATGTCACCCGGATTTAGACGAGAGAAAGACGAAATGTGACATTTGTTCGAGTTATGTCACGAAAAATAGAATGAAAAGGCATGTAGCTTTACACGGGGATAGGTTCCTTTGTGTGGTACGTTTTTATAAGCTTTTATTTAACTTGAAATGTATGTATGCATGTATGTTTGTTTTAACACAAAATAGGCTGAAGATGAGGTTCATCTTCTATAATAATAAATTACCTAAAGATGTATATGACATGTCCATTAACAGGATCAAAATTTTTATAAAGCATAAATTGTGCAGTAAGGCGTACTATGATACTAGGAATGTCCTGTAATATGTATGCATGTAATACATACATATTACAGGACATTCCACACATCGCCATCTAGCCCCAAGCTAAGTAACTACACTTGTGTTATGGGTGCTAGACAACTCATATACTACTTATATACTTTTCTTTTGTAAATATATACTTATAATACATAGAAACAACCAGACCACAGACAAATATCTAAGCATAAATACTTGTCTGAGGCGGGAATCGAACCCGCAACCCTGTGTTTAACAGTCCGGCATGGTGACCATTGTGCCAACTGGGTCGTCAAGAAGAAGAAAGTTGAAGAGTTGGTTGTATTTTTGGGGGAACAGCGACGCCGGCAGAAAGAATAAAATTAAATTTTGATTCAATTCTACTTACCTATTCATTTATAATAATAATATTGAACTTATCTATATAATTAATTCAACGCCAATTTGAGTAGGCTTACAGCTAAGCGACGCTCTCTGATCGTTTACGGTCGTGCGGGTTAAGTGACGCCTAGCGCGGTCATTACTTTGATGGGTGACCAATTAACAGTGTGGCAAAAATGTGTTTTCGTGAGACCCTCCGTGCTTCGGAAGGCACGTTAAGCCGTCGGTCCCGGTTGCTACCTCTAGTAGCAGTCGTTAGGTCAAGTTAGAGGCCTTAGGGCGATTTGAAAACTCTAACAATAGGTGAGCCACACCACTATACGAGAAGAAGAAGAAGCGCCAACAATTTCAACCCATGCAATTCATGACGCTTTATTGCCTGAGCCGTGAGCGGTGCTGGCTTGGTGGTAGATACCTCGACTTTCATTCCCGAAGGTCGTGGGTCGGTCTAGATAGCTGGAGACCTAGATTAACACATAGGCTACTTTTTATCCCGATATTCCCACGGGATCAGGACTTACGCTGGTGAAACCGCGGGGCGCAGCTAGTAAATAATAATAAATATTGCAGGACATTCCACACATCGCCATCTAGCTCCAAGCTAAGTAACTACACTTGTGTTATGGGTGCTAGACAACTCATATACTACTTATATACTTTTCTTTTGTAAATATTTACTTGTAATACATAGAAACAACCAGACCACAGACAAATATCTAAGCATAAATACTTGTCAGAGGCGGGAATCGAATCCACAACCCTGTGTTTGGCAGTCGGGCATGGTGATTGTGCCAACTGGGTCGTCATATCCAGCGTCTATACCAACCTTTCAGCTTAGTCGATTGTACCTAGAGGAAAGAAATCAATACGTATGGAGCCAACTAAGCCGCGGGTTTCATCACGATGTTTTCCTTCACCGTAAAAGCCAATGTATTTTCTAATATTGCAGAAATAACATTTATTTATCATTTCCAGTATTGTACGAAAGAGCAAAATGATCAAGAAACACTTAAAGCACACACTGAATTATGCGTTCGAAGGATGAAGAAGAGAACTGACAATAATGCTGTAAGTTTTATTCAGAACTAAGTTTAATACCATTTATCTTACTAATATTATAAATGTGAAAGTTTGTGTGCATCGTATGTTTGTTACTCCTTCACGCTAAAACTACTAAACCGATTGAAATGAAATTCGGCACCTATGTAGATAGCTGGAGGCCTGGATTAACATATAGGCTACTTTCTATCCCGATATTTCCAAGGAATCGAGATTTGCGCAGGTGAAACCGCGGGGCGCAGCTAGTTAAGAATATAGGTCACAATTGACCTTATTTGTATACATCTATACATATAAAATGCTTTGTCCTGAACTACTGACTGACTGACGGATCAACGCACAGCCTAAACAGCTGATCATAGAGACCTGAAACTTGGAGGGTGTATTTTTTGTGTGACGTAGGCATCGGATAAGAAAGGATTTTCCGAAATTCTACCCTTAATAGGGTGAAAAGGGGGGGACAAAGTTTGTATGGGACAACGTGATTCCTTGGTCCATTTTCGACTTTTACGCGGCCGAGGTCGCGGGCAAAAGCTAGTCTATGTATATTATTATTTGGTATACACGGTGTAACAAGGGGGGTGGATCATCGGTTGCTGGGGGTGGGGGACCTCATTACCAATCGATTTAACCCCCTGTATGTTCTGCAATAATTAGTGGTTCAAAAGTTATTTGGACTTTAGTGAAATTTTAGTCAAAGTCAGTTATCACCCTGAACTTCGCAATTACAGCCAAACTATCAGGTCTGCGATTCTGCCTTTTTTGTGAAACAAGTTCAATAGAGTCTAAGATTTATAAAACTCAAAATAAAACTAAAAGTAATTTTTTTTTTCAAAATCTAATGTTTACATTATCTTTGTATAGTTCTAAAAAAATATTTCACTGATTTTTTTTCTGCGACCTATCTTAAAAACTACTTGATACTTCATGAAGAATAAACCCTGAAAGTTTCATTCGGCTACAGTTAGGGCATCATGTTGAAAAATATAATTGATAGTCCAAAAAGAAAAAATAATTAAAAAAGCAACTCTGTGTTTGGCAGATATGCATTGATGATTCATCCAGGTCTAGCTATCACTATCTAGATACTGAGTTTCATCACAATCGGTTTTTGCGTGAACGAGTAACAAACAAACACACAAACTTTGGCTTTTATAATATTAGTAGACTAGCTTTTGCCCGCGACTTCGTCCGCGTAGACGTCGAGAATGGTAATTTTAAGCAACCACCCGCAAAATAACTTTCTGCCCCGTTAGGGGATACATTTAAATAAAATACGAAACATGTCTTCCATCAATTCTGTTAAAGAATGTTTTTGCAAAATTTGAAGTAGATTGGATCAAGAAATCACGTTGTCCCATACAAACTTTGCTCCCCTTTTTTACCCCCTTAGAGGTAGAATTTCGGAAAATCTTTTCTTATCGGATACCTACGTCACACAAAGAACACACCCTCCAAGTTTCAAGTCTCTACGATCAGCGGTTTAGGCTGTGCGTTGATCCGTCAGTCAGTCAGGACAAAGAATTTGATATGTATAGATTATATTTCAGGCTAAAGAGCTAAAGGCATGTGATGTTTGCAAGAAGGTGATGCAGAAAGGCAGTATAAGACTGCATAAACGGTTGAAGCATGCCGGGTTAGGGCCTGTCTGTGAGGTATAGTATTAAACTAGCCCGCCTAAGTCCCGTTCTCATCAGACCATGGGTATAGGAAGTACCCTATGTTACTGCCAAGGAATGTCATCATCATCGCTCGCGATGTTCCCGGTTGCATCCCTCTCGGGAGCCCGAGGTCCTGCTTTTACGCCTTCGCATGATCTTAGGCATCCTGGTTAGTAAGGCCAAGGGTAAGTGGGATCGCCGCGTTAATCGACCACTTCAAAGAGTAGGAAACACTAAGGTAGGGGTAAACACAAAAGATCTCACAAAAAACTGTTGCTGGCTATGTCAGCCCCCAATGTAAGATAAGATGCTGCCAAGGATTTCATGTATCTTCATATTAAGTTTCATCGAAATCGGTCCAGTAATTTCGAGGCCTGTTTGACACAAACAAACAAAAGATCTTTCTAAATTTTTAATTTAGTTAGATGGTAATCTAGTTAGAAGCTGAATAAACTGTATAAATAGCTATAACGCCACTTAGAAATACAAATAAGTGTAAATAAATAATATTTTTGTTCTAAAAATAAGGAGTTTTTCCTGAAAATAAGGGCATCTTACTTAAAAAAAAGGGGTTTTTTCCAAGAAATAAGGTATTTTTACTAAGAAATAAGGTAACTTATGCCTATTAATAAGAAGTTTTACCTTAAAATAAGGAGTTTTTACATGAAATAAGGTATTTTTACCTAAACATAAGGGGTTTTACCTGAAAATAAGGGGATTTTACTTTCAGAAACGGGTTTTTACTAAGAAATAAGGTATTTTATACTTACCTATAACTGGGCTTTGACCTAAAAACAATCGTTTTTTAACCGAAAAATATGGGGGTTTTACCTTAAAATACTTAAAATAAGGGGGTTTTACCTAAAAATAAAAGGTTTTTGCCAAGAAATAAGGTAAAAACTTCACTAGTAGCAATCTATATACCACTAGTAGGTAATCTATGATTATTATATAATTTCCAGCATTGCGGCAAGAAACTAAGCAACAAGTTTAGACTGTCGGAGCATTTGAGCGCGAAGCATGGATATGAGAAATACAAGTGCAGTCTCTGTGACTTTCAGACCGCTTTCCGAGTACATTTGAAGGTTAAATATTTGAATAAATATTGCAGGACATTCCACACATCGCCATCTAGCCCCAAGCTAAGTAACTAGACTTGTGTTATGGGTGCTAGACAACTCATATACTACTTAATATATACTTATAATACAAAGAAACATTAGTCATTGAGATAAGCGCGTTCAAACAAACTTTTCAGCTTTATAATATAAGTATAGATAAAAAAAACCGGCCAAGTGCGAGTCGGCGTTATATTCTGTTTTTAACCGACTTCAAACAAAAGGAGGAGGTTCTTAATTCGTCGCGTTTTTTTTTTTTAGTATTTGTTGTTAGTTTTAATAGTTTTAAATATTTGGGTACGGAACGCTTAAAAGAAATGTTACTCCCAATGAATCAATGTATCCTCATACCAAGTTTCGTCAAAAACGATCCAGTAGTTTCGGACCCTAAAGAAATTCAATTCCCCTCACATCTTTCCTCTTTATAATATTGCTTATAGAAGATATTGGTTACAGAATCACGAGCGGCGTCACCGCGGCGAGAAGCCCTACATCTGTGAGAGCTGCGGTGCCAAGTACCATTCACAGAACCAGCTCATACAGCACAGATACACGCATAATGCGAATAAAGATTTCAAGGTAAAATATTTACATTGGTTGGTGGGCGTTGCGTCGCATATAAGGGGAAGGAACGGCGTCGTTCGCTCACTCTTATTCCAGCGTTCAGCGAGGCAACATCTCTGACGAGCGACGTCGTATCTAACGTTTGTCGGGGTCTAAGCCTAATAATGCGTCTTGTAGACGCGAAACACGTGTCGTGGTTTATGAATGGTGTCACTAACACTTATTATTACTTGTCCTAAATGCATGCCTCTTTAAGTTTTCATTTTGTGTTTTAGCACTAGGCTCGGAACTAAATATTAATACTCCCATTACAAATATTACCATAAATTTATTGTCAGTAGAAATATAGTGTGAGGCTCCTTTTTACAAAAAACTATGGGTGGTATTTTTATGGAAAAATACCAAAGGAGTCTTACTCCAGCCAGGCTCCTTTATAAAAAAAAACTATACGTACTAAACATAGTTTTTTGTATAAAGAAGCCTCACTCCGTAACTAACCATTGACTTCCATATCCATCTCTCTTGTGATTCTCTCCTGTCTCCAAATCATATTATGTACTACTTATGTTAATATGTTCAGTAAATTATATTGAATTGTACAATGTATTGAGTAAATTATGTTAAATTGTACAATATGTTCAGTAAATTATGTAAGATTGTACAATATATTGAGTAAATTGTACAACATAATATATTCAGAAAAGTATGGTAAATTGAACAACAACAATAACAAATAATCCCGTGAAAACGTCGATATGAAAAGAATTAATGACATTCATCATTCGATCATAAAGTAGCATATGTTATTCCCAATGAATGAATGTATTATCATACCAAGTTTTATGTAAATCGGTTCAGTAGTTTCGGAGCCTATTCATTACAAATCTCCCGTCTTTATAATATTACGATAGATATATTGAGTAAAATAGAATAATTTGTGCAATATATCCAATGAATCACATGAATTTGTCTAATTTATGTATTTTTTCATTATTTCCAGTGCGACCAATGCCCGTCGAGTTTCAAAACAACCGTACATCTGTCAGTACACAAGAACACAACACACAGCACAGTACCTATGTGCTGTAGTATATGTACGAGGCACTTCAGGTGCAGGCATTATTTACTCAAACATATGAGAAATGTACATAGAATCACTGGTGCTGTTGCTTTGGATAATAAGATGAATTGAAACTGCAGTTTTCTTGGTGTCTGTATTCTGATTTATGAGAATCAATGATGAAAATAAATAAGGTACAGTATATTAAGTAAATTGTGGTGATTTGTACAATGCATTGAGTAAAATTTGGTAAATTGTACAATTTGTTCAGTAAATTATGGTAAATTGTAGGCATTATTTACTAAATCATGAGAAATGACAATTAATTGCTGGTGTAGTTGCTTTTAAAAAAACATGCAGTAAAACCGGCCAAGTGCGAGTTGGACTCGTGCACGATGGGTTCCGTACCCTGTTGTATGAGACGTGTGAAAATATAAAATATTTTGCAACAGAAATACATAACAGAAAAACTCATAGACAAACTCACAGACAGATAATGAAGGCTAAATAAGGAACCCTAAAAAGGCATTTTTTGAAACAAAATATCGACCAAAATTAAAGAAAGTTTGGAAAATTACTATCAAGAATTAAATACCACCAATATATAGACTTATTATAACACATATTGTACTTATAATAACACTAAGTGTGTATAACTCTTATATAAAAGTAACCAATTATAACCTTATCTAGTAGTTACCTAATTAATGTATACTTATAGAAATATGATACTTAAACTATGTATTTATGATGGAAGAAAGAAAAAGAGAGAAATATTTAGATAATCAGATGAATTGAAATGAAGTTTCTTGGTGTCTTTTTTCTAATTAATCGTATAAAGTAGTAAAATTGCACATTATATTGGGTAGCAATTTTCTTGGTGTCTATTTTCTAATTTATGTGAAACAAAGGAAAAAGTCAATAAAATTGTACAATATATTGAGGAAAATATGGTAAATTGTACAATATATTGAGTATATGGTGGTTAATTATACAATATATTAAGTAGCAGCGTTCTTGGTGTCTTTTTTCTAATCTATGTAAAGCAAAGGTAAATATCGACAAAATTGTACAATATATTGAGTTAATTATGGTAAATTGTACAATATATTGAGTAGCAGCTTTCTTGATGTCTTTTTTTCTAATCTATGCGGATTAAAGGTAAAATGATAATAACATTTAACAATATATTGAGCAAAAATATGGTAAATTGTACAATAAATTGAGTATATGGTGGTAAATTATACAATATATTACGTAGCAGTTTTCTTTGTGTCTTTTTTCTAGTATATGTGAAAGTAAAATATGGTAAATTGTACAATATTTTGAGTAGAATATGGTAAATCGTACAATATATTGAATATATTGTGGTAAATTATATAATATATTGAGTAGCAGCTATCTTGGTGTCTCTTTTTCTAGTCTATGTGAAAGTAAAATATGATATATTGTACAATATATTGAGTAAAATATGGTAAATTGTACAATATATTTAGTAAATTGTGGTAAATTATATAATATATTGAGTAGCAGCTTTCTAGATGTTTTTTCTAGTCTATGCGAATTTAAGGTAAAATAATAATAAATATTACAAAATATTGAGTAAAATATGGTAAATTGCACAATAACTTGAGTAGAAGCTTTCTTGGTGTCTTTTTTTCTAATCTATGCAAATTAAAGGTAAAAAACATACATATGTGCAATGCAAGTTAAATAAAAGCTTATAAAATTGTATACAATAGGTATATTGAATAAATTATGGTAAAATGTATTCTGTAAATTGTGGTAAATAATAAATTAATAAAGTAATATAATCAGAAAGTTTGTTTATACCCTCTTCACGGTCAAACGACTGGACTGATTTGAATAGAAATCGGCATAGTGGTAGTTAAGAGGAAAGGGTACCGGCTCTCTCTCCATACAAACGTGGAGTAGGCTTGCTCAGCACCTACTACCCTCTCAGCTTCGTCGACCGTGTCCAGAGGAGAAAACTTGTCAATACTTCTGGATCCAACTAAGCTGCGGGTTTCATCACGATGTTTTTTTTTAAAATATATATATATATTTTTTTTTCATTTATAAAAGTCTTCTATTTGTCACTCGTCACCATAACACAAGCCCAGATGCGCGATATTATTATTATTTCCTAATGGGAACGGACGCGTCATGGTCATTTTACCATGACGCATGACGTCACACAATATTACCGTGACACTTTTTATGAATACAGGTGTCCATCAATTTATTAGGCATTATCAAAGAAGAAGAAAAAACTAGTATAACAGTGATTTTTATCTTTATTTTTAAATATAAAAATAATGGTAAATCTATATTAATATTATAAAGCTGAAGAGTTTGTTTGTTTGAACGCACTAATCTCAGGAACTACTGGTTCGAATTGAAAAAATCGATTTGTCTTGGATAGGCCATTTATCGAGGAAGGCTATAGGCTACCTTTTATCCCACGGGATCAGGAGTTACGCGGGTAAAACCGCGGAGCGCTGCTAGTCTTACATAATGGTTAATTATTAGCTGTGTTTGGTTTATTTTCCTTGTCCTGCGACGATGGCCATCCGGTGACTGCGGTTGATTGTATCAGTGACCATAGTCCTTCCACGTCTGTGGCTGGCAGCTCGAACGGTTGGAGTAGCTTCCGGGGGTTGGATTTTATATCTGTGATTTTAGGTTAAGGAATGGTTTATTGGAACGAAGCTCTTTATCGCGCGTTGCGAAAGGGGCTAGACGGAAAAAAATTCACAAAAGTTTCACAAAATCGGTCGAGCGGCTCATTATTTATCACATTTTTTTCACTTTATACGTAACGAAGCACGCACAGGGCAGCTAGTAAATAAATAAATATTGCAGGACTTTCCACACATCGCCATCTAGCCCCAAGCTAAGTAACTAGACTTGTGTTATGGGTGCTAGACAACGGATATACTACTTATATACTTTTCTTTTGTAAATATACACTTATAATACATAGTAGAAGTATAACTTCAAAATTCACTCTGTAATAATCAATATCGGGTCTTCCATGGAAGTGGAGCTGTTTGATATTTTAAAAAGGATACATCCCTTAGCGACGCCCGGTGCTGCGGTGAAGTCCCAACGGACGCCTGTCAGCTCCTTAGCCACTTGATAATGTTCTCTGAAAGTGATAAGCAAGCATAGTGGATTATATTCTCGGCAACGGATCAATGAATTATTTAAATATTTTATAAGTCATTACACACAGCGCTATCTAGCCCTAAGCTTGTGTTATGGTGACTAGAAAACGGATAGAAAGAAAGTTATTTTGTTTGTGCGCCCAAGAACTGGGCAATATTATTTTCATAGAGTTGGCAGGAAATAAAAGTCTAAAGTTATTAAAAAATGATTGTCTGCGACTCCCTCATACTCGTACACAGAGAACACGGCTCTCCGTGGCTCTGCAAAGTTCAGGGGATTACCATTAATCTCCTAGCAGTACTGAAAAACACACACAATCCTCCGGCACAAGCCAATTAATTTGCTTCGTTCACCCCTAGCTAAATACAGTCCAATATCGTAACAACAATATAAAAAAAGCACGCGGGCCACGTTACGTTCTAGGCACATGACATGACGTCACATTTTTTGTGAAATTTGTTCATCAATTTATTATTGAGCGCCTCACTGCCCATCCTAATCCACTTGCTTGACAGCTAATTGACTCCACAAACAAGACACGCAGACTGAAAAGGCTGGACGTTGTATGAACGTAGAGGAAGCATTGGCGATGGCCACTACGCCTTCAATCTCACCCTACTTGCAACAATACTGATTAAAGTCTGTCATAGGCTGATTGCAGTAATTCAAAGAAAAAAAAATTAGACGTTATTGAAAATGTGCAAACACGTGTGTGGTTCAGTGTATTAAACTTACTTAGCATTATCCAGCCTCTGTTGATCGTTCTCAGATATAGTTAGGTGGCTTTCTAATGTGGCACAAACACGATCCAACTCCGTTCCACGATGTTCGAACTCTGCTAAGCGTTCTGTTAACTCTTTCTGCAATATAAATGTAGAGTATGGGTCATAAGTCACCCCCAGCGCCATAACCAGTATTACACTTACGACCTTCTTCTAATAGACATTACACACAAATATAAATACTCGAATTATAATAAAAATAAATAAATATTGCAGGACAATCAACACATCGCCATCTAGCCCTAAGCTAAGTAACTAGACTTGTGTTATGGGTGCTAGACAATGGATATACTACTTATATACTTTTTCTTTTGTAAATATATACTTATAATACATAGAAATAACCAGACTTCAGCAATATAGGCATTTCACCTAAGTAGTCAAGTTTGTTTATTTGCGATCAAACAACTGGACCGATTTTGATGAAAATCTGTTTAGTGGTAGTTTAAGGGATGAAGAAGAACATAGGCTACTTTTCATCCTGATATTCCCACGGGATCGGGACTTACGTGGTTGAAACCGGGGGACACAATTGTAAATATTATAAAAGCTAAATTGTGTTTATGTTTGTAACTTCTTCATACAAAAACTAGTAGATCCATTGCTATGAAACTTGGTACAAAGATAGATGGGACCTTAGAGAAGAACATAGGCTTTTTTCATCCTGATATTCCCCACGGAGTCGGGATTTACACAGGTATAACGTTACGGGCAAAGTTAGTCATCTTTTAGAATGTTTTAAAGTTTTATACTCACATTTAATTTCATTTCTTGTTGTAATTTGGTTTCTAATTCGGTCTTCTCTTTGCAGGCTTTTAGCTGTTGCTGTTCTTTTTCGATTTTATCTGTAAAGTAAACAAAAATAAATACGAACTCAAGAAAAAAGTATGTACCTAGTATGTAACTGAAATTTAGGTACCGTCTAGTCTTTTTTTGAAGGCTTCTATTTCTCCTACGAATTCTAAATACCACGATTCGTTTTCCATTTTTAATCAGCAAATAATTGAAAATTCTAATAGATAGTATAATCACAAACGAACAAATTTCAAATTCAAAACAATAAAATGGGCCACAGAGTAAAATATAGAAAAACTTTTGACAAGCCAGTGATTCTCAACCTTTTTTGTTGAGTAAAAATAATCGACTAAATTGGAAAACGAACACTCGATTTCGTATCGGTGGAAAAATCATGTATCCGAACACAGATTAGTACACAAATCGACAGCAGCGCTTGCCACGGAATTTTGAAGAACTGAATTAATCGCCATTTTTGTGATGGCGGCTGATATTTATAGATTGTAGGGGTGTTGTTTTTCATCAAATAAATGTGTTGAAAATGGAGGAAACTAAAGTAATTTACTACATAGACGATGAGGAGACTCCGTACTTAGTAAAAATCCCCATATCTCCCGAGAAAGTGACGTTGTTAGACTTTAAAAATCAGCTAAACAGGCCGAACTACAAATTCTTTTTCAAGTCCATGGACGATGACTTCGGTGTTGTGAAGGAAGAAATAGTTGATGATAACGCACATTTGCCTTGCTTCAACGGCCGCGTGGTCTCTTGGCTGGTTTCCGCTGAAGGGTCGAACCCTTCGGACGGCGCGTCTCAATGCACAGACAGCAACCCAGGAAAAGCCAAGCAGTCAGCCCCTGGTGCTCCGCCTGCGCCCCTAACCAGAGACACTTGCACGGACACAGACAGCACAATAAGCTCCCGACCGGGCCACAGAGCTTCCTGTGACAAATACAAATACAGAGGCCTCAGAATCAACGGGCATTCGAAATACGGAAACCATGGTTTAGAATATGAAACAGCCTCAGTTCTAAGCTCAGATCTCGATTCCACAAGCTTATTCGACAGTCAATCAGAGATTACAACGACTACAGGTCGTCATACGAACGCGTCCGTCGACAGAGCCCTAACAGAATGCAGCAGTGTGTCGCATCTACAAGTCAGTTCTCGGAAACGGCCTCAAAGACGTCGGAAACGACCCCAAGTTATGTCGCGTACATCATCCTACTCCTCAATAACAGACTCCACGATGAGCATGCACATTATAACGGTAACATTGAACATGGATACGGTGAATTTCCTTGGTATATCGATAGTGGGACAGTCAAATAAGGGTGGAGATGGTGGGATATATGTCGGTAGCATTATGAAGGGTGGTGCTGTGGCTTTGGATGGCAGGATAGAGCCTGGAGATATGATATTACAGGTATGTTTTTTTTATGTTTTGACTACATACTAAAAACCGGCCAAGTACCAGTTGGACTTGCATATCAAGGGCTCCATACAAATATGTTTTTAGTATTTGTTGTTATAGCGTCAACAGAAATACATCATCTGTGAAAATTTCAACTGTCTAGCTATCACGGTTCATGAGATACAGCCTGGTGACAGACAGACAGACGGACGGACAGAGGAGTCTTAGTAAAAGGGTCCCGTTTTTTATCCTTTGAGTATGGAACCCTGACTAGTTAGGTAGACTGTGAGATATATTCTTAATTAAGATAAGATAAAGGATATTTGGTAGATCATGGAGATAATAATAATAATAATAAATCATTTATTTCAGGCTACAAAGTCCCATAGATACATACCTTATAGACTAACATACATATTTTATAATAATAATTGAATGTGTTAAAGAGATGTCTTAGAACTATGTTAGTAGCACTTCCATGACACTACACTTTCGTCTTAGTCTGTTCTTGTGGAATTTGTCCGCGGAAGCGACGGAACACCACGTCCTTCGGCCAGAAGCTTTCGTCCATAACGCGAGGCAGATAGCTGTTCGGTACTCGCACCACAAACGCCTTGAAATTGACGTTTCGATGCGACTCCAGCATATGTACCCTCAGCGTACAACCCAGCTTCCGGCGTACGTACTCGACGATGTCCTTCGTCCCGACAGTGTAGTGCAGGCGGGAGATGTACACCGGAGTGTTAGGCGTCGCAGCACGAACTCCCTGACTAGAATCAGTAGGAGCTGTACCGCAGCGATTCATGATAGGTCTTGGTCGCCGCTTCTTTTGAACCTTGACAAAACCTTCATCATCTTCGTCGATAATGAAACCGGGCCTTCCTTCAACCGTTTTTAACATTAAAAAACGTTAAAAATGGTTGAAGGGGTGTGAGGAGAACCCCTTCAACCATTTTTAACGATTTAGTAGCTCCATTGTTAACATATTAAAATGACAGGGAGTCTTCCATCATTTCACTAAATTCTGTAAATGAATACTTCCTTATAGATAATACATCAATGTCATATTCCATATTGAATGAACCAGCAACATTTATTTAAATAGTAGAACATTACAACGATTCAGTTGGCACAATGGTCACCATGCTGGACTGCCAAACACAGGGTTGCGGTTCGATTCCTACCATGTCATTCCCACATTAGCTAGTTATTTAACTAATCTGATTCTCTAACAACATTTTCAGGTGAATGATGTAAACTTTGAAGACATGACAAACGATGAAGCTGTCCGAGTCCTCAGGGAAGTTGTTCAGAAGCCGGGACCCATCAAGCTGGTGGTGGCCAAGTGTTGGGACCCAAACCCTAAGGGATACTTCACTATACCACGGACTGAACCTGTCAGACCTATAGACCCCGGTAAGTTGAGAAGTTGTTCAGAAACCGGGTCCCATCAAGCTAGTGGTGGCCAAGTGTTGGGACCCAAACCCTAAAAAATACTTTACTATACCACGGACTGAACCTATCAGACCTATAGACCCTGGTAAGTTGAGAAGTTGTTAAGAAACCGGGACCTATCAAGCTAGTGGTGGGCAGGTGCTAATAAAGCTACCAAAATCGACCTTTGTTTTAAGCAACTCTAAGTAATCAAATACTCTTTTTTTTGTTATTTGGATATAAATGGATATTGTAGTTTAATAGCCATATTTTTGTTTATTGTGGTTGAAAACATGATATGAACAACTTCGTTCGATAAAAAAAATGTTGCAGAGAATTATTAGATCGTTTATCGGGTTTTATTCAAAAATAGTAAACGTTTGTTTCTAAAAATGAATCAAATGATAGGTTTTGACCTCTAGGAACTATATTTGTGGATAATAATGCTAAAATGTTTTGCATATCGATCAAATATAACAGTTAGCACGCAGCACGCTACGTCTTTGAGAGCGTGGGCTAAGGTAATGTGAATACCTACACACGGTACTGGAAGAGCGCCTTAAGGATACTTCACTATACCATGGACTGAACCTGCAATACCTATAGACCCAGCACACTGGTGGTGGCCAAATGTTGGGACCCAAACCTTATACCTTAATAGATCGCTTTATTATTGTTATTTCACACACGCTGATTTTCAGGACAATATGTATAATTTTTAACTATGCAGAGCGTGCATGGAGGCTGAAGAATCGACTGCATATGTACTGCTATTATACTAGCAGAAATTAGATTCAGGACAATAGGTGACGTCATTAGCTTTCCAAAAAATATTGAGAAATAACATTTAGTGACAAAATTGATGGAAGAGCTGGGCTGGTTCTCCCCCTGACACGTGGATCCTCACGCAAAAGGACGCAAGTAGATCCGCAACTCAAGGGATCTTGTTGCGGAAAACAGCCAGTAAACAAGTACCATTGTCAATTCTAAGAGATACCACAAACTGAACTTGTCAGACCTATAGACCTACCACACCACTTAGGGTTTGGGTCCCAACACTTGGCCACCACCAGGGCCAAGTGTTGGGACCCAAACCCTAAGGAATACATAGATCAATTTATTATTGTTTTATTGTTATTTCACACTAAAAATATGTACATTTTCCCTTTCAGGAGCATGGGTAGCTCACACACAAGCCCTCAGAGAGGCGTATCCCCCACCTCCGCCCTCACTCTCTGCCCTACCAGTGTCAAGTGTATCGGAACGGGCCTCGGAAGCGAGCACAGCACAGGCCGGAGACCCTCAGCTGTCTGTGAATATGGATATGGCAGTCGTCGTGAGGCATATGTTGAGACCTGATTCCGGTAAGCTTAAATGAATAATATCAAAATTAAAAAAATATTTTTTTTGTAATGTTAGGTACTTGAAGTTCCTCTATTATGTGGACTATCCAACACCTAAAGAATTTTTCTATTCGAACCAGTAGTTCCTGAGGTTAGCATGTTCAAACAAACAAACTCTTCAGCTTTTTATTATTAGTATAGCTGGAGTAATTAAAATCACATCCATGGGTTCTTATTATTAAGGTACGACGAAGTATCATAGTACGCCGCCGCCGCAAAATTTATCTTCACTAATCTATAATCTACACTAATATTATAAAAATAAAAGATTTTTTTTGGTGTTGATTTCAATAATTCTATCACCAACAGAAAGCTACATTATCAGGGAATAACATAGCCTATAATATATTTTCAAAAAAATTAGGGATCCGTAAGGAAATTGCAATATTGTAACCCAAGATAGAAAACCCAAAATAGATTTTTTCTTTATAAAAATGCTGAACCTGTTAATTGATATGTCAAATACATTAACTTATCCTTATATATGTAAACGAGAAATTCCTGTAAATGTGTTATCAGGATCTCGGAAACGGCTCCAACGATTTTCATGAAATTTAAATAAAAACTACTAAATTTAAATTTCATGAAAATCGTTCAGTTCACTTATTTGCGTAAAAGAACTTATAAAATATTATTATACAGATTCTCAACTTTAGTCAAATGTATTGACATGCAAATACAAATTGATAGTACATACCTACATACTTTTATATCTTATATCTTGAAATGAGCAATTCTTGTATATATATATATATAATTGGAATCTCGGAATCGGCTCCAATGATTTTCATGAAATTTGGTATATAGGGGGTTTCGGGGGCGATAAATCGATCTAGCTAGGAATCATTTTTAGAAAATGTCATTTTATTAGTGTTTTATCGAAACTTACTTTTTTTTATCTGAAAAATATGACTCTTCCTGACATCTATTGGCGAACTACTAATACTATTTTTTGTGAGCAATAAAGTTATTCCAGCAGATGGCGTTGTTAAGTAACACGAAGTCAATGAGTGTTTGCTTTGAGGTTAGACTAAGTAAAAAAAAAAACGAACAAAGCTCGGTCATCCAGGTACTAATACTATTAATTGCAAAATGTCAAAATTATAAAAATTATTGTCAGAATAAAATAAAGGTAGGTATTAGATAAATAAATGTCAATGAAACGTAGGTGCCATCAAATTCTGAAGATTAATTGATACCAAGGAACTCATTTACAGAATAAAATACCTTTTCCAATAGCTAAGACGACGACAACGACAAATCTCAGTCACCCAGCTACTTATATTTATTTATGTGCTATTGTCCACAGGTCTAGAGATCCGCGACAGGATGTGGCTGAAGATAACGATACCGAACGCGTTCATCGGTGCCGATGTAGTAGATTGGATCCTACAACACGTGGCCGGGATACAGGACAGACGGGACGCTAGGAAATACGCCTCGCATATGCTCAAGGTACTTATAAACGGTGCTGTTTGTCCACAACTAGATCTCTTTAGTAAATTACATTTATTTCAATTTTATAAAGATACAAACTTTGCCCCCCTTTTTCACCCCCTTAGGGGTAGAATATCGGAAAATCCTTTCTTATCGGATGCCTACGTCATACAAAGAACCCTCCAAGTTTCAGGTCTCTACGATCAGCAGTTTAGGCTGTGCGTTGATCCGTCAGTGAGTCAGTCAGGATAAAGCATTTTATATGTATAGACTAGCTTTTGCCCGCGACTTTGTCCTCGTAAAAGTCGAAAATGGACCAAGGAACCATGTTGTCCCATACAAACTTTGCCCACATTTTTAACCCCCTAAGGGGTAGAATTTCAGAAAATCCTTTGTTATCGGATGGCTTCGTCAAAGAACACACCGTCCAAGTTTCTGGACTCTACGATCTGCGGTTTAGACTGTGCGTTGATCCGTCAATCATTCAGAACAAAGCATTTTATATGTATAGATAGATTTCAACCGCGTAACTCCCGATCCCGTGGGATTATCGGGATAAAAAGTAAACTTTTGTCTTCAGCTATTTAAATACCGAGTTTCAATGCAATTGGTTAAGTAGTTTTTGCGTGAAGGAGTACACAAACACACAAACTTTCACATTTGATTTTTAATTTGGAACAGTGTTGGCCTAGCGAGTTGTAGAGACCTTGAGTTTCATTCCGAAGTTCTTGGATTCGGTCCCGGCCAGTTAATTATGCCGCGTGGAGACGCTCTGGTCAGTATTTAATTTATAAATTCTACCCCTAAGGGGGTGAAAAAGAGGGGCAAAGTTTGTGTGGGACAAAAAATGAATTGTTCTCAGAAAAATCAATTTAAAAAAGTGATAGGTTTTTCGTTCCAACACGTGCAACACGTTAATTTAGTTTTTTTTATTTTTATTTCCAGGCTGGCTTCATACGTCACACTGTCAACAAGATAACCTTCTCAGAGCAATGTTACTACGTGGCCGGAGATCTTTGCGCTGAACTGGCCGCTCTTAGGATACGGAACCCAGACACTGATAGTTTAGCGAGCGATACTCTACCACCGCTGCCTAACCCTAAGTAAGTATTCATTTTACTTATCTATATATATAAAAATGAATTGCTGTTCGTTAGTCTCACTAAAACTCGAGAACGGCTGAACGGATTTATCTTATCTTAGTCTTGAAATGTTCGTGGAGGTCTAGGGAAGGTTTAAAAGGCGATTATTCCCACGGGATCGCGGGTGAAACCGCGGGGCGCAGCTAGTCTTATATATAAAATTATCGTGTCACAATATTCGTTCCCGTACTCCTCCGTAACGGCTTGACCGATTCTCATGAAATTTTGTGAGCATATTGAGTAGGTCTGAGAATCGGCCAACATCTATTTATCATTTTGTTTCCTTTCTTTTTTTTTTAATGGCAAAACAGCGTTTGCCGTGACAGCTAGTATATTTATATGTTAGTTATTTGGCTATTAGACTGTTATTGGGCTGTTTAAGTGTTAGGTATTTGGCTATTTCAGTGTTAGTTATTTGATTGTTTTAGTGTTCGTTTTTAGGCTATTTTAGTGCTAGTTATTTGGCTATTTCAGTGTTAGTTATTTTGCTATTTAAGTGGTAGTTATTTGGCAATGTAAGTTTTGGTTATTAGGCTTTCGAAGTGGTAGTTATTTGGCTATTTAAGTGTCAGTTATTAGATGCTTTTTAAGTTTTAGTCATTTAGCTATTTCATTTAAGTGTTAGTTATTTAGCAATTTAAGTTTTGGTTATTTGTCTTTTATAGTGTTAGTCATTTGGCTATTTCAGTGTTAGTTATTTGGCTATTAGAGTGTTAGTGGGCTGTTTAAGTGTTAGTTATTTGGCTATTTACTTCGCTTTGTGTATATAGTGTTCTGATTTTTCCTGTGTTGTACAAATAAAGTTATCTATCTATCTATCTATCTATCTATTTCAGTGTTAGTTATTTGGTTGTTTTAGTGTTAGTTTTTAGGCTATTTTAGTATTCTTATTTGACTATTTAAGTTTAAATCATATGGCTTTTTTAATGTCACTTATTTGGCTTGAGTTTTAGAAATTTGCTTTTTCAGTGTCAGTTAGTTGGCTATTTAAGTTTTAGTTTTCAGGCTATTTTAGCGCTAGTTATTTGGCGATTTTAGTTTTCGTTATTTGGCTATTTCAGTTTTATTCATATGGCATTTTCAGTGTTACTTATTTGGCTATTTAAGTTTTAAATATTTTGCTTTTTCAGTGTTAGTTATTTAGCTATTTCAGTGTTAAATATTTAATTAGGTTTTAGTTCTTTGGCTATTTAAGTTTTACGTTTTGGCTTTTTTTTGTTGTTATTCTTTTAACTATATTAGTGTTAGTCGTTTGGAGATTTCATTTGTTATTTGGCCGTTTCTCATTGATTCGAATTTTGAATATTTGTTTGCTTAGACGCCTAGAACGATTTCTTTGAGCCATTTTTCACCCCTGTATAAAAGAATGTTATTTGATTACAGCATGATGGGTCCTAACTACTTGCCGTACGCTGGTTCCTATGGCTACCAGCCCATACCTTTCAAATACAGCTCTTGTGTCAATAGCGAACATACTGTCTATGGGTAAGTTTTAATATCTAGTTTTGGCTTCACACGGTTTTTATACTATCCATTAAAAAAACCAGCCAAGTGCGAGTCGGACTGCGCACGAAGGATTCCGTTGTATAAAATTTGTAAACTTTTATAAAGCATAAATTGTGCAGTAAGGCGTACTATGATACTTCGTCTTACCTTAATGATAACAACCCATGGACGTGACTTTAGTTGCTTCATTTCAAATAATACTTTCAAATATTTGTAATATTAACCTTTGTGAGCGTGATGACATGAAAAAAAAACCCCAAGAGTTTCTTGTGCCTTCTTCTCATTGGTGGGCGCGTCCCGATGGCAGACATCCTAACTTAGTTTTTAAGACGTTTCTATGTGATCTTTGTATCTAGGTATTAAGCATCCAAAGGAATAAAGAATTTTGACTTTGACTTTGACCCACTTAATTTTTTTTCCTGATAACTGGTGTCGCTGACCACTTTGGACACGTTAGGAAAGACAGACACAGGCCACATAGTATTCTTAGCTTAAGTTTCATATTATATTATTGTCTTCCCAGGTATAACCGTGAGGAGTCTGTAGTGTCAGGGTCCGGCGGCTCCTCTAACGGCTCGGGGGGCGGCAAGTCGGAAGGGGCGGAGCGCCGCTCGCCCTCCTCCGCCGAGAGGGACGCGAGACCGGTGCTCTTCCTATAGTGGTAAGTTATTATGGGGTGAATTTTTAACATGGGCCTTCAGGGCTAAATCTATACATATAAAATGCTTTGTCATGACTGACTGACGGATCAACGCACAGCCTAAACCGCTGATCGTAGAGACCTGAAACTTGGAGGGTGTGTAACTTGTATGAAAGGATTTTCCGAAATTTTACTCCTAAGGGGGTGAAAAAGAAATCAGAAATCAGAAAATATTTATTGAAGAACTGGGTACAATATGGTGTTGGGGTTTTTACATTACAGTGCCTAGCAGTTTATCCTTTACGGATGTACAATAATACGTTAAATTATAAATATAGCAAAGGCTAATCTAAAAGTTAAGTAAGTATGTATGTTCTTTAACTACAAGTTTAGTAGTTAAGTAGATAAATATTAAATTCTTGACTGCATTCAGTCCTTACCTAAGATTCAAAATATTCATTCAGATTGTAAAATGTTTTTGAAATAAGCCATTTTTTAAGTTTAACCTTAAAAATATTACCGTTTAAAATTTTTAAGTCTAATGGTAGGTGATTATATATTTTTATAGCTGATATGTAGGAACTTTTGTAAAATAGTGCATTATTTATCTGAGGGCTACATATGTTATATTGCAAATAAATGTTCGAATTTCTAAATGTCGTAGAACAAAAGTTGTTTGTTTAGGTGCACAGAAGTAGCCCTCAACGGTTTGCTAGTATAATTACCGATAACCCTGTATAGATGGTGAATTTTTTTCCTGGGCCTTCAGGGCTTTATCTTCTTTTAATGAGCAATTCTTGTATATATATAATTGGAATCTCGGAATCGGCTCCAACGATTTTCATGAAATTTGGTATATAGGGGGTTTCGGGGGCGATAAATCGATCTAGCTAGGAATCATTTTTAGAAAATGTCATTTTATTCGTGTTTTATCGAAACTTACTTTTTTTTTAACTGAAAAATATGACTCTTCCTGACATCTATTGGCGAACTACTAATACTATTTTTTGTGAGCAATAAACTTATTCCAGCAGATGGCGTTGTTAAGTAACACGAAGTCAATGAGTGTTTGCTTTGAGGTTAGACTAAGTAAAAAAAAAACATCCGGTCATCCAGGTACTCCTAAATTATAAGAGATAGCGAAAAATCCTGAAAGGAGGAACGTGTGCATCATTAGATTTTTGAAAAAATCATTACCCTAGCCAGGAATCGAACCTGTTGATTTTGCAAAAAAAAATAATCACCTATATTTTTATACCATCGTTCGTCCGTGAAGTCACACACTATGGGTATAGCTGAAAATCAGAGTGTTGCTTCATTCAGCAAACCCAACACTGAGCTACTGCCCATTTGCATCACTGCGGCACACTGCTCACCACGTATTTTATATTTTACATTAGCTTTTTAATTTTCATTTAGTTGCTTTCTTTTTTGGAGGTACGAGGTGGTGTGTACCTCCAAAGGGAAGATCTTCCACCGGGCAGGTGTTATACCCGGTAGGCCGCGGCCCAACGATGTTTCGTTGGAACTTGTATATTGAGCTTATCTTCAGAAAAACTTCGCTTGCGCGATCTAGGATCTCCGATCGGCTTAGTGGCGCCATCTGTTGGTGGCGATGTGAAATGTCGCCACACTTTCTTTAGTTAGTTGTTTTTTTTTTCAATTATTTAGTGGCATTTGTTGATTTTGTTTTCTTTTCTACATAATTAATTAGTTTTAACGAAAGTAGATTATATTTATGTTTATGTATGTGCCTATGGCTTTTACCGCTTTAGGCGGTCCCTACACTAACTAGCGCGCCTGCATATCATTTTTTACTTTTTTCAAATGTAATATTAAGTGTTATGGATTAATAAAGCTATTTTATTTTTATTTTTTACTAGCTGTGCCCCGCGGTTTCACCTGCGTAAGTCCCGATCCCGTGGGCATATTGGGATAAAAAGTATCCTATGTCCGTCTCCTGGCTCTAAGCTACCTCCCTACCAATTTTCACCCAAATCTGTTCTGCCGTTCTTGAGTTATAAGTGGTGTAACTAACACGACTTTCTTTTATATATATAGATTTATTCATTATGTGCCTATGTGTGATGCAATAAATGATTTATCTATTTATCTACCAATCGATAGTGTTGCTGATAGAGATCAATTCCTATAAGCAAACATAGTATGGCAAATCTAAATAAATACCTAGCTCATTTTTGTAGTTTTCTATTTGACGACCCATTTGGCACAATGGTCACCATGCCGGACTGCCAAACACAGGGTTGCGGGTTCGATTCCCGCCTCAGACATGTATTTATGCTTAGATATTTGTCTGTGGTTTTCTATGTATTCTAAGTATATATTTACAAGAAGAAAAATATTTATGTAGTATATCCGTTGTCTAGCACCCATAACACAAGTCTAGTTACTTAAGTTGGGGCTAGATGGCGATGTGTGGAATGTCCTGTAATATTTTTTTTATTTTTTATTTGTTTTTCAATTCCAGGACCAAGTTGTGAGCGCGCAAACACTCGCGTGCTTCTGAAACCAGCCAAAAACAAACTCTACAATATTATTGTAAGTTATTATAAAAATCATTATTAATAATAATTATTAATAAACTATGTACTATTATATAAAAGAATCCAGGGTATTGGTAATCCTATTAAAAAACGGTTGAGAGTACGAACATTTTTTTTTTAATTTTGATTTTTTGCGTATTGGAAAATCAGCTGATTTTTAAACACAAACGTCATTCAGACTTAGAACAGTAGATAAAACTTTAAAAAATAACTATTATTTTTAGGTCAATGACCTCTCCGTGTGAACAGCTAATTTTCAAGTAAACCTAACCTCAAAATTAACAAATAAATGTTCGAATTTAAAAAAGTCGTAGAACAAAAGTTGTTCGTTTAGGTGCACAGAAGTAGCCCTCAACGGCTTGCTACTATAATTACCAATAACCCTGTATTATAATCGCTGTAATAACTGCCATTTCTTATTTAATTAATTGTAGATTGAATTTTTACAGATTTCTATGAGAATTAGCTTAAAAAAAATACCATTTTACTGATCGATCACGTAATCCCTGTGCTAAAATGACACATAAGCAAGCCCTGTGCTAAATTCGAGACACATAAGCAACAATTGTGCTAAATTTACGACGAATAAGCAAACATTGTGCAAATATTACGACAGATAAGCAACCCCTTTACTAAATTCACTACATATAAGACACTATTGTGTAACTTTTTCTACAGATAAGCAACCCATGTGCAAAACATACGACAGATAAGCCTTCCTAAAAATCCTTGTGCACATATTACGACACATAAATAATTACTGTGTATATAAGGCAATATGAACCCCTGTGCTAAACTTACGGAACATAAGCAAACCTGGTGCAAAAATATCTTTTTTTTAGTGTCAGCGGTTTTCTGTGCAAAAGTTGTTATAGAAATCTGTAAAAATATTTATAGTTATTCTGTATTAAATAATACAATTAAAATGCTGCGGTTTCGTTTGCATTTTTGAGAGAAAAGAGTGATAACTAAAAGCATTTATAGAATTTAAGACTATTTTTTTAGTAAGATTTTTTGGTTTATTTAACAACACATGCAGCGCCGCTAGCCCCAAACTAAGCAACTAAGCTTGTACTATGGTGTTACGACAGATATTCAATCTTAAGTTTTTAAGTTAAAGTTCTTGCATAAAATTTTGTTTAAAGTGTGAACGAAACCGCAGGAGAAACTTAGTGTTGGATGTTGAATGGAAAAAATACAGGTTTTTTTCGAGTATTGTTTTCCAAGAAATCTTGTTTTTTTTTAGTAAAATCATGTTGTAATGTGCCATTTATTTTATTATTAAATATATTATTTTTTGTAAAATTGTAATAATTTGTATTTCACTTGTGTGTTATTTTAAGTCCCGAATCCGTGAGAAATTCTTAAAAATCCCGTCACAGTGCCCGCTTACGACACGTAAGCAACCCCTGTGCATTTCACGACGATTTACGCACAATAGCTAGGTCTAAAAACGTGAAATTTTGCACAGGGATAAGCGAAAGCTGAGACTTGGCCGAGACGGGATTTTAGAGAAACCTTTCGGACCTTTGGGATTAAAATCATGGTCTAAAGTTAAAAAAAAAAACAAAAAAATCACTCTGCGTAAAACAAAGCTGATTCGAAATTGCGCGAATTACTTGATAAATTCAAAACAACCAATTCGCGCAATTTTTAACATTTAATACGACCTTCGAGGTATCTATCACTCGCCCAACACGTCGCTCGTGAAAATGATGCTTGTAACAGCATCGAAATATATAAAAAAAAACAAATATCCCATTTTAAATAATTTTGGTAAAGATCCTGTATATTCTATAGCCTAATTTAATAATAAGCTAAAAATATAAGAAATTTTGTATGATTTTTTGTATTATATAAATTAATTTAACGTGTTTTGACGAAGGAGTCCTAATACAAAAGGTAGTTCTAGACGTCTACGCGTACTTTTGTTCTACGACTAATGGAAATTAGAACCTATTTTTTGAAAATTTTCTGGTTTTGTATTTTTATTTGGGTACCGTACCCAAAGGGTAAAAATGGGACCCTATTACTAAGACTTCACTGTCCGTCTGTCACCAGGCTGTATCTCATGAACCGTCACAGCTAGACAGTTGAAATTTTCACAGATGATGTATTTCTGTTGCCGCAATAACAACATATACTATAAACAGAATGGAACGGAACCCTTTGTCCGCGAGTTCGACTCGCACTTGACCGGTTTTTTAAACAAAATTTTCAAACACAAGTTTGTACAAATGACCTCTAGCTAAAAAAAAACAGCTGATTTTTAAAAGAAAACTTCAAAATTTTCGAAAAATTTGTTGAAATTTTCAAAATTTGTAGAACAAAAGTTCGCGTAGACGTCTAGAACTACCCCTATTAGAAATCCTTCGTTGAAACAAATATGCCAATTTAGGTAAGCCATAAATTTTTAGTCTTTTAATGTAAATATTAGGATTTATAAAATACTAGCTGTTGCCCGCGACTTCGTACGTGTGGTAGTTTTTTTTATATACTAAAACCTTCCTCTTGAATCACTCTATCTAATAAAAAAAACCGCATCAAAATCCGTTGCGTAGTTTTAAAGATCTAAGCATACATAGGGACAGACAGCGGAAAGTGACTTTGTTTTATACTATGTAGTGAAATCTAAAAATCAAATAACTTTTATGACAGAAATAATCCAAACTCTTTGCCTCATTTATAGGCCGTTCCCAGTAGTTATACCAGGTTGTCTTACCAGTTGAACTACTAAGAGTGTCATTCCCAATAGACCTACGAAGGAGGATGTAGAAAATCTAACCGGTTTGCTTCAATATACTAAGCGAAGCGGAGCTCGCTTTGACCTATTAAAAAGGTTGGATTAGCAACACCAGTATTGTGTCATGGACTCACTGCGGCTGGGCTTTTCTACTCGATTTTTAGGGTTCCATATTTCAAAAGATAATAAAGGAACTCTTATATTTTTTTTCAATAGGGCCTTCTTGAAGTTATTGTACTTTTTTTGTTAGGCATCTTTCCCAGATATTTTATGGGTGTTTGGACACTGGATAAAAAATGTATAATATAAAACTAATATAACAAAAAAACCTTTCAGAAAAGCTTGGCTTCCAATTTTTTTTATTGTTAATCGTATTTTTAGGGTTTCGTAGGTACGGTCGCCTGCATAATTGCAGACCCACCGTAGAGCTCCAAAACGACTGTTATATGAATGTTTTCAACACAAGCAAGATTCTAGACACCTGCTTTAGTTGAAGGCTAAAGTCTTCTAACTCATCAATTTATCAAACAAAAATTATTAGAATGAGCTTTGAGCGATAAGGCCGCCCTTTGTAACACTTAGACTTAAGCTTTGTTTATATTTAATGTTATTTGAAATTGGTGTTTACAATAAAGAATTTATCTATCTATCTATCTAATGAAAACATTCCAATAATAGTAATTTTAGAACTCTACCGAGGGCTGCAATTATGCAGCCGACTGTACCTCAAAAGGTAACTAATTCAACTTTCAAACAAAAAAAAATAATCAAAATCGGTTCAACCGTTCGGGAGCTACGATGCCACAGACAGACACACAGACACGTCAAACTTATAACACCCCGTCGTTTTTGCGTCGGGGGTTAAAAAAGGAACCCTTATAAGACTCTCTTGTTTTTTTTATAAATATCTTGGTCTATTTTATCTTAGCTTATTAATTTGAAGGTTGTAAATTTAAAAAAAAGTATTTTTGGCGGCTAAATTTTAAATATTAAGAGGAAAGGGTACCGGCGCTCTCTCCATACAAACGTAGTCGACTGTTTTCTCCCTGAATAATGACAATAGAGCAAATATTTCTGTTGCATAAAACCTATAACTGCCATGACCATGACCCTATGTTTTTTATTTTCTTTTTTAAATCTTAATTTCTATGATAATTCGAAAATGAAACACCAAAATATAGGGGCATAGTCATGGCAGTTATAGGTTTTATGGCACAAAAATATTTGTGCTAGTGTCATTATCCAGGGAGGAAACAGTCGACTACGTTCGTATGGAGAGAGCGCAGGTACCCTTAAGAATCGTAAAAAAATGTATACGTAGATTGTCTATTATTAATAAAATTATTAAAATGAGGGTACTATAAAATTATTTATTTTTAATCATAACAGAATTTGTCATGAATCAATTATTGAATCGAAAAAAAAATCTCTTAAGAGGATCACATCACATACCAATTACATTTTCCGATGGAATTTTCGTCTTTTTTAATCATAAGAGGAACAGATTATAGACAGTGAACGAGTCAAAAAATTATATCTTCAGAGGATCACATTCACATGACATTTTTTATGTAAATTTCGTTCCGTAATTCGTAATTTTAATACCTACCTGCGTCTTTATTCACTAAGGTTCAAGTCCTCGAGCGCGCGTGGAGGGGGAGCGGTTTTTGTATGGCAATCTCACCCTAATCATGCGCGCCCGAACGACTGAAACTTTAGTGAATAAAGCTCCAGTTTTCGTATTTTTTAAATCATAAAATGAATCTATGATTTTCAGAGAACTAGTCTAAAATTTTTTTCTTAAGAGGATCACATACTAATAACATTTTTGGATGGAATTTTCAGGGGCCCAAGTCTGCTAACACAATTGTGTTTTAATAGACAGCCGATAGGATTGTAATAGGTCAAAAATATCACATTCGATGTAAAAAAATTGTCTATTGGTATTCTCGTAAGGTTAACTATTCTATCGAAACACCACTGACTTACTTTGATATTCTGCTCTACAATCGTGGCTTAATGGAATCTCGATAGTTGTCAAAACAGTATATATTGCTTAGCAACATTAATTTATCATGTTTCTAGGCAACGCCAGCGACGAATCGACGTAAAAAAATGAGAGGTATCAAGGGACACCCGGATGTAACGAAGTTTCTTTTGATTAATTAGTAAAAGTATTGTAATAAAATCAAAAAGTGTCGTTACAACTTTTGGTCTTAATTTGTTCCGTCTAGCTTTCGCAACGCGCCATAAGGAACTTCGTTCCAATAAAAAAAAAAACAATAATATACCATGTCGCTAGGCAACACCAGCGACGTATCTATTACCATTTCATTGAGACTCCATAGCGATTCTATTGCGATGTTATTAAAACTTTAACAGAATACCAAATAGAGTAGCAATCTCGATATAATATCAACAGAGTCTCGATATAATGACAATGGTAAATCCATTAATGCAAAATATCAGACTTAGGCCTCTGTTTTCATCCCTTAAATTGCAACAAAAATCGCTTGAATAGTTTGTATTCTAGGCTTACATGCTTTATTATTACAAAAAAAAAAATGAAATTAAAACGTGATCTAAAAAAGAAAAATACAAGCCTAGTTTATAATCAATTAATTACACAAAAAAAGATACACTAGGGGAATAAATATTTTTTTTCTTTTTGTATGTTAAGTGGTATGTAAACCACTTATTTTTTGTTAAGAAAAAATGTATGTGCGCTAATTGACATTGCTCTTACGGTGAAGGAAAACATCGTGATGAAACCCGCGGCTTAGTTGACTCCAGAAGTATTGACAAGTTCTCTCCTCTGGACATGGTCGACTAAGCTGGAGGGTAGTATGTGCTGGGCAAGCCTACTCCATCCTCACGCAAAAATGACCCAATTAAAAAGGGTCTAATGGCGGAAAAACAGCCTGTTAACAAGTACAAAAAGTACAGTACATGTAACTTAATTAAAATCAACAATTCCTCGTACATTCTTTGTGTAAATTAAAAATCAATATAAAAGAGTATATTTGTATATTTTTATGACATATCAAAAAAAATTCTAATCCATTTTTTCACGAAAATCATACGAAAATGACAGACATGGTTTTTTAATTTAAATCTATGTAATACTCAAATCAAGAGGAAAGGGTACCGGCTCTCTCTCCATACAAACATAGTCGACTGTTTCCTCCCTGGATAATGACACTAGCACAAATATTTTTGTTGCATAAAACTTATAACTGCCATGACAATGCCCCTATGTTTTTTAAATCTTAATTTCTATGATAATTAGATAATGAAAAAAACCAAAACATAGGGGCATAGTCATGGCAGTTATAGGTTTTATGCAACAAAAATATTTGTGCTTGTGTCATTATCCAGGGAGGAAACAGTCGAATACGTTTGTATGGAGAGAGCGCCGGGTACCTTTCCTCTAAAGCTCGTTTCGTAGCAAATCTAAATAAAATACTCATTGGTGAGAATTTTCTTTGTTGTCCAAAGTAAGAAATTGTTTTCACCCGCGTAAATCCCGATCCCGTGGGAATATCGGGATAAAAACTAGAGATATAAAGGTTTCTTGAATCAAGAAATAAATCTCAGCCTATAAACGCTACAGAATAATTTCTTGGTTTTGGTAAAACTTAAAAATGATAGGCAGTATTCTTAAATTGAAAGGGTACCGACGCTCTCTCCATACAAACGTAGTCGACTGTTTCCTCCCTGGATAATGGCACTATAGCATATATTTTTGTTGCAAAAAACTTATAACTGCCATGACCTTGCCACTATGTTTTTTTTAAATAATTTATATGATAGTTAGAAAAGGAAAAAAACCAAGACATGCATAGTCATGGCAGTTATAGGTTTTATGGCACAAAAATATTTGCTCTAGTGTCATTATCCAGGGAGGAAACAGTCGACTACGTTTGTATGGGGAGAGCGCCGGGTACTTTTCCTCTTAATTCAAAAGCAATACCTATTCTTAAATGAAAAATACTGCTTATTATTTTCAAGAATAATTACTAAAAAAAAGAAATTATTCTCTCTGTCTCTCAACCAATGTATCCTCATACCGAATTTCATCAAAATCGGTCCAGTAGTTTCGGAGCATATTCGTCGCAACATGAAAAAAATTCTTCATATTATTGTAGAATGTAGAATTAAGATAATTATTATTATTATTTGTACATTATTATTGTGAATTATTATTTTTATTATTAATTTAATATACAATATGCTAATGTATGTTTAAAATATATGTAATTTTATTAAAGAAATAGCATTTTGCTTATTTGTTTTTTTTTGTTGGGTATAAAATAAGACGACCTATTAAGAGGAAGGGTATCAGTGCTCTCACCATACAAACGTAGTCGACTGTTTCCTCCCTGGATAATGATACTATCACAAATATTTTTATACTATAAAACTTATGACTGCCATGACTATGCTCCTATGTTTTGGTTATTTTTTCCTTTTCTAATCATCATTGTAGAAATTAAGATATAAAAATCAAAACATAGTCATGGCAGTTATAGGTTTTATGGCACAAAAATATTTGTGCTAGTGTCATTATCCAGGGAGGAAACAGTCGACTACGTTTTTGTATGGAGAGAGCGCCGGTACCCTTTCATCTTAAGCGCGACCATCCCTGTTCCTCTTCAACAAAAAAATAATCATCTCAATCGGTTGAGCCGTCTTCGAGTAATCGGTTAACATAATCTATTTATACATATAAAATGCTTTGTCCTGAACTACTGACTGACTGACGGATCAACGCACAGCCTAAACCGCTGATCGTAGAGACCTGAAACTTGGAGGGTGTGTTCTTTGTGTGACGTAGGCATCGGATAAGAAAGGATTTTCCGAAATTCTACCCCATTTTCGATGACTACGCGGACGAAGTCGCGGGCAAAAGCTAGTATATATAAAAATGAATCCCTATTTTCCTTGGTCATCGCATCACGTGTGAACGGCTTGACCGATTTCGCTTATTCTTTTTTTGTTGTGTTTGTTATTGTCAGGAGAAGGTTCTTATGAAAGAAAAATGAAGAGTCAGGCAGAAAATTATTACGCGGGTGAAACCGCGGGGCGCAGCTAGTAAAAAATATAATACGCGAATTGAGAACGTTTTCAATTCTGGAAAACCAGCCAAGCGCGAGTCGGACCAGTTGCACAAGGGTACGGTACCAAGTTGTAGGGAAGCTATACTTGTTTTTTTTTCTGCTTGTATTATTTGTTATTATAGCGGCAACAGAAATACATAATCTGTGAAAATGTCAACTGTCTAACTATCACGGTTCATGAGATACAGCCTGGTGACAGACGGACAGTGGAGTTAGTAAGAGTGTCCCGTTTTTACCCTACAAAAAACTAAAAAGTAAGTCAGGAGATAAATTAAAACACATTTGAAAGTTAAAAATATATTTATTTAATTCGATTTATACTTATGTTTAATTACTGGATAAATCTATTATACTCATTAAAGATATTTATACATAAACAATGTGTTTTGACCTAGGGTTTCTAACACGAAAGGAGATAATTCTAGACGTCTAAGCGAACAATTTTTAATTAATTCGAGTAGCGACCTGCTCCGGCTTCACACGGTTATTATTATGCATGAATTATACATATAAACCTTCCTCTTGAATCACTCTATCTATTAAAAAAAACCGCATCAAAATATGTTGCGTAGTTTTAAAGATGCATACATAGGGACAGACAGCGGGAAGCAACTTTGTTTTATACTATTTAAAAAAACAAAGTTGTTTTTTTTTTATACTATTTAAGAGAGCGGTGTTGGCTTAGTGGTAGATACCCCGACTTTCATTCTGAAGGTCGTGGGTTCGAATCCCGGCCGTGCACCAATGTATTTTTCTTAAGAAGAATTTATGTGCGCTAATTGACATTGCTCTTACGGTGAAGGAAAACATCGTGATGAAACCCGCGGCTTAGTGGGCTCCAGAAGTATTGACAAGTTCTCTCCTCTGGACATGGTCGACTAAGCTGAGAGGGTAGTAGGTGTTGGGCAAGCCTACTCCATCCTCACGCAAAAAGGACCCAATTAAAAAGGGTCCAATGGCGGAAAACAGCCTGTATACACGTTTATACTATTTAGTGATAGTGAATGTACAATCCATTGGCTAGTAAAGTCTTAGCTGTATTATTTTTAGCAAAGGCCTCCCTCCCATCTTTCCCTGTCCACCCATCCCCTTCTTTAATTCTTGTCCATCCAAAGGTTGCCTGGAAGAGATCGCTTTTAGCGATAAGGCCGCCCATTGTGCCATATTGTTAGGTTTAATTTTGTTTTTGTAACAGGAGTTATGTTAGAACTAGCGACCCGCTCCGGCTTCGCACGGCTATAATAAGAATGCATTATACATATAAACCTTCCTCTTGAATCACTCTATCTATTAAAAAAACCGCATCAAAATCCGTTGCGTAGTTTCAAAGATTTAAGCATACAAAGGGACATAGGGACAGAGAAAGCGACTTTGTTTTATACTATGTAGTGATTAAGGTTTCATGTGGTACAATAAAGAGTTTATCTATCTATCTAGTGGCAGCTGGGTCCAATTCCTACGCATCCAACTCGTCCCTCTGATCCTGCCGGAAGTCACCTGCTGTTCGGGACCCAGGTGTTGGTTTTTGCCCACATCTAATTGGACATGTCATAATAATGTCTTGTAGGGACCTCGGCGCGCGTCTTGTCGACGTGTCTGGTGATCGGTGGGCTGGTAGCTTTTTCGCTCAAAGGGTCAGTCTGGCCATCCAGAGGGGAAATGTTGCCAGCCTTCTGGGAACGATGCCTCGGGGAGACGCGCTTGAGGATGTCTTTTATTTGTTATTTTATTTTATTTTCCGTTCTATTATTTTTTAAATAAATGTAAAATAATAAATTATGATAAACAATATGTCCAAGTAATTATTGATTTAATGATTTTGTTCTACGTTTGACAGACCAATGGACCAATCATATTGAACTTTAGCGTGCTTAATCCATTGGTGGATTGAGATGGTGGATCCTAGGGGACGGAGCGAAATATTCATACATTTTTTGAAAATTTTGAGGCTATGTTTAACGGAAAATCAGCTGGTTTTCGGAGTTAGAGGTCATTGACATGAAAGTCTTTTTTTTTCCTCTTGTTTGGCCCCACGAACGTTATGCCAACATGAAAGTCTTATTTATTTATTGAGTTGGGACTACTGTTTCAAACATTATTGGTCTTTATTTCCTAAAGCAGCTGTTTTTTCCAATAAATATTACCTCAAAGTTTACAAAAAAAAAGTGTGTGTGTCAGCTCCGACGCACGACTGGAGTTTACTCCTGAAGTACGAGTATCTAACCATACGCAATACACTCACAGCCAAATTAGAAAGTTGCGCACTAAAGGTGCGCACCAAAAACGTGACACGATTTTCGTTACTTGTTAGTAGGTTTTACCCCTCGGATTTTTCTCATACCGGGCGCCTTATATATGAAAATCGATTCTTGAGGAGTAAACTCCAATAAACTCCAAAAACAAATATTAAACAAAAGTTGTTCAACTAGACGTGTACAATAACCCCTTTTCTCATAACCCGTTATCCAAACACATTGTATAAATATAATCGCGAGGAATTAAGAACATCTTCCTTATTTGAAGTTGATTAAAAAATGACAAAAACATAGACAAATTCCGGGAGAAATGCCATAAATTCCCCGTTTTTTTTTTTAAGTATTGGCTCCAGACGACTCGTGCATACAGAGTAATTTGTGTGGAAACTGAATGGCATATCAGCATTTTCCTGTTGTTATTTTTTTTTAAATTTATTACGCTGTATAGCGAGTGAGTGTCAAGTAATAAATAATAGATACCATAAAATTAAACTACTTTTAGTTGCAAATAGGAGCCAAAAGGTCTTTTCAGTTAAAAAAAATTGGATGTTATACAGAATGATTTTTTAATATGGGCCTTCAGTGCTTTTAAAACTATTGAAGCGGCACGCAACGCCTTTCTGCATTTTTCGCTATCGCCCCGAAGAGCCATTTAAAAATTTGCATTTTGCGTTTGACTCATATATGCAGCTTTATTCTTTAAAGATTAATAATAATACTTTCACTTAAAATAGAAAAAAAACGTTACTTCTCAAAACAATTTCCAAAATATCATGACGACCCAGTTGGCACAATGGTTACCATGCCGGACTGCCAAACACAGGGTTTAGGGGTTCGATTCCCGCCTCAGACATGTATTTATGCTTAGATATTTGTCTGTGGTCTGGTTGTTTCTATGTATTATAAGTATATATTTACAAAAAGAAAAGTATTTATGTAGTATATGAGTTGTCCAGCACCCATAACACAAGTCTAGTTACTTAACTTGGGGCTAGATGGCGTTGTGTGGAATGTCCTGTAATATTTATTTATTATTATCATAATAGCTCTGCCCCATGGGTTTCTTGTGCCTTCTTCGCATTGGTGGGCGCGTTCCGTTGGCACACTAACTTAGTTTTTAAGACGTCTCAATGTGATTACATGCAAATTGTATGATTCCAAACTAATAAAGAATTTTGACTTTGCTCCAGTCCGAAACGAAAATCGTATGCGTCGTAATCATTTTTAGTACACACGCACTGATAGCACTGTCAATTCAATTCGGACCGCAGCCTTTATATGTACGGTCGGCTGCGGCTGTTATAAGAATGTTTTCAACACAAGCAAGATTCTAGACACCTGCTTAGTTGAAGTTTAAAGTCTTCTAACTAATCAATTTTACAAACAAAAATTATTAGAATGAAAACATGCCAATAATAGTAATTTTAGAACTCTACCGGGGGCTGTAATTATGCAGCCCCCGGTATTGGGGTATGCGTCATAAATGCACATAAGGGCATGGTGACCATTGTGCCAACTAGATCGTAAATTGACGTGAAAATTAAATATATCCGCGACTAAATAAAGCAAGTAGGATAGGTTCCGCGGCGGGACTCGAACCTTGGGCATCGCATCCAGCAGTCCATGAACCGTGTAATTTAAAAAAATTGTTTTGAAGAGTATATAATACATTTTCACTTACAATCTAAACATAAATGCAGATAGAATAAAAAAAATATAGGTAATATTAAAATGCTTAAAGATTAAATTAAATATAGCTAATAAGATAGTCGACCAGTTTTTAATATAAAATTAATAAAATAAATATTTATAAATTAATCACCCATTTTTTAGTGTCATAGCAATGACATGCCATGACACTAAAAAATTATAAATCCCATGAAATCTTAATAATAATTTGTGACAAATTAAATAATATGCTATATTAGATTAATACATGATTAATTGATTGCCAATTTATTTGCCGATGACACTAAAAATATTGCTTTGACACTAAAAAAACAGTTTGTAGAAAAATAATAAAATAAAATAGCTAAATTTTATAAATCTCCACAAAACATTTGATAAATAGGTTTGTCTTTTTTATATTAATATTATAATAAAAATAAGTTATAAATAATTATAATAATCACTGATTCTAATAAAAATAAAACTCAAAAAATAATTTTATATACACAGGGTGGTTAATTTGAGTGTAAGGAAAGACTCTAGAGCCGATGTAGCTACGATAAAACGTTTTGAAATAATTTATAATATTTCTGGAACGAAATTCTATATCGCGTGGCAAGGGCACCTAGCCGAGAAAAAATGTAACGCGTTACGAAAATGTGAATCGTAAGAGAAACTAATCTCCTACATATATGTATATAGAAATAAAAAGTAAAATGGACTTCGTTCCAACGACGCGTTCATATTTTAATTTGGTAAACTTACCGAAAAAGTGTCATATTTCAGAGCGGTGTTGGCTTAGTGGTAGATACATCGACTTTCATTCTGAAGGTCGCGGGTTCGAATCCCCGGCCGGCCGTGCACCAATGTATTTTTCTTAAGAAAAATTTATGTGCGCTAATTGACATTGCTCTTACGGTGAAGGAAAACATCGTGATGAAACCTGCGGCTTAGTTGGCTCCAGAAGTATTGACAAGTTCTCTCCTCTGGACATGGTCGACTAAGCTAGAGGGTAGTATGTGCTGGGCAAGCCTACTCAATCCTCACGCAAAAACGACCCAATTAAAAAGGGTCTAATGGCGGAAAACAGCCTGTATACAAGTACAAGTGTCATATTTTCGAAAAGTTTTTACTACCCAAAACGATGTGGGTTCGAATAGTGAACAAATCAATCTTTCTAAGACCAACAGCAACCAACATAGATTAAGTTTCAGAAATCCCGCAAATCGCAAAAAACTACAGTGGTTCTGGACTAACTTCGAGGGTATTTTGAGCCAGTTTTGGGGGTAAATAAATGTCTGAGGCGAGAATCGAACCCGCAACCCTGTGTTTGGCAGTCCGGCATTGTGCCAACTGGGTCGTCAATGGAGTATTGGGGAACTGGCCTTCTATTCTTACTAACCCGCTCAAATTAACCACCCTGTATTTTCTATTTAACACCAATAGTTATTTTCTAACATTTTTTCTAAAGTTTTATAAAAAAACCGGTCAAGTTTTTATTTTCTAGAACATAGTTTTAAACTAAGCTAAAAATTTAGCTAAAAAAGTGCAATTTAATAATAAAATTAAAACGGACACAAAGTCTGATAATTATGTAAATTAAAATGTGACCACCACTTTTCCAATAAAAATAAAATCATCTAAATACAAAGATTTGATAAACATAAAAAAATAAGATAATCGTGACAAGATTTTTTTCTTTCAGAAAACCCAAATTAACTGAAAATTTAAGAAATTTCCAATACGTGGCAACACTATTATTGGAAGCAGATCCTTAGATAAATAATAGTGTTGTCACATCTTAAAAATTACCCAAACTTTGGGTAAATTTGTATAATCTTTATAATTAAAAAAATACATTTTTTGGGTAAAGTCCATGTGTGCATTTATCTAAAAGACATCGCACAGCGCCATCTAGCACCAACCTCAACACTAGGCTTGTGTTATGGTGGCTAGAAAACGGATATAATACTTATACAGGGTTATTAGCAAACCGTTGAGGGCTACTTCTGTGCACCTAAACAAACAACTTTTGTTCTACGACTTTTGAAAATTTGGAGGTTAGAAAATCAGCTGATTTTTATAAATAAATCGTTTCGTGGATGAGTGCAAATTGACGGATAACCAGTTTGAACAGTGGAAGTTGTTGGCTTCGGGATTGCCGATGTCGACGGACGTCAAATACAAGATGTGACGTAAAAGGAGTGGCTCAGTATACGTGCAGCAATTATCCGATAGCAATGTATTGCAATTTACCGATGGCGAACGAGGCTGTTAAGTCGAGGAAGATAAAATTCGAATTGAAACAGCGGTGTCCGTGGTTCTTGAAGATAAGTCCTCACATTTGGAAAAAATGTTGGGGAGAATATGATTTAGTAATATAAGAGTACGCAAACGGGTGGCGGGTAGATTAAGAATGTATAATCAATAAAATATAAGCAAAAATAACATTTATTTTTTTTCTATTTTTTGAAGCATCCAGAATGAAAAAAATACACACGTGTATAGGTAAATAAGTAAGGTCAAGTCAAGCAAAGTTTCAGAGTATATACACGTGTTTATAGGTTAATAAGTTAGGTCAAGTCGTTTGTATGTTAGGAAATTCGAACATTTTTTTGAAAATTTTGAGGTAAGTTTTAACTGAAAATCAGCTGTTTCATACACGGAGAGGTCATTAACCTTAAAATTTGACTTCTTTTTTAAGTTATGTCGTAGAACAAAAGTTTGTTTAGTTGCACAGAAGTTCACCGCTTGTTAAAATGATTACCAATTACCCTGTTAACTTTTCCTTTTCAAATATATACTTATTTACAAAAATATCCAGAACAAATTTAATTTCTTTATCTTGTTGAATATATTAAACATTATTCCAATTTTAATTAATGTAATGTATTAAGGAGTCATGGAATTTTATCATTTAGAAATTTCGACTTTTAATTTCGTGTAGTTTTCATGTTAATGTATTTAAAATGTAATTTTTTTTCGGCTAGTCATGCAGTAGAATGATTAAAATAATTAAATACTTAATACCTTTAAAAAATAAAATAATACTCCATCTTCCTATCGCGTCAGGATATCTGAAATCAAAGAAATACAAATATTTATTAAGAAGGTAGATAGATATATTTTGGCAAATAACAAAACTAAAACTTAGACATTACTGATTTTTGATATGACTTTTTTTTCTATTAATTACGGCTTCGCACTTGTGCATTTAGCCAGCGTCAAGATATATTTTGCATCAAATTATGACTAATGATGCCACGAATATTCGGCAACTATTCGGTATTCGGCCTATTCGGCCACTTTTTTTGCTATTCGGTATTCGGCCGAATAGTGCGTACTATTCGGCCGAATACCGAATAGCAAATCATTTAAAAAAAAAACACGTTATTTTACTCAAAAATTATGTATTTATTTCCAAATTACAACATTTTAGTACTTAAAATTAATCAGTGGTAAGTTGTGATGGATAAAAACGAGCTTTTCAGCATTTTCTGGTAGCAAACTATTGCGCTTTTCACCGTAAACGTTACCAGCCTCAGAAAATAACCTCTCACTATAAACGCTACTTCCAGGCGAAGAAAGATAAACTTTTGCAAATTTCTTAACAAAATAGTAATTAAGTTTCACTTAACGTATTATTTATAAACTAACAAAGCGCTCCGTGACGCAATTTACTCGCAATTGAAAAAAATACAAACAATGTTTGCTAGCACCCCGCCCCGCGCACCCACCGTCGTCGCCTGCCGCGCGAACGCAACGAGAAAAACAGGTTGTGACTTGTCTTATTCCAGCTAACGCGCCCCTACCAAGCATTCGGCGGCCGAATATTCGGCGCTTCGGCCGACAGCGTTGCCGAATATTCGGTATTCGGTATTCGGCCAATTCACTATTCGTGGCACCTCTAATTATGACCCGATTTTTCATAAATCGGGCCTAAAGTGTTTCAAAACAGTCAAAGTCGTCATAGTCCGTCAATTCAGGGGCTATAGTAAAGCGGTGGCAAGTTTACCATAACCTTAATAGGAGATTTGGAGGCAACGAGAAAACTTCATGTTTGACACTGATTTTTACTTTCACTACACTTGTGCACTTTCACAGAACTAAATTGAATAACATTCCACCAGAATTATACAATTCAACTCGGGTTACAACTAAGTTAAATGAAAATAAAACTGCAGCACGACATGTTGTTAACTCGTTCCCGCCAAAACTCCTTTGATATGACTAAAAATAAGAGACTTAATTAAATATTATAAGCTATGTTATTTCTAACACAGTAACAGTGTCGCCGCCATATAGGCTCCTGCTCAGCTACGTGTTGCATAAATGAAACGCTGATTTTCAGCAGAGACCCTGTGATTAGAGAGAGCAGTAATTTGGTTATAGAAGGCAGGAAAGGTATTAAACTCATTAAGAGAATCACATACTAATTGACTTTAATTGCACCGATGGATTTTTCTAAAGATATATTTATGTGCGCTAATTGACATTGCTCTTACGGTGAAGGAAAACATCGTGATGAAACCCGCGGCTTAGGTGGCTCCAGAAGTATTGACGAGTTCTCCCTTCTGGAAATGGTCGACTAAGCTGAGAGGTAGTAAGTGCTATGCGCGCTCTAACAAACAAACTCTTCAGCTTTATAATTTTAAGTATAGATTAATGGATACGCGGTATGTGGCCGTCTTAATATTGACGAGCCAGTTGGCATGTACCATGCCGGACTTCCAAACACAGGCTTGCGAGTTCGATTCCCGCCTCAGACAAGTATTTATGCTTAGATATTTGTCTGTGGTCTGGTTGTTTCTATGTACTATAAGTATATATTTACAAAAGAAAAGTATATAAGTAGTATATGAGTTGTCTAGCACCCATAACACAAGTGTAGTTACTTAGCTTGGGGATAGGTGGCAACGTGTGGAATGTCCTGTAATATTTATTAATATACCTAAACTTTTAAACCCGCATAATATTAGATTCATTGAACTCTGCTATAAGTCGTTAACTTTACTCTAATACTAATTTATTATTTGTCATCTATCTACTATAGATATAAAATGCTTTAACTGACTGACTGACGGATCAACGCACAGCTTAAACCGGGGTGATCGTAGAGACCTGAACTTTGGAGGGTGTGTTCTTTGTGTGACGTAGGCATCCGATAAGAAAGGATTTCCGAAATTCTACTCCTAAGGGGGTGAAAAGGGGGACAAAGTTTGTATGGGACAACGTGAATCCTTGGTCCAAAAATCAGCGTCAAACATGAAGTTTTCTCGTTGCCTCCAAATCTCCTAATAAGGTTATGGTAAACTTGCTACCGCTTTACTATAGCCCCTGACTTAACGGACTATGACGACATTGACTATTTTGAAACACTTTAGGCCCGATTTATGAAAAATCCGGGTCATAATTTGATGCAAAATATAACTTGACAATGGCTAAATGCACAAGCCGTGCGAAGCCATAATTAATATAAAAAAAAAAATATTACCTACGTATTCTGCGTTTGTAGGAAATCAATTAATGCATGGCGCGATTAGAAAAAAACATAAAACAGGTTTTAGATAGCAAAAAGTTAAGTACAAAACCATGTCGTCTATGTTTGATAACGTAATTAATAAGTTATGGCTATAGTATAGCATAGCCATAATATCACTCATTGTTATTTATTTAAATTACTAGCTGTCCCTGCAAACGTTGTTATCTTCTATACATATAAAATGCTTTGTCCTGAACGACTGACTGACTAACGGATCAACGCACAGCCTAAACCGCTGATCGTAGAGACCTGAAACTTGGTGGGTGTGTTCTTTGTGTGACGTAGGCATCCGATAAGAAAGGATTTTCCGAAAAAGGGGGGGAAATTTTGTATGGGACAACGTGATTCCTTGGTCCAATCTACTTCAAACTTTGCATAATAGTACATTACAAGATGCAAATATCAATTCCACACGTATATCGTACGACGTTTTTTATCACAGTTTCGAATAAAAGAAAAGACTTGAAAAGAAAACAAAATAATAATTAACAAAATATTTGTGATAACTATATGTTTACATTTTTTTAAGGCAATATTTTTTTGTTAATTATGCTCCGGAAAGGCCAGGCTAAAGACTTTTAACCTATACATCCTCGTGTGACAATATTTAATCAAAAAAAAATCATATGTACTACTAGCTGCGCCCCGCGGTTTCACCCGCGTAAGTCCCGATCCCGTGGGAATATCGGGATAAAAAAGTAGCCTATGTGTTAATCCAGGTCTCCAGCTATCTACATACCGAGTTTCATCGCAATCGGTCCAGTAGTTTTAGCGTGAAGGAGTAACAAACATACACACACACACACACACACACACACGCACAAACTTTCACATTTATAATATTAGTAGGATGTATGTAATTTGTCATCTTATGTACACAAATTTGTCATCTTATGTACACAGTTTTTCAATAAATATTCTTGATAATTTCGGGGTTATTTTTTTTCTTTTTGTAGGTTTTTTTCATAGCTTTTTTTCCTTGTTTTAGGCTTTTTACGTTCATACTATTTTATTATTTTGTATCGGGGGTTTTTTTAATTTTGAATTTTTACCTTTTGAGATACGAAACCCTAAAAAGATCGAATTTCCAAAAATCATAGAACAAAATTGTTCGCCTAGACGTTTAAAGCCCCATTATATAGTAAACTGGCTTGCTTTCTATGAGAGAGAGAGAGACAAACAGAGAAACACGCGCACGCAGCACGGCTTACAACTACAGCAAAAAGTATCGTTACAACTTTTGGTCTTAATTTTTTCCGTCTAGCCACCTTTCGCAACTAAACACACTGTATATAAAAATGTCAACTGTTTCCAATTTGTATCGACGTTATAATTTAGGCCAAGGGAACGTTTTACAATTGTAGGCATATAGCTGTGTATTTGAGTAGTTTATTAGCTAATAGAGATAAAATACATGTACTAGTAGAAATAGAGAGTACTTGTATACTGGTTGTTTTAGGGTTCCATAATGAAGGGGTAAAAACCGGACCCTGTTACTAAGGGTTGAGAGCGGTGTTGGCTTAGTGGTAGATACCTCGACTTTCGATTTCGGGTTCGAATCCCGGCCGGCCATGCACCAATGTATCTTTCTTTAAAAAAAATTATGTGCGCTAATTGACATTGCTCTTACGGTGAAGGATAACATCGTGATGAAACCCGCGGCTTAGTTGGCTCCAGAAGTATTGACAAGTTCTCTCCTCTGGACATGGTCGACTAAGCTGAGAGGGTAGTAGGTGCTGGGCAAGCCTACTCCATCCTCACGCAAAATGGACCCAATTAAAAAGAGTCTAATTGCGGAAAACAGCCCGTAGACAAGAACAAGAACCATTAAAGCTGAATCAGTTCTTTTCCATCTGAAGGTTGCCTGGAAGAAATCGGTTTTAGCGATAAGGCCGCCTATTTGTGCGACTTATACTTTCTAGCTATTACTTTACTTTGTGTATACAGTGTTCTGTTTCTTCCTGTGTTGTACGAATAAAGTTATCTATCTATCTGTTTTAGGGTTCCGTAACGAAAGGGTAAAAACAGGACCCTGTTACTAAGGGTCATTTTATCAATAAATAAAAATAAGCATCATCCCTAAGACTCCACTGTCAGTCACCGGGCTGTGTAGCACAGGGTTGCGGGTCCGATTCCCGCCTCAGACAAGTATTTATGCTTAGATATTTGTCTATGGTCTGGTTGTTTCTATGTATTATAAGTATATATTTACAAAAAAAAGTATTAAGTAGTATATCCATTGTCACCCATAACACAAGTGTAGTTACTTAGCTTGGGGCTAGATGGCGGTGTGTGAAATGTCCTGGAATATTTTTTTTTGTATCACGGACTGTGATTGCTAGACAGTTGAAATTTTCACAGATGATGTATTTCTTTTGCCGCTATAACAACAAATACTAAAAACTGAGTTTCAGGTACTCAGCTACTAAAAGATCTTGTCTATAATTATTACATAGTATAGATATTTTTACCTCTATGTCTACCCATAAACAACGAAGACAACAATTATCTCAATCAATACTCAGCGCATGTACAGTAGCGTAGCGAGGGGGCGGACCGCCCGGGGCGCCACCATTAGGAGGGCGGCAAAATTTGAAAAAATATATATTGAAATAAATATTATTCGCTCAATTCTTTAATATCGTTACGTTTTTTCTCACCAACACACCAACATTATATGACGTCAAACGGGCGGCAAATTATGACTCCGCCCCGGGCCACAGCGACCCACGCTAAGCCACTGCATATGTAACCAAGTTTCTAAGGCTTTTGAATAAAAACATTCCAATAATAGTAATTTCAGAACTCTACTTTGTCTAATTGTCAGAACTGCAGACCCACCGTCTGCAGTTCTGACATCTATACATATAAAATACTTTGTCCTGAACTACTGACTGACTGACTGACGTGACGGATCAACGCACAGCCTAAACCGCTGATCGTAGAGACTTGAAATTTGGAGGGTGTGTTCTTTGCATGACGTAGGCACCGGATAAGACAGGATTTTTCGAAATTCCTCCCCTAAGGGGGTGAAAAGGGGGGCAAAGTTTGTATGGGACAACGTGATTCCTTGGTCCAATCTTCTTCAAATTTTATATAAACATTCTTTAACAGAATTGATGGAATACGTGTTTCGTATTTTTTTGAAATTCATCCCCTAACTGGGTTAAAAAGGGGAAAGACGTTATTTTCGGGGTGGTTTTTCCATTTTCGACGTGTACGCGGACGAAGTCGCGGGCAAAAGCTAGTTTTTTTTATAAAGCTTGACCTGGGTTTTTTTCTTAAAAACACCCATGAGTTTCTTGTGCCTTCTTCTCATTGGTGGGCGCGTTCCGAAAGCATACATCCTAACTCAATTTTTAAGATGCTTCAAAGTGATGTGATGCATTGTATGATTCCAATTGAATAAAGAATTTTGATTCTGACTCCGGCCGTACATGGGCTGATAAACACATAACCCTCCCTTGAGTGGCGCGGTCGGTTAAAAAATACATCGTACTATGTCGGCACTATTAATACTATCAAAAAGGAAACGGGTGATAACGAATGTACTAATTAAATATTAACATTATATTCCTTTTATATATTTATGTTTATTATATTATCTTATCTATTAAATAAAATTGAAATAAATCTATTAACTTCTATTGTAAATAGTTATCTAGCTACGCCTCGCAGTTTCACCGTAGAAACACAGGGTTGCGGGTTCGATTCCCGCCTCAGACAAGTATTTATGCTTAAATATTTGTCTGTGGTCTGGTTGTTTCTATGTATTGTATATTAAATATTTACAAAATAAACGTATATAAGTAGTATGTATATGAGTTGTCTAGCACCCATAACACAAGTGTAGCACCCATAACACAACCTAGCTTGGGGCTAGATGGCGATGTGTGGAATGTCCTGCAAATATTGGTATAAAAAGTAGCCTCTATGTTAATACCAAATTTCATCGCAATCAGTTTAGTAGTTTTTGCGTGAAGGAGTAACAAACATTGGTCCATTTTCGACTTTTACGCGAACGAAGTCGCGGTCAATAGCTAGTACGTATAAAAATTGGCGAATTGAGGTTTTAAAAAAAACCGGCCAAGTGCGAGTCGGCCTCACGCATGAAGGGTCCCGTACCAGAAACAGAAATACATAATCTGTGAAAATTTCAACTGTCTAGCTATCACGGTTCATGATATACAGCCTGGTGACAGACAGACAGACAGTGGAGGCTTAGTAATAGGGGTCCTGTTTTAGGGTTCCGTACCTCAGAAGGTAAAACAGGAACCCTAAAAAAGGAACCCTTATGAAATCCTTTTGTCTCTCTGTCTGTCCGTGTGTCACCAACGACTTTCTCAGGAACGGGTGGACCTAGCAAGTTGAAATTCATACCAGATACTGAGGTCTATAGTCCCTATTGGGTGTATAAAAATCAAGGTCCTGAGTCAACACAATAAAAACATGACACATTTATCAATAAAATTGTTCTGTTTTTACCCTTTGGTTACGGAAACCCTAAAAAGAGGTAATACATAAAACAACCAAAGGGTAAAAACATGACACATAAAATTGTTCTGTTTTTACCCTTTGGTTACGGAAACCCTAAAAAGAGGTAATATATAAAACAACCAAAGGGTAAAAACATGACACTTTTATCAATAAAATTGTTCTGTTTTTACCCTTTGGTTACGGAAACCCTAAAAAGAGGTAATACATAAAACAACCAAAGGGTAAAAACATGACACTTTTATCAATAAAATTGTTCTGTTTTTACCCTTTGGTTACGGAAACCCTAAAAAGAGGTAATACATAAAACAACCAAAGGGCAAAAACATGACACTTTTATCAATAAAATTGTTCTGTTTTTACCCTTTGGTTACGGAAACCCTAAACAGAGGTAATACATAAAACAACCAAAGGGTAAAAACATAACACTTTTATCAATAAAATTGTTCTATTTTTACCCTTTGGTTACGGAAACGCTAAAAATAGGTAATACATAAAACAACCAAAGGGTAAAAACATAACACTTTTATCAATAAAATTGTTCTGTTTTTACCCTTTGGTTACGGAAACCCTAAAAAGAGGTAATACATAAAACAACCAAAGGGTAAAAACATAACACTTTTATCAATAAAATTGTTCTGTTTTTACCCTACCACCCAATTTTATTGATAAAATTGTTCTGTTTTTACCCTTTGGTTACGGAAACCCTTGGTTACTTGCAAAAACAAGCAAGGTACTTGTAAAAACAAGTAATTTACAACTGATTTAACGAGATTTCAACTCGTGCGCATAATAATAAACCAAATAATATTCTCGTTTTATTAGTTATAAACAATATTGAAATAATATTTTACGACGCGATAAAAATCTTAAGAAAGATTACACTTTCGGGGAATACCTTATTAAAAATTAAAATTTACAACATGATAACATTTCATGATATTCCAATCTTTCATTTTTATCATTTACTCGTAATCTGTCTATCCTTTTCTATAGATGTTTGAGCTCCGAAATTGTGTCAAAAACTAAACTAAACTACTATACTGATTAAAAAAAATCTTTTACTAATAGACAATTACGTTGAGAGCGGTTTTGGCTTAGAGGCTCGCTCGCTCGACTTACATTCCGGTTACGGGTTCGAATCCCGACCTGAATTTTTCTTACGAAAAATTAATATGCGCTAATTTAAATTGCTCTTAAGGTGAAGAAAAACGTGATAAAACCCGTGGCTTAGTTGTCACCAAACGTACTGACGAGTTCTTACCATAGGACACGGTCGATTAAGCTGAAAGGATAGGATTTTTGGAAGTTCGACCTCTAAAGGGCTGTTAAAGTTTGTTGTAGTAACCAGTAGCGTAGCGGGGGAGGGGCGGACCGCCCCGGGCGCCACCATTAGGACGGCGGAAAATTGAGAAAAATATTTTGTGCGGTCACTGCTGGTTAGTCATACAATTAATTTTCCAAAAAAATATTTCTTACCCACTTGCACATATTGAATGTCCCTACCGCCCAACACAGTTAATGCAAATCACGAGTCGCCCCGCATACATGGTTTTGAAATAAATATTATTCGCTCAATTCTTTCATATCGTTACATTTTTTCTCACAAACACTAACATTATTATTTTTATGCTGTCAAAAGAGCAGCAAACTTCAAACATTATAATTTTTATGATATCAAAAGAGCGGCGCATTATGACTCCGCCCCGGGCGACAATGACCTACGCTAGGCTACTGGTAGTAACAACATATTAAGTTTGTAGGAAATCAATATAACTTAAGAGACACTAAAGCGAGAAAAACTGCAGGGCGCAACTAGTAGTTTAATAAAGGAAGGAACATCCTTATTGGAAATTCCATCACGTTTAATCACAAGGTAAATTAATCTTCCGAAATTGTTTTACCGAAGGTGATTCGTGAGTCACAAGAAGGTCGGTTTGACCACGAGCAGTGCGCAGGCGCACGTCAGTACAAATACCACTCTATAAAAAAAAAAAAACTTGAGAGGTTTCAAGGGACACCCGGATGGAACGAAGTTTCAGTTGCAAATCAGTTGCAATCCAAAAACGTGGCATCTCGATTTCTTTCTAACCTCGGAATTTAAATTGTCAAATGCAAATGACAGTGACGTTTCGCCTTATTTATATATTTTTTCTTTTTCTTATTACGGGCAGTTCCTCTTCTTCTCTAGGCTGTTTATACTCAGTTTATGTATTATATAAATAAAATATTTATTCTATTTTCTTTCCTATTTACCGTATATAATTATTTTGCTATTTTATTTATTTATTGTTTTATTGTGTGTATGTGGGAGCGTATGACGACGCACGACGGCAGCGGGTTTGGCCGGAAGACCAGCGCTGCAGTCAAGTTACGCTTGACTGTGGCTTACAGCTGAGGTCGACCCATTTGGGCAGCACATGGCTTCTTAAATATTCTTAGGTTTAATGTATGTTTCTTTACTCGTTGTATAATTTGTTACCTTTTTCTTTGTGTGTGTTTAATTTTAAAGTTGTCGTGTGCTTGTACCAAATAAATCTTTTTCTTTCTTTCTTTCTTTCGATTAATTAGTGAAGGAATTTTATTTTTAATTAATTTAATTTTTTTCAGTTAAGTATAACAATATTTTTTTATTATCAACAAATATAATGTAATATAAACTTAATCAGTAGGCTCAATTTTAGTAAACTGGCTTGCTTTCTATGAGAGAGAGAGAGAGAGAGAGAGAAACACGCGCACGCCGCACGGCTTACAACTATAGCAAAAAGTGTCATTACAACTTTTGATTTTAAATAAATATTACAAGACATTCCATACATCGCCATCTAGCCCCAAGCTAAGTAACTACACTTGTGTTATGGGTGCTAGACAACTCATATACTACTTATATACTTTTCTTTTGTAAATATATACTTTTAATACATAGAAACAACCAGACCACAGACAAATATCTAAGCATAAATACTTGCCTGAGGTGGGAATCGAACCCGCAACCCTGTGTTTGGCAGTCCGGCATGGTGACCATTGTGCCAACTGAGTCGTCAAAACGCTATAAGGTCTCTCGTATAAAAAAAACTCAAAAATCCTTCTTATTAATCAGGCAATAGTGCAGCCCCATTGTAGAGTTCTTAAATGGCTATTCTTTTAAACTCAATCATAACTCAAAAAACCTGCTTGAGTTCAAGGACTCATGACTTTAAGAGGAAAGGGTACCGGGCACTCTCTCCATACAAACGTAGTCGACTGTTTCCTCCCTGAATACTGACACTAGAGCAAATATTTTTGTTGCATAAAACCTATAACTGCCATGACCATACCCCTACTTGTACTTGTATACAGGCTGTTTGAACCCTTTCTAATTGGGTCCTTTTTGCGTGAGGATGGAGTAGGCTTGCCCAGCACCTACTACCCTCTCAGCCTAGTCAACCATTTCCAGAGGAGAGAATTTATCAATACTTCTGGAGCCAACTAAAGCGCGGGTTTCATCACGATGTTTTCCTTCACCGTAAGAGCAATGTCAATTAGCGCACAAAATTTTTTTTAAAGAAAGATACATTGGTGCACGGCCGGCCGGGATTCGAACCCACGACCTTCAGAATGAAAGTCGACCCATATGTTTTGTTTTTTAAATTTTAATTTCTATATTAATTAGAAAATTAAAAAAACCAAGACATAGTTTAGGGGTATAGTCATGGCAGTTATAGGTTTTATGCAACAAAAATATTTGTGCTAGTGTCATTATCCAGAGAGGTCGAATACGTTTATATGGAGAGAGCGCCGGTACCCTTTCACCTGGCTTTAAAAGTTCTTAAAAGGTCCTGGTTGAGTATAAATCATTCTAAAAATGAATTATTCCGATCTGTCACCCTGCTTTGTCCCCATGGGGTGACAGAACGGACAAAAAAGGTTGATTTGTCCCCCTGTTACCGATGAGGGGACAGTTCGAACTATATTCACCACCTTAATGTTTTATCTGTCCCCCTATCGATATTAGGGGGACAGATAAAACTTTTTGATTCCTGTTTTGTGACAGATAAAACATTAAGGAGCTGAATAAAGTTCGAACTGTCCCCTCATCGGTAACAGGGGGACAGATCAAACTTTTTTGTCCGTTCTGTCACCCCATGGGGACAAAGTAGGGTGACAGATCGGAATAATTCCTAAAAATAGCAATTTAGAATTTAGAAACCGGTTGAAAGTTTGTTACAGTAAAACTTACACTAGTTTTTGTTCTAGTCAAAAATACCTATTAGTTTTGATTTTACAGGCGATTCAACTTACGATACGATCCGCTAAGTTTACTTCTATAAATCGGAAACTAATTGACGTTTCGAAGTAATTATTTCACTTGTATTTTTTATTTTTGACAAAGAATATGGAGAGCTAATATTCAAAATTAGTTAACATTCTTCATTTAAGGCCCTGTGCTAATAAAGCTACCAAAATCGACCTTTGTTTTAAGCAACTCTAAGTAATCAAATACTCTTTTTTTGTTTTTTTGGATATAAATGGATATTGTAGTTTAATAATCATATTTTTGTTTATTGTGGTTGAAAACATGATATGAACAACTTCGTTCGATTAAAAAAATGTTAGAAAACAGAGAATTATTAGATCGTTTATCGGGTTTTATTCAAAAATAGTTAACGTTTGTTTCTAAAAATGAACAAATGATAGGTTTTGACCTCTGGGAACTATATTTGTGGATGTAATGCTAAAATGTTTGCATATCGATCAAATATAACAGTTAGCACGCAGCACGCTACGTCTTTGAGAGCGCGGGCTAAGGTAATGTGAATACCTACACACGGTACTGGAAGAGCGCCTTAACATCTACAGTGGGTCTGCACCTCAGATCAAGGGAGATTTGCTATCTTTTGATTTTACTAGCGTACCCGCGGTCGCCACTTTTCACACATTTGTATTTGCACACAATCTTTATTATAATCTCAATACCGCACACAGAGACACAAAAGTCGACGTGATTTGCTGCAAACACAATTAAACCATTGTTTCTGTTAACTCACACAAATTCACTTCTCCAATTTACGGCCGGTGACAGCGGCGGTACCACGCGTTGTTATTACATTGTGACGCACGGATCCATTGCGCCATCGAGCAGACCGATTCATTTAATGATTCTTACTTATCAAGCAATGTATTGTATTAGTACATTATTAATGAAATTGTCACTTCATTCATAACGTTAATAATTAATTTATATTTTTGTGGTTTTAAATAATAAATGTGTATGTATTGTAATACTTAGGCATGAAATGAGATTCCATCTTTCACGTAGTTCACTTTTCTGCTTGTATTTTTGAAAATAACCACTGAAAAACTCGGCATTTTGGCAAAAATCGAGAGATTGTGACGCGAGCGCGTAGTTACTGTAGTCTGTATCAAGTGCATTTTAAGCCAGACGCGTTCACCTGTGCCGAGGCGCTATAACAAATCTCCCTTGTTTGATGTGATCTGAAGTCTACACATCAGTTGTCATCTGTACATGTGCTATAGATGCCACGAATATTGATTTTTCTAATCTATACTATAATATTATAAAGCTGAAGAGTTTGTTTGTTTGTTTGTTTGAACGCGCTAATCTCTGGAACTACTGGTCCGATCTTTCAGTGTTGGGTAGTCCATTTATCGAGGATGGCTATAGGCTGTTTTTTTTTTTAAAATTAGGGATCCGTAATAAAATTGCTATTTTGTAACAAGGTGTAAAATTGAAAACCTATTTTTGCGTGCGCTGCAAAAACTATTGACAATAGAACAAAATGATGTACTACGGGTTTGTAGATCCCATTAAGACCTACAAAAAAGTCCGCGAGAACATATATCTAGCTATCATGGTTTAATCACAATAACCGATTTTGTGTTCAAAATAATTATTAAATCGTCTGAAGAAAAAACTACGTTAAATATGTATCGTAATATTAAATCTTTATCAAAATTAAGCATTATGTTATCAAGAATATTTATGTAGAAGTAAAATACATTTTGTTTCATCTCAATCGGATATTTCGTTTAAAAGTTATCACGTGTGTAAGATGTTAAGAGTTAGTACCTATTAATGAGTTATGGGCCATAGAGTTTTTATCAACATAAAATCCTGTAATAATCTTTTTCGAAATATATTTGTTGATGATTGTAAGTATAAGATCTTTGAAGAGTATCCTATCCTACTAATATTATAAATGTAAAAGTGTGTATGTGTGTTTGTTACTCCTTCACGCTAAAACTACTGAACCAATTGCAATGAAATTCGGTATGTAGATAGCTAGAGGCCTGGATTAACATATAGGTTACTTTTTATCCCGATATTCCCACGGGATCGGGACTTACGCGGGTGAAACCGCGGGGCGCAGCTAGTAATTATTATTCGGCTAGGCTTTTGGCCGATTAATTATTCGTACAGCAAAGACCATTCCCTTGAGAGACGACAAACAGTTGCCTGGGTCTGTCTTTCCTCACGTGTACAATATTGTGTGCCTTCAAGTAGCGAGTGAACAGGTATCGTCTAGACACCGCGTGGTGTCTCAGACCATCAGCTTCCATCAGGCAGGTGTGATAGTGATTAGCTTACTTATCATTTGTAAGAAAATATTCTAAACTATGCCGGCGAAATAGCGAATTATTCCGATCTGTCGCAGTACGTTGTCCCATTAAAGGGACAGATCGAACAAAAAAGATTGATTTGTCCGTTATTAGCAGCGAGGGGATAGATCGAACTTTTTTTGTTAGAGCGCATACAAAATAAATTCACGCGATATTTTTATCTTAAACTAGCTGCGCCCCGCGGTTTCACCTGCGTAATCAGTTTCTGCGCAACTTTCTTAATATTTTCTTTCATAAAAACCTTCTCTTGACAATATCAAAGACAACAAAAAAAGAATTGGCCAAATTGGTCCAGGCGTTGTTGAGTTATGCGCTTACCAACACATTTTGCGATTCATTTTGATATTATAGATGGCTTCTATCCTTTTTACCCCCTAATTTACCATACCCTGTTAGTGCTCGGAATGGTCGGCTATAACGAGCTAGAGGCGAGGCGAAACTTTGCTTTGGCTCATATAGTTTTTAAATTAATTAGGGGTCAGGCATATAATGCAAATATCCTAGCGAATATAACATTGGTAGTACCATAACAGATTACTTCAATTTCAAGGCTTATTGTTGTATTAGTATATATTATTATGTATATATATCGTATGATCGTGTGTAAGTTATCATTGATTGTACATAGAACTACACTATCGCATTGGGTTATCCTGTAAATATAGTTATATAGATTGTAATAAGTAAATAAATAAAATAGTACATTGTTACCCTAGGGGTGAAAGTCACTCATTGAGTCCCGAGACGGAGTCTGGCGCCCGAGCGTAGCAAGGGCGCTAATAGTTCGAGGGATTTAATGAGTCTTTTACCCGAGGTAAACACTGTGCTTTTCATTACGAATCCTACTAATATTATAAATGTGAAAGTTTGTGTGTGCGTGTGTGTGTTTGTTACTCCTTCACGCTAAAACTACTGAACCGATTGCAATGAAATTCGGTATGTAGATAGCTTGAGGTCTGGTAATACATAAAATTCTTCATTATAACGAGAATGAATGAGAGACTCCATACTCCAAACTACCTCTGGCAGTATGCATGAGCCGTGTGAAGCCATAATCTTTATTCTTTGGTGTTACCTAAAGCAAGGAGGTCAGGTTTTTGAAGTTCCTAATGCGTAATTATACTGATACTGGCTACAAGCAAATTGCACAAGCCGCGCGAAGCCATAATTCGACATGACAGCTGTCAGTGGAAGCGATTTTCCCTAGGGCTGAAAGTTTTTCTTTCTACACGCTCTTCAGGCATCTTTAGACCTACTTTCGGAGTATGAGTAATGAAAAAATACTTTTTTGTTTGATCTGTACTGCAGCACTGGGACAGATCGGAATAAATCGAAATAGCGGGCATAAGACCCCCGTTCATTGGCCGTTTATTAGGGGCTCTGTGAATCACGAGCGTATCTATCTCCTAAGAAAGCGTGTTACATCTTATTAGACCGCATCGTCACTTACCATCGTGTAAGATAGTGGTCAAACGCTCACATATTTATTATAAGAAAAGCTAGTCATACCTCCCTATATAATATAAAACTAGCTTGTACCCGCGACTTTGTCCGCGTAGAAGTCGTAAGAATGTTTACTCAAAATTCCAAGTAAATTGGACCAAGGCATCACGTTGTCACTATACAAACTTTGCCCCCCTTTTTCACCCCCTATGGGGTTGAATTTCGGAAAATTCTTAACGGATGTCTACGTCATACAAAGAACCCGCCTCGAAGTTTCAAGTCTTTACGCATAAATTGTGCAGTAAGGCGTACTATGGTACTTTGTCTTACATTAATGATAACAACCCATGGACGTGACTTTAGTTGCTTCATTTCAAATAATACCATCAAATATTTGTAATTTTGACCTTTGTGAGCGTGATCACATGAAAAATAACCCCATGAGTTTCTTGTGCCTTCTTCTCATTGGTGGGCGCGTACCGAAAGCACACATCCTAACTTAGTTTTTAAGACGTGTCTATGTGATCTTTGTACAAATGTATTAAGCATTCAAAGGAATAAAGAATTTTGCCTTTTCGATATTTCATCGGGATCGGGAGTTACTTCATAAATAAACTTACCTAGTATCAAGGCATCGCCTGGCTCCCCTGTGCTCTGATACTGCCGGTCCTCGCCAGCCGCTTCCCAATCGTCTGGACGTGGAACCCGATCTTCTGCAGCGCCTCGTGGTCGAGGATCTTCCGGCCGTCGAAGATGTACGCCGGCTTCATCATTACTTCGTAGATTTTCTGTTAAAGTTTACCAAGAATTTAAGAATTTTCACACGGCTATATTATGCATGTATTATACATATAAACCTTCTTCGTGAATCACTTTATCTATTAAATTAAAAAACCGCATACCCGTTGCGTAGTTTTAAAGATCTATAGGGACACTAGCTTTTGCCCGCGACTTAGAATCACGTTGATACAAATTTTCCCCCCCTTTTTACAACCTTAGGGGTTGAATTTCCCTGTGTTTGGCAGTCCGGCATGGTGACCGTTGTGCCAACTTGGTCATCAAAAACCTACTATGTACTTCTCTATTGTAAATACATACATATTAACAGAAACAGATATATTTCTGGTCTTTAATCTATACACATAAAATTCTTTGTGTTTGAATGACTGACTGACTGACGGATCAACGCACAGCCTAAACCGCTGATCGTAGAGACCTGAAACTTGGAGGGTGTGTTCTTTGTATGACGTAGGCACCCGATAAGAAAGGATTTTCCGAAATTCTACCCCTCAGGGGCGAAAAAGGAGGGCAAAGTTTGTATGGGTCAAAGAGATTCCTTGATCGACTTCTACGCGGACGAAGTGGCGGGGAAAATCTAGTCTCACTATAAATATTGCTCACCTTAAAATTAAGTTCTTTAAACTCATCCCATTCAGTGCAAAGTATGATAGCATGAACTCCAGTCACAGCCGAATATGCTGTATTATGGATTTCTACATTTTTCCGCACGGATGCCTGCTCCGATACCACATAAGTATTTGTTAGCTCATAGAATATCTGTTCAGTTTCTACTTTAGGATCATATATGTGCAATTTTGCTCCTTCATCGATCAAAGTCTTCGAAACATGAATCGCAGGAGACTCCCGGGTGTCCCCAGTGTTCTTCTTAAATGAAAACCCGAGGATGGCTATATTCTTGTCCGTTACAGTGTTGAATAATGATTCGATAACTTTACGAGTGAATCGGCTTTTCTGATAGTCGTTAAGGCTTACGACTTGCTGCCAATATGCTGCTACTTCAGGTAGATTGAGACATTCACATAAATAGATTAAATTGAGGATGTCTTTTTGGAAGCAACTGCCTCCGAAACCGATTGATGCTTCCAGGAATTTGGGGCCGATTCGCGAGTCGAGACCGACAGCTCGAGCTACCTCCGACACATCTGCACCTGTTACTTCGCAGACTGCTGATAGGGAGTTGATGCTGGAGATTCTCTGAGCTAGGAATGCATTTGCGGCAAGCTTAGACAACTCGGAGCTCCATGTATTGGTTGTTATTATGTTTTTCGCTGGGATCCAGTGCTCGTACACCCAGCACAGTTCCTGTATAGCTTTCTGGCCTTCTGTAGTTTCTTCGCCGCCGATGAGGACTCGGTCAGCTTCGACCAAGTCTACAATGGCCGTTCCTTCAGCCAAAAACTCTGGGTTGGATAAAATTTGATACTCGACACCTGGTTTTGTGTTCGCTCTTAGTATTTTCATTATGATTTCAGCAGCTTTGACCGGTACGGTACTCTTTTCAACGACAATTTTGTTACTTGTAGCGAGGTCTGCAATCATTCGGGCGGCACTTTCTATGTACTTCAAGTCAGCGGCACGGCCTTTGCCGTTACCGAAGGTTTTAGTAGGCGTATTCACTGATATGAAGATCAAATCGGCTTCCTGGATGCTTTTAGCGATATCAGTGGAAAAAAAAAGATTTTTACCTCGACATTGTTTGACCACATCGTCCAAGCCGGGCTCGTAGATCGGCAATTTATCCGAATTCCACTGGTTTATCCTGTCTATGCTTTTATCGCAGACAGTAACAGTAATATTTGGGCATTTCAGAGCGATCACACTGCAAGTCGGACCTCCAACGTAACCAGCTCCCAAACAGCAAATTCTTTCAATTACCATTGTGAAACACGGAAGTTTTACGCTAAACACGTTTATCCACGATCACAACACTTTCTTACTAAAAATTAAAGCTTATATCTAGCGTAAATTGAGATAAACTTTATATGTACTTCGCGAGTTACGAAATTCCGTAGAATTCAGCGGAAGTAAATTTTTTTTTCAGCAGTGCCGCAGCCGTGGCACATGTGTCGATACAACCAACCCTGGGGGCTTATAACGGGCCGCGGGCAGATGAGATGGATTTTTATAGTGAAAATGCAAGCCCCCAGTTGCATACGATCACCTCACGCATGAAGTCATTGACATTTGGCAAATAGTGATGAGTGAGGTGTCGTCGGTCCATCCAGTCCTAGCTATATGGTCGAAGATTCAGTCCAGGCAAATTATAATTTGAAAGGTTTTTTATCTTTTGTCTTTACACGATTCCAATATTGTAGATTCTTGACTTTTTCAGCTACAAATGTTTGGGTTGTAATTTTGTCAATATACAGTGAATAGAATAATAAGTATTTTAGAAGCAGAATCACTTAGAACTTATGGACTTCTAGTCTTGAGCGAAACTCAGTCTAATAAAAAGGCCTGCGAAAACAAAAAGACAGTGAACATCACTACTGTCAATTTGACATTTTATTGGGGTCGGCCGTTTACGAAGCTAGTATTAATTTTCACTTGACTGGATATTCTATTAAAATAAGTACGAAAATAAACAAAGCAACTTTAAATTAAAATAAAATGATAGAGACAGCTGCCATTTTTGAGCAGGTTTAAACTTGAGGTTAAAAAGAGTGAAAATGACACTTTTGACAGAACATAATCAAAACATACTTCGTAAACTGTTCAAAACAAATAAAAAACGAATCGTTCTACGAGAAAATCAATATTTCATTATATAAAATTCATGATTTTTCAGTGAAAAATTATTAAAATGCGCGCCTGTAGAACGTGTCTAACTAAAAAAGATCTAAACCCATTATTCGGAGATCTCAGTGCAGTGAGGTTTACAAGCAAACAGCTGTATTTAGCTACTGGCGTTTCAGTAAGTTTTCCTTAAAACATCGCTATTTGTGATTTATTTTGCATAATAAGTGAATTAATAGATGACCCTACATGTTGCTTAATCGATCAACTGTGTCAATAGATGGCGCTGCTTGGAAGTGAAGTACAATTTTTATTTTCATTAACTTTTTGTTTCCTAGTTTTACCCAGTAAGTACTCAGTTACCAGATTTTGTAGCTTCCAAAAAATCTCTTCAATTATTTGTTATGTAAGTACAACACAGAAGGAACCTCTGTCCAAATTTCACGTTTGTAGACCAAAGAATTATCGCACCCGCATAGTAAACAGTCGCAAGTTCAAAACCCGCTTCCGAAAATATTTCCAGAAATACCTAGTGCTGGCTCACATAATACTTGGTTAGCTCGAAGTTGTGCTGGGACACAACGAAACAGGTCAAGTTTCATGTAGCCACTTGCAACAGGGTGCATTTTTTTCTAAATGAAATATATCAGAAAAATAAGATGGGGTGCCACAACAGGCACTCTGCACTCTGGTATAGTTTATGCTTCGAATAACCACTATATTTATGACTACCTTCCTATAAAGTGCTGGCTCAAATAATACTAATAAATACGTTTTTTTTGTTTTTGTATAATTAAAATATCCAAGAAAATAAGAAGGCAAGTCAAAATACTTATGTAAATTCTATGTTTTTCAGATTCGACCAAATGACAACCTCCCACAAGTAGCTTGCAAAACCTGCATTAAACAAATAAAAAAATCATTAGACTTCCGTTACATAAGTAGCAAAACTAATGTATATTTACGAAAAATACTTAAAAATGTAAAAATGAAATCAGAATTAATTGATAATACAACTTGGACCGATGATGAAAATGCAGACAGATATTTTGAAAGTTCTGAAATGAATAAATTATTTGCGGAAGTCAAAATTAAAGAAGACTTTTTACAAGATTGTGACATTGATAATAATGAAATTGATAACAGTCAATTCGATAATAGTTTTATCTATCTTGATAATAAACAAGACAATAGTCACTTTGATTATCAAACAAATTATGATAGAAATGATAAGAGTCAAGCTGATAATGAGAACAAATGTGTTGACAGTGAAGAAAGCGATAATAATACTTTTGATAATTATCAAAATTGTAAAAGTCAATCTGATAATCATAACAGTCAACTCGATAAACATCATAACATTGATAATAAACAATTATCTAACAATAAAGAACACATCACCAGAGCAAAAAGACAAAAAACAAAACAAATTACTAGAAAAATAAACAAAAACATGAGAAAGACACAAAATTATAAACCAAATAGTGATGTTGATTTATCAAAGAGAATTGATATTAAAATTGAAGATTTTGAAATTGACAGTGAAAATAGTGAAATCTATACTTATAATAATGGAAGAGAGGACAAAAAGCCTGGAAGCAATCAAATGCCGGATGAATTCAAAACAAAAAAAGTTAACATAAGTAGGCAAAAGCGTGAGGTATGTTAAGTTTATATTATTATAACTCCCGATCCCATGGGAATATCGGGATAAAAGTAGCCTATAATCGGCGAACAAACAAAAAAAATACGAGACGAATTGAGAACCTCCTCCTTTTTTGAAATCGGTTAAAAATTACGGGACGTGGTTCAAGCTTTCAGTGGCTTCACGAAATTCAGCCTGTATATTTTTCTTTTGTAGATACATAGGTACTTAAACATCTAGAATATATTTCAATTTTTCGTTATCTTGTTGAATAAATTAATTATTATTCTACTTGTTCTCTAAATGTATTCGACCGACTCTTAAAATTTTATCATTTCGAAATTTCAACATTTATTTTCGGAATTAGACTGTTGTTTCAGTATTTTAAAACTCGCAAATTCTATTTAAATAAAACAGAAAATTATTCATCAAAAAATATCTGAAACTACGCGAGCTAGGAGTCTGAAAGTTCGCATGGGGGTTATTTTTAGGACGTAGGGGAGCACTGAGAAAGGATTTTTAGAAAGCTCCTTTAAACACTATTTTTAGCAATGTGAACCTAAAGTACTAAGGGGCATGGTCATGACAGTTATAAGTTTTATGCTACAAAAATGAATACTGACACTAGACACGCAAATATTTTTATTGCATAAAACCTATAACTGCCATGACCTGATGTTTTGTTTCTTTTTCTTTTTTAAATCTTAATTTCTATGATAATTAGAAAATGAAAAAAACCAAGACATAGGGGCATAGTCATGGCAGTTATAAGTTTTATACTACAAAAATATTTGATCTAGTGTCATTATCCAGGGAGGAAATAGTCGACTACGTTTGTATGGAGAGAGCGCCTGGTACCCTTTTCTCTTAAGCCTTTACCCCCTTATTTCCAAAACGAGGTTTAGGGATAGTCCGAGATGTGGATTTAAACCTTAGATTTAGACACAGATTTACTCGTGAACCACTATCCTTAAACCTCGTTTTGGAAATAAGGGGGTATAGGTTTAAGAGGAAAGGGTACCGGGGGCTCTCTCCATACAAACGTAGTCGACTATGTACTCCCTGGATAATGACACTAGATCAAATATTTTTGTAGCATAAAACTTATGACTGCTATGACTATGCCCCTATGTCTTGGTTTTTAAATTTTCTAATTATCATAGAAATTAAGATTTAAAAAACAAAACATATCAGGTCATGGCAGTTATAGGTTTTATGCAATTAATATATTTGCTCTAGTGTCAGTATTCATTTTTGTAGCATAAAACTTATAACTGCCATGACCATGCCCCTTAGTACTTTAGGTTCACATTGTTAAAAATAGCGTTTAAAGGAGCTCATTACCTTTCTCAGTGCTCCTCTACGTCCTAAAAGGAACCCCCATGCGAACTTTCAGACTCGCAGCTCGCTTAGTTTCAGATATTTATTGATGAGTAATTTTCTGTTTTAATTAAATATAATTTGCTAGTTTTAAAATACTGAAAAACAAAATTCTAATTCCGATAATAAATGTTGAAATTTCGAAATGATAAAATTCAATGAGTCGGTCGAATACATTTAGAGAAAGTAGAATAATAATTAATTTATTCAACAAGATAAAGAAAAAATTAAACTGGATGTTTCCCGTATTTCAGGCATAATTTTTATTTTTATTTACGTCCCGCCGCGCCGGGACAAAGTCTGTCCCGTATTTCAACCTTGAATGAAATAATTGAGAACCTCCTCCTCTTTTTGAAGTCCGCGAGTTCACCCGCGTAACTCCCAATCCCGTGGGAATATCGGGATTAAAGTAGCCTATAACACTCCCAATGAATCAATGTATCCTCATACCAAGTTTAATCAAAATCGTTCCAGTAATTTCGGAACTTATTCGTTACAAAAAAATCTATACATATAAAATCCTTTGGTCTGAATGACTGACTGATGGATCAACGCACACTGCACAGCCTAAACCGCTTAACCTAGAGACCTGAAACTTGGAGGGTGTGTTCTTTGTATGACGTAGGCATCCGATAAGATTTTCCGAAATTCTACCGCTAAGGGGGTGAAAAAAGGGGGGGGGGGGCAAAGTTTGTATGGGACAACGTGATTCCTTGGTCCAATCTACTTCAAATTTTGCATAAATATTCTTTAACAGAGTTGATGGAACACGTGTTTCATATTTTATCGAAATTCATCCCTTCACAGGGTATCAAAGTTTGTATGTGACAACATGATTCCTTGACCCATTTTTGACTCCTACGTGAACGAAGTCGCGGGCAAAAGCTACTCCTCTAATATTTATTTGATATTTCAGCAGAAACGCAACAATTTAATGTCGCTAGCTATAACACCATACCCATCTGAGGGCCCTATACAATGTCGGATCTGCAAGGAACAGCTCAAAGTCACCAGTTTCGTGATGCACGCTAAGAGACATTTTGCACCGGAGTTCACTTGTGAAGTAAGTGGAATTTCTTTTATTGATTAAGCAAAATATCGTGACGTAACGCGGCTTACGAGTTTTGGCGGGAACGAGTTAACAACGCATGTCGTGCTACAGTTTTATTTTCATGAAACTTAGTTGTAACCCGAGTTGAATTGTATAATTCTGGTGGAATGTTATTCAATTTAGTTCTGTGAAAGTGCACAAGTGTAGTGAAAGTTAAAATCAGTGTCAAACATGAAGTTTTCTCGTTGCCTCCAAATCTCCTATTAAGGTTATGGTATACTAGCCACTGCTTTACTATAGCCCCTGACTTGACGGACTATGACGACTTTGACTGCTTTGAAACACTTTAGGCCCGATTTATGAAAAATTGGGTCATAATTTGATGCAAAAATATGGGACACTGTTTTGTGAATGCAGGTTTCCCATCAGTTTATTAGAGGTTATCACGTCAAAAATATTGGTACCTACCATAAAAGCTAAAGCAGTTCTTTTCCCATCCAAAGGTTGCCTGGAAGACATCGTTTTCAGCGATAAGGCCGCCCATTTGTGCAAGTTGTACTTTATAGCTATTACTTTGCTTTGTATATCGTGTTCTATGTTCCTTACTGTGTTGTACAAATAAAGTTAACTAGTCTCTACCTATCTAGTCTCTATCTACCTATCAAGTCTCTATCTATCTATCTAGTCTATATCTATCTATCTAGTCTCTATCTATCTGTCTAGTCTCTATCTACCTATCTATCTAGTCTTTATCTATCTATCTAGTCTATATCTATCTAGTCTATATCTATCTATCTAGTCTCTATCTACCTATCAAGTCTCTATCTACCTATCTATCTAGTCTATATCTATCTATCTAGTCTCTATCTATCTATCTAGTCTCTATCTACCTATCAAGTCTCTATCTACCTATCTATCTAGTCTATACCTATCTATCTAGTCTATACCTATCTATCTAGTCTATATCTATCTATCTAGTCTCTATCTATCTATCTAGTCTCTATCTACCTATCAAGTCTCTATCTACCTATCTATCTAGTCTATACCTATCTATCTAGTCTATATCTATCTATCTAGTCTATATCTATCTATCTAGTCTCTATCTACCTATCTATCTAGTCTATATCTATCTATCTAGTCTCTATCTACCTATCAAGTCTCTATCTACCTATCTATCTAGTCTATATCTATCTACCTATCTATCTAGTCTATATCTATCTACCTATCTATCTAGTCTATATCTATCTATCTAGTCTCTATCTACCTATCTAGTCTCTATCTACCTATCAAGTCTCTATCTATCTATCTAGTCTATATCTATCTATCTAGTCTCTATCTATCTGTCTAGTCTCTATCTACCTATCTATCTAGTCTATATCTATCTATCTAGTCTCTATCTACCTATCAAGTCTCTATCTACCTATCTAGTCTCTATCTATCTAATAGTTGTCTGACCGCCAGTGACCGCATAAAATATTTTTTCTCCCAATTTTGCCGCCCTCTTAATGTTGGCGCCCGGGGCGGTCCGCCCCTCCCCTCCCCCCTCGCCACGCTTCTGCCACTAGGGCAACACCTCCCTCTAAAACTATTCTAATATTGTTCCAGGAATGTGGTAAAATGTTTCGTTCACACGCGCACATGGTGTACCATCAACAGAGGATGCATGGCAGAGAGAAACGGCTCTCCTGTAATATATGCGATTTTAGAACTGTTGATAGATTAAAACTTAAGGTATGGTTTTATAAAAAAATCTCGCGCAACTCTTAAAGGGTATAATAATAATAATAATAAGCCCGCAGGGCACCTTGAGGCGAGGTGACGGGGAGTAACGACCCCGCGGTCCCGAGTTCTCCAGGGGGAAGTCACCGTTCCTCACCTCCGGCTTGCCTTAGTTGGTTGGTCAGAGTGAAACCTGATGAGGAAGCGGTCCCCCGCCTCTGGCTTGCCTTCACCGGCCGTCCAGAGTGGAGCCACTATAGCAGAAATGCTCGAAGGATGGATGCTGAACGTCAGTGATGAGTTGGCCCGCTCGCTTGGACTACCAGCGATGACTTAAATCCAGTGAGGCCTCTCCATCCTTCAGCCACTCACGTTCCTGTTGCCCCCTTGCTGTAATTTACTCGGCTAATTAGGGTGGCCCAGTCTGAGAGTTGGCGAGTCTCCGCCTGCCATTTTTACGTGTTTATTGAACATTGTTACGGCAGGTGCCATAGTATCCATAGTTCCCCAGTATCTAGTCCACTACCATCCCATCACAATAGCTCCAGTAGTTTTGTCCTGTAGATTATCAATAGTTTTATCCAAACCGGAGGTTGTCCTTGGTTGCACTTTATAGTGTAGACAGGGATAATCGCCGGTTTAGAATCCACCCCATTGCTTGCTATTATACTTGTTATTGTAAAGGGCCTCTACGTGTTGGCTTCGGCTCCACGCACGCCTTCCAAAGGTCCGGGACTCCATAGCCCCGTGATACAGGACGTATAACAGACATAATAATAAATATTGCAGGACATTCCACACATCGCCATCTAGCCCCAAGCTAAGTAACTACACTTGTGTTATGGGTGCTAGACAACTCATATACTACTTATATACTTTTCTTTTGTAAATATTTACTTATAATATATAGAAACAACAAGACCGCAGACAAATATTTTAGCATAAATACATGTCTGAGGCGGGAATCGAATCCGCAACCCTGTGTTTGTCAGTCCGGCATGGTGACCATTGTGCCAACTGGGTCGTCAAATTATGTGAATAGGTTCCCGTTTTTACCCTTTCGATACGGAACCCTAAAACTGCATCTCATATGATACAAATAAAATATTTATTCTATTTTCTTTCCTCAGTAAGTATATAATTATTTTGCTTTTTTATTTATTTATCGTTTTATTGTGTGTATGTGGGAGCGTACGACGACGCACGACGGTAGCGGGTTTGGCCGGAAGACCAGCGCTGCAGCCAAGTTACGCTTGACTGTGGCTTACAGCTGAGGTCGACCCATTTGGGGCAGCACATGGCTGCTTAAATATTCTTAGGCTTAGTGTATAAATAAATAAATAAATATTACAGGACATTATCCACATCGCCATCTAGCCCCAAGCTAAGTAACTACACTTGTGTTATGTGTGCTAGATAACTCATATTACATAAATACTTTTCTTTTGTAAATATATACTTATAATACATAGAAACAACCAGACCACAGACAAATATCTAAGCATAAATACATGTCTGAGGCGGGAATCGAACCCGCAACCCTGTGTTTGGCAGTCCGGCATGGTAACCATTGTGCTAACTGGGTTGTATGTTAAATGTTTTTCTTTCTTTATTTCTCCAACCTATCCGCTCTGCTAAAACCCTACCCATTTTCAAGAGTATGGTAACTGAACATTACTTTCGCTCTATTGTTACATAACTCTTGCCTCCTATTTCTTTTTGGAGTTTACTCCTTAAGAATCGATTTTCATATATAAGGCGCCCGGTATGAGAAAAATCCGAGGGGTAAAACCTACTAACAAGTAACGAAAATCGTGTCACGTTTTTGGTGCGCACCTTTAGTGCGCAACTTTCTAATTTGGCTGTGAGTGTATTGCGTATGGTTAGACACTCGTACTTAAGGAGTAAACTCCAGTCGTGCGTCGGAGCTGACACACCACTTTTTCTGTTATATTTGTATTTTTGTTTCTTCTCTTAGAAATGCTTGTATAGTTTTATTATATTACTAGCTGTGCCCCGCGGTTTCACCTGCGTAAGTCCCGATCCCGTGGGAATATCGAAAAAAAATATCCTATGTCCGTCTTATGATTGTAAGCTACCTCCCAACCAATTTTCAGTCAAATCGGTTTAGCCGTTCCCGAGTTATAAATGGTGTAACTAACACGACTTTCTTTTATATATATAGATATTTTTATCATATATAAGGCGCCCGGTATAAGAAAAATCCGAGGGTCCGGAGGGAGAATCCTATTTTTTGTATTATATACATATTTGTTAATTTATTTTCATTATGAATAGTTTTGCTAAATATTATTATGTGTATGTTATGATATCTATGTTTAATTATTTAGTTTATATCTTTTTTACGTAGGTATTTATTATTATATATGTGTTCCTTACACCAAACGACCTACCAGTTAAGCTAAACAGACCCCTCTCCATCCTAAGGTTGCCTGGAAGAAATCGCTTTAAGCGATAAGGTCGCCTGTTTGTACAATTTCGTAGCTTTCTCATACTTTTTGTTATTTTCAATGTTTTGTGTGTTGTACAAATAAAGTGTTTATCTATCTATCTATCTTCCTTTCATCTCGAAAATGTTACAGAACCACGAGCGCGGCCACAGCGGTGAGAGACCGTATGTATGCGACGAATGTGGATCCTCATTCCGTATGAGAACCAATATTGTACAGCATATGAGGACCCATTTCGGTGTTAGAAATATACAGGTAAATAAGTATAGATTATTATTATTTTGACGACCCAGTTATCACAATGGTCACCATGCCGGACTGCCAAACACAGGGTTGCGGGTTCGATTCCCGCCTCAGACATGTATTTATGCTTAGATATTTGTATGTGGTCTGGTTGTTTCTATGTATTATAAGTATTTATTTACAAAAAAGAAAAAGTATATAAGTAGTATATGAGTTGTCTAGCACCCATAACACAAGTGTAGTTACTTAGCTTGGGGCTAGATGGCGATGTGTGGAATGTCCTGCAATATTTATTTATTTAAGCGCGAGTCGGACTCTCGCAGGAAGGGTTCCGTACCATTATATTCTGTTTTTAGTATTTGTTGTTATAGCGGCAACAGAAATACATCATCTGTGATCATTTCAACTGTCTAGCTATCACGGTTCATGAGATACAGCCTGGTGACAGACAGACGGAGAGTGAAGTCTTATTAATTGATAATAGTACATTACGATATAAGTGTGGTAAATTGATCGAGCGTGCGTGTTAAAGAAGCCAAGATGCAAAGATCAATTCCACACGTATATCGTACGACGTTTTTTTATCACAGTTGCGAATAAAAGAAACGACTTGAAAAGAAAACAAAATAATTGTGATAAAAGTCTATGTTCACATTTTTTTAAGGCACTATTTTTTTTGTTAATTATGCTCCGGAAAGGCCAAGCTAAAGACTTTTAACCTATACAGCCTCGTCTGACATACAATATTTGTTAGGGTTTTTTCTATTTGTTTTTGCGTCGGGGGTTAAGAACAAAATACAATGGTACGGAAAAACAATATATTTAAGTAAAAAAAAAAACAAAAAATAAACAACTCAATTTTTAATCGTTTTCTAAGTCGTTATCACGTAAAATTTTCGTTCGTAAACCGACTTTAGAGACAACCATTTTTGCTAGCTAAAAACACTTTGGTACCTACCTTTTTATACATCAAAACAGTATGTAATTAGCAGTAAGATACGTATTTAACTTATCGGGATAACTTTACAGCACTAGGTTGGCAATATAAAACGCACGCGTGCTTAATATGTTGGATTATGAGCCTAAAAGCCGTTGAATAAGATCCACTTTATAAGCAACTGTGATAAAAATAATATTTCAGGACATTCTACACATCTAGCCCTAAGCTAAGTAACTAGACTTGTGTTATGGGTGCTAGACAACTCATATACTACTTATATACTTTTCTTTTGAAAATATATACTTTTACTAGCTGCGCCCCTCGGTTTCACCCGCGTAAGTCCCGATCGTGTGTGGGAATATCTGGATAAAAAGTAGCCTATGTATTAATCCAGGTCTCTAGCTGTCAAGATACCGAGTTTCATCGCAATCGGCCTAGTAGTTTTGGCGTAAAGGAGTAACAAACATACACACACACAAACTTTCACATTTAGTAGGATAATAGTTATAAACAACCCGACCACAGACAAATACCTGAGCATAAATACATGTCTGAGGCGACAATCGAACCCGCAACCCTGTGTTTGGCAGTCCGGCATGGTGACCATTGTGCCAACTGGGTCCTCTTTAGTTTATTTTCTTGTTTTTCGTCACTAATATAAAGATTTTTAAAGATTATTTTAGAGGCATTTATTACCCGCAAGTACGGTCGGCTGCGTGATTGCAGAACCACCGTAGAGCTCCGAAACGGCTGTTATAAGAATGTTTTCAACACAAGCAAGATTCTAGACACCTGTTTAGTTGAAGTTTAAAGTCTTCTAACTAATCAATTATACAAACAAAAATTATTAGAATGAAAACATGCCAATAATAGTAATTTTAGAACTCTACTGGGGGCTGTAATTATGCAGCCGACTGTACCTTATATGTTTTTTTCAATGTTTCCATGTAACAAATTAAAATAAGGTCATCAAACTACTGGACCGTTTTCGATAGAAATCTAATCCTAACTTCCAAAATACGAAAGGTTGAATTGCTTGCTTGTACCCTCTTCACGGAAAAACGACTTGATCGATTTCGATGAAAATCGGCATAGTGATAGTTTAAAGGATTGAGAAGAACATAGGATATTTTTGATCCCGAAATTCCCACGGGATCGGGACTTACGCTAATTGGTGAAGCGATACGCTCCCATCTAAGTAGATTTTAGAACTTTAATGTTTAGGTAAACTTTTCACGCCTTGTTATTTTTTAATAGCAAATTTTCTGGCTATTCCGCTATCATATAGACACATAGATATAATTGTTTCTGCTTGATGTCTGTAACATTTCAAATAAGCGCGGGTTGCATTGAGCTTCGCGCCGATAGGCTACATTGGTCATTGAAGGTCCAATGAAGGCGGCTTGTGTGACCGTCGGCTCGCAGCGGATTGGTCGCCGCCGCAGCCATATTCTTCTTCCTTCGCTTCCTTTGAAAATCTCTGTGAGCACGCGCTCCAGTTTTTTCCTAGACTTTTCGCTGGTTTTTATGTGAAATATCGTACTGATTTGACTATAAACGCACCCTGGGTTGCCAAACAGTGATACACAGTGTTATTGTGACTGTTGTGAAGTATCAAAGACGTCGTCAGCATCTTCAAGCAAGGATCCCTTCGGCGGGCTCGATTGTCCAGTTGGTCAGAGGTACGTTGGCTTTTGTATACCTGTTGCTCTGTATGAATTTGTTGTCAGACATCAAGCAATTCCCAGATTCTAGTTACGAATTTCATATACTTATAAAAACTATTTTTTCAATAATCTTCCCGCTCCGCGACATACACTTACCCTCCATGGTAACGCTACTGGAGAGACTATTTACACGTCAATCCATAAGATGGTCCTTCTAAGCCTGATAAAAAATCAGCATCATAGATTTCTCGTAATTATTGGTGAAATTCTAACCTTAAAACGCATATTTTCGCTCCAAGATTCGCGTAATAGTTGGTGAATTCTTGTACTCTTATCCTACGCTAACTCAGATTTACGTAACTATAATTGGTAAATTCTGTAACCCCCGCTCGAGATCTATGTATTTATTGATAGATTCTCTGTCGTACTATGAGATTTACATTAATTAAAGTAAAAACTTCCACTTTAATAACTAAATAATTAACTTCAACGCACCTTGTCTTGTAAGATAAAACTACCTACATTTACGCTGATTGTAATATTACTTATTGCATTTTGCAATCATGGCGCACGAGAATGATTTGTCATTATTAAATACAAAGAAAGATTTAATATTTGAACGCGTGGATAGATTGTTCAATGTATCTAAGAACATTGTTTCGTTCGATGCATCTTCGCGAACGAACGAGAACTTTCTGGCTGAATCAGAAACGATAGACGAATTACGCGAGAAATTCGAAAGTATTGTTGACAAGATTAATAGGGTTCAATTGTTAATAAAACCTGACAGCACGCCACAATACGCTTGTCTAGATGCATTTGAGGATTTGTATTCACGTATAAAACGCACGCGAAATAGATTGATAGCTTCTTCGAACATTCCGAAGCCTCGTTCAGATGAGTCGAGTAACTTGAACAAGAACTTAGTGAACTTAGAACCATTAAGAATTCCTAGTTTTAATGGACGCCCCGAAAACTGGAATATATTTTACCAGTCATTTAAGGCCAATATTCACGAAAATAAACAGCTGACTGACTCGCAGCGTATGCAGTATTTAATTTCCAAGTTAACTGATGACGCATTAAAGTTCACAGCTGGCATTATTCCATCTGGGGAAACTTATTCATTGCTATGGGATAGTTTAGTTAAGAAATATCAAGACACGCGCGCATTAGCTACATTTTACTTGAATAATATACTTGACTTGAAAGCTAGCTCGCACAACGCAAACGCTCTCGATACCTTTGTAGGTGAATATTCCGCTTCGATATCTGCTATAAAAGAAGTAGGTATTCCTGATTTGGCTGATTTTATGTTTTTGCAATGCGCATTAAGGAAATTAGATTCGCAAACAATTCAAGCATTTGAACTTTCAGTGCGTAATATTGAAATACCTACTACTAAACAGCTGATCGACTTTATTCAAGATCAATCTAAAATTTTAGAACGTTCGAATCCATGTAATTCGACGTATGCAAATAAACCATCCGCTCGTTTTTCGAATAACAACCGCCGTCAAAATACGAAATCTTTTGTCGTGGGTAAAATGATCGAACCCGCACGCTCCGCCGCGAGTACCTACTTGCTTAATGACGCTTCGGTTAGCACGAGTTGTTGTCTCTGCGGAGATAGTAAACATAGGCATTTATATGAGTGCGCACAATTTAAAAATATGCGAGATTCTAAGACTCGATTTAATTTTATAAAGTCGAAACACGGTTGCGTTAACTGTCTAAGTACGTTGCACAGTTTACCTCAATGCAAAAGTAATTCTGTGTGTTTTTGTGGAAAGAGACATCATAAATTATTACATTTCGGTGATTTAGATAATAAAAATAATACACATTCGCACGCCGCGATAGTCAGCGTCACGCCGCAGTCGCCTGCGCCGTCTTCGCCACCCGCCGCGCGCCGTAACCCCGCTCCCGTGTCTTCGTCACTCGCTCCCGCTCCCGCGCCGCCTACCGCGACCGCGCTCGTTCAGCCCCCGCTTTCTTCCGCAACCGCTCCTTCCGCGCAGATCGACTCGTTGCATTTATCAGAGGTCGCTACGCACTCTCAGTCTTATGCCGCTAGTTATAAGGGAGATATTTTATTATCGACCGCGCAAGTGTACGCTCACCCTAAAGGAAGACCTGAGAATAAATCGATTATTAGGATTTTGATCGATAATGGCTCACAGAATCATTTAATAACAACAGAATGTTCCCGCAAATTAAATTTACCTATTATTCCGGTGACGAATTCTTTTGTCAAAGGAGTAGGGACGTCGTCTCGTCCGATAATAGGTCACGTTTGTTTAGACATTGAATCGCGCATTTATCCGCAACATAGATACACTATACACGCGTTAGTGGTCGAATGTATTACGGATCAATTACCGTCACACTTTATTGATAACGATAATAACATAAACGTTCGCAATCTTCCGCTTGCTGATTTAAAATGGAATATACCGGGAGATATAGATGTATTGTTAGGCGCTCAGCTGTTTCCATACATCTACTTAGGTGAAAGGGTCGATTGTGGTCCACGCGCACCTCCTGCTTTATCCACGGCTTTCGGATACGTATTTATGGGAAATTACCCGCGTAATGAAGTCGCGCCTACCGTCACGTCTTTTTCTGCGTTAGCGCTCAATGATTTAGTGCAGAAATTTTGGGAACTCGAAGAGGTACCTACGAAGCGTCTGTTATCACCTGACGAGACAGAGTGTGAGAACATTTTTGCATCTACTGTGACACGTGATGACGTAGGTCGCTATACGGTCGCTTTGCCGTTTTGTAGGGATCCTGCTGAACTTGGTTCATCGCATGCTTCTGCCTACCGCCGTTTTATGGCACTCGAACGGAAACTTAGACAAGCTCCCGCGCTACGCGAAAATTATAATAAAGTGATACAAGATTATTTGGACAACGGTTATCTCGCTCCCGTAGCTGAATCCGATTTATCCGATGACGGTTACTACATACCACATCACGCGGTGGTTCGTCCTGACAAGCCGATGCCTCGGATCGTTTTAGACGCGAGCGCGAAAACGCACACCGGGCTCTCGCTCAATGATGTATTGCACATCGGGCCCAACTTGCAAACAGATCTGTTTCTACTTTTATTGAATTTCAGATTGTTTCCCATCGCTATGAACGCTGATATAAAACAGCATTATTTACGTGTAGGTGTACCAATTGAACATCGTAAATACCTACGCATTTTATTTCGGTTCCACGAATCTGAAAATGTTCGCACCTTTTGTTTCACTCGCCAACCTTTCGGTTTAAAGTCAAGCGCATACGTCGCGATGAGAACTGTCAAACAGTTGGCTTCAGATGTGAGTTATCAGTATCCTGAAGCAGCGAAAGTTGCCGATACGTGTCTGTATATGGATGATTTGGTACATTCGGCGCCTAGTGGGCATGTTGCCTCGGAATTAGCCCGTGACTTAATACATTTATTTAAATCTGGTGACTTCGATTTAGTGAAATGGTCAAGCAATTCACATTCGCTTCTCGAATCTCTTCCAGATTCGCACCGCAAATCTCTCGAGTTTGACTTTGGCAGTGACGTTTCGAAGGTTTTAGGGATGTCATGGGAACCGTGTGAAGATAATTTCTTTTTCACCTCCGCCCAGTTAAATGAAAAATGTACAAAGAGAAATATACTCTCTATAGTTGCTCGTTTGTTCGACGTGCTAGGATTAGTCGCTCCTGTGATACTCTATGCCAAGTTGCTGATTAAAGAGCTATGGCTAAGCAAGAGTGATTGGGACGATCCCGCGCCGGAACACATACGCTCACGTTTTGCCGCACTAGTGCAGGAATTTCACTTGCTCGATACTCTACGTATTCCGCGACATGTAGGTGTCGAAGTAGGTTGCGAGTTGCGTCTTATCGCTTTTTGTGATGCTAGTATGAAAGGTTTAGGTTGTGTCGTTTACGCACACTGTACTTATCCGTCCGGTATCCAAACGCGTCTTCTGTGCGCTAAGTCAAAAGTCTCGCCGACTAAAATTACTACGCTCGCGCGCCTTGAGTTGTGCGCTATTCTACTCATGTCAAAATTAATAAATTCCGTACGAGAAACTTACGCAGCGCGTATTCCGATCGCCGGAATATACGCGTTTTCTGACTCGACGATAGCGCTATCGTGGATTCATTCTTCGCCACATCGTTGGTCGATCTTCGTCGGTAACCGCGTCGCTCAAGTTCAAGAGATCTTGGATCCTGAACATTTTTATCATGTGTCTGGAGCTACCAATCCAAGCGATTGTGTTTCTCGGGGTATGCTTCCGTCACAACTTTTAAACCACGATTTATGGTGGAACGGTCCTCTGTGGATCCGCTGCGCGCCAGAGAAATGGTTGATCAAACCGTTTTCACCCGCTAACTGCGCTGAGTTGCCCGAGCACAAGGCTAAAGTCATGACTGCCATAACTCACGCAGAACCACCATTGCTATGCTTATTGGCGCAACGTGTCTCTTCGTGGGAGAAGTTGCTGCGTATCATAGCATATATTTTAAAATTCGCTCGACCAAAATCTAATTTTGAGCCTCGTTCTGTAGCAGGGATTTTAGCTGCTGAGAAAGCGCTTCTTCTCGCAGTCCAGTCTGCACACTTCTCTGAAGACCTAAAGTTGATTAAGGCTAGTAAATTGCCTTCGAAGAAGCTACAGAGTCTCGCAATCTTTCTCGACCCTGATGGGATATTACGTATAGGTGGGAGACTTTCTGCCTCTATGCTTCCTTTCGAGGCTAAACACCCGGTTCTTCTCCCAAAACGCGACCATATTGTTGATTTAATCATACAACACTATCACGTTGTGAATTGTCACACTGGTCCTGGACTTCTCATGTCTATTATAAGACAACGCTACTGGATACTAGATGCCAGAACTGTGATTAGATCTAAGTTGCGTAGGTGTAATACTTGTTTCAGGACGAATCCTACACACCCGACTCCTATCATGGCCGACCTTCCTTCGTGTCGTGTTTTAGAAGCCAAACCGTTCAGTCACACTGGATTGGATTTTGCTGGACCGATACGCGTAACTCTTTCGCGCCGCAGAGGTCAACATGCTCAAAAGGCATATATTCTCCTCTTCGTATGTATGAGCACAAAGTGTCTACATATTGAATTGACCAGTAGTTTGACTACTGATAATTTTCTAGGAGCTTTCAAACGCTTTATTTCTCGCCGTGGTCCTGTCTCTTGTCTTTACTCGGATAATGGCACCACTTTCGTGGGTGCGAAAGCGCAGTTAGACGAGCTCTATAGTCTCCTGTCGAGCTCCAGTTTCAAGACTGCTTTGTCTAATGAACTGCTGTCTAGACGCATCGAGTGGAAGATGATTCCCCCAAGAGCCCCAAATTTCGGTGGACTATGGGAAGGAAATATAAAGAGCATGAAGACGCCCCTTTATAGAGTCATAGGAAGTCAGTTACTTTCCTTTGAAGAACTTCAAACGGTTCTGACGCAGATAGAGTCGATTCTAAACTCGCGCCCGCTCTGTTTAATGTCTTCAGATCCACACCCTGAAGTACTGACGCCCGCTCATTTTCTGATGTCTACTCCGCTGCAGTACTTACCAGCTACTGATCTGTCAGAGCAACGCATTGGTCTGTTAGATCGTAAGAACTTGTTAGATAGTATGGTCCAATCTTTTTGGAAGAAATGGCACCTAGAGTATCTGCATACGCTGCAAGTTAGGCAGAAGTGGGCTACTCCTGACAAACCGGTAGAAATCGGGACAGTGGTTCTCGTAGAACAAGAAAACGCGGCTCCATTGAACTGGCCGTTACGAATAATTACTGAGGTCTTTAAGGGTAAAGACAACGTCATACGAGTAGCTATGGTCAAAACTCGTACAGGTTTCTATAAACGCGCTGTTACTAAACTCTACCCGATACCAACGCAATAAATTTAACTTTAATACATAATTATTAGTTTAAGTTAGTCGCTAAAATATAAGTACATAGTTTAGTTTAATTAAATATCTCATACAACCCTTTTACAAAAATCGCTATCGCACTGATCAACCATAGAGTTTCCTCTTCGTTTTGAAAAATCTTCCGATCTTCCAAGGCGGGGTGCCATGGTGAAGCGATACGCTCCCATCTAAGTAGATTTTAGAACTTTAATGTTTAGGTAAACTTTTCACGCCTTGTTATTTTTTAATAGCAAATTTTCTGGCTATTCCGCTATCATATAGACACATAGATATAATTGTTTCTGCTTGATGTCTGTAACATTTCAAATAAGCGCGGGTTGCATTGAGCTTCGCGCCGATAGGCTACATTGGTCATTGAAGGTCCAATGAAGGCGGCTTGTGTGACCGTCGGCTCGCAGCGGATTGGTCGCCGCCGCAGCCATATTCTTCTTCCTTCGCTTCCTTTGAAAATCTCTGTGAGCACGCGCTCCAGTTTTTTCCTAGACTTTTCGCTGGTTTTTATGTGAAATATCGTACTGATTTGACTATAAACGCACCCTGGGTTGCCAAACAGTGATACACAGTGTTATTGTGACTGTTGTGAAGTATCAAAGACGTCGTCAGCATCTTCAAGCAAGGATCCCTTCGGCGGGCTCGATTGTCCAGTTGGTCAGAGGTACGTTGGCTTTTGTATACCTGTTGCTCTGTATGAATTTGTTGTCAGACATCAAGCAATTCCCAGATTCTAGTTACGAATTTCATATACTTATAAAAACTATTTTTTCAATAATCTTCCCGCTCCGCGACATACACTTACCCTCCATGGTAACGCTACTGGAGAGACTATTTACACGTCAATCCACTAATATTTGTATTTGTTTTCAGTGTGAATTATGTGCGAATCTATTCCGAAGTAAATCCGAACTTTCCAACCATAAGAATAAAGTTCATAATAAATTGATATATTTATGTTATTTGTGTCCACAAACGTAAGTATTACTGGAATATGGTTTTTAGGGTTCCGTAACCAAAGGTTAAAAACGGGATCCTACTATTAAGACTCCACTGTCCGTCTGTCTGTCACCAGGCTGTATCTCATGAACCGTGATAGATAATAGTACATTACGATATAAGTGTGGTAAATTGATCTTTGCATAGAGGCGGTTTATGACGCGCGAGCGGTAGCGAGCGTGTTATAGAAGCCAAGATGCAAATATCAATTCCACACGTATATCGTACGACGTTTTTTATCACAGTTGCGAATAAAAGAAAAGACTTGAAAAGAAAACAAAATAATAATTAACAAAATATTTGTGATAAGTCTATGTTTACATTTTTTTAAGGCAGATTTTTTTGTTAATTATGCTCCGGAAAGGCCAGGCTAAAGGCTTTTAACCTATACATCCTCGTCTGACATACAATATTTTTTAGGGTTTTTTCTATTTGTTTTGCGTCGGGGGTTAAGAACAAAATACAATGGTACGGAAAAACAATATATTTAAGTAAAGAAAAAACAAAAAATAAACAACTCAATTTTTAATCGTTTTCTAAGTCATTATCACGTAAAATTTTCGTTCGTAAACCGACTTTAGAGACAACCATTTTTGCTAGCTAAAAAACTCTTTGGTACCTACCTTTTCGGGATAACTTTACAGCACTAGTTAACAAATCTAAAACGCACGCGTGCATAATATGTTGGATTATGAGCCTAAAAGCCGTTGAATAAGATCCACTTTATGAACAACTGTGATAAAAATAAATATTGCAGGACATTCCACACATCGCCATCTAGCCCCAAGCTAAGTAACTACACTTGTGTTATGGGTGCTAGACAACTCATATACTACTTATATACTTTTCTTTTGTAAATATATACTTATAATACATAGAAACAACCAGACCACAGACAAGTATCTTAGCATTGTAAAGACGAGCAATCAAACACAAGATGGTTTTAACACTGATTTATTTTTCATCTACCTACTTTATAAAATCATAACATGACATCTTCCTTCTTTAAAATGAAAATAAAGAAAATATTAATTAATTTTACATGCTTTTCAAAACGTGCTTAATTAACACAACAACAAAATATATGTACCGAATTACACTTACATATTATGACAATGTATGTATGATAGGTAAGTGTTTGTAGGTTGATAGGTAGGTACATTGTTATTTATCTATGCAAAGTTATTAAAACATTTACAATTAAACGTTAACTTGCATATCACATTTTATTGAATAGCTTTTAATAAATTGATGATAAGGTAGCTTTTCTATTATTATTTTATTTACTTTTTATAAGTAGGTATATCCTTATCTAACATGCAAATACAATAAACAATGACTTATTATTTCGTGTAGTTTTTCATTAAATTAACATTTCATTTTGAGTAACAAAAATCCTTTACTATAAATCTTGAAGTTAAGTGAGATACGAGTTTGTTACAATTTTTTACGTTGTTATTTCTGTCAAGTTTATAGTAACTACCTACTACTTTTTTTTTTTTTTTTTCTAGGTAATTAATTGTTTAACTTATGTAACTTAAATAGGTTGTAACGTAAGTAGGTATAGGTGGGTAGCATAGGTTTTATGAACAACAATACAATCAATTCTAGGTATCTCGCCATTAATGGGCTCATAGGTATACTTATAGGTAAATACATGCAGGCAGGCGGTGGAGAGTTGACTTCATCACGGGTACATCCCGGACCGGTATCTATTCGTTGGTATCACCGTCCTGCCATAACGAGTAATATATAAATTAGATGGTAATGTAGTACTAGAAGGTAATGTACTACCCTGGTTATTATTTACATTAGGTTCGATATGGTCTAGATCAAAGTTATAATCTTCTGGAGAGGTATATGTCTGTGAAAGGTCCACCATAAGATATTTTCTGTTTCTCACCGTTATTTTTCCATTATACAATTTAATCCTATACGATCTGTTTCCTAAGCAGTCTACTATTACACCTGGAATCCAACGTTTTTTTATAAAATCATAAGCCCTGATTTTTTGTTTAACTTGTAATGGTTTTAAATTCTTATAGTTCTTATCATAATACTCTTTTTGCTTATATTGTCTTAGTACTAAGTTATTTCTAATATTCTCGTGAACTTTTGGTTTTAGTAAATTCAAGGGAGTTGGTAGTGCACTTCTCATTTTCCTACTCTGAAGTAATTCCGCTGGAGACGGTATGTCCGCAGATAATGGAGTGTTTAGGCATTCTAATAGCGCAAGTCGATAGTCAGAGTTGTCTTCAATTGATTTTTTAAGAATATTTTTAACGGTTTGTACTGTGCGTTCTATCTGTCCGTTCGACTGTGCGTAGTATGGTGATGACGTCACATGAGTAAAATTCCAATCTATTGCAAATTGTCTAAATTCGTAAGATGAAAATTGTGGGCCACAATCGGACATAACTATATTAGGGATTCCTTGATGGCAAAAAATATCCTTTAGGCAATTAATTATAGTGTTAGAAGTTGTACAATGTAATTTTGTTAGTTCAAAAAATTTGCTAAAATAATCTATTGTTAATAAATAATTTATTCCTTTTAATTGAAACAAATCTACTCCTATTTTTGTCCATGGCCTTTCTGGAATTTCGTGGCATTGTAGTTCTTCTTTTTGAATGCATTTTCGATACGTTAAGCAAATACTACAACTTTTAATCATATTTTCTATATCATTATTTATACCTGGCCAAAATATTAATTCTCTAGCTCTTAATTTACATTTTTCAATACCCATGTGCCCTATATGAACTTTCTTTAACATGTCTTTTCTCATTAATCGAGGTATAACTATTTTATCTGACTTCCAAATTAATCCATTGGAATAAGATAATTCATCCCTATAGTTCCAAAATGGCTTTATTATATCTAAAATCTCATTTTTATTACTAGGCCAGCCTTTCAAGATACATTTTTTTAATTCTATCATCTCTTGATCGCTCTCTATACTTTTTTGTATGTTTATAAACTGGGAATCCGTAAAATATTCGCATTTATTCTGTATATCATCGGTTAACATGCATACAACATCCATACTGCTATCTATACCGTTATGTTGCACCGAGACCGACTCATAGGCTCGTGATAATGTGTCTGCTATATATAACTGCGTACCTGGTTTGTATATTAACTGAAATGTGTAACGTTGTAATCTCAATAACATTCTTTGTAGACGAGAAGGTGCATCGACAATTGGTTTTTTGATGATGCTAATTAATGGTTTATGATCAGTTTCTATAATTATATCAGACCTTCCGTAAATATATGCGTAAAAGCGCTCACAAGCAAACACACATGCATACAACTCCTTCTCTATTTGTGCGTACCGCTGTTCTGTTTTTGTTAGCGCTTTCGAAGCGTAACACACTGGAAGACCCTTTTGCAATAAGCATGCTCCTAACCCAGTACTACTTGCATCTACCGATATAGTGATAGGCTCTTTCATACTATAATATTGGAGTACTGGACGCTTCGTTAAATCTGATCTTAAATTATTAAAACATTTAGTGTGCCTCTCATTCCAGTGCCATTCTACTTCTTTCTTAAGTAATTCTCTTAGAGGTAAAGTTTTATCTGACAAATTAGGTATAAACGAACCTACATATGTAATCAATCCTAAGAAACGCTCGACAGCTTTTTTATCTGTCGGCAAAGGCATGTTTGTTATAGCGGACAAGTGTGAATCATCAGGGCTTAACCCATCTTTTGTGATACGATGACCTAAATATTTTATTTCCTGCAATCCAAATTTACATTTACTTTTATTAAGTTTTAAATTTATTTTTCTACATCTTTCTAAAACTTTTCTCAAAATTTCATCATGTTTTTGCCTATTTGTCGCATATATCAAAATATCATCTATGTACATACAAACCCCTTCTATATCATCAAAAAACTCATACATTTTCCTGTGAAAAACTTCTGAAGCCGAACAAATACCGTACGGCATTCTTAAAAACTTATATCTACCGAATGGTGTATTAAATGTGCAATACTTACTGCTGTCTCCTAGCTTCACGTTCCAGAATCCTGAAGAAGCGTCCAAAGTGCTGAAATACCTGGCCCCTGATAACTTAGATACTATCTCATCGATCGTTGGTAGCCTAAAATACTCTCTCTTAATTGCCAGATTCAACTCTTTGGGATCTAAGCAAATACGTAAATCACCGTTAGGTTTTTTTACTACGGTGATACTACTCACCCAGTCAGACGGACCTTCGACTTTCGCTATTATACCTTGCGACTCCATTTCTGATAATTTGTTTTTAACATCATCCTTAATAGCGAAGGGTAACTTCCTGGGTGCATGTACCACAGGAAGAGCATCGTCATTTAATTGTATATTGTACTCGCCCGGTAAACAACCAATTCCTTGAAATACGTCATTAAATTCATCTATAAATTTTGGTACATCCTTATTAGATCCTTGCACAGACATAACCCTATTAATTAAATTCATTTCGACACAAGAATATCGACCTAGTATTGGTGTACTTTTGACATCTGCTATTTTAAATTCTAACAAATATAGTTTATTTTTATGATATACTTTTAGATTTATTTTACCTATAACTTTTATTTTATCGCCTGAGTAACCAGTTAATTTGGTACTAGTTTGTAATAAGCTATGCTCTGTTATACCCAAACTTTGTAAATAACGCAATGGTAATACATTTACATCCGCACCTGTATCTAATTTAAATGTTATTATGCACTTATTTATTTTTAAATTTACTGTCCAATCATTCAAATCCTTAATTAATGAATAAATTACCTGTTGCTGTTCCTCAGCATCTATTAAATAAACACCACATACTTTTGCAAAATGGTTCATTTTCGAGCATCGTAAACATGTTTTCCCGTAAGCTGGACATGCACCATACGCATGATAAGCGGCACACCTGCCGCACGCCGGAGCCGCACGCGGTATGGACGAGCCCGTCGCCCGCGCTGCATTCATCCCTCGCGTGAACGTGATGCCATCCCGTCGCACTGCACCTCCCCGCTCGCGCTGAATCATCGAACCGGTAGCGCCACCGCGCCCGCCGCCGCTGCCACCGCCGCGGCCTCGTACTATGCTCGTCGCTCCATAATAACTACCTCCACGTCTTGTGTTTAACGTTGATGTTTGACCCCTTCTTGTGTAGTTATTATTATATTTTTTAATCATCCATATCTCATCTTGTTCTTGACTTGTCTGCTGTTGATTCACCTCATGAATAACTCCAGTTTCTCGATTGATTTTCTCAGAATACATTCGTGACACAATTGCTGTCCGACAAATGTTAAGCGCTTTATCCAATGTCAAGTCATCTTCTCTCAGTAAACGCTCACGTATCGCAGCACTGATAACACCGCACACCAACTTATCTTTTATTAAATCGTCATTCAAACTGCCAAATTCACACGGCTGAGCCAGTTTCTTTAATTCGAATACATATTGATCTATAGACTCGTTTTGCTGTTGATTTCTTGTAAAAAATTTATGACGCTCCACTGTTAGATTTTTCTTCGTTTTAAAATGTTCGTCCAATTTTTTGTAAACACCCTCTAACGTTGTCTCTTTGTATTGTTCAAGTATTTCACGACACTGTTCACCTACTATGTGTAAAAATATGTTTAATTGTATTGTAGCTGCCTTTTGATTTAGTTCACATGCACTGTAATATATTTGGAAGCCGTTTTTCCATTTTAGCCAACTGTCACTTAGTTTCCCGGTTACTACGTCATCAGAGTTTTCATCGAACTTAAACGGTTCTGGAGGCGACAACAACGATTCCATGTTCGTTTCTTAATAGCACTATGTCTTATTTGTATTTTAAATAATAAACTCACGTTAATAACTGTATATTTTTAAATAATTCGGCTGCGCCATGTAAAGACGAGCAATCAAACACAAGATGGTTTTAACACTGATTTATTTTTCATCTACCTACTTTATAAAATCATAACATGACAAGCATAAATACATGTCTGAGGCGGGAATCGAACCCGCAACCCTGTGTTTGTCAGTCCGGCATGGTGACCATTGTGCCAATTGGGTCGTCCATACATAGATAGACAGTTGAAAGGGGTCCGGACAGTATGGGAGCTCGGCTTAGTGTTTATTTTTTTGCGCGGTGCATTTTGGAACCCATGCCAATCGATAGAGGGCATTACGGCGAACAAAAAATGCCTTCATATCAAACCTCTAAAGCGTCTCGGAAACGAGATAATTGTTGAAACACTGAACGCATCTAGTTTCTTTGATAATCCCGTTTCTGAGACGCTTTAGCCGAACATCTAAAGTTTAGATGTTCGGTGTGAAGGTACTATTATTTATCACAAGCTGCGCTCCGCGGTTTCACCCGCGTAACTCCCGATCCCGTGGGAATATCGGGATAAAAAGTAGCCTATAGCCTTCCTCGATAAATGGACTATCCAACACAAAAAGAATTTCTAAATTTGAACCAGTAGTTCCTGAGATTAGCGCGTTCAAACAAACTCTTCAGCTTTATAATATTAGTATAGATTTTTTTTTCTTTTATTATGGCTTCGCACGGTTTGTGCATTTAGCCAGTGTCAAGTTATATTTTGCATCAAATTATGACCCGATTTTTCATAAATCGGGTCTAAAGTGTTTCAAAACAGTCAAAGTCGTCATAGTCCGTCAAGTCAGGGGCTATAGTAAAGCGGTGGCAAGTTTACCATAACCTTAAAGGTGATTTGGAGGCAACGAGAAAACTTCATATTTGACACTGATTTTTACTTTCACTACACTTGTGCACTTTCACAGAACTAAATTGAATAACATTCCACCAGAATTATACAATTCAACTCGGGTTACAACTAAGTTTCATGATAATAAAACTGCAGCACGACATGTTGTTAACTCGTTCCCGCCAAAACTCTAGTATAGATTTTATTTTGATTTTTAATTTTATACTTAGTTTGTTTTTTAATTTGATTTAAGTATTTTGATTTTTCATTTAATAGATTGATGTTTGACATGTGACATTTTAATTTCAGTTTTTATTTATTATTTGATGTCCTTACCAATTCAAAATTCGAAAAATTGACATTATATTTATTGAATATTTAACTTTATTATTAATATTTAATAATTGAATTGTTTTTTTTTTTTAATTATTTGTTCGCCATAATACCCTCTAAAGATAGGTGTCAAAAAACCGCGGCATTTTAAATAAAATACCAGTTGTGTCTAAATATTTTTATTTTTTATTTTTTTATAATAAATTTTAATAAATTAATTATGTAATTAGTTTTATAGTAAATTTTAATTTATTTATTTTTAATTTAAAATAATTACTTTATTTTTATGCCGTTTTTTACAGATACAAAGGTAAAAGAGCAGTACGCAGACATTTGATGAATTTACACGGAGTGATTGAAGATCAAATTTTGAAAATCAAATGTATCAAAAGTAAAAAGTAAGTTTAAAAACCGATCAAGTCCGAGTCGGACTCGGGGTTCCGTACCATTATATTCTGTTTTTAGTATTTTTTGTTATAGCGGCAACAGAAATACATCATCTGTGATCATTTCAACTGTCTAGCTATCACGGTCCGTGAGATACAGCCTGGTGACAGACAGACGGACAGTGGAGTTAGTAATAGGGTCCCGTTTTTACCCTTTGGGCATGGAACCCTAAAAATCTAATTAGTATGTGATCCTCTTAACTAATGTATCACAGTTACTTTGCTCATAAAGTAGATCTTATTCAACCTCTTTTAGGCTCATAATCCAACGTATTACGTACGCGTGCGTTTTACATTACCTTGACGCCACTAGTGTGTTAAAAGTTATCCTGATAAGTTAAATTGGTATCTTACTGCTAATTACATGTTAGGCAGATGAAACATTCTTAATTTATCTGGGTTATACCGTTTTGATGTATAAAATAAAGTAGGTACAAAAAAAGAGGTTTTACTCCAGCAATAAAGGTTGTCTATAAAGTCGGTTTACAAACGATAATTTTACGTGATAACGTCTTAAAAATGATTAAAAATTTAGAGTTTTTTTTTCTTTACTTAAATATAGTTTTTTCCGTACCATCATTCTGTTTTAACCCCCGACAAATGGAAAAAACCCAAAAAAAATATTGTATGTCAGACGAGGCTGTATTGGTTAAAAGTCTTTTGGGAGTATAATTAACAAAAAATATTGCCTGAAAAAATTGTAAACATATCACCAAATATTTTGTTTTTTATTATTTTCTTTTATTTTCAAGTCTTTTCTTTTATTCGCAACTGTGATAAAATACGTCGTACGATACACGTGTGGAATTGATCTTTGCATAGAGGCGGTTTATGACGCGCGAGCGGTAGCGAGCGTGTTAAGAAGCCAAGATGCAAGATCAATTTACCACACTTATATCGTAATGTACTATAACTGCTAAGTTATACATTAGTCTTAGTAATAGGGTCCCATTTTACCCATTGGGTACGGAAATGTAAAAAACCGGCCAAGTGCGTGTCTGGCAACGGGTAATATAAGGTTCCGTAGAGATTACGATGAGACTCTTTTAAGATTAACTATTTCTTTTAATTTGCCATACTATGTTTATTTCTAGGAATTGATCTCTATCAGCAACACTGTTGATAAGTACAAAAATACATGATTGTTCTTATTTTTGAAAATAACAAGTTCGATTCCTGGCTAGGGTAATGATTTTTCCAAAAATCTGATAGTAATAATTAAATATTTCAGGACATTCCACACGTCGCCATCTAGCCCCAAGCTAAGTAACTACACTTGTGTTATGGGTGCTAGAGAACTCATATACTACTTATATGACGACCCAGTTGGCACAATGGTCACCATGCCGGCCTGCCAAACACAGGGTTGCTGTTACATTCCCGCCTCAGACATGTATTTATGCTTAGATATTTGTTTGTGGTCTGGTTGTTTCTATGTATTATATGTATATATTTACAAAAGAAAAGTATATAAGTAGTATATCTGTTGTCTAGCACCCATAACACAAGTCTAGTAACTTAACTTGGGGCTAGATGGCGATGTGTGGAATGTTCTGTAATATTTATTATTTATTTATTTATATACTTTTCTTTTGTAAATATATACTTATAATACATAGAAACAACCAGACCACAGACAAATATCTAAGCATAAATACTTGTATGAGGCGGGAATCGAACCCTGTGTTTGGCAGTCCGGCATGGTGACCATTGTGCCAACTGGGTCACCAATAATGATGCAGTTTTTGTCAAAATATAATGGTACGGAACCCTCCTTCGTGTGCAAGTCCGACTCGCACTTGGCCGGTTGTTTTTTATAACTTCATCAATTATGTTCTATTTTTGTTCTTTCTTTGTTTTATAGGTTTGAAGAAGTTCCAATCACTTGAATTTGACGACCCAGTTGGCACAATGGTCACCACACCGGACTGCCAAATACAGGGCTGCGGGTTCGATTCCCGCCTAAGACATGTTGTCTAGCACCCATAACACAAGTGTAGGAATGTCCTACAATATTTATTTATGGATTCTGGACCCTGTTTCTCACTGTAATGTTTGAACTAGCAGCGCTCCGCGGTTTCACCTGCGTAACTCCAACAACGAACGTAACAAAAAGGCTCTTTTTAATTGGGTCCTTTATGCGTGAGGATGGAGTAGGTTTGCCCAACACCTACTACCCTCTTAGCTTAGTCGACCATGTCCAGTGGAGAGAACTTGTCAATACTTCTGGAGCCAACTAAGCCGCGGGTTTCATCACAATGTTTTCCTTCACCGTAAGAGCAATGTCAATTAGCGCACATAAATTTCTCTTAAGAGAAATCCATTGGTGATTCGAACCCACGACCTTCAGATTGAAATTCGAGGTATCCACCACTAAGCCAACACCGCTCTATCCTGATGGTAAATAGATTAACGAAGCTGCAATTGTTTTCGGGAGTGATAAAGCTACTCTGCAGATAGAAATGATTGATTTCTAAGAAAACATAGTTTTAAAAAACCCAAACATGCTGAAGTTTCCAATGATAAGTTCTGGATAAAATTTGTGTGTGGTAATAAATCCAGAAATACAAAAATTAGCTATGAAACTTCTTACTTTGTTTGGATCAACATATAGTACCTGGATGAACTAGCTTTGCTCGGTATTTTTTTTTACGTAGTCTAACCTCAAACACTCATTGACTTCGTGTTACTTAACAACGCCATCTGCTGGAATAACTTTATTGCTCACAAAAAATAGTATTAATAGTTCGCCAATAGATGTCAGGAAGAGTCATATTTTTGAAATAAAAAAAAAGTTAGTTTCGATAAAACACGAATAAAATGACATTTTCTAAAAATGATTCCTATCTAGATCGATTTATCGCCCCCGAAACCCCCTATATACCAAATTTCATGAAAATCGTTGGAGCCGATTCCGAGATTCCAATTATATATTTATATACAAGAATTTTTATTTAAAGATATAAGATTTGTGAAGCAGCACATTTTCTAAAATAAATTTCGATCCTGACTTACTCATTTTACTCCAAACTTCAGACAGCTGATAGTCCGCAACAAAAAATGTTTTTTTTCTCATTGATATAAAAAAAAAAATTGTTATTTTCCTAATTTCATTTGTTTAATAAATATATTTTTTATAAAATGTACTGATATTTCATTTCTTAAAACGGACCCTGAGCGAAACTAATTGGTGACCCCTACTTTAGAGGTACAGTGATGCGCGCGCATCTTAAAATTTCACTCATCATTTTTTTTAGAACGATAACTTCAAAAACAAAAAAAAAATTCTCTATATAATCCTACTAATATTATAAATGTGAAAGTTTGTGTGTGTGTATGTTTGTTACTCCTTCACGCAAAAACTACTGGACCGATTGCGATGAAACTCGGTATGTAGATAGCTGGAGACCTGGATTAACATATAGGCTACTTTTTATTACGATTTTCCTTCGAGATCGGGGCTTACACGGGTGAAATCGCGGGGCGCAGCTAGTATTAAAATATAAAGTATAGTATAGATTAAGGTTTTATGTTATGATAGATATAATAAAAAGTTTTTTATCACAGTTGCTCATAAAGTGGATCTTATTCAACGGCTTTTAGGCTCATAATCCAACATATTATACACGTGTGCGTTTTACATTGCCAACCTAGTGCTATAAAGTTATCTCGACAAGTTAAATACGTATCTTACTGCTAATTACATGTTAGGTAGGTGAAACATTCTTAATTTTTCTGGGTTCTATGTATAAAAAAGGTAGGTACTAAAGAGTTTTTTAGCTAGCAAACATGATTGTCTCTAAAGTCGGTTTTCGAACGAAAATTTTACGTGATAATGACTTAGAAAACGATTAAAAATTGAGTAATGTTTATTTTTTGTTTTTTCTTTACTTAAATATATTGTTTTTTATCACAGTTGCTCATAAAGTGGATCTTATTCAACGGCTTTTAGGCTCATAATCCAACATATTATGCACGCGTGCGTTTTAGATTTGTTAACTAGTGCTGTAAAGTTATCCCGAAAAGGTAGGTACCAAAGAGTTTATAACTAGCAAAAATGGTTGTCTCTAAAGTCGGTTTACGAACGAAAATTTTACGTGATAATGACTTAGAAAACGATTAAAAATTGAGTTGTTTATTTTTTGTTTTTTCTTTTATTAAATATATTGTTTTTCCGTACCATTGTATTTTGTTCTTAACCCCCGACGCAAAAACAAATAGAAAAACCCTAAAAAATAATGTATGTCACACGAGGATGTATAGGTTAAAAGTCTTTAGCCTGGCCTTTCCGGAGCATAATTAACAAAAAAATATTGCCTTAAAAAAATGTAAACATAGAGTTAACACAAATATTTTGTTAATTAATATTTTGTTTTCTTTTCAAGTCTTTTCTTTTATTCACAACTGTGATAAAAAACGTCGTACGATATACGTGTGGAATTGATATTTGCATCTTGGCTTCTATAACACGCTCGCTGCCGCTCGCGCGTCATAAACCGCCTCTATGCAAAGATCAATTTACCACACTTATATCGTAATGTACTATTTCCGTACCATTGTATTTTGTTCTTAACCCCCGACGCAAAAACAAATAGAAAAAACCCTAACAAATATTGTATGTCAGACGAGGCTGTATAGGTTAAAAGTCTTTAGCTTGGCTTTTCCGGAGCATAATTAACAAAAAAAAATATTGCCTTAAAAAATGTGAACATAGACTTTTATCACAATTATTTTGTTAATTATTATTTTGTTTTCTTTTCAAGTCGTTTCTTTTATTCGCAACTGTGATAAAAAACGTCGTACGATATACGTGTGGAATTGATCTTTGCATCTTGGCTTCTTTAATACGCTCGCTACCGCTCGCGCGTCATAAACCGCCTCTATGCAAAGATCAATTTACCACACTTATATCGTAATGTACTATTATCTATTAGAGTATGTGATATCAGTGTGTTTGGACGTATAGATCAAGATCCCGTCTACCACCGAACTTTTGTGATTTCATAAAAGCTGAGAATTTCTCCAACACAGTTATGAACGATGTGTAATTATAAAGTTCAGACCAAAAGTGGCTTAGAAAGTTATCAGCGAAACTTCAAAATTTAGCAAAAAACGAAGTCGCTTTAATTTTGTAGCAATCGATAATGTTGCTGCGTTTTCTATAAGCAGCTGGCAACATTTGACAGACAGTGGAGTCTTAGTAATAGGGTTGCCTGGAAGAGATCGCTTTTAGCGATAAGGCCGCCCATTGTGCTATATTGTAAGGTACTGAATATCAATTTTCTTTTAGCATATAGGTAGTTTTTAAGTTAGAATTTATTTTTGTTTTTGTTGTACAATGCAATAAAGTGTTTATCTATCTATCTATCTCGTAATGTCTTAGTAATAGGGTCATGTGGCAGGTAACTGTCAAATTGACATCTGTCATTTTGACATACCTACTACATAACATTAGCTTAAATTGAAAAGAAAGTACCAGGGCAACAGAAATGTAAGGATCAAATCTGCTAAAACGTTTCTATGAATTGCATTTAATATAGATTTAAAGAACGTCTACCTCTCGTGTTTGAACCTATATTTTTTTTACTCAGGCACTATTTTAGTGTTCTTAACTGTACAGTTTCTGCTGTAAAGCGAATCTGTCATACAGCGAATTTGTCCTAAAGCGAATAAAGGAAAAATAACACTTTCAAAGAAATCACTTTTATAATTCGAAAAAAAATCTCAACGTCCAAAAAATTGTCACAGCAATTTAATCATTATGGCCCCTTTACTGGGACGCCCCATGGCCATGTCGCCGGCTACGTATGCACCATTGTAACACTAGCAGCTGGCAACATTGTAGCAGTAGCAGCTAGCAACACTGCAGCACCTTAGCGCCGTTTAATGAAATGTGATTTCTATAGGTAGCTGGCAACATTTCAGCACATTGGCGCCCCGGGGCGGGACCATATCGGGGTGGATTCGATACACTCGTTTTATGAAATGGTAACTTTTTCTATAAGCAGCTGGCAACATTGCAGCACACTAGCGCCCCCTAGTTATGCAAACTTAGATCATCCTCCATGACAGTGGCATTGTGATCGCGAACTATACGGCCATACGCCAACGACCTCGCTACACAGCCTACTAAATAGTTACTACCAGCACCGGTCGCCTTCGTTGGTGAACATTGTTGATTGTTACGAATGTCTTTTTTTTCTCAAAAGTGCTAAGATGGAATTGTAGGTAAGATTTTTACCGACATTTTGGTGTGACTTTGAACCACAAATTCCCTATAGTTTTAAAGCTATTCTAAAATTAACAATTAAAACTAGTATAGCTTTGAAATAACAAGGAATTTTCGTCTCAAAATTACCCCAAAATATCGGTAAAGATCTCACCTACAATACCATCTCAGCACTTTTGAGAGAAAAAAACACATACAATCAACAATGTTAGTTGTAAACGACGAGTATTTCTGGCGCGTTGCGTTTAGCAGCATAAATAGCTTTAGCCTTCATGCCCCCCGTCATCATGCCCCCCGCCATCATGCCCCCCGCCATCTTGACCAGCATCGTCATGATGACCTTCACCATCATGGTGGCCTTCCCCATCGTCCATCATCCCACCAGCGCCACCCAGGAGGCCAGCTAAGCAGTTGCAGAGGGAACAGCTGATTACCGCACAGAAGGCCAATGAACCACATGTCTTAAGACAGTCCATGCATCCGCCCGCTGTGAAAGGAAAAAATATTTAGCAGTGTTGCCAAATAGGTTTTAACACCTGCAGCACTTTAATCATGAATTAAAGACCTATTAATCTCATCTTAAAGCCTATTATCCCCAAGGGAAATAATGTTATATGAAACTCCCAGGGGAATAAAGTAATTTGAATTTGGAATGTTGAAATTCGTGTGAAAATTTTTGGTTTTCATTTTGAAGGTCTCAGCAAATAGGTTATATATATATATTAAGTCATTTGATTGGTCTACAAAACAACGATTTATTTTTTATTGTTATCTTAGGTCTAGGTAAATAGGTTTTTCATTACTCATACTCCGAAAGTAGGTCTAAAGATGCCTGAAGAGCGTGTAGAAAGAAAAACTTTCAGCCCTAGGGATAATCGCTTTCACTGACAGCTGCCATGTCAAATTATGGCTTCGCGCGGCTTGTGCAATGTGCTTCAAGCCAGTATCAGTATCATTACGCATTAGGAACTTCAAAAACCTAACCTCCTTGCTTTAGGTAACACCAAAGAATGAGAAAAATTAAGATTTTTTTTCTTTATATATTTTTTCATTCCTATTCTTTTATTTAAAGCCTTCTATTGGTCGCTTGTCACCATAACACAAGCCCAAAGTAAAGGTACCCGGCTCTCTCTTCATACAAACGTAGTCAACTGTTTCATCCCTGGATAATGACATTAGCACAAATATTTTTGTTGCATAAAACCGCATTGACCATGCCTCTATGTCTTGATCTTATTCATTTTCTAATTACCATAGAAAGTAAGAGTTAAAAAAAACAAGATATATATAAAAAAAAACGTGTGTCACTCGGGGACTACCGCGGTAAAGCTATTGCATCGTGCGACTTTCGTACAGTCGAACGATATACATACACGTTAAGGCCCTGTGCTAATAAAGCTACCAAAATCGACATTTGTTTTAAGCAACTCTAAGTAATCAAATACTCTTTTTTGTTATTTGGATATAAATGGATATTATAGTTTAATAACCATATTTTCGTTTATTGTGGTTGAAAACATGATATGAACAACTTTGTTCGATAAAAAAAATGTTAGAAAACAGAGAATTATTAGATCGTTTATCGGGTTTTATTCAAAATAGTTAACGTTTGTTTCTAAAAATGAATCAAATGATAGGTTTTGACCTCTGGGAACTATATTTGTGGATAATAATGCTAAAATGTTTTGCATATCGATCAAATATAACAGTTAGCACGCAGCACGCTACGTCTTTGAGAGCGGTGGCTAAGGTAATGTGAATACCTACACACGGTACTGGAAGAGCGCCTTAAGCGAACGCTCGGCCGAGCTACATGGTAGGCGGAGTGGGGGGTGTTAGGTTTTATTTTCGTTAAAAGCCCGCGATAAAAGCTATGCAATAGCTTAAAAATAAGACATAGGGGCACGGTCATGGCAATTATAAGTTTTATGCTACACTAATATTTGCTCTAGTGTCATTATCCAGGGAGAAAACAGTTTGTATGGAGAGAGCGTCAATCCTGCCAATGCAAATCTTTGGTTCAGCAATAGCAGTTTTTGACACTTTGTCGTATAGCGACGCATTTTCTACTAGTTTTGTTAAAACCGCGGAGATCTGTTAGTTTGGTATATGTATAAAAAAAGCACCAAGGCAGGTTACTTACTTAACAAATAATCCACTAAGATTTCTTTTTCATCGGCTGTGTAGTTGCAGCCCCTTTTTTCACTTTTTCTTCAGACATTTTTAATTTGTTTACAAACAAGCGCGAAAGTTTTTGATAAAAAGTTCAAACGACTTGACGTTTAAAATTTGATGTACTTACATTGTCGTTGTTGTGGTTGTTGCTGATACGGTTGCTGTTGCTGATATTGTGGCGGTGGAGGCTGTTGGTAGTAACCTTGCTGTGGCGGTGGGCCATAGCCTTGAGGAGGTGGATAGCCTTGCGGAGGTGGATAGCCTTGCGGAGGTGGGTAGCCTTGAGGAGGTGGGTAGCCTTGCGGTGGTGGGTAGCCTGGTGGATACTGAAGGAAAATCCCTATCTTTAATATAATTCTACTGTACGTGTGTATGTCACTAAACTCCTCCTTAACGGCTGAACCGATATGAATGATTTTTTTGTATGCGTTTGGATGACGCCCTCACAAATCAGCCTGGTTTTTTTATGGCAAAATAAGTGCTAGTATATTCAAAATATCAAAATCTGTTTCATCGTCAAAAAGATGAGTAGGTTTAAAGAAAGGTAAGCATTCATTAAGTACAACACACGATAAACACAGGAAGAAATAAAATGACAAAGAAAAAAATACTTATAACACCCCGTCGTTTTTGCGTCGGGGGTTACATAAAAGAGCGATCGTGTGCTGAACCAAACGGATATGGTGTTATCAATACTTACTAATATTATAAAGCTGAAGAGTTTGTTTGTTTGAACGCGCTAATCTCAAGAACTACGGGTACGAATTGAAAAATTATTTTTGTGTTGGATATTCCATTTATCAAAAAGGGCTACTTTTTATCCCGATATTCCCACGGGATCGAGAGTAACGCGGGTGAAACCGCGGGGTGCATCTAGTTTTCACTAAATATCTCTTTCTGTGATCGATATTTGTTGGCCTTCCTTCCTACAGTTGCCAGTGTCAAATATCTAATTCTTCTTGTGTTGTTTTTATATAAAAAAATGTTTTTTTTTTCTAAATATCTGTGGTAGACCAAGATCCCGCCTTGTGCCAGACCTTCGTGATTTTATAAAAGCTGAGAATTACTCAGCGCATGTCTCCAACACAGTTTTGAACGGTGCAATTATGAAGTTCAGACCAAATAGTAGCTTGGAGAGTTATCAGGTGGCAAAGTCAAGAATCGAACCTGTTAATTTTGCAGAAAATAATCGCCTATATTATTGTACCAATCGGTTAATTTGCTAATAGCCAGACAGCCTATGTTACTGTCAATGAATTAATGTATCCATATACCAAGCTTCATCTTAATCGGTTCAGTCGTTTCAGAGCCTATTCAATGCAAACACACAAATAATGAAATCTTTCCTCTTTATAATATATAATATTAGTAGATGTATCTTCCGATCCCGTGGGATTATTGGGGTAAAAAGTAAAAAGTAACCCTATGTTACTGTCAATGAATCAATGTATCCTCATACCAAGTTTCATCAAAATCGGTTCAGTAGTTTCGGAGCCTATTCAATGCAAATAAACAAATAATGAAATGATTCCTCTTTATAATATTAGTAAGGTATCTAACGACCACGTGGCAATATTGGGATAAAAATTAGCTTATGTTATTGTCAATGAATCAAGGTATCCTCATACCAAGTTTCATCAAAATCGGTTCAGTAGTTTCGGAGCCTATTCAATGCAAACACATGAAATCTTTCCTCTTTATAATATTAATAAGGTATCTCCCGATCCCGTGGGAATATCGGGAATAAAAGTACCCTATGTTACTGTCAATGAATCAATGTATCCTCATACCAAGTTTCATCAAAATCGGTCCAGTAGTTTCGGAGCCTATTCAATACAAACACACAAATAATGAAATCTTTCTTCTTTATAATATTAGTAAGGTATCTAATGACCACGTGGCAATATTCGGATAAAAACTAGCTTATGTTATTGTCAATGAATCAAGGTATCCTCATACCATGTTTCATCAAAATCGGTCCAATAGTTTCGAGGCATATTCAATGCAAACAAACTATCAAATCTCTTCTCTATATAATAATATTACCTATAAATAAAGATTTGTAAACTTTACCTGATAAGCCATATTTTAAATTTGTCTAATGAATACGCTTTACGTTTGTAGAATTTATCATTTTGAACTAATCATTAGTCGAAAGAGAAATATTACGCGAATAATTGTAATTTAATGTTTTCATACAAAAATGATTTCAAAAAGATATGTCATTGCTTTTGATAGAACTGGTCAAGATTTTGGTAGAAGGAGGTCAGTTGCTTTTTTCAAAGTCTTTGGATTTATTCGTATGACGTGATAACGTCTAATAAATTGATGAAACACCGTCATTCACAGTAAAGTGTCATGACGCGTCCATTCCCGTTAGGCAACAGGAGTATTTAATAATAATATCGCTCATCTGGGGTTGTGTTATGGTGACGAGTGATGAATGGACGACTTATTAATAGGGAAAAAAAGAAAAAAGAAAAAACACGGAAAAAATCAGAATTTTTCATTGATGTTTTCACGTAAAATTATCGTCCGTAAATCGACTTTACAGATAACTATTTGTTTTTTTACTATGCTTTTTAGTTTTCCGTACCTCGAAAAGAACCCTTATAAGCTCACTTTCTTGTCCGTCTGTTTGTATGTTTACTCATGGTTTACTCATTTGCCACAAAATGGCCGCAACCCTGTGTTTGGCCGTCCACCGTGGTGATCATTGTGCCAACTCTTTTTTTTTGTATTAATTATGGCTTCGCACGGCTTGTGCATTTAGCCAGTGTCAAGTTATATTTTGCATTAAATTATGACCCGATTTTTCATAAATCGGGCCTAAAGTGTTTCAAAACAGTCAAAGTCGTCATAGTCCGTCAAGTCAGGGGCTATAGTAAAGCGGTGGCAAGTTTACCATTACCTTAATAGGAGATTTGGAGGCAACGAGAAAACTTCATGTTTGACACTGATTTTTACTTTCACTACACTTGTGTACTTTCACAGAACTAAATTGAATAACATTCCACCAGAATTATACAATTCAACTCGGGTTACAACTAAGTTTCATGAAAATAAAACTGCAGCACGAAATGTTGTTAACTCGTTCCCGCCAAAACTCTGCCAACTCTTTGTCAACTGGGCATCTGGGTCGTCAAAAAGTAAAAGTCATCTGTGGCTTCCACCTTAAGTCTATGGCTTTTACTCATAATCTTCTTAGTAGTCTATGACTCCTAAGCGGTATTTCCTAAAATCTCATATCAGAGTATAAAATAAATAAATATGCAAAAAATCTTTCGTCTTTCAATGAAACGATTAAAATAAATAATTTGATTAAAATGGAGATCTTTATAAACGGAAAATGCGGAAAATAGATACGCAAATTAAATCATGTTTGATCCGGTAAGCAATACAAATCTATATTTGAGAAAAATACTCATCAAGAAATTTTTAAAACTTTAAGAGCTAGGAGTCTGAAACTTTGCGTGGGGGTTCCTATCAAGACGTAGGGGAGCACATAAAGGATGTTTGAAAATTCTTCCTCTAAAGGGGTAAAAAAGGCTGTTAAAATTTGTAGTTCGTAATACTTGTATACAGGCTGGTTTTCCGCCATTGGACCCTTTTTAATTGGGTCCTTTTTGCGTGAGGATGGAGTAGGCTTGCCCAGTACCTACTACCCTCTCAGCTTAATCGACCATTTCCAGAGGAGAGAACTTGTCAATACTTCTGGAGCCAACTAAGGCGCGGGCTTCATCACGATGTTTTCCTTCACTAAGAGCAATGTCAATTAGGGCACATACATTTTTCTTATTAAGATTAACATTGGTGCACGGCCGGCCGGGATTCGAACCCACGACCTCCAGAATGAAAGTCGAGGTATCTACCACTAAGCCAACACCGCTCTCGTACTAACTATAATTTTGTATTCTGTTTAATGGAAATCAAAACCATTTGTAAATAGAGTCCGACAAAAAAGCAGGACACAGCTACTTTTCTTTCCTCAATGAATTGCTGTAGGTTAGCTCGCTGAAAATCGAGTTTGGTTATGGTTTGAAACATTTGTAGGAGTCCAGGGAAAGTTTAAGGTGAAAGGCGCACTCTCTATACAAACGTAGTCGACTGTTTCCTCCCTGGATAATGACACTAGAGCTAATATTTTTGTGCCATAAAACCTATAACTGCCATGACTATGCCCCTATATCATGGTTTTTTTTTTATTTTCTAATTAAAAAAGAAATTAAGATTTTTAAAAACAAAAAAAAAACAACACGTAATAATATGACTGAATATTGGGAAATTTATCTATCGGCATTGGGACCCACCTGTAAAGATAGATCGAAGGTTCGAAAGCAATAAATAATTAAAATTCTCAGGGACAAGATCCGGTTCATAAAGAAGTATTAGATTATGATGATGATGATGATGATGATGACGATTCATTATATGAAAAAGAACAACCCACTTATTACCAAGACGACATCGAATATGATGAAGACGAGCCCGATTATGATCAGGGACAGCTTATATATGATCAGGAACAGTCTGATTACGATGAAGATGAGCCCGTTTATGATGAAGCACAGCCTGATGTTGATCAAGAACAGCCCGATAAGGATCAAGGGTTGCAAAAAATGGAAGAAACTCAATTGGAAGACTCTCAACAGGGTTCCGCTAAACCAGGTCAATCGCAACCATTTCAGGCGGATTCCTCGGAACAGTTACGTAAGTTAAATCTAAGTGGTTATTAGCAATAAGGACCTGGGGCCCTATCGCGTTGAGTGCGTCGGCTTCAAGCCGATGGATGGAAGCTCACAATGGGCGGAATTTTAAGCCTGCCCTCAATAGGAATTTTGGAATATTATTTTGTTTTGGTTGAGTATGCAGGATTGTCAGGGACATCAAAGCCTTTAAAAAATAAGTGATTCTGGTTATGGCACTGCAGGGCAAAGGCCTCCCCTGTTCCCTTGTTAGTGCCAGCTAGGTCTAGTCCTTACGATGCGAGTCCAACACGTCCCTCTATCTCCTGTTCTCGATGCGGGGTAGCCTGCTGTTCGGGACCCAATCCGTGGTGGTTTTTTGCCCACATCTGCCCCCTAGGCAACAGAAACGAAAAAAAAACTTGAGAGGTGTCAAGGGACACTCGGATGGAACGAAGAAAGACGAAACGAAAATAACTGGCTTGCTTTCTATGAGAGAGAGAGAGACAGACAGAGAAACACGCGCACGCCGCACTGCTTTTAACTATAGCAAAAGTGTCGTTACAACTTTTGGTCTTAATTTTTTCCGTCTAGCCCCCTTTCGCAACGGATAAGAAACTTCGTTCCAATTAGCTGTTCTCTAACTCCCACGAGTTTTGACGTGTTGCCATCCTTGTCTTTTCAGTTTTATTCATTTCTGTAGCCTTCCGATGGATTGCGAATCAACCTGCTGGTCGGACATGCTGCAGATAATGCCAGCCCAGTACCATTTGAGTTCGGCAGCAGTGTGGCCAACATCATTGATTTTAGTTTAGGAGCGCAGTAATTCTTCCTTATATTATATGTAATGAAACAATAGTGTAGAAGCACTTGTGTATTATTTATTAGTTTTTTTAAATTAGGCAAAAACAATATTTCCTCCAGTCTTTTAAAATATGAATGAACCGTCAAACCTAACCTAATGTTACATAATTCCTTTCTCTAAGCGTCTGTAGTCAACCAAACGCAATTGACGTTTTTTTATACATTTAGAGGTTATTTGAGTCATTCTATATCGTCTGTACAAATGGCGTTTTGTTTATACTAAACAATTGCGTTTGGTTTACTATTACAATTTAAATACCATATTTCCAAAAAAAAGAAACATGTGACTGACAAATTAATTATTTTCGCAGCGCTTTCCGGAGATGGAGGCGGAAGTCAGAAAATAGGATTCTTCAAGTCTATATTGAACAGCTTCAAAAGCTGTTTCGGTGGTAATAGAAAATCAAGAGAGCGTCGGCTATCTTGCGATCATCGCCAATATCGTGATAAGGTTGAAAATGATCAGAATGTACAAGGTGGAGGAATACTTCCACCAGGAAATCTACCAGGTGGAATTGGTGAAAGTGGAGTTGTAGAGCGACATCAGGAAGGTGTAGAAGGTGAACATGGCGGAGAAGATGAGTATAAAGAAGGCGAAGAAGAGGAAGAAGAAGGTGAATATGCAGAAAATGAACATGTAGAATATGGAGAAGGTGAAGAAGAAGATGAATATGAAGAAGTTGAATATGGAGACGTTGAATTTGGAGAAGATGAATATGGAGAAGATGAATATGGAGAAGGTGAACAAGTAGAAGGTGAAGAAGAAGGTGAATATGAAGAAGTTGAATATGGACAAGTTGAACACGATGATGACCAACATTATGATTATGGCGAATATGATGACGATGGTGGTGGATATAATGATGGTGAATATGATGATGGTGAATTTGATGATGGCGGATATGATGATGGGGGATATGATGAAGATGAGAATGGTGGTGGAAATGATGGTGGCGATTATGATGATGGTACTGCATATGATGACAACGGATATGACGATGGTGAAGTTGATGATGGTGAAAATGATGATGGCAGATATGCTGATAATGGTGGCGAACATTATTTTGTTGGTGGTAAACATTATGATGATGGCGGTGAACATTATGATGATGGTGGTGAACATTATGATGATGGTGGTGAACATTATGTTGATGGTGGTGAACATTATGATGATGGTGGTGAATATTATGACGATGGTGGTGCACATGATGATGATGATATTGAATATGATGATGATGGTGAATATGATGATTATGGTGAATATCATGATGATGGTGAATATGATGATGATGGTGAATATGATGATGATGGTGAATATGATGATGATGGTGAATATGATGATGTTGGTGAATATGATGATGTTGGTGAATATGTTGAGGGTGGTGGTTTAGTTGATGGCGGATATGATGATGGCGAATTCAAAAATAGAGGATATGATGATGATGGTGGTGAAAATGATAATGGTGAATATGATGATGGTGAATTTGATGATGGTGAAAATGATAATAGTGAATATGATGATGGTGAATTTGATGATGGTGGATATGATGATGGAGGGTATGACGATGATGAATATGACGATGGTGGTGGTGGACATGATGATGGAGAGTATGATGAAGGAGAGTATGATGATGGAGAGTATGATGATGGAGAGTATGATGATGGAGAGTATGATGATGGAGAGTATGAAGATGGTGAATTTGATGATGCTGGGTATGATGATGGTGGACGTGATGATGTTATTGGATATTATGATGATGTATATAATGATGGTGGTGGTGGACAAGATGATGATGGTGGACATGATGTTGCAGGGTATGATGATGGTGAATTTGATGATGGTGGATATGATGATGGTGAAAATGATGATGATGGTAATGGTGAACAAGATGATGATGTTGGTGTATTTATTGGTGTTGGTGGTGATGATGATGAAGGTAGACATAATGATGAAGGTGGACATATTGATGATGGTCCACCATCACTAAATCCACTGCCTAGCAGTATTGGTGGAGGTGGTAGTGGTGGTGGAGATGATGGTAGTAGAGATGACGGTGCTGCTGGAAATGATGGTGGTGGTGATGATAACTTAAATTAATTACCTCATAATTTTGAAATAAGTAGCTACTAATTATAAGATATTATCAATTCGTAGCTAATGAAAGTTTACACTTTGATTCGGTAATTTTGCTTAATTATTATAAAAGAAAACAACTAACTAAAAAAAAACGGTAATATAAGCAAAAGTAAATATACACAGCAGGCCTTCGTTAACGTTGCTCATGCTATTCGATGTAGGATCCGAACACAAGGTTTGGTCTAATCGAAAACCAAGAAGCCCCCTCCCCATGTCCACTATCACGTCCATGTCTTAAGGCGCTCTTCCAGTACTGTGTGTAGGTATTCACATTACCTTAGCCCCCGCTCTCAAAGACGTAGCGTGCTGCGTGCTAACTGTTATATTTGATCGTTATGCAAAACATTTTAGCATTATTATCCACAAATATAGTTCCTAGAGGTCAAAACCTATCATTTGATTCATTTTTAGGAACAAACGTTAACTATTTTTGAATAAAACCCGATAAACGATCTAATAATTCTCTGTTTTCTAACATTTTTTTATCGAACGAAGTTGTTCATATCATGTTTTCAACCACAATAAACAAAAATATGGTTATTAAACTACAATATCCATTTATATCCAAATAACAAAAAAGAGTATTTGATAACTTAGAGTTGCTTAAAACAAATGTCAATTTTGGTAGCTTTATTAGCACCACCCTTAAGATGTCAGAGCCAAAATAATATGTATTAAACAGGTTTAATTTGGGACATTCAATATAGACCAATGAAGAATGTTAACTAATTTTTAATAAAAGCTATCCATGTTCTTTGTCAAAAATAAAAGTACAAGTGAAAGAATTACTTCGATACGTCAATTAGTTTCCGATTTATAGAGGTAAACGTGCGACGCGGACTTGTACTCGATGCGTTACGCGGAGCGTTATAAATTGACGTCACACGCGGTCACGTAAGTTTAATCGCTTGTAAAATCAAAACTAATATTTTTGACTACAAGAAAAACTAGCATATTTGTATATATACAAGCTTTATTGTAAAAAACTTTCAACCGATTGAGCATACCTAGTACGAGTACCATTCTTAATTGCGAAGTTCGCCCGTGACGTTTGTCAAACGATTCTCCCGTTTCAGCTGTGATAATCAGTTGGGTATTTTCTACGTACTTCTAGGTAATTCAGGAGTAATAAGAGGAAAGATAAGCCTGATCCCTGAGGAACTCCTGTACTCTTATAAAGACCATTTGATTTTATGTTGCCACTGTCACTATCTCGCATGAAACTTAATAATCGTGAGATTTTGAACCCTACCTCGCTGGGACGCCATGGCGATGTCCCCGGCTACGTAGTCGTATATCCATGGCTACTTCTGGCTACACAAGCTCGCCATATAGAGTAGCCATTGGCTACTGTCTATCACAAAAAACGAGAGCGTCCTTTCTTTTTGGCGATCTCGTTGGACGCTGAGTGAGTAAAGCGCAGCTTGGCTGTGGCTACGTCGTCGCCAGGACGACAGAGTATCCAGTCTCCACAAAGCGTGCTGTACGTGGGGCTACGCTTCCAAACTAGCCACATCGCCACATCGTCAACAGTACAATGTGTACGTGTAAGTTGCGCCTCACTCAGTGTCCAACGAGATCGCCAAAGAGGAAGAACGCCAGTGGCTACTCTATATGGCGACCTAGAGTAGCCATAAGTAGCCATGGAATACGTAGCCGGGTACGTCCCGGTGAGGTATGGTTCAAAAGCTTAAATTTCATTAGTTGGATAGATAGCCAGCGATTTCGCCATAGTGTCCCGGTCCCATAGAACTTTGTGATCTGCCAGGTCAAATGCTTTTGAAAGGTCTCAACAAAGACCTCTCGCTGGCTTCCGGCCACGCCTGTAAGTGGTGGAATAGCCACCGCGTGTTGCGTAATTGACGGTCCGATCTATGTTCAGTTCTAAGTTATCCCCTTTCAATCAAAAAAAGAATTATTCAAATAGGTCCAGGTGTTTTCGAGTAATCGGCGAACATACATAAAAAAAATATATATACGCGACGAATTGAGAACCTCCTCTTTTTGGTTGAAGTCGGATTAAGGTGAATGGGTACCGGCGCTCTCTCTATACAAACGTAGTCGACTGCTTCTTCCCTGGATAATGACACTAGCACAAATATTTTTATGCCTTTATATAAATAATATTTTACTGGGACTCCCATAAAACATAGCACGGAACCCTTCGTGCGCGATTCCGACTCGCACTTGGCCGGTTTTTTTATAAAATGAATAATGTTGAATAATGTTGTCAGTAGACATCCTACTAATTATTATAAATGCACAATCGAAGGTACATTTTCCTGTATTTGTCCGATATTTTTACCAATTTGTATCATGTTTTTGTAGAAATAAAATATTATATTTTTGTACTTATAGGTATTAATTGTTAAACTTGTATTTGTATCCGTTTATTAATAAAGATATTATTATTTTGATAATAAACGCGTTTTATTTTTAACCAAAAATAAAATAAATAAATAAAATCTTTTAAAAAATTGTGGTATATCTACCGATTACTCGAAGACGGCTAAACCGACTGAGATGATTCTTTTTTTTGTTTCAAAGGGCATACCTCAATGCCTGACAATGCCAACGTAAAACAACATGGCCGTCGCTCGTGGCGCTGTTTTTCAAAACCCTATAATTTAAAATAATAGTGAATAAAACAAAGGAGTTTTTAAGGTCTTGAGGTGTGAGGAGGGGTACTTAAGACCATGTGTTCGCAAATCGACCTTTGTGTTAAGCAACTTTAAGTAATCAAATACTCTTTTTTTGTTATTTGGATATAAGTAGATTTTGTAGTTTAAAAACCATAATTTTGTTTATTTTGGTTGAAAACATGATATGAACAATTTTGTTCGATAAAAAAAATGTTAGAAAACAGAGAATTTTTAGATCGTTTATCGGTTTTTATTTAAAAATAGTTAACGTATGTTTCTAAAAATTGAATCAAATGATAGGTTTTGACCTCTAGGAACTATATTTATGGATAATAATGCTAAAAAGTACAAAATGTTTTGCAAATCGATCAAATATAACAGTGAGCACGCGTCAGTTCCTCGCAGTCGGCCTCCGGGCGTCATCGAGGTAAGACCTATGCCACTTTTGCCGGCACGCTGCGTTCGAGCGAACCCCACTCGGAAGCTTGAAAAAAACTCAATTTTTTTATCGTTTTCTTATGACGTTTTTTTTTTCTTTTATTATGGCTTCGCACGTGTGCATTTAGCTAGTGTCAAGTTATATTTTGCATCAAATTATGACCCGATTCTTCACAAATCGGGCCTAAAGTGTTTCAATACAGTCAAAGTCGTCATAGTCCGTCAAGTCAGGGGTTATAGTAAAGCGGTGGCAAATTTACCATAACCTTAATAGGAGATTTGGAGGCAACGTGAAAACTGCATGTTTGACACTGATTTTTACTTTCACTACACTTGTGCACTTTCACAGAACTAAATTGAATAACATTCCACCAGAATTATACAATTCAACTCGGGTTACATCTAAGTTTCATGAAAATAAAACTGCAGCACGACATGTTGTTAACTCGTTCCCGCCAAAACTCCTTCTTATGACGTTATCACGTAAAATTATCGTCCGTAAACCATTGAGATAAATTACAAGAGAGGTCAGCGCCGTACATTGCCTCATTCCGTCCATCTGAGCTGAAATAAGACCAGACGACATAGTCGCTTGCTAGTTCGTAGAGGATAAGAGCCTTCTCATTTTGAATAAAAAATATATGGAAACGTTACAAAAAATTACTTACAGCGGAAGCAATAACGTACCACAGGTAAATAACTAGATATTATCGATTGAAAATTAAATACGTAATATTGACTTATTAACTATAGACATGTCAGATAGAACATTAACCGTGTTCCATTTTATAATGGCGGAAGCATGCGCGAGTCTGAAGTGACACTACCTTTTGTACCTACAAATGTCATTAGAATTCAATAGGGACTTTTTACAATAACAAGTTTATCAGCAAGTATAAATACGAAAGTTTGTGTGTGTCTAATGTGTTTGTTTATTACTTCTTTACGTACAAAATTTGAACCGATTGCGATGTTTGGTATTTTTTGACATTGGGACTAGCTAGTTTAAGGGATAAAAGTAATTAACCACTGAGGTAATACTTACCTATTATTTAAGGGTTCCGTAATACCTACTTCCTAATCTACTGCAACTTAAAAACATTTTTTTGCAAATTATAAATATATGTGTACCGAACCCTCTCTCAGTTCACGAGTCCGCCTCGCACTTGACCGGTTTTTTGCTTTGCTTGCCACACGTCTATCTAAGGCAAATTCAGTTATATTAAATAACTATCTTTTAAACCTTAAAAAACACAACGTTATGTACTACCTAAATAATATTTAACATTACAAACAAATATTACGACAACCGTAGAAAATATTAATAAAAGTCAAATTAAAAGATAAGTAGTAAGATATGACTGAATTTCAAAGCGGTCAAGTTTGCACTTGACCGCTTTTTTTGCGAACTCGCGCACGGAGCGAGGGTTCCGTACACATATATTTATAATTTGTAAAAAAAGTTCCTTTATTTTGCAGTAGATTAGGTAGTAGGTATTATAGGTATTACAGAACCCTAAAAACCCTTAAATAATAGGTAAGTCTTAACTCAGTGTTTAATTACTTTTACCCCTTAAACTAGCTAGCCCCAATGCCAAACATCACAATCGGTTTAAATTTTGTACGTAAAGAAGTAACAAACAAACACACTAGACACACACACACACAAACTTTCGTATTTATAATAAATAAGTATATTATTATACCTTGCTAATAAACTTGTTATTGTAAAAAGCCTCTACGTCTACGTGTTTAACTCTAATGAAATTTTGTAGGTACAAAAGGTAGTGTCACTTCTGAAGTAGCGGATGGCTTGGTCATGGCGCGCTCCCACCCGCGCAGGCTCCCGCCGTTATAAAATGGAACGTAACTTGTCTATACGTAGTATTATTCTAAATGAATGCCGTAAACCGACTTTACAGACAACCATTTTTTTATTTTTCTTTTAACCTATGTGTGTATATTTGTAATATGTAGAAGATTAGTTTCTTTTCGGTTTTTTGTTTCACGGTTTTGTAATGCGTAACATTTTTTTCTCGGCTAGGTCCCCGCGTCAACCCGCGATAGGGAACTTCGTTCCAATAAAAATATTAGGTACATTATTACAGCTACACATTAGTTTTATTATTTTATGTATCGAGCCCAATTAGATAACGAAAACCTACTGTTGACACCTACCTACACTGTGGCGGCCCACTGTTTACACCTACACTGTGGCGTAGCTTGATCGCGTACGCGAGTCGTTGCGCGCGGCTCACTTTCACGCTACGTCTTTGTGCGCGGAGGCTGAGGTAATGTTAAAATACCTTCACACGGTACTGGAAGAGGGCCTTAATTTATTGTAATGAAACGAGTGCTCTGCTTGAGGTCTCGATTTATTCTCATATTAATTACTTAGGTACCTACTACTTATTAAATATAGGTAAGAGTATGTAACTATGAACTAATCTACACCCATCACTTGTCTATGGGTCTTGGTGATGCAAATCTAAACATCCATGATCTAAACTTTTTGTTAAAACTATTGACGTACATTGACGTAGGCTTTTTGAAATCCTTGTTTTTTTTTAATTACTTGTGCAAATAGCCAGTGTCAATCATTGACTTATGTCAATCGAACCCAATTTGCTCCACACTCGAGGTGCAATTCTGTTCATCACTACGAAGATCAATCCATCCTTTCCTTATTCCATTCAAATTGGTTCGGTCGTTTGACCGTGAAGAGCAAATAATATAAACAAATTCATAATAATAGTTACTAAAATTTGGATAAATAATAAAAATACGAAACCAACGCGGCGTTCGGCTAAAAATGAAAGGCGTTTCTTACAACTTTGTTGTTAAATAAATGATTTATTATCTTATTTATTTATCCTAGCAATATAAAACCTTTTTGATAAACGAATACAAACACAAGTTTAACAATTAATATAAGTACCCACAAAATATGATTATTTTATTGTATATTTGTCTGAAATATGTAAATAAATTAAAATAATAATAATATAAAAAACATTTTTTAAGGAAAAATTCGTCTTCAAAATTTCCAATTGAGACGAGACTCGATCTCGCATCCCTTGAATTCCGTTTAAGTGCGCTTGCCAATTACGCCACTTAGTGAAGTACCGTAATAGTTGAATTTAAGAATCGCATTAACCTCTTTTCGAATTATGTTTCGTTAGCGACATCTTTTAGTATGAATTTTTAATTACTACATATCCAGTGCAGGCCATACACATTGAACTTTAAAAAAAATAAAAAATCATTAGTAATAATAATTTAATTTTTGAGAGTTTTGGCGGGAACGAGTTAACAACATGTCGTGCTGCAGTTTTATTTTCATGAAACTTAGATGTAACCCGAGTTGAATTGTATAATTCTGGTGGAATGTTATTCAATTTAGTTCTGTGAAAGTACACAAGTGTAGTGAAAGTAAAAATCAGTGTCAAACATGCAGTTTTCACGTTGCCTCCAAATCTCCTATTAAGGTTATGGTAAACTTGCCACCGCTTTACTATAACCCCTGACTTGACGGACTATGACGACTTTGACTGTATTGAAACACTTTAGGCCCGATTTATGAAAAATCGGGTCATAATTTTATGCAAAATATAACTTGACACTGGCTAAATGCACACGTGCGAAGCCATAATAAAAGAAAAAAAAAATAATTTAATTAGTTAATCTCACTTCTTGTTAAGAGTCATCTTGCTATGAATACAAATCGTGTTTTTAGGGTTCCGTTGTTGTTTCTCCTACATTTTTAAAGACGACAAAATCATTGTAGTTTCTTACAGATATTTTGGCCTAATGATAACCTGGACTTCCATTCCGGACGTGCACCAATGAATGTTTCTTACGAAAAATGTATTTCCGCTAATTGACATTGCTCTTACGGTGAAGAAATACATCGTGTTGATATCCGCGGCTTAGTTGGCTCCAGACGTATTGTGGCTGCAAGTAATTTGCGTTTGGCTCTAGATATTTGCACCTTAAATATTTACGCAAAATGGCCAAATGAAATTGTAAATTGATTATCTACACATTGATAATCTTAAGGTGAAAGGGTACCTGCGCTCTCTCCATAAAAACGTAGTCGACTGTTTCCTCCCTGGATAATGACACTAGCACAAATATTTTTGTGCCTTAAACCTATAACTGCCATGAGTATGGCCCTATGTCTAATCTTAATTTCGATGATAATTAGAAAACAAACAAAAAAGAAAAAAAAACTAAACATAGGGGCATGGTAATGGCAGTTATAAGTTTTATGCAACAAAAATATTTGCTTTAGTGTCATTATCCAGGGAGGAAACAGTCGACTACGTTTGTATGGAGAGAGTGCCCAGTACCCTTTCCTCTTATGTTAAGCTATGTATTAAGTGACATGTACTTGTCTTTTTGAGAATAAATTCTATAAACCTTATATTAATAATCGAAAATTTAAAACCTTGATATTAGGGACAAAATCAAAAATAAACGAATGAACTGTTTTTCAAATTGACAATAAAGCAAAATATTAATCTAAAGACTGGTTTTTAAGTAGTTTTTTCTTATTTTTACGCAATATTTAGTTTCTATTGATGGTGGGAAATGACGTATTATTTACTTATTTCAAATCATCTTAAATACTTTTCTTCTTCATCTGCTCGTATAGTGGTGTGGCTCACCTATTGTTAGTGTTTCCAGATCGCCCTAAGGCCTCTAACTTGACCTAACGGTTTTAAATACTTATAATACCAATCATAGGTTGCTTGGAAAAGATCGCTTTTAGCAATGAGGCCGCCCATTGTGCCATATTGTTAGGTTTAATATTGTTTTTGTAACAGGAGTCTATGTTAGGTTTAAAGGTACAATAAAGAGTTTATCTATCTATCATATTACTTGAGATAGTGTTCAGTCATCATCTCCACCATTTTCATATCCACCCCCATCATCACCACCACCATCTCCACCATCATCGAATGCAGCACAATCACCAGGTCCGCCACAAGGTCCACATACAGCCTCTTCATCATTCGCGACATCCTCATTCCCGACTTCTTCATAACGCATGCAACAGCCTTCTTCTTCGAATTCAACATGTTTTGGTTCAACGTGTTCTACAACTATTATTTCTTCATGGTGCTCTCTTTCGCCTCTACCAAATCCACAAAGTAGACCGAGTAATGCAAGAAATCCTAATTTCTCAGTTCCTTTACTACCGAAACAGAGTTTGAAGTAATCTATTGTTGATTGGACGAATCCTTTTTTCTGGCTTACACTTCTGGAACGCTCTGCGAAAACGAATAATTTTTCAGTTAAATTACAAGTTATAAAATCGATTTACTTTAAGTTTTATGACTGCATAAGCTGCCAAACGCAACGCGCCAGAAATACCCGTCACTTACAACTAACATTGTTGATTGTAACGAATGTGTTTTGTTTTTCTCAAAAGTGCTGAGATGGAATTGTAGGTGAAATCTTTACCGATATTTTGAGGTAATTTGAGACGAAAATTCCTTGTCATTAAAAAAAGCAAGACAAGTTTTAATTCTTAATTTTAAGATAGCTTCAAAACGATAGGGAATTTTTGGCTCAAATTCACACCAAAAAATCTCACCTACAATTCCATCTCAGCACTTTTGAGAAAAACAAAGCACATTCGTAACAATCAACAATGTTGACCAAGGAAGGCGACCGGTGCCGGTAGTAACTATTTAGTAGACTGTGTACCAAGGTCGTTGACGTATGACCCTTAAGTTATTTGTCAGTTCCATGCCATCGAATTATCCATTTCCACAAAATGGAAAATTGGTATCCCGTATTAACACCACATCGTGTGTGCATCGTGAGGACGTAACTAGTTTAATCATCCATGTTCACAAAATCTACAGTAAATAAATAAATAAATAAATATTGCAGGACATTCCGCACATCGCCACCTAGCCCCAAGAAGTAACTACACTTGTGTTATGGGTGCTAGACAACTCATATACTACTTTTTTTCTTTTGTAAATATATACTTATAATACATAGAAACAACCAGACCACAGATAAAATATCTAAGCATAAATACTAACTGAGGCGGGAATCGAACCCGTAACCCTGTGTTTAGCAGTCCGGCATGGTGACCATTGTGCCAACTGGGTCGTCAACTGGGTGACAGTACGTGGACATCTACAAAATCTTAGGAATAGGTTCCACAAAACATGAATAAAACAAAATTAAGGGCAGGTGCTAATAAAGCTACCAAAATCGACCTTTGTTTTAAGCAACTCTAAGTCAAATACTCTTTTTTTGTTATTTGGATATAAATGGATATTGTAGTTTAATAACCATATTTTTGTTTATTGTGGTTGAAAACATGATATGAACAACTTCGTTCGATAAAAAAAATGTTAGAAAACAGAGAATTATTAGATCGTTTATCGGGTTTTATTCAAAAATAGTTAACGTTTGTTTCTAAAAATGAAAATGATAGGTTTTGACCTCTAGGAACTATATTTGTGGATAATAATGCTAAAATGTTTTGCATATCGATCAAATACAACAGTTAGCACGCAGCACGCTACGTCTTTGAGAGCGGGGGCTAAGGTAATGTGAATACCTACACACGGTACTGGAAGAGTGTCTTAACAAACACAAATAAAATAGCGTTAAATTAAATACATAATACACATCACAACTAATTACACCGACCAGAGCGTCTCCATTTGGCGTCGTCCCTGAAAAGCTGACGGCTTTCCCCTGTCTCACCCTTTGAGAGAAGAAGCCGCCAGCCCTTCGTTCATCCGACGCCGCACTAAGACAACCCAGGTCTTTACTACTGATAGCTATAGGTCGGACAATGAATCATGAACCCTAGCGGAAAGTGGGCACTCAATTTTTGGGACCGTTTGGCGGGGGGACAGGATTGAGGGGAGGGTCAGATGCTCACATCATCGGTCTCTGTTCCGCACACACGTCTCTAGCCGCGCTCTGTCCCGCTCCCGCACATCTTTACTCGACTAAGTACTGTCGCGCACTAAACCCTACACACACCTAACTTTGCCTAAACCTAGCAATTGGATAACCTAATGCATTAAAATTCAATGTAATTTTAGTTCCATTGCCTAATTTTTCTAATTTAAAGAAATGTTTTTCTGGTTGAGCAAAATATTAAACGGGTAAAGTATGATACGATTTGGTTGTACAAATTTCAATTTCAAAACAACGGTCAAAGTCCACCGCCACCGTAACGTTTACAATCCCGTGCAGCACTATTAGAACATTATAACAACGTAACCTGTGGATCGAACCCACGTCGGTTGGTGTAGCGGGTGCCGGCTTATACCACTCACACATCTAAACACATAGCTAACATGAAAATAACAATCACACTGAGTACTTCTAATTCAAGTATTTAAGTTTGTGTGTAACGTCTATTAGAAGAAGGTCGTAAGTAAAAAGTCCCATACAAACTTTCCCCCCCTTTTTCATCCCCTTAGGGGTAGAATTTCGGAAAATCCTTTCTTATCGGATGCCTACGTCATACAAAGAACACACCCTCCAAGTTTCAGGTCTCTACGATCAGCGGCTTAGGCTGTGCGTTGATCCGTCAGTCAGTCAGTCATTCAGGACAAAGCATTTTATATGTATCTAGATGAGTACTCATGTGTTTATAGTATTATTGTAGCAATCTGATAACACTAATGACGCATACAGTACATGGGCAAACCATCTGCATCCCCAACAATTTCCGCTGGGGGAGTTTTGGCGGGAACGAGTTAACAACATTTCGTGCTGCAGTTTTATTTTCATGAAACTTGGTTGTAACCCGAGTTGAATTGTATAATTCTGGTGGAATGTTATTCAATTTAGTTCTGTGAAAGTGCACAAGTGTAGTGAAAGTAAAAATCAGTGTCAAACATGAAGTTTTCTCGTTGCCTCCAAATCTCCTATTAAGGTTATGGTAAACTTGCCACCGCTTTACTATAGCCCCTGACTTGACGGACTATGACGACTTTGACTGTTTTGAAACACTTTAGGCCCGATTTATGAAAAATCGGGTCATAATTTGATGCAAAATAAAACTTGACACTGGCTAAATGCACAAGCCGTGTAAAGCCATAATTAATGGAAGAAAAAAATCTGCTGGGGCCATGATTCATTGCTCGACTTCTATACTTAGTTTCGACTTACGTAACTGCTCAGTGGAATCCGCCTGAAAAGGTTGCGATTGACCTGGTTTACCAGACCCTTGTTGACTGTAAGCCGTAACAGGCTTACCCTGAGAGTGCTGTGATAAAGATTCTTGCAATTTCTGCGTTCCTTCACCAGGTTCTTCTTCAAGACCAGACTGTTTTTGAACATAATCAGGATGTTCCTCATCAAAATCAGCCTTTTTCTGATCGGAATCGGGCTGTTCTTGGTCTGAACCAGATTGTTCCTGATCAGAATAAGACTGGTCCTGATCAGAAAGAGACTGGTCGGGATCTGAAAGAGACTGTTCTTGATCAGAACCAGGCGGTTCTAGATCTGAAAGGGACTGATCTTGATCAGAATTAGGCTGTGATTGATCAGAATTAGGCTGTTCTTGATTTAAAGTAGGCTGTTCTTGATTAAAAGTAGGCTGCGCTTGATTAATATTAGGCTGTTCTTGATCAGAATTAGGCTGTGATTGATCAGAATTAGGCTGTGATTGATCAGAATTAGTTTGTGATTGATCAGAATTAGGCTGTGATTGATCAGAATTAGGCTGCGATCGATCAGAATTAGGCTCGTCTAGATCGGAATCAGGCTGATCTTGATTATAATCAGGCTCGTCTGGGTCATATTCGATCTCATCATGATAATAAGTGGGATGTGCTTCTTCAAAAGATGAGTCGTCATCATCATCATAATCTGATTCTCCTAAACCAGGCGGATCTTGGCCCTGAGAAGTTTAAATTGTATGTATATATGTATGTATGTTTACGGGCTTTTTTCCGCAACTAGACTCTTTTTTAATTGGGTCCTTTTTGCGTGAGGATGGAGTAGGCTTGCCCAGCACCTACTACCCTCTCAGCTTAGTCGACCGTGTCCAGAGGAGAGAACATGTCACTACTTCTGGAGCCAACTTAGCCGCGGGTTTCATCACGATGTTTTGCTTCACCGTAAGAGCAATGTCAATTAGCGCACATAAATGTTTCTTAAGAAAAATAGATAGGTTTAAGTTGTATTTAAAATCTAAGATTCGTATTGAAACACATTGTGTAGATTCATTTCACGGAAAGAGGCTTTCCGGCTAAGTTGAGTCACACCTCCCCTACGTCCTAAAAGGAACCCCCACGCGTTTCAGACTCCTAGCTCGCGTAGCTCCAGATATTTCATGATGAGCCTTTTTTGATAGGTTTAAATAATATAGACTAGCAGCACCTTGCTGTTTCACCCGAGTAAGCCCCGATCGCATGGGAATATTAAAATAAAAAGCCTATAGCCTTCCTCGATAAATGGACTGTCCAATACAAAAATATTTTTTCAATTCGAACCAGTAGTTCCTGAGATTAGCGCGTTCAAACAAACTCTTCAGCTTTATAATATTTAAAACTAGCAGCGCTCCGCGGTTTTACCCGCGTAACTCCCGATCCCGTGGGAATATCGGGATAAAAAGTAGCCTATAGCCTTCCTCGATAAATGGCCTATCCAACACAAAACGAATTTTTCAATTCGAACCAGTAGTTCCTGAGATTAACGCGTTTAAACAAACAAACAAACTCTGCAGCTTTATAATATAAGTATAGATAATAAGTTTAGATTTTTTCAATTCGAACCAGTAGTTCCTGAGATTCGTGCGTTCAAACAAACAAACTCTTCAGCTTTATAATATTAGTATAGATTTTTAAGGCTTACCGGATCATACATTATTTTGTCTGTATATTTTATAAGCACTTTCCGTTTCAGATCTTCATTTTAATTGAATTAGTTATTTATTTTAATTGTTTCATTGTAAGACGAAAGATTTTATGCATTTTTTGTTTATTTCATTATGAGATTTTATAAATAACCGCCTAGGACTGCCACAGATGACTTTTACCACAGAATACTAATACTCCTAGACATGTCCCTGATTTACTTCCAATATAGACTAAGAAAAAAAGAGCTTCCAAGCGGTCCAAGCATGTTCCAAGCGGAACCAAAAAGAATATCATACAAATAGACAATGTCTGTGGTCTCTACAGAAAGTGCCTCAATTCATTAGGGTTTGAAGGTCGCTGCATAACGGGATAAAACCCCGAACGGGACGGGACGTGCATTGTTCATAATGTGTTCGTGGACTTTAAACATACGTAACGTGATCTTTCCCGTGCCGGACGAGACGTGGCAATTTCTTGACAGCGTTTCATATGAAAATATCACGTTCCATCCGACACGGGAAAATCCCGTCACGTATGCAGGCGTCGTCGGGCGTGTAACAAACAATCAAACAAAAAATCTTTGTCTTTATATTAGTATAGATATAGATATTTTGAGTTCCCTTAGGTCAGAAGATAAATAATACAACTTTTGCTCGGTATAATAATTTATTTAATACTTCATTTCTTATTTTAATAATTATAAATATGTACCTACCTTTATGAAAAAATCGTGCTACACTCCGTGATAAAACCCAACACATACCAATGAAAAAAAATGTGATTTTCGTTCTATTTTCACCCTAGTTTAGAAGATAAATTGATGAACACTGTATGCACTCACAAAAAAGTGTCACGTTCTGTTGACATGGTAACCATAGCAACGTATTCTCATTAATGTTTTCTTATGACGTTACTTATCACGTAAAATGATCATCCGTATTTTTTTTTAATAATAAATAGTTCATCGTTTGACCAGTATCGTCACACGATGGTAAGTGACGATGCGGTGTAAGATGTAACACGTGGTGTCTAGAAGATACCTATACGCTTGTCACAATAAAATTTTAGCATTTTTTTTCATTACAGTCAGCAAAGGACTGAGGGTAACAGGTGCATACTTTTTTTAATGACGATTATATATTTTTTGGTTATTCTTCGTGAGATACCCGACCCAACAACCCTTGACAGAATGTCTTGGCGCCCGTGAGATAAGGAGAGCCGACCCCACTTAAAGTGGGATAAGGCACGGAAGAAGAAGAAGATTCTTCGTGAAATAACTACACTTCAAAGCTTTAGTGATAATTTAGCAGAATATTTTTTTATTTATTTATTTATTACAATCTTTACAACTATCTTTACAGGATAACCCAATGGATAGTGTAGTTATAATATGTTCAATCAATAAGCTTTGATAGACCATAAAATTGAAGTGGTCTGTTATGGAACCAAACACAAACAACAAACTAAATAAATATGATTATTCATCTACCATTCAATTAACAACTACATAACCGTTATAGAAAAAAATAAGACTTAAATAGATACCTGTTACCCTCAGTCCTTTGCTGACTGTACTAGGCTTCTAAGCTATGTCCCCAGCGGTGACAACTGAGATTTTTATCATAAAATCTACCCAATTGTCCCAGTGGTAATATTAATTTGGAGACAATCGACAATAGGTATGTGGTTGTTTAGTGCTATATTAATCTATGATATATAATAGGTAGGTACAATTATTCGATGTTTTTAAATACATTTTTTTAATGTGTATTTTTTAATATTCATCGTGGAAAGGATAATCAGGATGATGTGTGCTGGAAAAAAGAAAAAAGTAATTAGAATACAGCGTAGTTACTATACAGGGTTATCTTATATCTTTAAATGAGCAATTCTTGTATATATATATATATATATAATTGGAATCTCGGAATCGGCTCCAACGATTTTCATGAAATTTGGTATATAGGGGGTTTCGGGGGCGATAAATCGATCTAGCTAGGAATCATTTATAGAAAATATCATTTTATTCGTGTTTTATCGAAACTTACTTTTTTTTTATCTGAAAAATATGACTCTTCCTGACATCTATTGGCGAACTACTAATACTATTTTTTGTGAGCAATAAAGTTATTCCAGCAGATGGCGTTGTTAAGTAACACAAAGTCAATGAGTGTTTGCTTTGAGGTTAGACTAAGTAAAAAAAAAAATACCGAGCTAAGCTCGGTCATCCAGGTACTTGGTAATTATACTAGCAAGCCGTTGAGGTCTACTTCTGTGCACCTAAACAAACAACTTTTGTTCTACGACTTTTGGAGATTCGAATATTTTTTTGAATTTTTTAGGTTAGGTTTACCTGAAAATCAGCTGTTCCATACAAGAAGAGGTCATTAACCTTGAAATTTACTTATTTTTTTAAGTTTTATCTACTGTTCTTAGATCTTGTTATAAAAAATTTGTTGTTTTTTCGAATTTATATAACCTCAAAATTTTTATACATTTTTCGAATGTTCAAAAGTCGTAGAACAAAAGTTGTTTGTTAAAGTGCACAGAAGTAGCCCTCAACGGCTTGCTAGAATAATTACCGATAACCCTCTATAAGTACTACAAACTTTAACTGCCTTTTTTAGAGTTTGAATTTCCAAAAATCCTTCCCAGTGCGCCCCTACGTCCTAAAAGGAACCCCCATGTGAAGTTTCAGACTCTTAGCTCTTGTAGGTTCAGATATTTCATGATGATTCTTCTTTATATTATTACTAGCGGCCCGGTACGTGCTTCGCTACGTATAAAGTGAAAAAATGTGATAAATGAAGAACCGCTCGACAGATTTTGTGCAAACTTCACATAAACCATCTACTAAATAGTCCGAACAAAGCTTAAGCATTTGGTTTGAGTAGGTGAGCCCGTTCTTGAGTTATACAATTACAACGAAAAGTGGCATTGATTTATAAAGATAGACTAGCTGCGCCCCGCGTAATAATTTTCTACGCAATTTTCTTAATTATTTCTTTTATAAGAACCTTCTCCGGACAATAACAAACACAACAAAAAAAGAATTGGCCAAATTGGTCCAGGCGTTGTTGAGTTATGCGCTTACCAACACATTTTGCGATTCACAACACGCGTAGGTCCCGATCCCGCGGGAATTTCGGGATCAGAAGTATACTATGTTTTTCTCCATCCCCTAAGCTACCACTATACCGATTTCCATCAAAATAGATACTCACTCGCCCATAGAGCATAGACGGCCATTGCATTCTAGAGTAGCGATCTGGTTGATATCGTCCATAGACAATTGGAAATCAAACACGTCGAAATTCTGTGCGATTCTGCTCTTCGTCACCGACTTGGGGATGACTATCATGCCACGGTCAATGGCGTATCTGAAAAAAAAAAGTAAATTTCATTAGAAATCAGACAAAAGGAACTAAATTCCACAAATTGTAACCCGTAATCGTAACTTATTAAAGAGTTTTGTGATGAGAAGGTGGTTGCAGGTGCTCCAACAATCTGTACTTATCGGTTTAAGAGCTATTCTAGTGGTGGATCTTTAAAACTGAGCATTTTGCTGCACACTCGAGGAGCAATTCTGTTCATCACTCCGAAGATCCACACCAAATTTTCTGAGGAAATGTGTCAGATTTTTTTTGTTTTAACCTTACTGTCCATTGGCTGTTCTGATTTCACCCAATAACAACGCTTGGAGTTAGCAGATCTAACTTTATTTAACTCTAATCTCTAGGGCTTCCAGGCCTGGTTCTGGTTCTATCCCTTCAGCCCAAAACTGTACGTTGGACGCCCTGATGTCAGTCAATGACAACGTTGAAGACTTGTAGATCTGACTTCAGTTATCTCTGGAGTCTCCGAGCTTGGTCCAGGGTCTGTCAGGAAAGTTATAGGACCTGATCTTAACTTATCAGCACTTGAGTAGGGTCTCTTATCCTCCATGAGCTGTGGGTCTTCAGGACTGGACCAGGGTCTGTCAAGGAAGTTATATGAGCTGATCTTACCTTATCAGAATTTGAGCAGGACTCTTTCGATATTTCTCAGCAACAGTATTCAGTCTCTCGTCCACCATCAGCTGTGGGTCTCCAGGTTTGGTCCATGGTCAGTTAGGGAAGTTATAGAACCTGATCTTACCTTATCAGCACTTGAGCAGGACTCTTTCCATATTTCTCAGCGACAGTCTTCAGTCTCTCGTCCTCCATCAGCTGTGGGTCTCCAGGCTTAGCCCAGGGTCTATCAGGGGAGCCAAGGGGCGAGTACGCGGTGACTACAATGTCTTGGAGCTTGCAGTAGTCGAATAGCTTCTGCTGGTTCAGGTATGGATGGACTTCAATCTGGAATTAAATTACGAATAATTAAATCAAAAGCGAAACGATACCAATCTGCCAGCCTTTGACAAGCTGTTCCCCCAATGTCACTTTATTCAGTTGGAATCATTTGAATGAAATCCATTGACTTAAAAACGAATTTAGGATGTGTGTCTTCGGAACGGGAAGCCAATGAGAAGAAGACACTGGAAACACATGAGGTTCTGTTTTTTGTGATTTGCTTACAAAGGTCTATTAAAGTCACGTCCCTAGGCACGACGTGTCATAGTACGTCACCGCCGCCGCACAATTTATGTTTTGTAAAAATTTGTTTTATAAAGAAACTGGACACCTCCAGGTGCTCGGTGACGTCGAGGTCGGACACGAAAGCGTTGCTGAAAGACCTCAACCGCCTCGAGCCAGCTTGGCTGAAAGTATCCTAGACCAATAGAGGCACTTTTGGTTAAAAATTTGTACACGTTAACGCCCTAAGATCCTTGTGACAGTCTTACCTGCAGCACAACTGGTTTAATCGTTGCATTCTCCAGGACCTTGTCAATCTGTGCCTTGTTGAAGTTAGAGAGGCCGATGCTCTTGACCAGACCCTTGTTCACGAGGTCCTCCATCGCCTTCCATGTCTCCACGTAGTCTACAGACGAAGGGATGACTTTGTCGTCAGCATCTTTCGGGAAAAGACCATCTTCTTCCTAGCAAACAGAGAATTAAGGTGGTTTATAATGTCTGTAAAGGAAACTGCTAAGATTTTTATGTTCTTCAGCTTATAACTTAAGTCAACAAAATAGTCAATAAAGCACTTACTGATGAAAACAAAATTTGACGGATATTACCCAAAGAATGTGACACTGCTGGACAAAAGCCCAATTCCTTTTACACCTGTCACGGTCTTCTGGATGACCACTCTTCTAAGAAAAAGTCCAACTCATCCTATCACCGTCTCCTCGACCAGCCTTGAAACCGTCTCCCAAACTATGTATTGTTTAAATCAAATTTTAGACTTTTAAAACCACTCTTTATCCATGGCGACGCCCAGGTATTCACGGCCGGCTCCACCAGGTCAGAACGGTGGCAGGAACTTGGAGTTCTTTTTTCCATCAGGTACAGATCGAAGTACTTCAGGCTCAGGTCCTGCAGCGAGGTCTTCACCACCAGCTCCATTAGGTCAAGACAGTAAACTACACTGCAACTTGGAGGTTATAGGATAAATACCTTGAACGCCTGGGGCCAGTGTATCAGGTACAGGTCGAGGTACTCCAGGCCCAGGTCCTGCAGCGAGGTCTTCACCGCTGGCTCCACCAGGTCGGGACGGTGGAAGGTACACCACAACTTGGACGTTATGAACATTTCCTCCCTGAAGAAGAGTATTAAATTACTCAAAATTCAGAAGAACTGTATGACTCTTTTGACTTTTCAATAACGTTATTAAAACCAGTGCGGTGTTAGTGTCATGATTAGACTTATAACGTGAAATACTACGGTATATTTTAATAAATACCTGACATACAGGGTGTAACAAGAGATGTGGATCATCGGTTGCTGGGGGTAGGGGGACCTCAGTACCTATCGGTTTAACTCCCTGTATGTTCTGCAATATTCAGTAATTCAAAAGTTTTCTGCACTTAAGTAATTCAAAATCTCAATTTAGCCTGGACTTCGCCATTACCGCCAAACTGCGATTCTGCCTTTTTTTTAAAGTTCAATAGTGGACCTTTTGTTACTTCTACACAATAAGAGTCTTATTTATAACATTTATAGAACTTATAAATGTTATAAATATGATAAATATGATTTATAGAACAAAAACATTCTTGAATCTAATGTTTACATTATCTTTGTATGGTTCTAAAAAAATTTCACTGATAATTCTTTTCTGCAACCCATCTTAAGGCTCAGTCGAAAAATGTCGCCTAATCGCAAAATGTCTCTTCTCATAATGTCGCTTTTCCACAATGTCTCTTACGAAAAATATCGCGACAGGGACTTAGAAATTTTGATTTTACAGATAAATAATTTATTAAATTTAGAATTTAAAGAGTAATCATATCATAAATTCCACAAATTCCACAAGAACAGACTAAGACGAAAGTGTAGTGTCATGGAAGTGCTACTAACATAGTTCTAAGATATCTCTTTAACACATTCAATTATTATTATAAAATATGTATGTTAGTCTATAAGGTATGTATCTATGGGCCTTTGTAGCCTGAAATAAATGATTTATTATTATTATTATAAATGTCATAATTCTAAGTACTTAAATTTACTTTAGTATAACCCAAAAAATATTGATAGGCATCAAAAATGGCATACTAAACTACTGGCTTTCATGAAGAATAAACCCTGAAAGTTTCATTCGGCTAGAACTAGGGCATCATGTTGAAAAATGTACTTGATAGGTATTTTTTTTTTTTTTTTTTTTTTTTTTTTATTATGGCTTCGCACGTGTGCATTTAGCCAGTGTCAAGTTATATTTTGCATCAAATTATGACCCGATTTTTCATAAATCGGGCCTAAAGTGTTTCAATACAGTCAAAGTCGTCATAGTCCGTCAAGTCAGGGGCTATAGTAAAGCGGTGGCAAGTTTACCATAACCTCAATAGGAGATTTGGAGGCAACGAGAAAACTGCATGTTTGACACTGATTTTTACTTTCACTACACTTGTGCACTTTCACAGAACTAAATTGAATAACATTCCACCAGAATTATACAATTCAACTCGGGTTACATCTAAGTTTCATGAAAATAAAACTGCAGCACGACATGTTGTTAACTCGTTCCCGCCAAAACTCCCCTACTTGATAGTTAAAAAGTGCCAATAATTTTTGAACCACAGAATATTGCAGAACAAACAGGGGTTAAATCGGTACTGAGGTCCCGCACCCCCAGCAACTGATGATCCACCCACATTGTTACACCGTGTATATAGATTACTAGCTGCGCCCCGCGGTTTCACCCGCGTAAGTCTCGATCCCGTGGGAATATCAAAATAAAAAGTAGCCTATAACCTTCCTCGACAAATGGACTATCCAACACAAAATTATTTTTTCAATTTCAACCAGTAGTTTCTGAGATTAGCGCGTTCAAACAAACAAACAAACAAACTCTTCGGCGCAAATTCTATAGCACATCCTACTAGTCCTACTATCCTACTAATATTATAAACTAGCTGCGTCCCGCGGTTTCACCTGCGTAAGTCTCGATCCCGTGGGAATATCGAAAAAAATATCCTATGTCCGTCTTATGATTGTAAGCTACCTCCCCACCAATTTTCAGCCAAATCGGTTTAGCTGTTCCCGAGTTATAAATGGTGTATTAGTTACGACTTTCTTTTATATATATAGATAGATAGATGTGAAAGTTTGTGTGTGCGCGTGTGTGTGTGTATGTTTGTTACTCCTTCACGCTAAAACTACTGGACCGATTGCGATGAAACTCGGTATGTAGATAGCTGGAGACCTAGATTAACATATAGGCTTTTTATCCCGATATTCCCACGGGATCGGGACTTACGCCGGTGATACCGCGGGGCACAGCTAGTGATAGTATAAGTGTGATATAAGATTACAGTAGCATTCATGATCATTATTTTGAATCCAAGACCTTGATTTATATATGTCATATTTTATAATCTATACTTATATCATAAAGCTGAAGAGTTTGTTTGTTTGTTTGAACGCGTTAATCTCAGGAACTACTGGTTCGAATTGAAAAATTATTTTTGTGTTGGATAGTCCATTTATCTAGGAAGGCTATATATCCCGATATTCCCACGGGATCGGGAGTTACACATAGGGGCATGGTCATGGCAGTTATAAGTTTTATGCAACAAAAATATTTTAACTTGTGTCATTATCCAGGGACGAAACAGTCGACTACGTTTGTATGGTACCCTTTCCTTTTAAACAGCTCGATGAAGGTTCTTCGACTAATAGAAAAGGTAATTGACACAATTATGAATCCTACCCACCTCCAACCTTTAATCATCGACACCAATTATTCAAACATCTATTGAACTTTAACATAAATATTCTATTAAGTTTCTATTGATCGGTCCCATAATAATAGTGATTCCAAGGGCGTGTCGTGTCACTTGTTGGCTTTACATCAAATATGTAGCTACTGTGAGTACACTACGAAGAAAACTCCACGTCAATTGATTTGGAATTATTTATTCAAGGAAAATCGATAGTGCTTTGCATGCAAGCTTAGCAACTAAGAGCTAATGGTATCAGTGCTTTGGTACTATTAATTCCTACACAGAAAAAAATAACGAAAGCGAATAACGAAATAAAAAGAAAGAACGTGAACTACGCGTCTTTTGTATCGCACAAAAACGGTTTCGCGCTAAATTTTGACGTGACACAAATATCAAATTAATTGGAACGAGGTTCCTTATGGCGCGTTACGAAAGAGGGCTAGACGGAAAAATAAAGACCAAAAGTTGTAACGACACTTTTTGATTTTATTACAATTCCTTCACTAATTAATCGAAAGAAACTTCGTTCCATCCGTGTGTCCCTTGACCCCAATGACACCTCTCAAGTTTTTTTTGTCACCTAGGAAGATTAGTCAAACATTTCGTACGGCAACACAGCTTGTTTCACGCGTAGGTAATACAATTTTTGTGCGATACAAAAGACGCGTAGCGCATGTTCTAAGGCAATACGGCGAGCGAGCGATGTTTCGTTTTGAGTGACGTTTGTGTCTTAAGAATTTACGGCAATACAAAATCTATAGTTATGACGCAAACGCAGTCAAGACGCGCTGCATAAGAATACGGCGATCGGCCCGCTGCTTGTTTCACGCGTAGGTGAAGTAGACATGCAGTTAAAGTAATGGTTACGCTAATCGTCGGTATTGCCGTAGAATAAAGCTATTTTACGGCAATACCGACGATTAGCATGCATGTTGCGTATGCGTCAACTGAACGTGCACTCGACTAATGCGTCATAGAATTACGGCAATCGGGTCCTAGGCTGTATCTCATGAACCGTGATAGCTAGACAGTTGAAATTTTCACAGATTATGTATTTCTGTTGACATCTAAAAACAGAAAAAACTTGAGAGGTGTCAAAGGACCCGGATGGAACGAAGTTCTTTTCGATTAATTAGTCAAGGAATTGTACTTTTTTTTAAAAGTAATAATTTTTTTTTATTATTAACAAATATTGTAATATAAACTTAATCAGTAGGCTCAATTTTATATAGTAACTAGCTGCGCCCCGCGGTTTCACCCGCGTTTGTCCCGATCCCGTGGGAATATCGGTTATTCGATTTTTTCTCGCCTTTTAAACCTTCCCTAGACCTCCACGAACATTTCAAGACTAAGATAAGATAAATCCGTTCAGCCGTTCTCGAGTTTTAATCAGACTAACGAACAACAATTCATTTTTATTTATATAGAAGATTGCTTTCTATGAGAAAGAGAAAGAGAAAGAGAAAGAGAAACAGAAAGAGAAAGAGAAAGAGAAAGAGAAAGAGAAAGAGAAAGAGAAAGAGAAAGAGAAAGAGAAAGAGAAAGAGAAAGAGAAAGAGAAAGAGAGAGAGACAGAGAAACACGCGCACGCCGCACGGCTTACAACTATAGCAAAAAGTGTCGTTACAACTTTTGGTCTTAATTTTTTCTGTCTAGCCCCCTTTCGCAACGCGCGATAAGAAACTTTGTTCCAAAAAAAATTAAGTGGGGCTGCCATACAATGGTATGGAACCGTTCGTGCGCGAATCCGACTCGCACTTAGCCGATTTTTTTTAAATAAACCATCAAACAGACTTTTACCTCTTGACTTTCCCTTCTTGAAACTTCTCCTTCAACGCCTCACCAACTTCCTTTTCGTTTTGGTAAATATGAGCGCAATCGATGTGCCGGTATCCGATGTCGATGGCATCTTTCACTGCTTGAGACACTTGTCCGGGTTGAGACTGGAATAAGGTTATTAAAATTAGAAAGAAAAAAGTTTTTTTATTCGAAGAAAGTTCCTTAACACGGGTTGGCGGGTGACGTAGCCGAGAAAACTAGCTGAGAAAAAGATTGTAGTACGGGATCCCCTTAAGAACGACCTTCCTAGAGCTGTTTAATGGATAAAAAGTATTTTATATCAGACTAGCTGCGCCCCGTAGTTTCGCCCAGGTAAGTCTCGATCCCGCGGGAATATTGGGAATAGCCTACATCCAGGTCCCCAGTTTAATCTCAATCGGTATTGTAGTTTTTACGTGAAGGACTAACAAACATAAACACATACAAACTTTTACATTTATAATATTAGTAGGAAGGATAGTAGGATAGGATATATTAAATAGGTCAATAAATATATTACAAATGGGTTGACTTAAATATTTTGATCCAGAATATGATTATCATTTTTTTTTGTTTTTTACACCTTTGACTGGTTTGTTTAAGAGACAATTTCCATACCAATCGAAGAATGTAGTCTATAGAATATGCAAACATTAGGTTGACTATTTTTTCCCGTCACAACTCTCGGGAAGGCAGGTCTAGTAGGTAGATACTAGTCATTTGCACTGGCCTGGTTAATTAATTAAAGTAAAGTTTAAATAAAGATTATGTATTTCAATGGTATGGAATTTGTCTATTAACCAAACCAGTGAAAAGATAAAAAAAAATTGAAGAAAAATAATTCTGGTCTGGAATTTTTATAGGCAATCCAATATTATTGACCTATTTAATTTAATAAAAAAATACTTTTCATCTATTAAACAGCTCGATGAAGGTCGTTCATAAAGGAATCTTATACTAAAAGTCAAAGTCAAAAAATTTTGTCCATTTGGAATCATACAATTTTGCATGACTTAGGATGTGTTCGTTTCTTCGGAATGCGCCCACCAATGAGAAGAAAACAAGATTACAATTATGGAGCAATTAAAGTCACATCTTTGGGTTGTTATCATTTAGGTAAGACGAAGTATCATAGTACGCCTTACTGCACAATTTATGCTTTATAAAAGTTTTGAACTTGTGAATTGACATGTCTTATATACTTCTTTTGTTAGCTTATTATAATAGAGCATAATACAATAACAAGAAAGAACTAAAAATAGCTTTAAAAACAATATCTAAAAACATGTAAATTAGACCTTGTCAAAAATAAACTATTATCAAACCTTATCAAAAATTAGATAACGAACGCTAATTTTAAAATTGAAGTATAAGGTCACCATATGTTGGTCCTCATTCGTACAACGAGGGAATGGAATCAGTTGCCTGAGTCTTTCCTGGATTTTTGAACGCTCGATTTCTACTGGTATTTGTTCGAAATCGGAAATTCCCTATTGGAAAAAGCAGTTTGTAATAACGATTGCGGGAGTTTTGGCGGGAACGAGTAACAACATGTCGTGCTGCAGTTTTATTTTCATGAAACTTAGTTGTAACCCGAGTTGAATTGTATAATTCTGGTGGAATGCTATTCAATTTAGTTCTGTGAAAGTGCACAAGTGTAGTGAAAGTAAAAATCAATGTCAAACACGAAATTTTCTCGTTGCCTCCAAATCTCCTATTAAGGTTATGGTAAATTTGCCACCGCTTTACTATAACCCCTGACTTGACGGACTATGACGACTTTGACTGTTTTGAAACACTTTAGGCCCGATTTATGAAAAATCGGGTCATAGTTTGATGCAAAATATAACTTGACACTGGCTAAATGCAGAAGCCGTGCGAAGCCATAATTAATAGAAAGAAAAACGATTGCATTTACAAACAATCATAACTTCCAAGGTTATTAATCCATGTTAATTATCTGCGATTTTATCAGTTACAAAGTGAGTACCTATAGGTAATAAAATTCATGATTTTCATAGGTAATAAAATCCATTATTTTCAATTACATTCGTAGTGCCTACGTAGGTAAACATATCGCACCTCCGCTCAAATAGTGTCATAACTCAAAAAATGAAAATGTCGAGAAAAAGGTGTCTAAAGTAACAGTTTAATTTTTTTTTTCGGTTTTTTAGTTTTAATTTGAAAACTAATAGAATTAGCGATATGAACTTTTCAGTAGGTTTAAACGATTTTTTAAGCTTTACAAAATGGTGTTATTAGGTTTCCTGAAAATATGAAAAAAATTATATGATTTTTTAATTGTGACACTATATTGTTAAGAAAAACGATTAAGTTAAGAAATATTATTTATTGTATGAAATTTAATTTATATATATCGAGATACTACACTTTTAGTGAGCAAATCCACAGATTGTTTTAAAATTATCTTTTCATATATTTCGTCATAAACCGACAAACAACACTATAGATGAGATTTAGACAGGCAAATACCTTGCGCAAGTAATTTAAGTGACACTGTTCGTGTTTCGCATGTCATTACTTTCGGTTAACATTATAATGACACTAGCGCCTTCTAAGGTCAAACAATTGAACTAAAGACATGACGCTTTTTGAGATAAGACTTTGAAGGATTGCGAATCTAATGGTGCAATAAAACTGATTTTTGTTTTTTTTGAGTTATGACACTATTTGAACGGAGGTGCGATAATTTTTTTATTTTTTATTTATTTAATCGCATGGCATTTATAATACAGAAAAAAAATTGTTGACGTCACTACCTTTAAAAGATTAGAAATATTCAAAAATGTATTAAAAAAGAATTAGTGAGAAAATCTCAAAAATATTCAAATTAGTATCTTATTAGTCTACTTGTATACAGGCTGTTTTCCGCCATTGGACCCTTTTTAATTGGGTCCTTTTTGCGTGAGGATGGAGTAGGCTCGCCCAGCACCTACTACCCTCTCAGGTTAGTCGACCATGTCCAGAGGAGAGAACTTGTCAATACTTCTGGAGCCAACTAAGCCGCGGGTTTCATCACGATGTTTTCCTTCACCGTAAGCAATGTCAATTAGCGCACATTTCAAAACAAAGTTGCTTCCCGCTTTCTGTCCGTTGTCTTACCTAGATCTTTGAAACTACGCAACGGATTTTGATGCAGTTTTTTTAAATAGATAGAGTGTTTTATGAGGAAGGCTTGAGTATATAAAACAAAACTAGGTACCACGCGTACGAAGTCGCGGGCAACAGCTAATCTTCTAGAAATAAAACAAAATCTTAAAACTCGAGAACGGCTGGACCGATTGCGATGAAACTCGAAAGATGAATAACTGAAGACCTAGAATACTGTTTAGGCTTAACGATATTCCCACGGGATCAGCGTGACTAAGCTAGTTATTTATATTTTACAAAATGAAAAAATGTGGGTAGTTTTTTAAAATTGTCCTTTCTTATAAGATTTTTTTTCACTTACTTTCCAAGTTCCCAAGCCCAGCACTGGGCAAGTATGTCCATTGTTGAAGATCACGGGCGCCGGCAGTGCCATAATAATCTATCGATTTGATAACACGTCTTTCCTGATAGGACGATTATGTTTAACTGAGGTAGGACTATGCGATGGGCATATTTAAGCACTATGGTCGTTAAGGTGTGGTTTCATTGACGCGATTTAAGGTCGTAGTACACATATCATCGTAAAGGGAACGTAAACGTATAAACTCGGGCAGTTCATATTCTATACATATAAAATTCTTTGTCCTGAATGACTGAATGACGGATCAACGCACAGCCTAAACCGCTGATCGTAGAGACCTGAAACTTGGAAGGTGTATTTTTTGTATAACGTAGGCATCCGATAAGGAAGGATTTTCCGAAATTCTATCCCTTAGGGGGTGAAAAAGGGGGGCAAAGTTTGTATGGGACAACGTGATTCCGTGGTCCAATCTACTAATTCTACGCGGACGAAGTCGCGAGCAAAAGCTAGTCTTTGTTTGAAACTCTCTATTGCAACGCACATGGGGACAAGCTCACGAACGACGGAGAGGCGATACGTTTACGAGTTGAATATGTGTGCTACGAACTTTAAGGTAGCTGCATATGAAACGCTGTCAATAAATTGTCACGTTCCGTCCACCACGTGAAAGATCACGTTACGTGTGCTTAAGGTGAAAGGGTACCGGCGCTCTCTCCATACAAACGTAATCGACTGTTTCCTCTCTGGATAAATATTTCTCTCTGGACACTAGCACAAATATTTTTGTTGCTAAAAACCTATAACTGCCATGACTATGCCCCTATGTCTTGGTTTTTTTCATTTTCTAGTTATCATAGAAATTAAGATTTAAAAAAACAAAATAAGGAAAAAAAACAAAACATACGGTCAGTATTCAGGGAGAAAACAGTCAACTACGTTTGTATGGAGAGAGCACCGGTACCCTTTCCTCTTAATTGTGCGACAAAAAGTCGGGTCTGATTGTATCGAAATCTCACTTCTACATTTATATTTTAAAGAGAAAAGATTTTTGTTTGGTTGTTTGTTTGTAACGAATAGGCTCCGAAACTTCTGAACCGATTTTGATGATACTTGGTATAAAAAATATTGCAGGACATTCCACACATCTAGCACCAAGCTAAAGTCAAAGTCTAATTTCTTCATTCATTTGGATGCTTATGTATATTTTATACAAATATCACATAGAAACGTCTTAAAAACTAAGTTAGGATGTGTGCCTTCGGAACGCGCCCACCAATGAGAAGAAGGCACAAGAAACTCATAAGTAACTACACTTGTGTTATGGGTGCTAGACAACGGATATACTACTTATATACTTTTCTCTTGTAAATATTTACTTAAAATATAGAAACAACCAGACCACAGACAAATATCTAAACATAAATACAAGTCTGAGACAGGAATGTAACCCGCAATCCTGAGTTTGGCAGTCCGGTATGGTGACCATTGTGTGTGGGTCGTCATTGTTGTCGCGTTTGTAAAGATGTTCCTTAAATCGACCATCAATGCAGTGATTCACATATATCTTACGTAGCGGACACGTAGGCACCTATTACCACGGAAAAATTATAGCAACCTTGACTAGACGCTGTGTTTCATAAAATTGTGATGTAATGCAACCTTTTTCAGTTCATAAAAGAAGGGTAATAAATCGCGTATAATTCCATTATCTCCTTCTTCTTATACATATAGAATTCTTTGTCATGACTGACTGACGGATCAACGCACAGCCTAAACCGCTGATCGTGGAGACCTGAAACTTGGAGGGTGTGTTCTTTGTGTGACGTAGGCATCGGATAAGAAAGGATTTTTAGAAATTCAACCCCTAAGGGAGTGAAAATTGAAGTTTGTATGGGACAACGTGATTTCTTTTTCCAATCTACTTCAAATTTTGCTTAAACGTTCTTTAACAGAATTGATGGAACACATGTTTTGTATTTTATTAAAATTCATCCCCTAAAGGGGTCTAAAAGGGGTAGGAAGTTATTTTCGGGGTGATTTGCTTCGAAGTTGATATCAATACTCTTTTTAACTTACCTACATTGTATATTGACATGATTGCCACATGTTCGAAAACTCAATCCGATTTTTTTTTTTTTTTTTTTTTTTTCTTTTATTATGGCTTCGCACGTGTGCATTTAGCCAGTGTCAAGTTATATTTTGCATCAAACTATGACCCGATTTTTCATAAATCGGGCCTAAAGTGTTTCAATACAGTCAAAGTCGTCATAGTCCGTCAAGTCAGGGGCTATAGTAAAGCGGTGGCAAGTTTACCATAACCTTAATAGGAGATTTGGAGGCAACGAGAAAACTACATGTTTGACACTGATTTTTACTTTCACTACACTTGTGCACTTTCACAGAACTAAATTGAATAACATTCCACCAGAATTATACAATTCAACTCGGGTTACATCTAAGTTTCATGAAAATAAAACTGAAGCACGACATGTTGTTAACTCGTTCCCGCCAAAACTCCCAATCCGATTTCATTCAAAAAAAGGTTGCACTTTTACAATTCAACTCGGGTTACATCTAAGTTTCATGAAAATAAAACTGAAGCACGACATGTTGTTAACTCGTTCCCGCCAAAACTCCCAATCCGATTTCATTCAAAAAAAGGTTGCACTTTTAGGACAAGACCTCATAGAGACGTAGAATTCGAAATTTCAAATGGTTATTTGAAATGGAAAATTTTGGTTTTTGGCGGGAACGAGTTAACAACATGTCGTGCTGCAGTTTTATTTTCATGAAACTAAGTTGTAACCCGAGTTGAATTGTATAATTCTGGTGGAATGTTATTCAATCTAGTTCTGTTAATGTGCACAAGTGTAGTGAAAGTAAAAATCAATGTCAAACATGAAGTTTCCTCGTTGTCTCCAAATCTCATATTAAGGTTATGGTAAACTTGCCACCGCTTTACTTTAGCCCCTGACTTGACGGACTATGACTGTTTTGAAACACTTTAGGCCCGATTTATGAAAAGTTGGGTCATAATTTGATGCAAAATATAACTTGACACTGGCTAAATACACAAACCGTGCGAAGCCATAATTAATAGAAAAAAAAATGAAAATTTCAACTGTCTAGCTATCATGGTTCAGGAGATACAGTCTGGTGACAGACAGACGGACAGTGGAGTCTTAATAGGGTCTCGTTTTTACCCTTTGGGTACGGAATCCTAAAAATCCATCGGAATCGAACCCGCAACCCTGTGTTTGGCAGTCCGGCATGGTGACCATTGTACCAACTGGGTCGTCATGTAACAAAATCCTTTGCCATAACACGCCGGCAGTGAGCGTTGACCCTTATCGTTTTGGAGCGATTCCTACCAGGCAACAATAAGATTAAACAATACTAAAGGAAGGGGATAGGTTCGGAAGCTCACAGCTAAGCGACGCTCGTGGATCATTTACGGTCGTGCGGGTTAAGCGACGCCTGGCGCGGTCATTAATTCGATGGGTGACCAATTAGTAGTGTGGCAGAAATGTGTTTTCGTGAGCCCCTCCGTGCTTCGGAAGGCACGTTAAGCCGTTGGTCCCGGTTGCTACCTCTAGAAGCAGTCGTTAGGTCAAGTTAGAGGCCTTAAGGCGATCTGAAAACTCTAACAATAGGTGAGTCACACCACTATACAAGATGATGAAGCTAGTTATAAATAAAATAAAACAACAAAATAATCATAATAATATATTTGTTCATAGTGTAACAAGCCACTAGGTGATAAATCCCCGCAGACTAACAACTATCGCCCGACTGTTTAGTAACCTGTACCTACCCCTTACTTACTATATTAATCTATACTTAATATAATAAAGCTGAAGAGTTTGTTTGTTTGAACGCGCTAACTTCAGGAACTACTGGTTCGAATTGAAAAAATATTTTTGTGTTGGATAGTCCATTTATCGAGGAAGGCTATAGGCTACTTTTCATTTTGATGTTCCCACGGGATCCAGTCTTACGCGGGTGAAACCGCAAGGTGTAGCAAGTATATAGATATTATTTTAATTAGTTCTCCAAAACACACTTAATTGATAACAATTAAGTGTGTTTTGGAGAACTAATTAAAATAATATAAATTAGCAACGCTCCGAGTAACTCCCGATCCCGTGGGAATATCGGGATAGAAAGTAGCCTATGTTATTCCCAATGAATCAATGTATCCTCATACCAAGTTTCATCAAAATCGGTTCAGTAGTTTCAAACCTTTTCGTTACAAACAAAAATTTTTAGTTTTATAATATTAGTATTGATGTTTTAGTAGACGAACTATCGTCCGACAAATAAGTCGCTAGTGTGCGGGGGTCTTAAATTAGGCACTCGACGTAAAGACACAAGTGATTTTTTTTATTATATAATGTGTTTTGACGAGGGTGTTCTAATACTATAGGGGTTTTTTGCGCGTCTATGCGAATAATTTGTATTCTACAACTTTAAAAAAAATCAAATGTTCATTAGAGAGGTCATTGATGCTAGAGAATTATTGGAACGAAGTTCCTTATCGCGCGTTGTGACGGGGCTAGACGGAAAAAAATCTTACGAAAAGTTGTCACTACACTTTATGCTATAGTAAGGTATTGTAAGCTGTGCGGCGTCGCATGTTTCTCTGTCTGTCTCTCTCTCACTTATATTTTTTGAGTTTGAACCACAATTTTATACATGGGCCTGCAGATTTTCTTCAAAATATAACCTTAAAATTATAAAAGACGTTTATTTCCATTAGTTCTGTTGACCAGTGCAGTTAACTGAAGTAGTCAGTTTTTTTTCACGTTCGTTCAGTTGAAAAATTGTTTTTTCCTAAAATTGTGGAACAAAAGATGTAGAATAAACGTTGTTCGCCTAGAACAAAACCCTTAAGTAAGTATTAGATTACCTTCGTTGGAAACACATGTTTTTTAACAAGTATGTGTCAGTGTCAGCCGAACGCATTCGGACGTTGGCAAACGATCCGAGTGCACTCGGAAGCTGCTCTATTCATTCGAGTAACATGATTTCATAAAAACAAAATGGCGTCATGAAAAAAATATAATACAAAAAAAACCTATCCAATAATATTTACCCTTTTAAATAACTTACAAAATACGTTACGAAAAAAGTAGTTTAATACGAAAGGGGAAATTCTAGACGTCTAGGCGAAAAACTTTTGTAAGACTTTTGAAAACTCGAAAATTTTAAGGTTATGTTTACCCGAAAATCAGCTGTTTCTTCGAGTAAGAGGTCATTGGCCCTTAGACGTTTATTAGTTTATTGATTTTGGATTTTAAACATTAATGGTACTGATTTTTCTGTAATTAATTAAGAAAAAAACTTTTTTTTCCAATTTATTAAGTATACACAAAACTAATAGATTTTTTATCCAAAAGTCCTTAAACGAAAGTTGTCTGTCTATACGTCTAGAACAACCCCCTTTCAAATTACAATACCCTTATCAAAACACATAGTTTATTAGAAAAAAACGCCAAAAAAAAAAGACAGGTGGTCTTTGTGTTTTATTTTTAATCAACTATTATTATTTATTAAATTAAAAGTAAAAAAGCTAAATTGAATTTATCAGTAAATATTTTTACAATTTTATTCAATTTAATATTAACAAAGTGTAGTGAACACGAAACTCTAGTGAAATAAAAATTCCATGACTATGTTTCGTTAAAGATTAAAATTATTGTAACTAAATGCAAAGATCTACGTACGTAACACTGTCTATATGCACAAAACGTGCGAAGGCAAAAACTAAAAAACCTCCATGTTGTATGGCGTGATTTAAATATGGCTCATATATTTAATTATCATCTAATATTATGACCTCAGATCAAGGGAGATTTGCTATCTTTTGATTTTACTAGCGTACCCGCGGTCGCCACTTTTCACACATTTGTATTTGCACACAATCTTAATTATTATCTCAATAGCGCACACAGAAACACAAAAGTTGACGTGATTTGCTGCGAACACAACTATACCATTGTTTCTGTTAACTCACACAAATTCACTTCTCCTACGGCCGGTGACAGCGGCGGTACCACGCGTTGTATTACATTGTGACGCACGGATCCATTGCGCCATCGAGCAGACCGATCCATATAATGATTCTTACTTAGCAAGCAATGTATTAGTACATTATGAATGAAATTGTCACTTCATTCATAACGTTAATAATTAATTTCTATTTTTGATTTTAAAGAAGAAATATTATGTATATATTGTAATACTTAGACATGAAATAAAATTCAATCTTTCACGTAGTTCACTTTTCTGCTTGTATTTTTGCAAGCAATCACTGAACAACTCGGCATTTTGGCAAAAATCGAGAGATAGTGACGCGAGCGCGTAGTTACTCTCGACTGAAGACGGAAGTCTGTATCAAGTGCATTTTAAGCCAGACGCGTTCACCCGTGCCGAGGCGCTATAACAAATCTCCCTTGTTTGATGTGATCTGAGATTATGACTAAATAAGCATTGCCATGAAACGACCGACAGTTGACGACGCGGTTCGATCAATTACAGCGGCATTGCTTATATGGTCGCTCTATAATATGAACTCTATTTATATATAAATCATTTATATCTTAAAAATAATTAACAATTTCCACCTTACGATATCCCTAAACGACGTTTGATACAAAATTGGTCTAAAATAAAAAAATGCGAGTCGAAGTTTTTGTATGAAACAGCTAGTTTTCAAGTAAAAATTCCCTCAGAATTATCGAAAAAGTTCGAATTTCCAAAAGTCGTAGAACAAAAGTTCGCCTAGACGTCTAGAACAACCCCCTTCGCTGAAAAACATTGTATTCTGTTTTTAGTATTTGTTGTTATAGAGGCAACAGAAATACATAATCTGTGAAAATTTAAACTGTCTAGCTATCACGGTTCATGAGATACAACCTGGTGACAGACAGACGGACAGCGGAGTCTTAGTAATAGGGTCATGTTTTTACTGTTTTTGTACGGAACCCTGAAAATGGTCTCTTTGCGAGGTATCTGGTGATCGGAGGGATGGTGGTTTTTTTGTTCAGAGGGTCAGTTTGGCCATTCAGAAAGGAAAATGTTGCCAGCCTTTTGGGAAAAATGCTTTTTTTAACGCGATAACGTCTCTAATAAATTGATGGAACACCTGCATTCCCAAAAAAGGGTCATGGTAATATTATCTGACGTCATTGTCACGTTCTCATTGTGTGACGTCATGTCAACAATGACGTCACATAGCACGCAGCAATATAAAACAAACACGATTCAATTTTTCATCGTTTTCTTAAGACGTTATCACGTAAAATTATAGTCCGTAAACCGACTTTACATACAACCATTTTTTATTCGTGATTTTTTATTAAGAGTAGATTAGTTTTTTTTTTTAATTTAGAAGTTTTTTTTGTAAAAAATAAGAAAAAAGCAGAATCTTTGCTTACTTTTGCTGATGAGAGGGGGGAAAAATCAATTTACTTAATATTTTTGATTTGAAATAATTTGAACGACCTAACTTAAGTTTTTTAGACCAATTTTGTACTATAAGGACCGTAAAGGAACATCTTAAATAATTTTACTTAATAAAATAAATTTATTATTTCCAATACAATAATAATATTTAAAAATCTTGACTTGATGTTTGTTTGAATAATTTAGTAAAATAATACTCTAAAAAATTTCAAAATCATGTAAGGAATTTTTAGCAAAATAAACTTAATTTTTTTTAACACTAAAAACAGGTAAAAGTTAGTTATTTTTGTTACATATCATTTATTGTTAAAAATAATAGCCTCTATACATTGCCACAGAAAGGTGGCCAAACGACAAAAAAACAAAATAACTTTTTGACGTGATAGCGTCTAATAAATCGATGAACAACGGCATTCACAAAAAAGTGTGACGTCATGCGTTACGTTATTGACAAGGTGAAAAGATTAAAAAACAATACCAACGCATTGAAGTATGCAAAAGTTGAAGTTTTATTGTGTGTATGTGGGAACGTACGACGACGCACGACGGTAGCGGGTTTGGCCGGAAGACCAGCGCTGCAGCCAAGTTACGCTTGACTGTGGCTTACAGCTGAGGTCGACCCATTTGGGGCAGCACATGGCTTCTTAAATATTCTTAGGCTTAGTGTATGTTTCTTTCTTCGTTGTATAATGTTACCTATTTCTTTGTGTGTGTTTAATTTTAAAGTTGTCGTGTGCCTGCACCGAATAAATGTTTTTCTTTCTTTCTTTCAAAATGGTAATGTGTCAGGTTCTGTTGACATGATATGTAACCATAGCAACGTATTGAAGTATGCAAAATGGTAATGTCAATAATACAAAAGATTTCTTACGACGTTATCACGTTAAATGATAGTCCGAAAATCGACTTTATTTAACACAAAATAATCTTGCCTTTGCATGACATTTCCAATGCCAAAAAGTTACCACCTCTTTTATTTTCTTGTACTAAATTATTCACACAAACGTCATTCTATACATAGCTTAATAATATACATAAATACATAATTACATATTATTTTAGCGTACAAATATACATATTACATATAAAACCTGCAGTTATTCCATCCAATCGCCACCATCAAAGTCCGCAACACTGACGCCGTGGTCCTGGGACACAAAAAAATATGTTACATAGATAATCGAAATACATGACATTGGCTTTATGAACAAATCACGCGAGACCAATACGAAAAAAACCGGCCAAGAGCGAGTCGGCCTCGCGCACGATTGGTTCCATCTATTATAAATAAATAATAAATATTGCAGGACATTCCACACATCGCCATCTAGCCCCAAGCTAAGTAACTACACTTGTGTTATGGGTGCTAGACAACTCATATACTACTTATATACTTTTTATTTAGTAAATATATACATATAATACACAGAAACAACCAGACCGCAGACAAATATCTAAGCATAAATACATGTCTGAGGCGGGAAATGGAACCCGCAACCCTGTGTTTGGCAGTCCGGCATGGTGACCATTGTGCCAACTGGGTCGTCACATATGACGCATACTTACGATTTCCGGTGGATCATCAGAGCTGAATCCGCCAGCGATGGCGTATCCAGCGAGTCCGCCGGCAGCCAGCGCGCCCACTCCAAGCCCGACGGCGGCGCCAGTGCCGAGCCCGCTCCTCTGCTGTTGGGGCATCGCGTACGTCGTGCTCACTTCTTGATACTGTACACGGAACACATGCTCCGTTAAGGCCAGGTGCTAATAAAGCTACCAAAATCGACCTTTGTTTTAAGCAACTATAAGTAATCAAATACTCTTTTTTTGTTATTTGGATATAAATGGATATTGTAGTTTAATAACCATATTTTTGTTTATTGTGGTTGAAAACATGATATGAACAATTTCGTTCGATAAAAAAAATGTTAGAAAACAGAGAATTATTAGATCGTTTATCGGGTTTTATTCAAAAATAGTTAACGTTTACGATAGGTTTTGACCTCTAGGAAATATATTTGTGGATAATAATGCTAAAATGTTTTGCATATCGATCAAATATAACAGTTAGCACGCAGCACGCTACGTTTTTGAGAGCGGGGGCTAAGGTAATGTGAATACCTACACACGGTACTGGAAGAGCGCCTTAATGCCCGCTTTCCACGTAACGATTATTTTCATAAATATGCTTCCACCAAAGCTGAGCTGAGTGAGCGAGTTAAGGTGAAACACCGGCGCTCTCTCTCCATACAAACGTCGTCGACTGTTTCCTCCCTTGATAATGACACTAGAGAAAATATTTCTGTTGCATAAAACTAATAACTGCCATGACCATGCCCCTATGTTTTGGTTTTTTTCATTTAAAAAACAAAACATAGGGGCATAGTCATGGCAGATATGTGCTAGTGTGATTATCCAGGGAGGAAACAGTCGACTACGTTTGTATGGGAAGACTGACTCCACGCATTCGGCCCATTTGGGCCGTAGGTATATGGGACGAGACCATGAATCCCTCGTCAACATCTGGCCCGCTACTCTAAACTGGTTCGGACGAATCTACCCATACACATTTCTAAAAGTGGACGTTTGGCCCGCAGACCAGTTTTTCTGGCGGCGAGATGTACCCTAACCCGTCAAATTCTTACCTGAGTTGGGGTGCCATAACCTGTAACAATTAAACATATTAAATTAATAAATTGTAACACTTGCCTACTTGTAGATGTAGCTAAATCTGCCCTAGCGCAGCACCAGGGCCGAGCCTTAGAAGTTTTGCTACAGACTTCCACCTAAAGCAACTTGCATGAACTCTATTGTGCCAAAAGAAGAACTTATTTCATATTATGCTGGCTGGTTTTCTACTTGCCAACATTTGAATTGCAATAGAACCGAAGATGTAGCTAACCCTGCCCTAGCGCAGCACCGAGGCTGAGCCTTAGAAGTATTACGACCGACTTCCTGCTAAACCAACTTGCAATATGAACTTCATTGTACCGGAAGAAGAACCTATTTCCTATTATGCTGGCAGGTTTTCTATTTGCCAACGTTTGAATTGCATAGAACGGCGGAATGGCTTCGTGATGTTGTTATTCGTAAATTTTCTGTGACGACGAGTGCTTTTCTGTGTTACTAGCGACACGTCCCGGCTTCGCACGGCTATATTATGCATGTATTATACATAGTACTTGTATGACCGAGCTTTGCTCGGTATTTTTTTTTTACTTAGTCTAACCTCAAAGCAAACACTCATTGACTTCGTGTTACTTAACAACGCCATCTGCTGGAATAACTTTATTGCTCACAAAAAATAGTATTAATAGTTCGCCAATAGATGTCAGGAAGAGTCATATTTTATCAGATAAAAAAAACTAAGTTTCGATAAAACACGAATAAAATGACATTTTCTAAAAATGATTCCTAGCTAGATCGATTTATCGCCCCCGAAACCCCCTATATACCAAATTTCATGAAAATCGTTGGAGCCGATTCCGAGATTCCAATTATATATATATATACACAAGAATTACTCATTTAAAGATATAAGATTAGATAGATTAGATAAGATAAACCTTCCTCTTATATCACTACTATCTATTAAAGAAACCGCATCAATATCCGTTGCGTAGTTTTAAAGATCTAAGCATACATAGGGACAGACAGCGGGATTATATTTCGAATCTGGTGTTGGAAACGTTTTTTTGTCCTGTATCCACCAAATATAAATATTACAGGACATTCCACACATCGCCATCTAGCCCCAAGCTAAGTAACTAGACTTGTGTTATGGGTGCTAGACAACTCATATACTAATTACAAACTTTACTTTTGTAAATATATAGGGTGATTTTTTTACATGTGCGGGCTATAACCTAAACCATAAGAGATAGTGAAACATGCTGAAAGAAGTTGCGAGCCCGATTTTCACAAAAACTGATTTTCCACATCATAAGATTTTTGAAAAAGTCATTACCTTAGCCAGGAATCGAACCTGTTGATTTCGCAAAAAAATAATTATCCTATATTTTTATACTAATCAATAGTGTTGCTGATAGACATCAATTCCTGGAAACAAATTGACGACCCAGTTGGCACAATGGTCACTATGTCGGTCTGCCAAACACAGGGTTGCGGGTTCGATTCCCGCCTTAGACATGTATTTATGCTTAGATATTTGTCTGTGGTCTGGTTGTTTCTATGTATTATAAGTATATATTTACAAAAGAAAAGTATATAAGTAGTATATGAGTTGTCTAGCACCCATAACACAAGTTACTTAGCTTGGGGCTAGATGGCGATGTGTGGAATGTCCTGCAATATTTATTATTTATATATTTAAGGCGGGAATCGAACCCTCAATCTCCTGGGTTTTTTAAGTGTGAACAATAATGTTTTAGGTCTTAGACGTGTTTTTTTCTTATCAGTTCTTTACCATCAAAAGATTGCCTGAAAGAAATAGCTTTAAGGCCGCCCATTTGTGCAAACTTATACTTTTTTTAACCCCCGACGCAAAAACGACGAGGTGTTATAAGTTTGACGTGTCTGTGTGTGTGCGTGTGTCTGTCCGTGGCATCGTAGCTCCCGAACGGATACACCGATTTTGATTTTGTTTTTTTTTTGTTTGAAAGGTGAATTAGTCAGGTGTGCTATGTTTGATCGATAACGGTTCAGCCGTTCAAAAGTTATTAGGTACTACTTGTATGTCGTGTTTTGTACAGGGTTAATTATACTTTTAGAAATTCGAAAAAAAATGAAAATTTCGAGGTTATTTAAATTCGAAAAAACAGCAGATATTTAAAAAAAAACAAACAGTAGATAAAACTTAAAATATAAGTAAAATTATAAGGTTAATGACCCCTCTGTATATGAAACAGCTGATTTTCAGGTAAACTTAACCTCGAAATTTTCAAAAAATATGTTCGAATTTCCAGAAGTAGAACAAAAGTTGTTCGTTTAGGTGCACAGAAGTAGCCCTCAACGGCTTGCTAGTATAATTACAAATGACCCTGTATATTCCTTATTGTTTACAAACAAAGTTATTGTGCTTATCTATTTTTTGTTGTTCAAGTCAACCTAATTACGATTCCGTATCTCAAAAAAGTTTTTATCGCTATATATTACAAAATATAAAAATGAATTAGGAGTTTTGGCGGGAACGAGTTAACAACATGTCGTGCTGCAGTTTTATTTTCATGAAACTTAGATGTAACCCGAGTTGAATTGTATAATTCTGGTGGAATGTTATTCAATTTAGTTCTGTGAAAGTGCACAAGTGTAGTGAAAGTAAAAATCAGTGTCAAACATGCAGTTTTCTCGTTGCCTCCAAATCTCCTATTAAGGTTATGGTAAACTTGCCACCGCTTTACTATAACCCCTGACTTGACGGACTATGACGACTTTGACTGTATTGAAACACTTTAGGCCCGATTTATGAAAAATCGGGTCATAATTTGATGCAAAATATAACTTGACACTGGCTAAATGCACACGTGCGAAGCCATAATAAAAGAAAAAAAAAAAAAATGAATCGCAAAATGTGTTGGTAAGCGCATAACTCAATAACGCCTGGACCAATTTGGCCAATTCATTTTTTGGTCTGTTTGTTATTATCAGGAGATGGTTCTTATGAAATAAAAAATTAAGAAAGTTGCGCAGAAAATTATTACGCGGGTGAAACCGCGGGGCGTAGCTAGTTACAAAATAAATAAAACAAAAAATCAAAATACATAATATTTTATTAAATAACTCACATAAAATAAATATTTCTTAAATACAATAACAACTTGCTTTTCTAAATGCGAAGCGAAATGCTTAAGGTGAAAGGGTACTGGCGCTCTCTCCATACAAACGTAGTCGACTGTTTTCTCCCTGGATAATGACACTAGAGCAAATATTTTTGTTGCATAAAACCTATAACTGCCATGACTATGCCCCCCTTGATTTTCTAATTATCATAGAAATTAAGATTTAAAAAACAAAAAAAAGTGTTGCGCTTGGGGACTGCCGCGGTAAAGCTATTGCATCGTGCGAGCTTCGTACAGTCGTACCATATACATACACGTTAAGCGAACGCTCGTCCGAGCTACATGGTAGGCGGAGTGGGGGGTTTAAGGTTTTATTTTCGTTACGCAATTTCTTGATTCGGTAACCGCGCTCAAAGCCCGCGATAGCTTAAAAAAACATAGGGCCATGGTCATGGCAGTTATAAGTTTTATGCAACAAAAATATTTGCTCTAGTGTCATTATCCAGGGAGGAAACAGTCGACTACGTTTGTATGGAGAGAGCGCCCGGTACCCTTTCCCGATTCATAAAAATCGTTAATTTTGATAAGACAATGGAAGAAGACTAAATCGAAGGTTTTTTTTAAATAATTTTATCACATAATAATTTAGAAAAGTAATTTTAAAATACTTGGTTTTACCATAGATCAAGAATAATGTATAGACAGACATACAGAATACCTAAAACATAATTGTACCTGTATTCGGAAGTATTCGGACTGTTTTCCCGCAAGTAGACCTTTCTCTCAGGTATTAAATATGATTTTTTCTTTTAGCATATACGTAGTTACTTAAGTTAGTGGTAGACACCTCGACTTTCATTCTGAAGGTCGTGGGTTCGAATCCCGGCCGGCCGTGCACCAATGTATTTTCTTAAGAAAAAATTATGTGCGCTAATTGACATTGCTCTTACGGTGAAGGAAAACATCGTGATGAAACCCGCGGCTTAGTTGGCTCCAGAAGTATTGACAAGTTCTCTCCTCTGGACATGGTTGACTAAGCTGAGAGGGTAGTAGGTGCTGGGCAAGCCTACTCCATCCTCACGCAAAAAGGACCCAATTAAAAAGGGTCCAATGGCGGAAAACAGCCTGTATACAAGTACAAGTACTTAAGTTAGAATTAATTTTAATTTTGTTATATGTAATCATTTTGCGTTTTGTTTTTATGGTGCAATAAAGTGTTTATCTATCTATGTATCTAATTGGGTCCTTTCTGCGTGAGGATGGAGTAGGCTATGTCCAGCATCTATAACACCCTCTCAGCTTAGTCGACTATCCAGAGGGAAAAACTCGTCAATACAAATAGAGCCAACTGAGACGTTGGTTTCATCATGATGTTTTCCTTAAGCGATATGTAACTTAGGAAATTCTGAATTAGTTTCATTTTTGACGTGATAGCGTCTTATAAATCGATGAACACCGTACTCACAAAAAAGTGTCACATGATAGGTAAACATAGCAACGTATTTTTTTAAAATTATCGTCCGTAAACCGACTTTACAGACAAATGGTTTTTTTTTCGAGCTTGCTCAATAAATGTCCTAGGCACTACAACGCCCTGAATGGCATAGATTAAAGTTGCTAGTTTCTGTCGGAATACCAATTAGCTGAACCCCCAATGACCCAGAGCTCACTCGCACATATGTAAGGTTGTAAAGTAATGTTACCTTATTCTGTTTTTTTTTAAACAATATACTATACAATCCTACTAATATTATAAATGTGAAAGTAACATAATAAAGTGAAAGTAACATACTAATATTATAACATTCTTGATCTATGGTTTGACTTAAGCACTATAGGAGATTTGTTCATTCGTATGAACCAAAGACGAAAAATAGACATAGACAAACACCGCCTCTACAAAATGGCGGACGTGCATTTTACTAGCGCCATCTCTTACAAAACGAATTAAACTTTTGTAAATAAGTCATAGAGATGGCGCTGTAATAAAAAATGTATTTAACACATTTCTTTAACAAATTTGAAGTGTTTTTTTTTCTCAAATTAATAAATGTGTTAAGCATGCATTGCATTTAGGTTATACAGTGTGTGACGAAAACCCTGTAATTGCTCTTAGGTACTTGTAGGTATCCTATGGACATATTAAAAAAAAACCTAAAAAAAAACACAGCTGTAGTCAAAATCATAGTAACATTTTGAAAATTCCTAAAAATTCCAATATTTTTTTCCCGAATTTTACAATAATACAATAAAAAAATATTAAAATGAAATAAAAGATATTATGCGAATTTTTATTTTAATAAGACTGTATAATTACATTTTTTTGAGATCACAGGGTATTCCTTATACACTGTATAAAATTTTTAGACATAATAATAATGACAAAAGTATAGTTTTCCATGCTTAAACAATTAAAAAATAAAACAGCTTTAAACATTCCAAAAAGCTTTCAACGGCTGCATGCCCACACGATTCATTGTGATGACGTTTAAAACACAATATACAATATGTTCCGACAAAGGTATTCTAATACGAAAGGGGGTTATTCTAGACGTCTATGCGAACTTTTGTTATACAACTTTTGAAATTCGAACACTTATAAAAAAATTTATTGTTAAATTGTTTTTTTTTTAAGTAAATATTTATTAAAAAATACATACAACCGAATTAAGAACCTTCTACTTTTTTGAAGTCGTTTAAAAATAAGCTGTTTTTAAGAGTTAGAGGTCATTGACCTTTGGGTTTTATGTATTTCGTTTCTTAATTTTTTTTAAATAGTAATAGTTCGTATTGCCTAAAAAAGCTAATTTTCCCGTGAAAAAGGATGGATTATTCCACTGCCGCCTCCCCACCTTCACTCGCGTCCCTCGAATGCCCCCATATAATATGCTTTGTTTCAATATTTGATTTGATTATTATTATTATTATTTTCTGTTTTTCTTTTCTTTTTCTCAGCTTTAAGCCGGTTTTAATGTGTATTACGGGCATATGCCAAGTGATACACATGTTAAATTATTGTTATTCTATATTTTGATCTGTGACAACCGACGACAAGAAAACCCAACAACATAACACTAGGTTATGAGGGGTTGTTGGGTTTTCTTCTATTTTTTAAAAACTTTCTTACTATACTGCTAAGCTGCTTTCTGTAATTTTATATATATGTTATCTTTTATATCCAATATTATTATTTTAGTAATGACTGCATAATATGGATTAATTTATAATTGAATTCTATTTTAATGTAAGTTAATCTGAAATAAATGAATATTATTATTATTTATTATTATTATATATTTGGTGGTGTTTGAGTGACGAGCGTATAGGTATCTTCTAGACACCGCGTGTTACATCTTACACCGCATCGTCACTTACCATCGTGTGACGATACTGGTCAAACGATGAGATATCCTCAAAAACTTACGAAAAAAGATCGAATTTCCTCGTAGAATAAAAGTTGTTCACCTAAATGTACAACCCCCTTATGATTTTAACTCTTCGTTGGAACACACTATAGACCTAATATTTTATTTATATGAAATAATTATAAAACCGATTAACAACAAAAACCTTTAAAAAACCTAAAAAATAAAGAATTTGTAAAAGATTTATAATATTTTTTTTTTACAAATACTAAAAACATGTGCTTTCGATCTTTAAAAAAATCTAGGGAGGCTTGCATGACATTGTGCTTAAACATATTTGGCTAAATTTCAGCTAAATGCATTTAAGGTGAAACGGTACCGGCGCTCTCTCCATACAAACGTAGTCGACTGTTTCCTCCCTGGATAATGACACTAGAGCAAATATTTATGTTGCATAAAACTTATAACTGCCATGACCCTATGTTTTGTTTTTAAAATCTTACTATGATAACATGGTCATGGCAGTTATAAGTTTTAAGACACAAAAATATTTGCTCTAGTGTCATTATCCAAGGAGGAAACAGTCGACTACGTTTGTATGGAGAGAGCGCCGGTACCCTTTCATCTTAACGTGTAATCTTATATTAAATTATATTTCAATAACAACAAGGTTGAAATTAAATCAGTTTGACACTTTGACAGCTGCTTAATCATGTTTAAGGTCTTAAACGTATTTATTTTTTGTTGTGCAAGTCAACCCCTAATAATGATTAACAAATTTTATTATAGTGTGCGCCAGATAAGTTTGCGTGCGGATGTGATGAGCACTACGCACCAAGGACAAGTAACGTAATGGCAGAAATCAGAAGGCCAACTCTAAATAATTAAATTGTTCAAATTACATTGCAAATTAATTCCGCATGCACTTCGATTTAAAAAAAAACACCCTTTAAGGTGAAACGTTGCTATGGTTACGTCGTCAATAACATGACGCGTTCCCGGAACATGACGCATGACGTCATGTTTTTTTGTAAATGCAGGTGTTTATCAATTTATTAAACGTAATCACGTCAAAAAAAGGGTTGACTTTAAGAGGAAAGGGTACCGGGCGCTCTCTCCATACAAACGTGGTCGACTATTTTCTCACTGGATAATGGCACTAGCACAAATATTTTTGTGGCATAAAACCTATAACAGCCATGACCATGCCCCTATGTTTTGGTTTATTCATTTTCTAATTATCATAGATATTAAGATTTTAAAAACAAATAAAAACATATGGGCATGGTCGTGGCAGTTATAAATTTTGAGGCAACAAAAATATTTGCTCTAATGTCATTATCCAGGAAGGAAACAGTCTACTACGTTTGTATGGAGAGAGCGCCCGGTACCCTTTCCTCTTAAAGTCAACCCTTTTTTTGACGTGATTACGTTTAATAAATTGATGAACACCTGCATTAACAAAAAAACATGACGTCATGCGATATGTTCTGGGAATGCGTCATGTTATTGACAAGGTAACCATATCAACGTATTTTTGTTGCTATGGTTACCATCAACGTTTTCGGAGGACGTTATCACGTAAAATTATCGTCTATAAAAATATTTTATGGATATTATGGTATTTAATTTAAAAAAAAAACTAGTTCCTACATCTTTCAGATTTTTTATCCAATAGTGTTGCCATATATCAAGGCATAACAAACTAATCCTTTTTTTAAATCCTTACTTCGATTTGTCCGCGCGAAAACTTATATGGCGCGTACTCTATTAAAATATCGCTTAAATTCTGTCAAACATTTCATTTTTACTTCTAGCATTCACTAAAATAAAAGACTTATAAACATAGTTTGTATAACGAAGCCACAGAATATGACAAAACCAGATTAATCAAATTTATAGCGGTTTTTGACAAGATTTAAGCTACATAAAAACAATAATAAAATAAAAACAGTGTTCACATTTTAAAAGAAAAATGCGTTTTAAAAAATTGCAACCGTGACGAGACTCGAACTTGCACCGCCTGTCGCTCGGCCAAGTATGTCATAGGTAAAGAATAATATCAAAACTTTTAACAAAAAAGTGTTTGTTTTCAAGGAGGTTAGGTTCTACTATTTGTGTAATGGCGTCAGATTTTGATGAAGAATATGAAAAAAATAACAAAAAAACGTGACATTAAATGCTTATATCTTTTATTTATTTTCACGAATTTTTATTTTTATTTTTGTATATGCTTGAGTATTGCTGTGCCATTTTTTCCAAAGAAACGCATCAATGAATTAAGTTTAGTTAGCGACATCTGTTATCAACAGATATGACTGAGTTAAATAGTTAAACAACATAGTAGTTTACGAATTCGCCAAGAGATGGCGCTTTTACTATAATTCTATTTTTTTTTTATTGCACGCACCAGGACGATATACAGGGTGTAACGAGTTCAAGTCATGCAAAGACTAGAATTTCGCTAAGTAGGGGTCCTTATTGCAACAATTATTAGTTTTATTAGGTTTTAACAACTTTGCTATATCTTTTTGTTGAAATTAAATACTTTTCTAAGTCTCGTCTCGGTTTAAATTTTTTATTTACTTGAAAAAAAGGAGAAGGTTCCTAATTGGTCTCGTATTTTTTATTTATTAGACGCATTTTTCCTTTAAAATATTTTCGGATAGGCCAGTGCAGGCCACGTATGAAATAAAAATCATTAAAAACAGTATTTATCTGATCCTTACAAGGCACCTGGAAACAAAATTTTTGAAAAAATCAGAATATGACCAATTTGGAACTAATTACTTCAAAATAATTTTGATATTATATATGTATGGAGACTGGCCTAGTGGTTTATTTTCCAACGTAATTTCAAGATAATATGAATTATAAGGTACCTGTGGGTGATAAACATCACACATCCTAACTTAGTTTTTAAGACGTTTTCAAGTGGTCTATGAACAATTGTATTAAGCATCCAAAGAAATAAATTTTTTTGACTTTGACTTTGAAAGGCCACCTGTCACCTTAATTAAAAACTAAATATTATTTAAAAATAGGAAAAACTACTTAAAGATCATTAGTTAATATATGCTTAATTGTCAATTTGACAACTGGCAGAGAAGCATAAATGAGGCTGATTCATACATTTTCAATATGGCGCCAGTTGGTGAAATAATCATTTGTTTTTATCGAGGTTTTTAAAAAACCCGCAGGTACCTTATTATTTTCATTAAATCGGCCAAGTTCTAAAACCGCTAAGATTTAAGCGACGTTGGTATAATCAATTGCCTAAATCTCCTAAGAAAATGGGCATTCTCCTTTACATACATCTTATTAAAATTTCATTTAAGTATAGAAAAAAATAGGTCTCTAAAAATTACCTCTTTTCAAATTCTCCCCTCTACAGCTATATCAGTAGAAGCCTGTGCGAAAGAAAAAAATAATAATTTACAAAAAAAAATGCAAAATACATAATAATATACTACAAAACTATGAGTGAATCATTGCAAAATAGCTAGTTATGCAAGCAATATTGATATACAGTGTGTTTGGGTGAGGGTATTATAAGACAAAAGGCGGTTTATTCTAGACGACTAGGCAAAAAAAAAGTGTGTGTGTCAGCTCCGACGCACGACTGGAGTTTACTTCTTAAGTACGAGTATCTAACCATACGCAATACACTCACAGCCAAATTAGAAAGTTGCGCACTAAAGGTGCGCACCAAAAACGTGACCGATTTTCGTTACTTGTTAGTAGGTTTTACCCCTCGGATTTTTCTCATACCGGGCGCCTTATATATGAAAATCGATTCTTAAGGAGTAAACTCCAAAAAATTCAACGACTTTTAAAAATTCGGTATTTATATTTTTTATGTTTAAAATAGTAGTCCAAACTTACACTGTAAGTCATTGACCTCTAACTCCAAAAAACAGCTGATTTTAGAGTAACCAAAATATTAGAAAAAACGAATTCTGAACGAAATAAAAAAAATGTCTAGACATCTAGAACAACCCCCATTCATATTACAATACCCTCTTTGGAACACATTGTATAAATGAAATGTTAGTTTGTATGTTAGTATATAAAATTATTATATATTTAGAAACATGAAAGCAAGTGAAACCATACCTAAAGATAATATTAAAAAAAAAACTTAAAATAAATCCAAAAAATATCTTGAAAATGTACAAAAATCTTCAAACACTCACCTTTGACATGCATTTTAAATAACACTCGCGTATTTTTATTAAATAGACTAATAATTACCAGTTATAGACAAACACCGCCCAAACAATATAGCGTACGTGCATTTTTACTAACGCCATCTGTTAGAAATCTTATGAAACTTTCGTAAATTAGTCACACAGATGGCGCTGTAATAAAGATTTAGAGAAGTTTAAGATATGTTTTTTTGTAATAAGAAGCGATTTTTCTCAGTTTAAAATATATTTTTTTAAAAGGTTCTGAACATCAGTTATGGTTGAAAACACGAAATGAAACTCCTAAAGGAATAGGGTAAAAACATAGCAGTGGCGCCATCAATATGTGACGCACTTTTCTTCGGTTGTAATTCTTAGTTGTTTTTGACCATTGACATTTTTTGGCCACAGAGAACGGCCTTGTCGTCTTGGCCAAAGACAATTTCTAATATCGACATCTATGGGATATAACTATAACTAAAAAACTAAGCTCTTTTCAAAATTCGTTATTTCAAAATTCGTTATTTAAGTCTTTAGCGACTCCCTCCTACGTATCTGTGACGTCATACGTCAACATCTATAAAAGGTTGTGCCTAGCTAGCATTGGGGGCAGTTGCTTTTCATCTGTTGTCGAGTTAATATCATTAGAGCGTTAATCTGTTTTATTGTTGTTCGGTAATACATAGTAAAATTGTAACGTTTTTTAGAATTAAATTGTTATCAAGGTGACTTATTGTAGAATTCATTCCCTTGTAGAGTAAAATTATTCGTGAAAATTTTATTTTTGCTTTGGGTTACCAAAGGGCCGGCTCCTAACTCGGATAAGCATCGCCATCCAACGAGGTAACGCTGCCAGCCTTTTAGGCACACTTCCTAAGTTTGAACTTTTTATTTTTATTAAATGTAAGTAGGTTATTTATTAATATTAACTAGCTTTTGCCCGCGACTTCGTCCGCGTAACAGTCGAACATGGATTCTAATAGGATTGGACCAAGGAATCACGTGATCCCATACAAATTTTGCCGCCCTTTTTAGGAGTAAAATTAGGAGTAAGGAGGAGGAGCTTAGGAGTAAAATTTCGAAAAATCCTTATAGGATGCCTACGTCACACAAAGAACACACCCTCCAAGTTTCAGGTCTCTACGATCAGCGGTTTAGGCTGTGCGTTGATCCGTCAGTCAGTCAGTCAGTGATTCAGGACAAAGAATTTTATATGTATAGATTTAGGTTTTAATTAATTAATTGTTATAATTTTTTTTTTCTGTTACTAGAACCAACATATTATAAGTTCTTCTAGTATAATTTATCAATAATAGGTAAATAATCAAAGTAAGATGGAGGATTTTAAAACCCAAAATAAAAAATGAAACAAATAAAAATCGCGAAAATACATAAGATAAGTAAAATAAATAATAAGCAAAAAGCAATTCGCCAATTACCTAGAAATTAAAAAAAACCATGCAATTTTAATTTATATTTACGAAAGAATAATAAGGGTATTTCATACCAGATGCCCGCGAAATTCCAAAAAGAAAATTAGTTTTTCGTGAAAATCACCGAGTTAGAAATCGAAATGTCACATTATTTTGTAAACCGCATACTTTAGAATATAATTTTCCAACTACTTAATTATTTAGTAGGTTTTGAAAGTATACCATATTTCAATAAAATTGTCGTTCAACCAGCTTAGTTTGGGGGCTAGATGGCCCTGTTTTCAATTTCATACAATATATATGTGTTATTCATTTTATGTATATTTAGTGCTATAGTTTACTATGTAACATACATTTTTAATGAAAATATTGTTATATTATACCTTCAAAAACATAAATGTACATGAAGGCCAAGTCTTTCAATGCAATCATTCCACAGTAAAAAGTTGTAATATAATTATTTTAGGAATATATTTAATTATTATTATTACTTGGCCATCCTACAGCACAAATAGAACCCTGCGTTGTTGTTAAAAGACAAACACCAAAACGACATCATATCTGACTCAACGCTCCTGAAGCATTATGGTGTACATTGGATTGATTTATATTATGTAAATAAATAAATAAATATTCGTAATTTGAAAAATAAGTTTTTTAAATTCAGATTACAAAACGTTAAAATATTTTTAACTGGGTCATTTTAACGAAAACTAAAATTGAATTTCGCGCGCTTCCGGGTTTAATTTCCCTTTAAATAATAATTCGGAATTGTTAGTAAATTAGTAACTTTTCTAACTACCCTCAAACCAACTAATATACAATGTGTTTTAACGAGGGGTTTTAATACGAAAGGGGTTTGTTCTAGACGTCTAGGCGAACAACACAGTACAGTACACAGCTTTTGAATAATCGAACCTTTTTTAAATAATAAAAAAATATTGAAAAAGAAAATTTGTATAAGTACTGGAAAATCTGTTTTCGACAACAAAAACCAATAATGTTAAAATATTAGTCGAAACTAAAAAATTAAATAAAACACAAAGGTCGATGACCCCTAACTCTAAGAAACAGCTGAGTTTTGAGTACCCAAAACATAACCTTAAAATTTTCGAAAAGTTTAAATTTTCAAAAGGCGTGGAACAAAAGTTGTTCGCCTAGACGTCTAGAACAACGCCCTTTCGTATTAAAACCCTTTGTTAAAACATATTGTATAGCTGATTTTTTTCGAAAGATGCTACTTCGAAAATAATTGACTATATAACACTAATCCATATCAAGCTATATTTGAATTAATATTATAAAGATGATTTTTGATATTTTGTTTGTAACGAATATGGTCCAAAACTACTGGACCGATTTTGATGAAACTTGGTATGAGGATACACTGATTAATTGGGAAAAAAATAGGATACTTTTTATGCCGATATTCCCACGAGATCGATGATTTTAGCAGTGATAATGACTAGGTTACTTTTGATTCTGTAATAGTATGTTACCTTGAGGCGCTCCATATCCTGGTGCTCCGTAGGCGGGGGGCGGAGCCCCGTAGCTGCCGTACGCAGGTTGAGCCTGTAATATATAACAAAATGTGTTAAATATTTGCACAATATTCTTTTACTAAACCTTTTAAACGAGCCTTCAAAGCCATTTCTTAAACTACAACCCCCTATATAATCTATAGGGATAGTGTTTAGACTATAGTTCCCTAAGTTCACGAGTAAATCTGTGTCTGAATCTAATGTTTAAATCCCCGCTGTTTTCCGCAATGAGACCATTTTTAATTGGGTTCTTTTTGCGTGAGGATGGAGTAGGCTTGCCCAGCACCTACTATCCTCCCAGCCTAGTCGACCATTTCCAGAGGAGAGAACTTGTCAATACTTCTGGAGCCAACTAAACCGCAGGTGTCATCACGATGTTTTCCTTCACCGTCAGAGCAATGTCAATTAGCGCACATAAATTTTTCTTAAGAAAAATACATTGGTGCACGGCCGGCCGGGATTCGAACCCACGACCTTCAGAATGAAAGTCGGGGTATCTACCACTAAGTCAACACCGCTGTATAAGTATTTATATATATATATATATATAAGTGGTTAATAGATAATCTATCTTACCATATACATTTGTTGTTGCGGAGGAGGCTGGGCTCCCTCGAACCCAATCAGCTGTATGATAATATCTCCGTCGACAGTCAGGTGTGAGATGCGCTGGTAGGGAACGCGGTGAGGAAACTCACAAAAGTGTATACCGTTCAGGGCCACCTGGGGATATTACAAAAAAAACAAATTTAGTAAAAAAAAAATTAAAAAAAAAGAGTTTCGGCGGGAACGAGTTAACAACATGTCGTGCTGCAGTTTTATTTTCATGAAACTTAGTTGTAACCCGAGTTGAATTGTATAATTCTGGTGGAATGTTATTCAATTTAGTTCTGTGAAAGTGCACAAGTGTAGTGAAAGTAAAAATCAGTGTCAAACATGAAGTTTTCTCGTTACCTCCAAATCTCTTATTAAGGTTATGGTAAACTTGCCACCGCTTTACTATAGCCCCTGACTTGAGGACTATGACGACTTTGACTTTGGCCCGATTTATGAAAAAACGGGTCATAATTTGATGCAAAACATAATTTGATACTGGCTAAAGGCACAAGCCGTGCGAAGCCATAATTAAAAGAAAAGAAAAAACTTAGAGGTGTCAATGGACACCCGGATGGAACGAAGGTCCCGATTAATTAGTGAAGGAATTGTAATAAAATAAAAAACTGTCGTTACAACTTTTGGTCTTAATATTTTCCGTCTAGCCCCCTTTCGCAACGCGCAATAAGGAACTTCGTTCCAATAAATAATGCTGGACATTCCGCACAACGCCATCTAGCCCCAAGCTAAGTAACTAGACTTGTGTTATGGGTGCAAGAAAAGTATATAAGTAGTATATGAGTTGTCTAGCACCCATAACACAAGTGTAGTTACTTGGGGCTAGATGGCGATGTGTGGAATGTCCTGCAATATTTATTTATTTATTTAAACGGTTAACTCTAAGAAGTTTCACTGCCGTCTTCCTACCTTCACTCGCGTCCCTCGAATGCCCCCATATAATTGGTGGTGTTTGAGTGACGAGCGTATAGGTATCTTCTAGACACCGCGTGCTACATCTTACACGTCTAGTATTTTCGGGGCATATTCGTTACAAACAAACTACATGGTAGGCGGAGTGGGGGATGTTAGATTTTATTTTCGTTACGGAATTTCTTGATTCGGTGGCCGCGCACAAAGCCCTAACAAAAAAAAATCTTTCCGCTTTATAATATTAGTATGGATATAACCTGGTGACATACAGACAGACAGACAGTGCAGTTTTATTAAAAGGGTTCCATTTTTTGGAATCCTTTTACTAAAACTGCCGCACCTGCACCTCGCCTCGCCTCTTCTCTCTCACTAGCTCTATCTTTCTTACTCTCATGCAATGGATGCGAAAAGAAATTGATGATCCTGGCAAATCTAATCAGGATAATCGAACATTTCAATCAAATTACTGCATTATCATCGGTCTTTGACAGGTGTGCAAAGTTTGAATTAAAACTGATAGTTTTTTTGTCCTTTTATTATGGCTTCGCACGTGTGCATTTAGCCAGTGTCAAGTTATGTTTTGCATCAAATTATGACCCGATTTTTCATAAATCGGACCTAAAGTGTTTCAATACAGTCAAAGTCGTCATAGTCCGTCAAGTCAGGGGCTATAGTAAAGCGGTGGCAAGTTTACCATAACCTTAATAGGAGATTTGGAGGCAACGAGAAAACTGCATGTTTGACACTGATTTTTACTTTCACTACACGTGTGCACATTAACAGAACTAAATTGAATAACATTCCACCAGAATTATACAATTCAACTCGGGTTACATCTAAGTTTCATGAAAATAAAACTGCAGCACGACATGTTGTTAACTCGTTCCCGCCAAAACTCGACAGAAGAGTTAACAATTTAAAATTCGCGCCATAGACGAAAAATATAAAAGTAATTGACAGAAAACTGATGACAGTGACAGATTAGCAATCAATAATACCGCCGCTGTGTAGCTGTCTCTATTCTCCACCAGATGGCAGCACTGACTTTGACGGCAACGAAAGTTCGACGTCCAGAACATTCAATAGCTATAGAAGATTGTTTGTATTTTTCGCGGATTTTCTCGAAACTTATAGAAAACTTTTACTTTCGTTAGTCAGTACTGTTTAAGTGTGCATATAGAAATAGTCTTTTGAGAGAAGCGATAAGTGCGAACATAGTTTATTACAGTCCACAACATAGTTATAATAGAGTTTTAATAGTGCAGTAAATAGTTTATTAGAAGACTATCTTTGATCATACCAGCCCCATACACCGTCGTGTATAGGTAGGTTGTGAATAATTTAACTTATCATATTCACTATTTACCTATTGAGTCTGTAACATACAAGTGAAACTAATAAAAGCGTGTTAAAAACAAAGGCGCCCGCCGGCGCTCTCTTACCTTCATACTGCCCGGTTCACACAGCACCAGCGCCTCGAACCCGTCTCCCGGACGCAATGGCATGCCGCCGGATGTCTCCTCGGCCCCCCACATCATGCCGGTCAAGTTGTTGCGGACAACGCATTGCTCCACGAATCTAAAGTTGAGATGCAGAGCGATATCGTCCCGGGGGTCAGTGTTGGGCCCGCATTGGAAGTTGATCGCGAATCTGGGGGAAAGAAGACAGCGATAAATAAATAAATATTACGGGACATTCAACACCTCGCCATCTAACCCCAAGGTAAGTAACTAGACTTGTGTTATGGGTGCTAGACAACTCATATACTACTTATATACTTTTTCTTTTGTAAACATATACTTAAAATACATAGAAACAACCAGACCACAGACAAATTTCTAAGCATAAATACTTGTCTGAGGCGGGAATCGAACCCGCAACCCTGTGTTTGGCAGTCCGGCATGGTGACCATTGTGCCAACTGGGTCGTCATGCCGGGTCAAATAGACTCGTGCAACTAAAAAAAACGAGTAGCACTCGAGGACTGCCGCGGTAAAGCTATTGCATCGAGCAAGCTTCATACAGTCGTACCATATACATACACGTTAAGCGAACGCTCGGCCGAGCTACATGGTAGGCAGAGTGGGAGGGTGTTAGGTTTTATTTTCCGAGTGGGGGAACCCTTCGTGATCTAGAGCTCACTCGCACATCTGTAAGGTTGTAATGTTACCTGATTCTGTTTCATTTTTTTAACAATTTACTATACAATCTATACTAATATTATATAGCTGAAGAGTTTGTTTGTTTGAACGCGCTAATCTCAGGAACTACTGGTTTGCATTGAAAAAGTGTTTTTGTGTTGGATAGTCCATTTCTCGAGAAAGGCTATATGCTACTTTTAATTTTGATATTCCCACGGGATAAAATATAAAAAACAACAAAATATAAATAATAATATAATAATAATATTGCAGGACATTCAACACCTCGCCATCTAACGCCAAGCTAAGTAACTACACTTGTGTTATGGGTGCTAGACAACTCATATACTACTTATATACTTTTTCTTTCGTAAATATATAGTTAAAATACATAGAAACAACCAGACCACAGACAAATATCTAAGCATAAATACTTGTCCGAGGCGGGAATCGAACCGAACCCGCAACCCTGTGTTTGGCAGTCCGGCATGGTGACCAATGTGCCAACTGGGTCGTCAAATAAGCCCACAGGACTAAGTTACCAAGTGATTGTGATATTGACGAGTTCTTTTCTCTAGACACGGTCGACTAAGCTGAGAAGGTATACATGCTGTCTATTCCATGTAATACATGTCCAGAATAGCATAGATTAAAGTAAGTAGTTGGTGTTGAATAAATCTTCTATATTAGATGTTTCTACTTAACTAGCTGCACTCCGCAATTTCACCCGCGTAACTCCCGATCCCGTGGAAATATCGGGATAAAAAGTATCCTATGTTACTGTCAATGAATCAATGTATCCTCATACCAAGTTTCATCTAAATCAATCCAGTAGTTTCGGAGCCTTTTCAATGCAAACAAACAATTAAATCTTTCCTCTTTATAAATTAGTATAGATAAAATGTTTTGAATCCACATACCTCTGTGCTCCAACAGGCACGGTACCCTGGAACCTCACCATCCTGCCAGGATACATGCCTCCAGGGATCGGATGGATGCATGGTATTACCTGAAATTACAAAAAATATATTAAATGTAAAGTAGGGCCTCACAGGAGCTCCATTGACAACAATGGTGGGAGATTAGATAGAAATGAGGCAGTTTTAAGAGGCCTTTGCCAGTAAATAGCAGACGGATGGGGCAACCAATGACAAACCAATACCACAAAATATATAATAGTACAAGTACAAAAGATCCACTTCACAAACTCACTAAAATAAAAAACGACTCACACAATAATGGAATAAAGCCCAAATTCAAACTGCGCAGTGCTAATATCCTACAAGTTGCTCGTGTATCTCTTATTCTGTTTTAGAACTCTCTTTTTATTAAATACTAGCAAACCCGGCGAACTCCGTTTCGCCACCAGATTTTCCTGAATTTTCTTTGCTATAAACCTTACGGAGCCCGAGACCTTTCCAACGAATGCAAAACCGTGGAAATCGGTTCGTGCGTTCTGGAGTTATAGCGTCAGGGAGGAAAACCGGACTTATTTTTATATAGTAGATAATTAACCTGAATATTTGAGTTATACAATGGACCGTCCACATGAAAGGTTTATATAAAAATACTAGCTTTGACCCGCAGCTTTGTCAGCATAGGAGTAGATTATTTCAAAATAATTTCTTATTAGATGCCATGTCATACAATGAACACACTTTACAAGTTTCAGGTCTCTACAATCAACGATTTAGGCTGTGCGTTGATCCATCAGTGAATCAGTCAGGACAAAGCATTTTATTGGTATAAACTAGCTTTTTCCCATGACTTCGTCTGTGTCAGTCGAATGAAGTTCTAATAGAATTTTAAATTAGACCAAGGTATCACGCTGTCCCATACAAACTTTGCTCCTCTTTTTGTTTGGAAAATTGTTTTTTATCGAATGCCTACATCAATCAATGAACACACCCTCCAAGTTTCAGGTCTTTACGATCAGCAGTGTAGGCTGTGGGTTGATCTGTCAGTCAGTCAGTCTGTCGTTCAGGACAAAGCATCTGAAGGGCCTATAGATGTTAAGTGAAGGCCATCCATCAGCAAACGAACTTGTCACTGATGATGGCACCATAAGGAGTGGTATCGGCCTCATGGTAGACTTTAATTTCAAAGGTTGTGGCTTCGAATCCCGGCTGGCCGGGACAGTGGTTGTTAGTGTTAAATACCTCAAAAGTTAAAAAAAGAACCTTTATATGTCACCGCCGATTTTGTCTTATGGACATTTATGTGACACTACTTATACAGTGGACGATAACATCGTGATGAAACCCACAGCGTCGTTATCTTCAGAGTTATTGACGGGTCCTTTCCTCTGGACATGGTTGATTACGACCCAATTGGCACAATGGTCACCATGCCAGACTGCCAAACACCGGGTTGTGGGTTCGATTTCCGCCTCAGACATGTATTTATGCTTACATATTTGTCTGTGGTCTGGTTGTTTCTATGTATTATAAGTATTACAAAAGAAAAGTATATAAGTAGTATATGAGTTGTCTAGCACCCATAACACAAGTCTAGTTACCTTGGCGCTAGATGGTGATGTGTGGAATGTCCTACAATATTTATTTATTATTTTATTTATTAAGCTGAGAGGGTAGTCTTTATAGTGTTAACTAGTTAAATTAATGCAGGTTTTGCCTTATTTTCTATTCAAATATTATTTGTCAAGTATGGTTTAGGCTGGACAGAAAAGGTTGATTATATTGTCTAAACAGAAAAATAGGTCATTTTAATAGTTTCAGGGTCATGGAATCGTGTAATTGTACCTACAATTTAGGTACATGGGAAAAACCGTAATCCAAAACGGGAATCAAAACATAAGTATTTTCCTTTAGAAACCAAACCTTTAGCGATATAAAAAGGTCGCAAGTTTTTGTACACCGCTCCTTTTCGAGCAACTGATAACGTAATACATCAATAATACGTTATTTACTTAATAAGTAACGTAGCTAATTCATTGTTCTTGGTCTAGATGCCCTTGGAACGAGGCTAGAACGATTATTTGAGGCAATTTCTTGTAAAAACTGAAGGTGACTTACTGGGCTATATATTGGTACTGCCATGGTTTTAGAGGTTTATCCGCTCTGGAATTAGCTTGAAATTGTTGTTCAACGTTTTAATAACGGCTGGGAGTCAAAGTCACTGAATTACACTTATTAAATAACGAATGACACCGCACCGAAAAATATTATTCACTAAAATCGAAGGATGCGTCATCGGACGTCAGACGGAATGACGTCAAAGCTCTACTGACAGAGTGGGAAAGAGATACCTAGTTTTTCTTTTATTGCTAATTACCATGGGAAAGACAGAGATAACGATAGTAATGCTTTAAATTATGGGATCTATTTAAATTTTGAAACATTCAGTCAATTACGACAACATTACAAACAAAAAATTTGAGTCTCGGTTACTGTTACAAGTCTTTTTAGCACATTCATAAATGCGGGACCATTTAAAATGTAAAAAACTTGAAAAAACGTACTTTAAAAGCAGCTCTAAAGTAAGTGGGTACTTAGCGTGTATTGTAATTTGTAATGTAGAAGTAGAAGTTGATGACCAAACATGGAGGTAGAAAGTAACCAAGGGATTAATTAGCAGTTTGCACAGGGGTGGCTTACATTGACACCCCTGTGCTAGTTACATTTTCAACATAAAAAAAACATCGAAGATATAACAATGGAACTTTCCACTTAGTTTCTTGTGGAAATCAGAAAAAAATCACCATCGGAAAAATAAACGAATAAATAGATCATGCATAGATCAACTTTGGTAAAACTAAGAACAAATAAATATCTCGGAAATGAGGAAACGTTTTATATTTTTAGTAAAATTGTTGTTTTTTGACTCAACTGTGCTGTGGCAACACTCTATTGCATCGTCTTTTATATTGTTTCTTGTTTCACTGCGTGTCGTCGCGAGCAAGTCGCGAGCGCTTTTAAAAACAATCTTAAAGTTGTGTTTAGAAATATAATAAGCAGGTAAATATTTATTTTATCGAAAGTATACCTAAAAACCTTTATCAAAGTGGCTTTATAATCATTATGCTATACGTACTATTACGTACCAACCTACATAAATAATTATCTAGCTAGATAACGAATTTTAACATTTAAGATCGCAGTCTATCTAAAAGGAAGTCGTGTTAGTTAAAACTCGAGAACGGCTGAACTAATTACAGGCTGAAAATTGGTGGGGAGATAGCTTAGAACCAGGCGATACGATATACTTTTAATTTTTAAAATTTTTTTGTTCACCATGTATACATGCAGACTCATGTATACATGGTGAACAAAAAAAATATTAATTATTTATATATTAATAATTATTAATTATATATATAAGAGTGGTCTACGGCCGAGGCTTGCTCCGACAAGAGGTAACCAATCCTACTAAAATTGTAAATTTGAGGTTTTGTGTGTATGTTTATTACTCCTTCAGGCAAAAACTACTAAACCGATTGCAATGAAAGTTGGTATGTAGCTAGCTAAATGCCTGGATTAGCAAATAGGCACTTATACCGATATTCCCACGGGATCGGGACGTACGCGGGTTAAACCGTGGGGCACAGCTAGTTTCTACCCGACTACTGCGAAGCTAAAAGGGAGGGTTATGTGTTTGACCTGTATGTATGTATGTATGTTCATCTGGTCCCACCTAACTTCAAAACTACTTACCATAATTTAACAATCGTTATAAAATAAAAACCCCCACGAATTCAAAATAATATTTTCGTTACACTATAAGACATTCCGTAAATGTAGGACATCTGTACACCAAAAGCTTAAAATGGATTATAGAAAACTAGCGAAAATAAAGAAGGATAAAGAGATTTTAAAAAGAAAGATCGAAAGAACAAAGGAAGAATTATTATTAGGAAAGAAAAGGAACCAAAAAACAAAATCTACTTTGAATTCAGGGGCTAGTTTTTCTAAAGGAAACCAGGTATCCTAAGTTAATATTGTATTACCAGAATGTCAGGGGTTTAAGAACTAAAATTAAAAAGTTCCATAAAAACATAGCGACATTTAGTGGGGACATTGTTGCTATTACAGAAACAAATCTTGGAAGTTCTGTTGCTGATGAAGAGCTGTTCCCACAGGGTTATTTGGTTCTGAGGAAGGATCGCGCTGATAATAACAAAGATGGAGGCGGAGGAGTATTACTGGCAGTTCGAGATTCTTTCAATGTTCAAGTAATTACTAATATCGACGGTTTAGCTGAAGACAAAGAAGTTTTATTAGCGAAAATTAGCTTAAATTATCAAAAAAATTTGATTTGTGTAGTGCCACCGTGGTATAATGAAACTAAGTATTTAAGTGTCTTAGCTGTTCTCGAAAATATTGTTTTTAAATACCCTGATCAGAATATTTTATTTCTTGGAGATTTTAATTTGAGTTCAATGGGTGTGAACGTTAATGCTCAATTTTCCTCTTTTCTGGAAAGTTTTAATCTGAAGCAGTGTAACGATGTAGAGAATAACTTTGGTGGTATGTTAGATCTTGTACTTGCGTATAGAAAAGTTAATGTATCAAATATTAGAACTGATAACGTTGAACCACTAGTCCCAGTTGATCGCTATCATCCATAAAATGATATTGTCTATTCAGGCGAATGATAGCTATATTTATCCCCAGTCTAGCAATATGGGAATACAATCAAATCTTGATTGGCTGGAAGAATTCCATTCATTTGATTGGAGTGACGAATTGCTTGAGGAGGATGTAGATTTAGAAATGGATATGATCAGTGATGATGTAGAGATGCTTGGCAGTTGGGGACGTTGGACCTCAGATTTTTGTAAAGATATTTTTAAATTATTTAGTGGTAATTTCTGGTGATTAAGGTGAAACTGCGCTCTCTCCATACAAAGATAGTCGACTGTTTCCTTCTTGGATAATGACACTAGGTATAGCAAATTTTTTTGTTGCATAAAACCTATAACTGCCATGACTATGACTATAAAGACTTTCAGAAATTCGAAACAAAATTGAAAATTTTGAGGTAATGTAAATTCGAAAAACAGCAGACTTTTTAAAACAAAGGTCATTCAAACTAAGAACAGTAGATTATACTTAAAAAATAAGTAAAATTTTAAGATTAATGACCTTTCCGTGTATTCTCTACGGAACCTCTATAGGAATTCTCTATAGACCTCTCCGTAACAGCTGATTTTCAGGTACACCTTACCTCAAAATTATCAAAAAAATTATCGAATTTCCAAAAATCGTAGAACAAGAGTTGTTTGTTTAGGTGCACAGAAGTAGCCCTCAACGGCTTGCTACTATAATTTCTAATAACCCTGTAGCTAAACGAAGTGAGTCGGTAGCCTAATATCAGGATGGCGGGTACATTCTGAACCCGAAGCAATTAGTAACTTCTGCATACGTTAACATCCAACAAGGTTTTTGCCCTAATAATCTTCATTGTTTGAATTTTTAATTTATTAACATATTTTTATTAAGTACTTTGTTAAGACCTTGTTTAATTTTATATCAATAATTACTGTATTTTTATATTATATATTTAATTACTTAAACCAATAAAATCAAAGTCAGAATCTTATTTATAAATCTTATTCAACTAGGTAACTAGGAAAAACATCGAAGAATTCTCCTACTTGCACAGGGGTAACTGACATAAATGAAATGTCGTAAGATGCCCATGTGCCGTAGTGGAGTGTCAAAAACGTTTTGTGAGTGCTAGAGAGTGTAATAAGCACCTGCTCCCTTATTCACAAACCATCGGAAGGCTACCGAAACGAATAAAAATGAAGAGACAAGGCTGGCAACACGTCAAAAGTTGCGGGAGTGTTTATAAAAAATCGGGTCATAATTTGATGCAAAATATAACTTGACACCGGCTAAATGCACATGTTGCGAAGCCATAACTAATAGCAAAAAAATGAGCAGCTACTTTTTTTTTCATTTCGGTTGCCTTCCGACGGTTTGTGAATCAACCTGCAGTCAAATAGCAAGAATCCGGGGTCAATAGCACAATAGTTCGGTCACAGAGCTGACTGGACACAGAATAATAATAAATAGCAAGAAGTGACATGACGTGATGCTACTAAACAAAAAGTTCTCATTTAAATTCATGTGACAATGTACAGTCGGCTGCATAATTGCAGCCCCTGGTAGAGTTTTAAAATTACAATTATTGGTATGTTTTCATTCTAATAATTGTGCCTAGAACCTTGCTTGCGTTGAAAATATTCTTATACCAGTCATTTTGGAGCTCTACGGTGGGTCTGCAATTATGCAGCCAACCGTACCTACTGAGGAAATATAACCCATAGGTATAATTATGTGTTCCATAAGTCATTGGTTTCAAGTGATCCCTACTCTTAAGACCGATGTCAAAAATTTCGTGGTAACTATTTTTAACCCCCGACGCAAAAACGACAGGGTGTTATAAGTTTGACGTGTCTCTGTGTGTGTATCTGTGGCATCGTAGCTCCCGAACGGATGAACCGATTTTGATTTAGTTTTTTTTTGTTTGAAAGGTGAATTAGTCGGGAGGTGAAGAGTCATAATTTCGGGGTTATTTTTTTTCTTTTTGTAGGGTTTCACGTTTATACCTTTCTTGTTATAATTGTGACTTTTTTTCTACAGTTTTTTTGCTTGTTTTCGGCTTTTTACGTTCAGTTATCCTGTGTTAGTAGAAAATCAAATCACTTTCAAAGGAATACTAACGCGGGTAAAACGGCAGGGCGCAGCTAGTACCTACACATAGACTCTTACCACATGAGCAAATAAATGTATTTACCCATATGCTTTTGATAGATACGTACTTACTATAAGTACCTCATATTATTATAATCACTGTGATTCATCGTGGAAGTGCTTATCGATATGTTTACCAAAATGTTGCCAACTCTGTATATTTTGTACATATTTTGAACTATTTGATTAAATTGATAAATTATACACCCTATTTATTTACCTACGTTTAATATATTTTAATTTTATTATATTTAAGTATACGAAATGCAGTGTAAAATAAATTATTTATTATTGATTTTGTTTAATACATAATATTATTGTAAGTTATGTTATAAGAAATGATATATACAATTATTTATGGGCTAAAAGTAATCTGGTTTTTTTTTTCCTTATATTATGGCTTCGCACGTGTGCATTTAGCCAGTGTCAAGTTATATTTTGCATCAAATTATGACCCGATTTTTCATAAATCGGGCCTAAAGTGTTTCAATACAGTCAAAGTCGTCATAGTCCGTCAAGTCAGGGGTTATAGTAAAGCGGTGGCAAGTTTACCATAACCTTAATAGGAGATTTGGAGGCAACGTGAAAACTGCATGTTTGACACTGATTTTTACTTTCACTACACTTGTGCATTTTCACAGAACTAAATTGAATAACATTCCACCAGAATTATACAATTCAACTCGGGTTACATCTAAGTTTCATGAAAATAAAACTGCAGCACGACATGTTGTTAACTCGTTCCCGCCAAAACTCCAATCTGGTTTTATGTCGTAGGGCAATAGGACGGACAAAAAAAGTGAAAGAATTTGTTTTGGTATAATATTTATGAAAGAGGAGTAAGCATGGACTTTACAGGGAATAGAGTGGAGTGAAGAAGGACATGTTGGGCCGACCTCACATAGTAGGAAAAGGGAAGGAAGAAGAAGAAGAAGTTAAAATATATCACCAGTGCTAAAAATTATAAAAACAAATTGATTGCATCGAGTTATTACCACTTCACACATCCAGAAAACAGTTCGAAATAGGGAAAACCTTCTAATAGAGTTGTATTTTTTTTTTTAAATATAATTCTACTTGTGGAAATCGAAAACTGAGCAATTTGCTGCACTCTCGAGGTACTATTCTGTTCATCACTCCGAAGATCCTCATCCGATCTACACCAAATTTTTATGGGACTACTTGTGAAGTATCTTCTTTTAAACAAAAAATAATTTTTCAAATCGGTTTAGGCGTCTCCGAGTAATCGGGGAATATAAATTAAAAATAAAGATATCCCGACGAATTGAGAACCTCCTCTTTTTTTTTTAAATTGGGTTATAAATTGTTCTTATAATATTTTTTTTTTATAAATTCCACAGTACGTACCTTTCTTAGGACAAAAGTTACAAAAGTCTTTAATTATAGCCAATTAATTCATTAGGTGCTTATCTTTGCCATTTTGACTAATGCACTATGGCAACACTTTAATTGCATCGTCTCTTATTTCGCGAAGACGACGCTTTAGGTATGAAATTTTGAAAATTAATCGTCTCTTTGTATAAAATTGCATCTATTTTTTATATTTCTAACTTCAATAGCTACTTAGATTCAATTGTATCAATTTAAGTTACGTTTGAAGGAAATCGGTTCAGTCATTTTTGGGATATCTGATTTTGTTTTTTTTTTTATAGTGTGGTTTGTGGTTATTTGAAGGACAGAGTACCTACATTACAACGGAGAAGATGTTTAGAGCTTCTGCATCTTTTGGTGAGTGTCTTCAAGTGCTAAACGTGGAAAGGGATTTGGTCAAAGTAGATGATTATAGTAACTTTAAAATACTGCGGTGCACTTTGAGATGCAGCTATCGATAGAGGGCATTACGACTAGCACATAATGCCTTTACATCAAACCTCTAAAGCTTCTCGGTAACGAGATATTGGAATAAATATTGCATAAAAGTTGGCAAAGTATGTGAAACTCTTAATCCTAAGATCTGTACTTACTATACTTTATGCAAATAAATATCTTATCTTATCTCATCATATCTTATCAGTAAAATTAAATATTGCAGGACATTTCACACATCGCCATCTAGCCCCAAGCTAAGTGACTAGACTTGTGTTAGGGGTGCTAGACAACTCATATACTACTTATATACTTTTCTTTTGTAAATATATACTTATAATGTTTATAAACAACCAGACCACAGACAAATATCTAAGCATAAATACATGTCTGAGGCGGTAATCGAACTCGCAACGTGGTAATAAACTTGAAATCCTATGATTTTTTAGAAGGAAACAGTACATCGACCTTCCTGCAAGATTATTAGCTGCGCTCCGCGGTTTCACCCGCGTAACTCCTGATCCCGTGGGAATATCCGGATAAAAAGTAGCCTATAGCCCTCCTCGATAAATGGACTATCCAACACAAAAAGAATTTCTAAATTCGAACCAGTAGTTCCTGAGATTAGCGCGTTCAAACAAACAAACAAACAAACAAACTCTTCAGCTTTATAATATTAGTATAGATGATAATTTATTCTCATCACAATAATTTATACTTACATAGGTATACCTATTGTTATATTGTAGGGACAATCAACATTCAAAAGTACGCCGGCATCTTAACGTTTACAATCCTGTGCAACACTGTTTGAACATTATAACAACGTAACCTGTGAATCGAACCCACGTCGGTTGGTATAGCAGGTGCCGGCTTATACCACTCACACAACTATACACATAGCTAACATTTTGAAAATACGCATTCAATTATTTTATTATTTGTACTGTGTAAGCGAGCACTAGTCATTTTTGGAATATTTTTTTTTCATGTAGGTAGAGATGCATCTCCAAAATTGAGCATCGCGGCAAGACCTTTGATTGACCTTTTTAACATTCGCAAGTAATGTTACAAATTAAAATTCGTTAGCGATCTCGTTGCAACAGCGGATATTATGTAGCTGAAAACAGCTGATTTTTCCAGTATACATATCGCACCTCCGCTCAAATAGTGTCATAACTCAAAAACAATATTATTTATTTCATATTTTCAGGAAACCTAATACACTATTTCATAAATCTTAAAAATCATTCAAATCTACTGAATTGTTCACATCGCTAATTCTATTAGTTTTCAAATTAAGACTAGAAACCGGAAAAACAGTTAGATTATTACTTTAGACTCCTTTTTCTCGATAGTTTTCTTTTTTGAATTATGACACTATTTGATCGGAGGTGCGATATCCAATTTTGATATTAATTATATTGCTGATTAAATAAAACTGTTACAGTCAATATGAAGTGCAGATTATTACTAATAAATACAGGAAAAAACAATTTTTAAATGTATTCAGTTTTGTTGTAAAATGAAAATCTCTATTTTTAACGAGTTGTTAAACTACTTGACCGTAACTGAAAGCTTTATTATGAGATAGCATTTCCGCTTCTTGTTTTTACTTGTTTTTACTTACTAGTGGCGCCACCTGGCAGACTTCCAATGTAGTTTTTTGTTTACGTTTTAGCGACTGCGCCATTTTGGATCATTGGCGTTTTACTTTCCGTCGAAGCAACACGTGTTAAAATATAAGTATAAAAAATTAGTATTAAATAATAATCGTGTTAAAATTGAATTTTATTATAGTGTTAAAACAAGGTAAGTTTCAAAAATTTACTTTATAAAAGTGAAAGTGATCGATACTTAACGGTTTTTTCCGTTCGGATCACATAATAAATTGAATATTTTACATTCTATCAGTACGTACCTACTACTTACAGCAAATTTTTGTCAAGATTTTGAAAAATATAACGATTTTTTGCAGCTATTAACATAATTTATTTTCAGACATGAATAATCAAGATAATCCGAATGATGGAGCCGGACCAAGTGGCAATCCCCATTACAACGGGGCCGGGCCAAGTGGCGAGGCTCGTAAACGGCGTCGCAGCCGATCTACTACTAGTAATAGCAGCAGTAGTTCGAGCAGCTCTTCGTCGTCGAGCACTGCATCTACAAGCAAACGTAAGCGGTTACGCCGCCACCGCCGAAAAACAAGTAAGCGTTCTAAGCGTTCAAATCGAATGATTAATAAACTTGTTAAAGAAGTGGGTGAACTTCGCAAACACATTGCTACTTCTAACAATGTCGAGGCTCATAACCACGTTGATAACCATAATGACGGCGATACTGTTTACACTGTGGTTAGTGGAGATCTATATGAACAATACGATGTGTCAGATGAATGTCAAAACTCGAGTTAACACTTCACTTTCGATATTGAGACGAAATTAAAAGAACCGACTGTTCCTAAAACCCCAGATAACTTTTTAAAAATGTTAAACGAGGTTCAACGCCTTGGTAGTTCATCATGGTCAAACATACGATATGCCGATACACAAAAGATATATAATCATACCCCAGGTTTCGTAGACCTAGAAACAAACGAAGAGGTAAAAACATACGACACCTTACGTCACCTATCGTATGCTGATAAATCATATGCAGCTATATCTTTTTGCATTCTTAAACAAAAAGAGTTATTACAAGAAAGCATTCGAAATTTACTTTTTTGGGCTAAATCTACAGAAATTAACTTCTATAATTTAAATCTAAAGATTGATGAGCTTTTTCAAAACGGCGAATTAAATAAAGTGTCTTCTGATTTGTTACAATTAGTATGCGGCCATAGAGCTGAAAGTATTGAAATGCGCCGAGAATCAATTACTAGCCAGGTTAAAGATCCATTGTTAAAAGCATCGTTAAATAGGATTCCACCATCCAATACCTACTTGTTCGATTCAGAACCATTTACATCGGCATTAGAAAAAGCCGGCGGCGTTCGCAAAGCCTTTTGGCCCAACAAATCTGATATTTTTGCCCAAACGAGGTCAAACCAATCTCACCGTCGCCCCTCGCGGGGGCAAGGTGCAAAATTTGTGAAAGTTCCATCGCGTGGAACTCAGTTTTATTCTCATGACCCTAATTACCCAATGCAAAATCTAGGTAATACGCAAATGCATGCTTGTGCTAATCCACCCTCGCGGGGTGCTTATAATAATTGTAATTATTACCCTCAAAGAGATCAAAATTTTCAATTCGATCAAAATGCAAGAGGGTTATTTCACAACCGAGGCTCGCGGCCCAATCGTGGATTTAATCGAGGACGTGCAAATTCTACAAGAGGATCAAGAGGGCAACAAAGACAATTTAAACAATGACGCCAGGCAATTTCGAGCAGGTCAGTTGGTGCATTACCAATCACAGTGGATGAAAATGGGTGCACCGGAGATTATCTTAAAATTAATTCAGGGGTATCGCATACCCTTTTTACAAAAGCCACCGCTAGTTTACCCAAATGTAAGCTCAAATCAATTGCAAACTCCTGTTTCAAAAGAAATGACGGCAATCATCAAGAATATGAAAAAACAGGGCATTCTAAAAGTAGCTCCGATGTCACCGAGTTTTGTATCCCCTCTGTTTCTGGTAGCAAAACCCGACGGGTCTGCTCGGCCCATTTTCAACCTCAAGGCTCTAAACAATTATGTAATAACCGAACAGTTTCATTTAATAAACATGTATCGCATTCCGGACTTTCTGCAACCACAAGACTGGATGTGCAAAGTCGACCTGTCACAGGCCTATTTTCATCAGACCATAGCGAAATCGCACAGACGATATCTACGTCTTATTTACAACCAAGAACTTCTGGAAATGACTTGCCTCCCATTCGGTCTAAGTTCAGCACCGAAAATATTCTCTTTTCTCACCAATTGGGTCGCTCAGATACTAAGAGAAAGATGGAACATGAGGGTACTCGTATATCTCGACGATTACGTATTAGTCCATCAAAATCGAGAAGAACTTCGCAATCATGTGCATATTGCAGTAGAAATACTTCAAATCTTAGGTTGGCAAGTCAATTTCAACAAATCCGTTCTCGTTCCTCAAAAGAACCTAGTATACTTAGGAATACTATGGCGGCCATGGGACAATCTGAAATCCTTACCAAAAGAAAAGATTGCCACAATAAGGCGCAAAGCAACGACAACAATACACGAAAAGACAATCAATTTGAAATCTCTGCAGAGCATAGTAGGCCTTTTAAACTTCGCAAGTTTTGTCGTGCCAAGAGGTCGACTCCATCACAGACAACTACTAATCTTTACGAATTCGATTCAAGACCTACCAACGAAGAGTCACACACTACCCCAAGGTGCCCTCGAGGAATTAGTGTGGTGGACTCGAAATTGTCAACATCCAACACCTTTACATTATCGACCTCCGACGCACTTCTTGACAACAGATGCTTCAGATCAGGGTTGGGGAGCACAGCTAAACGATCTTTCTCTTTCGGGGACCTGGTCTCATGCAGAAAAAGCACTTCACTGCAATCAAAAAGAGATGCTTGCCATACTGTATGTCTTACAGGGCCATGCAGAATTCCTGCGTCACAGTTCAATTCTGATGCAATGCGACAACAAGACAGCAGTTGCTCATCTGCGGAACGAAGGAGGTACGAAATCAATAGCTCTAACCGAAATAACATATCAAATCCTGAATCTCTTAGATCTAAATCAAATACACTTCAGCATACACTATATCCCAGGCAAATACAACAGCCATGCCGACCACTTGTCTCGCCATCGCCGGCCTCCGGAATGGCACTTGCTACCGGCATGTGTGGACATAGTGTTTGCAAAGTGGGGAACCCCTGTAATAGATCTGTTCGCATCCAAATCAGCCCACGTAGTACACAATTATGTAACCCGAGACCTAACAGATCAACAAGCCCTATTTTACGACGCGTTCAGTGTTCCATGGAATTACCCACTCGCGTGGGTGTTCCCACCACCATTTCTAATTCCGAAAGTCCTGACTCATCTGAATCAATCGACAGGAATATTTCTAATGGTGGTGCCTCGATGGACGAAAGTGTTTTGGAGGGCAGACTTGAAGACCCGAGCCCTAGCGGCACCGTTCACTCTGAAAAACCTCCAGAGACATCTAGTCGACACATCGACGGGTCTACCACCACCGAAAGTAGAGAACATAATCCTAGAAGTTTGGAAATGTGGGGGTGGTCAGAAACGGTGAGCGCATGGAATACTGAACAACTTTCGTTACTTAAAAACTCTTGGCGTAAATCTACTTTAAAAACATACGAAGTAGCATGGAAACGTTGGACCTCGTGGTGTTTTTCTAAAAATATTGACCCGACAAAACCAACAGGCTCACAGTTGGCTCAATTTTTATCAGATTTGTATATAAAAAATCATTTATCTTATAATACTATTCTTTTACATAAATCAGTTGTATCTACTCTATGTAACGCTGAAAATTCTAGCTGTTTAAGTTCACATGTCTTAGTTAAACATATTTTGAAGTCCATAGCTTTGAAACATCCTAGAACTGCCAAATCACCTATATGGGATGTCAGTAAACTAGTTTCATATTTAACTACCTACATCGTTGATGTAAATAACACTTTTCAAACGTCACGTCATACTGCGATACTGTTACTTCTATGTTCTGGTAGACGTATTCATGACCTTACTCTACTTAAAACTGATGAAAAGCATTGTATTAAATCTGATGAAAGTATAATATTTTGGCCTCAATTTGGCTCAAAAACTGACAGTAGTAATCATAGGCAGTCTGGTTGGAAACTACTATTAAATGCAAATAATCGTAACTTAAACCCTATTTTCTGGATAGACAGAACTATAGAATTATTAAATGAAAGACGTAACGCTGCGAATTCGTATAATTTATTTGTTACAGTTAGAGGTAATGCAAAACCTGCCTCACGCACAGTCATTGCAGGTTGGATAAAGACCTTATTTAAAGATGCTGGCATCGCTGCTGCTCCTGGTAGTGTTCGATCTGCGGTAGCTTCTAAAAATTGGATGCAAAATCACTCCATCGAAGACATCCTGGCTCGTGGAAACTGGCGCTCCGCAAACACATTTCAACAATATTACCGACGCGAGGTAATCGAAAGCAATCATTCAGAAAATATTTCACAATTGTTTAATCCGGTTGATTAAAGTATTATTGATTTTCAATTAAATATAGGTATAAGTTAATTAGAATATTGAAGTTTTTGTAATAAATAAACATTGATTTTTAAATATAGAGTAAATAAGTAACCAGCATAATATTTGTGTTTTTATAATTATCACATTGGCGTTACAGATATTAGTGGCACCACCAGGCGATAACAAACAGGTCTCATAATAAAGCTTTCAGTTACGGTCAAGTAGTTTAATAGCAGCGTTTTACCTGAAATAAAACGCATATTAAAATACTTACCTAACTGAAAGCTTTCACTTTAAAATCTGCCTGGTAGTAATGAGCCAATGATCCAAAATGGCGCAGTCGCTAAAACGTAAACAAAAAACTACATTGGAAGTCTGCCAGGTGGCGCCACTAGTAAGTAAAAACAAGTAAAAAGTACGAAAACTGATAGAAAAATAGACGGAAGCGGAAATGCTATCTCATAATAAAGCTTTCAGTTAGGTAAGTATTTTAATATGCGTTTTATTTCAGGTAAAACGCTGCTATTTTAATTTTTTTTGTGTCGTAAAAGTTAACTAATCGTGTAAACAAAACAGTCAAAATGATGGCAAAAGAAGGATAAATTAAATACCAAAATATGGTATTGTAATTGTGTCACTAGCTGCGCCCCGCAGATTCACCCGCGTAAGTCCCGATCCCGTGGGAATATCGGTATAAAAAGTAGCCTATGTGTTAATCCAGGTCTCCAGCTATCTACATACCGAGTTTCGTCGCAATCGGTCCAGTAGTTTTTGCGTGAAGGAGTAACAAACATACACACACACACACACACACAAACTTTCACATTTATAATATTAGTAGGATATTGACATCCAAATCTAAATATACTTCAATTCGCCACGTTATAATGAAAAAGAACTATCAAATATTAAAAAGTCGAAGAACAAAAGCTAGAAAAAGACACCAAGAAACCCCTTTTCGTTTTGAAATACCTTCGTCTACACTATGTCTTTGTTCTATAAATAAATTGTATTTTTTTAAAGGTGGAAATTTCTACGTTGAAAACAGTATGAGAGAAAACAATCCTGTGAATGCAGGGCGTCCGATCGTAAGGAGAAAGAATAACACCACAGTTAAGAAGCAACAACAAGCTCTAAAAATAAAGGAGAGGCAGGAAGAAGCAACTTTAGCGAAATTGAGGAAAGAACAGGATGTAAGTAATCGATAAAGAAAATATAAAATATTCAATAAATAAATTAATATTTCAGGAAAGCGCCATCTAGCTCCAAGCTAAGCAACTAGGCTTTTGTTAAAATACATAAGAGGAAAGGTACCCGGCGCTCTCTCCATACAAACGTAGTCGACTGTTTCCTCCCTCGATAAAATTTTAAGATGAAAAAACATTGCTTTTATAAAAATAAACTTTTAATATTTCTTTATGCTTATTATTTATTATGTTCATTTCCAGGCATTGAAAAGAAAAATCCAAAGAAAAGAAGCAGCAGAACTAGCGAAAATGAAGAGGGATGAAGCGGCTTTAGAAAGAAGGATAAAAAAGCAAGAGAACGAACGCAGAAAGAAGCAGAATCAACAAATGAAAGCAATAAATAAAAGAAAGACTCAAACACAAGGAGTAAGAAAAAGGAGCAGGTAGTAATTGCCAGAACAAAAGTTATAAAAGAACAAAATATAATTATTCGGCGTTCCAATTACTAATGAATACTACATTTTTTTACCTTTTTCATAACAATTTGCTTTGGTAAAATATCAATATTAATAGATAAATATTTTTTTATAATGATAATGTTTTTAACGATAAAACCATGATGATTTACTTTGATTCATTTTATAAAGCTCAGAAACAGGCTTCTTATAATTTTATCATTAAAATTACATACTTTTATTGTAGTTATGTCTTTACTTTACTTTAATTAAGAATTTCTTAAATAAATATTTGATAAAGTCTACTCTTATTTAGAAGTGTTCTCTAACTTCAAAGACACCGTTATTATTATTATAGGCACCATTTTTCCGCATTTTTTCCGTCATTGAATGGCTCTTATAGCCCCTGAGCAAATCGCGACTCAAACCTGGATTTGCACAGGGGTCATACAGGGGTATCTTAAGTGATTCTACTAGCACGGCAGAATAAGACCGACTGTGTATAGCGCCTTTAATTATTTTTAGAGCGTTGGTAGCACTGCTGTTTGACATAAATGTCTGATCTTCTCTGTGTCTTTCTCTTTCACTCATCTAGCTGTCACTGTTGTACATTTCTGTCATTTTTTTTCCTGTGTCAGGGCACCCGAATTATTAATGGATTTAAAAACGCAATTATCATCCATTTACACTAATTAAATTACGCAGAATATTATTCTAAACTATTCTGCGGTAGAGTACGTGTCCTTTTAAATCACGTTTGGAAAGAAAATTGTTCCGTAGTTATCGAAAATGACGATTGAAGGAAATAAGGACGAGGCTGACAAGTGCATTGAAATCGCGCAAATTGCGTTTTCTGCTGGAAACCATGAAAAAGCTGAGAAATTTTTACTAAAAGCTGAGAAATTGTACCCTTCGGCGCGCGCTAAGGAGTTTTTAACGAGAGTTAGGTCTGCTGGGCCTTCTACATCGACGCCTAAACGATCAGGCGATGGGCCGAGCAATGACGATCTTCGAAGACGTAAAACTCCAACCCACACGACTCCTCAACGGGAATACTCCCAGGAGCAGCTCGAAGCAGTCCGTAGAATCAATACTAAGTGCAAGGATTACTATGAAATACTGGGTAAGTCGGATAAAGTAGAAAAAATCACAATGAATCGTCAAAATTTTCTTCCTCACTTAGCATCAAGACCCAGCCTAAACCACTGGGTCTAGAAACGTGAGTTTTTGCACAGGGATGCCTCATTTGTCGTCAGTGAGCAATGTGACGGGATCTTTGTATTATTCCCACGGGATTGAGAACCACGCGAGGTAAAGTGAAGGCAATAATTTCGTCATAAAGTATGTATCCTTTGTCGCAATAGACTACAAGGTCGTATGGCATTACCATTACTAACAAACAACAACTCCAAACAGAATGATTTTATTTTATAGTATGTGAGCCTGCAGTCGGCTTTTGGGAAATATTTTTAAGGAATAAGTAAATGTTTTTCTTATTGGATAGGTGAATTATGAGTTGGTTAGAGATTGAGGTTGTCGTATGCCAATGTAACTTCAAGAAATTGACAACCAGCATAGTCCTTCGGCTTTTGTATTTTTAAACATCTATTTTCTTCAGTTTCCATATGTCTTTTCTTAATTAAATGCTATTTCTGAAGTCATATTTCGTGATCGACATCATCGTATAGGCTTACGGAAAGAGTGGTGTTGGCTTAGTGGTAGATACCTCGACTTTCATTCTGAAGGTCGTGAGTTCGAATCCTGTCCGTGTACCAATGTATTTTTGTAAAGAAAAATTAATGTGCGCTAATTGATATTGCTCTTACGGTGAAGGAAAACATCGTGATCGAACTTGCGGCTTAGGGCTTAGTTGGCTCCAGAAGTATTGACAAGTTCTCTCCTCTGGACATGGTCGACTAGGCTGAGAGGGTAGTAGGTGCTGGGCAAGCCTATTCCATCCTCACGCAAAAAGGACCCAATTAAAAAGGGTCTAATCGCGGAAAACAGTCCGTTCAAGTACAAGTAGGCTTACGGAATCTTAGCCCTGGTGGCAAATATGGAGGAGCTGCACTGATTCTTTCCCTGACATGTAGAACCTAACACAAAAGGGACCCATGTGGTCTAGTTCAATAATATTTCGAACTGTTACATGTCACTGGTCTGGCTGCGGAAAGCGGCCTGCATTAATTACATCAAGTTTACATAAGATGAGACCTTTGCACATATAGAGTTACTTGTACTTGTATACGGGCTGTTTTCCGCCATTGGACCCTTTTTAATTGGGTCCTTTTTGCGTGAGAATGGAGTAGGCTTGCCCAGCACCTACTACCCTCTCAGCTTAGTCGACCATGTCCAGAGGATTGAACTTGTCAATACTTCTGGAGCCAATTAAGCCGCGGGTTTCATCACGATGTTTTCCTTCACCGTAAGAGCTATGTCAATTAGCGCACATAAATTGTTCTTAAGAAAAATATATCATCATAGAATCATCATAGAATAATCATCATAGAAATTAAGAGTAAAAACAAAACATAGTCATGGCAGTTATAAGTTTTATGTTAAAAAATATTTGCTTTAGTGTCATTATCCAGAGAGGAAACAGTCGACTTTGTTTGTATGGAGAGAGAGCCGGTAAACTCTAATTATTCTTTATATTATTCTTGTAGGAGTAACAAAAGAGGCCACAGATTCTGACATAAAGAAGGCATACAAGAAGTTAGCCCTGCAGTTACATCCGGACAAAAACCATGCCCCTGGAGCTTCGGAAGCTTTTAAGGTAAGCACTAAATAGCTAAAAAAATAAGTGGTATTATTACCAATTAATTAATTTTTTAAATTAAATAAGTGGTATTATTACCACTAAATGGCTAAAAAAATTAAATAAGTGGTATTATTACCACTTATTTAATTTTTTTAAGTTATTGCATAGCTTTTATCGCGGGCTTTGAGCGAGGCGACCGAATCAAGAAATTCCGTAACAAAAATAAAACCTAACACCCCCCACTCCGCCTACCATGTAGCTTGGCTGAGCGTTTGCTTAACGTGTTTTTACTTAAGGCCCTCTTCCAGTACCGTGTGTAGGTATTTTAACATTACCTCAGCCTGCGCGCACAAAGACGTAGCGTGAAAGTGAGCCGCGCGCAACGACTCGCGTACGCGATCAAGCTACGCCACAGTGTAGGTGTAAACAGTGGGCACGCCATAGTGTAGGTAGGTGTCAACAGTAGGTTTTCGTTATCTAATTGGGCTCGATACATTAAATAATAAAACTAATATGTAGCTGTAATAATGTACCTAATATTTTTATTGGAACGAAGTTCCCTATCGCGGGTTGACGCGGGGACCTAGCCGAGAAAAAAATGTTACGCATTACAAAACCGTGAAACAAAAAACCGAAAAGAAACTAATCTTCTACATATTACAAATATACACACACATAGATTAAAAGAAAAATAAAAAAATGGTTGTCTGTAAAGTCGGTTTACGGCATTGATTTAGAATAATACTACGTATAGACAAGTTACGTTTCATTTTATAATGGCGGGAGCCTGCGCGGGAGGGAGCGCGCCCTGACCAAGCCATCCGCTACTTCAGAAGTGACACTACCTTTTGTACCTACAAAATTTCATTAGAATTAAACACGTAGACGTAGAGGCTTTTTACAATAACAAGTTTATTAGCAAGGTATAATAATATACTTATCTATAATATAAAAATGAATCGCAAAATGTGTTGGTAAGCGCATAACTCAACAACGCCTTTACCAATTTGGCCAATTCTTTTTTTGTTGTCTTTGATATTGTCAAGAGAAGGTTTTTATGAAAGAAAATATTAAGAAAGTTGAGCAGAAAATGATTACGCAGGTGAAACCGCGGGGCGCAGCTAGTTTATTATAAATACGAAAGTTAGTGTGTGTGTGTCTAGTGTGTTTGTTTGTTACTTCTTTACGTACAAAATTTAAACCGATTATGATGTTTGGCATTGGGGCTAGCTAGTTTAAGGGATAAAAGTAAACACTGAGTTAAGACTTACCTATTATTTAAAGGTTCCGTAATACCTACAATACCTACTTCCTAATCTACTGCAAATACCTACAATACCTACTTCCTAATCTACTGCAAATTAAGAACATTTTTTTGCAAATTATAAATATATGTGTACCGAACCCTCTCTCAGTTCAGGAGTCCGCCTCGCACCGGTTTTTTGCTTTCGCTCACTCAATCGCTTTATAAGCCTCTTTATAATATTAGTATATATTATTTGCGCTCACTCAATCGCGTCTAGTCACCATAACACAAGCCTAGCTGCTTAGACTGGAGCAACAATACAATGTACAAACTTGTTACTAACCTTACCTCTTTATAATATTAGTATAGATTATTTGCGCTCACTCAATCGCGTCTAGTCACCATAACACAAGCCTAGCTGCTTAGACTGGAGCAACAATACAATATACAAACTTGTTACTAACCTTACCTCTTTATAATATTAGTATAGATTATTTGCGCTCACTCATTCGCGTCTAGTCACCATAACACAAGCCTAGCTGCTTAGACTGGAGCAACAATACAATGTACAAACTTGTTACTAACCTTACCTCTTTATAATATTAGTATATATTATTTGCGGGCACATAAGTTTGTAAATTATTATTTGCGGGAAAAAGTTTGTCATCCCTGCAAATGCAAGCTTCCGCGTGGGGTTCGCTCGAACGCAGCGTGCCGGCAAAAGTGGCATAGGTCTTACCTCGATGACGCCCGGAGGCCGACTGCGAGGAACTGACGCGTGCTAACTGTTATATTTGATCGATTTGCAAAACATTTTGTACTTTTTAGCATTATTATCCATAAATATAGTTCCTAGAGGTCAAAACCTATCATTTGATTCAATTTTTAGAAACATACGCTAACTATTTTTGAATCGATAAACGATCTAAAAATTCTCTGTTTTCTAAAATTTTTTTATCGAACAAATTGTTCATATCATGTTTTCAACCAAAATAAACAAAAATATGGTTTTTAAACTACAATATCTACTTATATCCAAATAACATAAAAAGAGTATTTGATTACTTAAAGTTGCTTAACACAATGGTCGATTTGCGAACACATGGTCTTAACTCAGAATTTGATATAATAAATAAATATTGCAGGACATTCCACACATCGCCATCTAGCCCCAAGCTAAGTAACTAGACTTGTGTTATGGGCGCTAGACAACGGATATACTACTTATAATATACTTTTCTTTTGTAAATATATACTTATAAAACATAGAAACAACCAGACCACAGACAAATATCTAAGCATAAATACCTACATGTCTGAGGCGGGAATCGAACCCGCAACCCTGTGTTTGGCAGTCCGGCATGGTGACCATTGTGCCAACTGGGTCATATGAATTTCAACTTGTTAGGTGCACCCATTCCTTAGAAAATCGGTGGTCTCACACAGACAGACAATAAAGTGATCTTATAAGGGTTCCATTTTTACCTATTGACCCTACAACCCTAAGAACAAAAAATCTTTTCTCTTTATTATATTAGTGTAGATAAAGAATCTTATTATTGTCATATTACCCAGGCCATCGGCAACGCAGCAGCCATCCTAACAGACCCTGAGAAACGGAAGCAGTATGACATCCGTGGTGAAGAACCGGAGCGACCCACTCACCATCACCACCAGTACTATGCCAGAGGGTTCGAGTCCGACCTCACTGCTGAGGAACTATTTAACATGTTCTTTGGGGCTGCCAGTAAGTCTATCATAGGAATATTCAAGTACATCATGGAACCCAGTTCGAAACAGTTGGCACAATGGTCACCATGCCGGACTGCCAAACACAGGGTTGCGGGTTCGATTCCCACCTCAGACATGTATTTATGCTTATATATTTGTCTGTGGTCTGGTTGTTTCTATGTATTACTAGCTGCGCCCCGCGGTTTCACTCGCATAAGTCCCGATCTAGTGGGAATATCGGGATAAAAAGTAACCTATATGTTAATCCAGGCCTCCAGCTATCTACATACCGAATTTCATTGCAATCGGTTCAGTAGTTTTAGCGTGAAGGAGTAACAAACATACACACACACACACAAACTTTCACATTTATAATATTAGTAGGATAAGTAAATATTTACAAAAGAAAAGTATATAAGTAGTATATGAGTTGTCTAGCACCCATAACACAAGTCTTGGTTACTTAGTTTGGGGCTAGATGGCGATGTGTGGAATGTCCTGCAATACCTTCAAAAATCAACTTTGTACATGCCTTTCATTATTTAGCTTTCCCAGGAGCTGGCCCCCACGTGTACGCTCGCCGGCGTCCACCTCCCGCGGAGGCTCGCGAGGCAGGAGGTGGCCTCGTGCAGCTCCTACCGGTGGCTGTGCTGGTGCTGCTGTCAATGATGAGTGGGTTCTTCATCAATGAGCCGGTGTTCAGTCTGGCTCCTAATGCCAAGTACCCTGTTCCCAGGGAGACAGTTAATATGAAGGTTGGTTGTTTCAAAGGAAAATCCTACTAATATTATAGACTAGCGACCCGCTCCGGCTTCGCACGGCTATATTATCAGGGTTCGAGAATATCCAAAATCTATATCTATAAAAATCAATGCCACTTTTCGTTGTAATTTTATAACTCAAGAACGGGCTCACCTATCCAAACCAAATGTTTAAGACGCTCTTCCAGTACCGAGTGTAGGTATTCACATTACCTTAGCCCCCGCTCTCAAAGACGTAGCGTGCTGCGTGCTAACTGTTATATTTGATCGATATGCAAAACATTTTAGCATTATTATCCACAAATATAGTTCCTAGAGGTCAAAACCTATCATTTGATTCATTTTTAGAAACAAACGTTAACTATTTTTGAATAAAACCCGATAAACGATCTAATAATTCTCTGTTTTCTAACATTTTTTTTATCGAACGAAGTTTTTTATATCATGTTTTCAACCACAATAAACAAAAATATGGTTATTAAACTACAATATCCATTTATATCCAAATAACAAAAAAAGAGTATTTGATTACTTAGAGTTGCTTAAAACAAAGGTCGATTTTGGTAGCTTTATTAGCACCTGCCCTTAAACTTTGTTCAGACAATTTATTAAATGGTTTATGTGAAGTTTGCAAAAAATTGGTCGAGCGGTTCTTCATTTATCACATTTTTTCACTGTATATGTAAAGAAACACGTATACCGGAATATATTTTTTCTTATATGTGTTGTTCTTATCTGTGATAGTCATTTCCTTAATTATGTACTATGTACTTGAACGGACTGTTTTCCGCAATAATACACTTTTTAATTTGGGTCTTTTTTGCGTGAGGATGGAGTTGGCTTGCCCAGCACCTATTACCCTCTCAGCTTAGTCGACCATGTCCAGAGGAGAGAATTTGTCAATACTTCTGGAGCCTACTAGGCCGCGGGATTCATCACGATGTTTTCCTTCACCGTAAGAGCAATGTCAATTAGCGCACATAAATTTTTCTTAATAGAAACACATTGGTGCACGGCCGGCCGGGATTTGAACCCACGACCTTCAGAATGAAAGTCGTGGTATCTACCACTAAGCCAACACCGCTCTTTTCCATAATTAACATCATTTTCTATTTATGAATTTTTTTATTAATGACCATGAAGCTTATTTTGAAATTGTATTCGATTAATTAAAACTTGAAAATTTAAATAAACCTACTTGTAAGAATTCCACACTATTGTTATGGTAGAATGTAAGGAACTTGCCAAGTATTTGAACACCATGTAAAACTACATTCTAGGAATAAATTGAATTTGATTTGATTTGAATGATTGCTGAGAAAATAGACTGTCCATACATATGACACTGTTATTAATAAACATGTCGAGTGTTGGTACAATTAACTAATGTAATCTATACATATAAAATGCTCGTTCAGGAACGACTGACTGACTGACGGATCAACGCACAGCCTAAACCGCTGATCGTAGAGACCTGAAACTTGGAGGGTGTGTTCTTTGTATGACGTAGGCATCCGATAAGGGATTTTCCGAAATTATACTCCTTAGGGGGTGAAAGAGGGGGGCAAAGTTTGTACGTGATTCCTTGGTCTATTTTCACCTTTTACGCGGACGAAGTCGCGGGCAAAAGCTAGTGAACATATATATTTGTTTCTTTCTTTGTATCTATTTCTTTCTTTTATGTTGTTCATATTTGTATGTTTTATTTTAATGTCCTACTCGAGTGGCTTGAAATAAAACTATTTTATTTTATTTATTTATTTTTATTATGTAATTTCAGGTACCATATTATGTGAAAGAGAACTTCCACACGGACTACCAGGGCTCGTTGAGACGACTTGAGATGGCTATAGAAGAGGAATATATTGGTAAGCATCGATTTCAATGATATAAATAAATATTGCAGGACATTCCACACATCGCCATCTAGCCCCAAGCTGAGTAACTACACTTGTGTTATGGGTGCTAGACAACTCATATACTTACTACTTATATACTTTTCTTTTATAAATATGTACTTATAATACATAGAAACACCCAGACCACAGACGAATAATTAAGCATAAATACATGCCTGAGGCGGGAATCGAACCATTGTGACAACTGGGTCGTCAAATCAATCGTCATATTAATAATATGTGAAGAAAGACTTTTATTCACAAATATAGTACTTTTCAACATAGGTAGATGGCGCCACCGTTATTTGTACAGTTTATACTCATGATAGCTAGATGGCAGCACTATTAGATCATTATAACAACGTAACCTGTGGATCGAACCCACGTCGGTTGGTGTAGCGGGTGGCGGCTTATACCACTCACACAACTAAACACAGCTAACATGTTGACAAATAATAATCACACTGAGTACTTTTATTTGAAGTATTTAAGTTTGTGGGTAACGTCTATTAGAAGAAGGTCGTAAGTCGAATACTTGTTTATAGTATCATTGTAGCAAACTGATAGTGACTTATGACGCATACTTTACGTTGACTGAGAAGGCACTTACTAAATGAGCGACCTCAGATAGCTCTTTCCATTACGATCCCACCATACTGGCAGTGCGTTATTGCCTACCATTGTAATTAGAATAGAATAGAAAAACATTATTTGGAATTTCAATTCAATGTATGTCTAGTTGGTCTTCGTCACGCGTGCCAGCGCGAGCGCAACTATCGCGATAGCATGGCGTGGAAGGCTCGCAACTTCGGCGATCCGAAGCAGTACGCCGAAGCGCAGAAGCTAAGGACGCCAAGCTGCGAGAAGCTTGCCAACTTCCAACGGTAAGGTAAACTAATAGTTCCATTTATTATACTAGCTTACGCTTTAAAATTTAAAGTTTTAAATTTTCCAAATTTTTATTGGATGCCTTTGTCATACAAAGAACACATCCTCTAAGTTTCAGGTCTCTACGAACAGCGGTTTAGGCTGTGCGTTGATCTGTCAGTCAGTCATTCAGGACAAAGCATTTTATATGTTTAGACTAGCTGTCCCGGCTTTTTCAGCTTTTTCTTGTCACGGGATCTACGCTGTAATGCGTTGCTAGTAATATAATATTACTCACAGACTGTACCAATATAAAATCTCGTATTAATATATATATATTTTTCTTTTTCAGATATTGACTATCAAAGAAGATTTTGTTGTGAAAACATAGTCACTCGATTATATAGGTGAATTGCATTGACTAACAATTACATAATATACATAATATGAACAAAAATACATCACATAAAACCACCCATTAATTCTAGATGGCGCCACTGCCTATTTTACAGTTTACATCCCTTAAATGTAGATGGCGCCACTGCCTATTTTACAGTTTACAGTCCTTAAATGTAGATGGCGCCACTGCTTAGTTTACATCCCTTAAATGTAGGTGGCGCCACCGTCTATTTTACAGCCCTTAAATGTAGATGGCGCCACGGTCTATTTTACAGTTTACAGCCCTTAAATGTAGATGGCGCCACTGCCTATTTTACAGTTTACATCCCTTGAATGTAGATGGCGCCACTGCCTATTTTTAAAAGTGACAACACCTATTTTTAGCCAAAGGATCGGTGGCAAAAAATGTGTTGCCACATATTAAAGACACAGTTACTAAAATTTGAGCAAATGGGGTAATTTTTCTTTAAATTAAACTAATTCTTTTTTCATGCCAATTATATCACAAAACCTTTACCTGCGTGTAATCAGGGGAGGGTAAAAACCTCGATATTAGTGACAAAAAACGAGAATATAAATAAATGAATTGTTTTTCATATTGAAAATAAAACAAATATTTATCGAATTAACTGTTTTGCGTAGTTTTTCCTATTTTTGCGGAATATTTAGTTTGTTTAATTTGGTGGTACGTGACTCACATTAACCGCAGGTTCCTTTTTTTTTACTTCTCTAGGGGCATAGTCATGGCATTTATAGGTTTTATGCTACAAAAATATTTGTGCTAGTGTCATTATCCAGGAAGGAAACAGTCGACTACGTTTGTATGGAGAGAGCGCCGGTACCCTTTCACCTTAATAGATAGATATATTATTATCTTTATTTTGCCACCAAAAAACTAAATTCACTAATATCACTTTAAAAAGAACAATGGGTTTTTTTTCTATTAATTATGGCTTCGCACGGCTTGTGCATTTAGCCAGTGTCAAGTTATATTTTGCATCAAATTATGACCCGATTTTTCATAAATCGGGCCTAAAGTGTTTCAAAAAAGTCAAATTCGTCATAGTCCGTCAAGTCAGGGGCTATAGTAAAGCGGTGGCAAGTTTACCATAACCCACTGATTTTTACTTTCACTACACTTGTGCACTTTCACAGAACTAAATTGAATAACATTCCACCAGAATTATACAATTCAACTCGGGCTACAACTAAGTTTCATGAAAATAAAACTGCAGCACGACATGTTGTTAACTCGTTCCCGCCAAAACTCGAACAATGAGTTATTGATATACATAATTATTAGTTTTTTTTTGATGAAGTTTGAATATTATATTAGTTCCAACATGGCGGTCTTTGTCTATAATGTAATTGTTGGTCTATGGTAATATTTAGGTATATATGTATTATTGCACTATTTTGCTGTGCTGTTTTTGTTGAAACTTTGTTATATTTGAATCAGCTTGTTGGAGACCAAAAATAAATATACTAAAACTAAGAAATTATTATCTAGCGTCAATAAGGGATTATTTCTTCAAAAAGACCTTTTTTTGTGGTGTCACAGATTTTCACCTAGAAAACGTAAAACATACAACCGAATTGAGAACCTTCTCCTATTTTTGAAGTCTGTTAAAAACTGGACCCTTTTTCTAAGACTGCACTGTCCGTCTGTCTGTCACCAGGCTGTATCTCATGAACCGTGATAGCTAGACAGTTGAAATTTTCACAGATTATGTATTTCTGTTGCCGCTATAACAAATACTAAAATAGAATATGGTACGAAACCCTTCGTGCGGGGCCAACTCGCACTTGGCCGGTTTTTTTATAGTCTTTTAGAAAATATTGTAATTAATTCCAATTTTGACGGCGTGGAGTTATTTGGCATCTTAAATTTTGAACAAAACTTAGCACTTAAATAAGTTTTCTGCCGCGCTTAGTAGCGTTTCTCAGTGATACATTAGTTAAGATCACATACTAATTAGATTTCTAGGGTTCCGCACCCAAAGGGTAAAAACGGGACCCTATTGCTGTCCACTGACTGTCTGTCTGTCACCGGACTGTATCTCATGTACCGTGATAGCTAGACAGTTGGTATTTTCACAGATTATGTATTTCTGTTGCCGCTATAACAACACTGAGAAACTTAACTAATCATTCACTTTGGAAGGTTTTTAAGTGCGGTCGTTTAATAATGTGTTTCGAGGGTTGTTCTAGACGTCTAAGCGAAATTTTGAAACCTTTGATACCTTGGTCTAAATTTTGAGGCTAATTTGAAAATCAGCTGTTCTTTGAAGTTAGAGGTCATTGACCTTTGTGTTTTATTTTTAATGAGGTTGAACTACTATTTAAAACGTTAATGGTATTAATTAACAAAAATAAACTACTGATTTTCCTGGAAAAAAACTTCAAAAAAAATATATATACACGACGAACTGAGAACCTCCTCCTTTTTTGAAGTCGGTTAAAAATGAAGAGAAAGAAGTTGATTCCTGAAAAATCAGCTGATTCCTTGAGTTAGAAGTCATTGACCTTTGTGTTTTATTTATTTATTGAGTTTCAAATACTATTTTAATTGCCAAAACAGCTGATTTTCCAGTATTTTCCTAAAAAATAACAAAAGTTTTTCGCCTAGACGTCTAGAACAACCCCCGATCGTATTAAAATACGCTCGTCAAACACATATTATAGTCAAAATAAAACACTTTAAAATTTGTTTAAAAATATTGTATTATAATAAAATGTAAGTCTTATTTATTTGAAATAAAGTTATTTAAAAAGTTTAAATACTGTTTTTTTTTGTAAAAAAATCCTTACCTTCTAAAACTAACTTTTACCCGTAACTTGGTTCCCTTACGGTTTGAATTTTTCAAAAATCTTCGGATCGCGTAGGGCGTATTTTTCCTACGAAAATTACGCCATACGCGGACAAATTAGCGGGATAAGGCTAGTTTATAAATAGTACGGGATCCCTTTAAGGACGAACTTCATCGAGTTGTTTAATGGATGAAATTTATCTATATTTATAAAGCTGAAGAGTTTGTTTATTTGTTTGTTTGAACGCGCTAATCTCAGGAACTACTGGTTTGAATTGATAAATTATTTTTGTGTTGGTAAAAGGTTTAAAAAATAAAAAAAATGGTTATCTGTAAATTTTACGTGAGAATGTCATAAGAAACCGATGAATTTTTTTTTTTCATTTTTCGTCTTTTCGTTTATTATATATTTTTTCTTTATTAAATAAGTATTTTATTCGTCAATAAAACAAGCTCAGATGAGCGATATTATTATTAAACAAGAGCTGCGTGCTGCATGACGTCTTTGTTGTTGACATGACGTCACCGGAACGTGACAATGACTTCACAATGGGAAAGTGACGATAACGCCAACTTTTTTGTGAATGCAGCTGTTCCATCAATTTACCAGACGTTATATCACGTCAAAAAAAATTGTTTAATCATATTCTGGATTGAATTTTTTTAGACAACCCTTTGCAATATATTTATTGACCTATCAACAAGGTGCAACGCCAGACTTGCGCACCGTAGGCTTAGATCTCACCATAAGCTGCTGCAGTCACAGTCAGCTGTACCTATTTGGCTCTGTCGAGTGTGAGTGACGCAGCTAACATGTTCGTATATTGTTCCAAAGACGGGGCGTTACCCACAATGTTGTGTACAAGAAAACTTTGTAGCTCTCTGTAAGTTAGGCAATCGCAAATGTTCTAAATAAAACAAAACCACCACGCGAACAAAGTCGCGGGCAACATCTAGTTTGATATGAATACTTTTCATCCATTAAACAGCTCGATGAAGGTCGTCTTTAGAGGGATCTTAGGTTAAGACAATAGAATAAGCTATTTTAAACCTAATATCACAATAACTATAATACGCTTATTTAATTTAATATTTTTATTCCTAACCAGGGGCTTTATTTTTGAATCGTTCGTCCCGCGTCGAGCGCTTGATTTCTACTGATATTCGTTCGACATCGGAAATTCGCTATTTATGAATCGCTCGATCGTAATGAGTGGTCTCCACGTCAAACATTCGGAAACGATCTTTAATAAATATTTATATATTTTGGGATTATTTCGGATGTTCGTCGGTAATTATCGGTTTTCAATTTTCTGCGTAAAACGAATAAAAAATTGACATTTCAAAAGCCTTTGGATATTTTGGCATAGTAATTTAAAATGCTGCGGTGCATTTTGAGACCCATACCTATCGATAGAGGACATTATGGCGAACAAATAATGCTTTCACACCTAACCGCCAAAGCGCCTCGGAAACGGGATATTTGTTGAATATTGTTGAAAAAATCACGTTTCTTTGTATATCCCGTTTCCGAGACGCTTTAGAGGTTCGATGTGAAGACAATATTTGTTCATTGTAATGCCCTTTATCGATTGGCATGGGTCTCAAAATGCACCGCGAAAAAAAAATCTATCCATACTAAATGTCCGGAACCTTTTCGACGAACGATTCAAAAATACAGGTAAAATAGATGTCGTGCGACTTGGAAGTCGAGCGTAGGCGTATACGACAAAGGTATATCACACGAGCGATACAAGAATAGAGGCTCAGATCTAACCTAACTTGCTTCGCTCGATATGCTCGCTCAGCGGCTGCATGGAATGTATCCGCGTCAGATGCCGCGCGACGTTCCTGCGTCTAGCGAACGTGTGGTCACAGACGCGACATTTGTAGATATATTGTGGTGCTTTGTGCCTTGCTAGGTGTATACGCATTAGAGTAACGGATTTGAATCTCGCCGGGCACACTTCACACTGGAAAAAAAGAAAAAAAAAACTTTTAAGACGATCAAGAAATTCCGTAACGAAAATAAAACCTAACACCCCCCCACTCCGTCTACCATGTAGCTCCCCACTGGGGCTCGGTCTCTTCAATCGCCGGCAACTCTTCCGGGGGCCTGTAGCAACCTAAAAAGGCAGTTAGCCTTCTGGAAGGACCTGGGATGGTTGGAGTGAGATATTCTCACACGCACAATGGCCCAAATAATTTATTATTTCGTTTATTTGGGAAATGCCGGACTGCCAAACACAGGGTTGCGGGTTCGATTCCCGCCTCAGACAAGTATTTATGCTTAGATATTTGTCTGTGGTCTGGTTGTTTCTATGTATTATAAGTATATATATACAAAATAAAAGTATATAAGTAGTATATGAGTTGTCTAGCACCCATAATACAAGTGTAGTTACTTAGCTTGGGGCTAGATGGCGATGTGTGGAATGTCCTGTAATATTTTGTTTTGCCGTGATTTTGCCGTGTTAGTTTTTATTTTCGTTACGGAATTTCTTGATTCGGTCGCCGCGCTCAAAGTCTGCGATAAAAGCTATGCAATAGCATAAAAAAAATAGACATAAAAAACCCAACCTTTGCCTATTTTATTTTTACTTAATAATTGCAATAGGTATAGATAATTATGGATTTATATTTTTTTTGCTATTAATTATGGCTTCGCACGGCTTGTGCATTTAGCCAGTGTCAAGTTATATTTTGCATCAAATTATGACCCGATTTATCATAAATCGGTCTTAAAGTGTTTCAAAACAGTCAAAGTCGTCATAGTCCGTCAAGTCAGGGGCTATAGTAAAGCGGTGGCAAGTTTACCATAACCTTAATAGGAGATTTGGAGCCAACGAGAAAACTTCATGTTTGACACTGATTTTTACTTTCACTACACTTGTGCACTTTCACAGAACTAAATTGAATAACATTCCACCAGAATTATACAATTCAAATCGGGTTACAACTAAGTTTCATGAAAATAAAACTGCAGCACGACATGTTGTTAACTAGTTTCTGCCAAAACTCAGGAAAAAGGTTCGTCTGTTGCTGGAACATACCTGAACGGTCTTATCCGGTAAATGTATTGCTACATGCTGGAGGTAACAGCTGTTCCTATGGAATCCAGCACCACATTCGCTGCACACATATGGCTTCTCACCGGTGTGGAGGCGTTCATGTATCTAAGAACAAAAGTCATTTTAAAATCTTTGTGTTTGCACACATCCGTAGGATTAAGCATTTCATTGTAATGTATTTTCGTGAGCCCCTCCGTGCTTCGGAAGGCACGTCAACTTGTTGGTCCCGGTTGCTACCTCTAGTAGCAGTCGTTAGGTCAAGTTTTTCAGAGCGGTGTTGGCTTAGTGGTAGATACTTTGACTTTCATTCTGAAGGTCGTGGGTTCGAATCCCGGCCGGCCGTGCACCAATGTATTTTTCTTAAGAAAAATGTATGTGCGCTAATTGACATTGCTCTTACGGTGAAGGAAAACATCGTGATGAAACCCGCGGCTTAGTTGGCTCCAGAAGTATTGATAAGTTCTCTCCTCTGGACATGGTCGACTAAGCTGAAAGGGTAGTAGGTGCTGGGCAAGCCTACTCCATCGTCACGCAAAAAGGACCCAATTAAAAAGGGTTCAATGGCGGAAAACAGCCTGTATACAAGTACAAGTAGGTCAAGATAGAGGCCTTAGGGCGATCTGAAAACTCTAACAATAGGTGAGTCACACCACTATACGAGAAGAAGAAGCACTTGATGTCCTCCGGGTGGTGTTAAAGAAAATAAATATTGCAGGACATTCCACACATCGCCATCTAGCCCCAAGCTAAGTAACTACACTTGTGTTATGGGTGCTAGACAACTCATATACTACTTATATACTTTTCTTTTGTAAATATATACTTATAATACATAGAAACAACCAGGGCTTTTCCGCAATTAGACCCTTTTTAATTGGGTCCTTTTTGCGTGAGGATGGAGTAGGCTTGCCTAGCACCTACTACCCTCTCAGCTTAGTCGACCACTTCCAGAGGAGAGAACTTGTCAATACGTCTGGAGCCAACTAAGCCGCGGGTTTCATCACGATGTTTTTCTTCACCGTAAGAGCAATGTCAATTAGCGCACATACATTTTTCTTTTGAAAAATTCATTGGTACATGGCCGGGATTTGAACACACGACCTTCGGAATGAAATTCGAGGTATCTACCAATAAGCCAACTAAGCCTGTTGGCTTAGTGGTAGATGGACATGGTTGACTAAGCTGAGAGGGTAGTAGGTACCGCTCCTGACCAATATGTAAGCATAAACACTTGTCTGAGTCGGGAATCGAACCCGCAAGCCTGTATTTGGCATGTTGACCATTGTGCCAACTGGATCGTAGGACCAGGTCTGGTAGCTTACCTTGACTTGTTCAGCGTTAGAAGCCTTGTAGTCACAAAAGGAGCATTTATCAGTCTTCTCATAGCCATGTTTAGCTTTGCAGTGCATCAGAAGAAGCCGGCGGGTTATGAACTTCTTGCCGCAGTGCTGGAAGGAAGATTTTAAACTTAATTACAAGCAGCGCTCTGCGGTTTCACGCGCTTAACTCTCGATCCCTTGGGAATATCGGGATAAAAAGTAGCTTTTGTTACTTCTTCTTCTTCTCGTATAGTGGTGTGGCTCACCTATTGTTAGAGTTTTCAGATCGCTCTAAGGCCTCTAACTTGACCTTACGACTGCTACTAGAGGTAGCAACCAACCAAAGACCAAAAGAAGAAGAAGAATGTAGTATATGTGCTGGACATAGTATACTCCATCCTCACGCAAAAAGGACACAACCAAAGATGTCTAGTAATGGAAAACAGCCTGTATAGTACCTTAAGGATACATGTACTTGGCTAAGGGCTGTTTTCCGCAATAACATCCTTCTTAATTGGGTCCTTTTTGTGTGAGGATGGAGTAGGCTTGCCCAGCACCTACTACCCTTAGCTTAGTCGACCATGTCCAGGGGAGAGAACTTGTCAATACCTCTGGAACCAACTAAGCCGCGGGTTTCATCACAATGTTTTTCTTTAGGCTACTACAGAATTAAAACCAAGTAATATCTCACCTCACAAACCACATCGAACCCCGTATGAATTTTATAATGATTACGTAATGACAACTTCGATGTCAAAATCTTATGGCAATATTCACATTCGACTTCTTCTTTCACTCTCAATTTCTTCTCTTCTATTTTATCTTTCTTCTTTTTGCTTTTCAGTTCTTTTTTCACTCGTTTCTTTTTGACTTTTGTTTGTATTTTCAATTTTGTGGTGATTGGTTGGTCAAATTGTTGGTTTTCTGTTTCGGTCTGTACATTTGGACATGTGTCTTGTATTTCTAGTTTATCATCTATATGGTCTAATTCGTAATCTAATAGTTCTGATATATCTAATGATATTATATTTTGTTCGAACGTCGATTCCATTTTTATTCTGTTGAAGTGATTGTTGGTTAACAGTTTTTGTGTTTCGATACATTTCTTTCTGAATTTATATGATTTGTTAGTTTCGTTTATGCAAGTTGTGCACATGTGTTGCGGTAAGGAATCGTTGGGAGATATCTGAAATAGAAATGATAAAAAAAATATTTATTGTGGCGGCGATGTGTGGAATGTCTTGCAATATTTATTTACTAGCTGCGCTCCGCGGTTTCACCCGCGTAATTCCCGATCCCGTGGGAATACCAAAATTAAAAGTAGCCTATAGCCTTCCTCGATAAATGGACTATCCAACACAAAAAGAATGTTTCAATTCGATCCAGCACAAAAAGAATGTTTAAATTCGATCCAGTAGTTCCTGAGATTAGCAAGTTCAAACAAACTCTTCAGCTTTATAATATTAGTATAGATTATTACAACTTAAATGGAAAAACATTACCCTCCCTTTTGGCTTCGCCGCAGTCGGGTAATAAATAATAAAATTTAGATAAGTTTCCCTAAGTAGGGTGTCCAAAAGGCTGACTGCATTGCCTCAATTTGCCTCTGTGGTTGGCAAACAGCAGCCAGGTTTTTAAATTCAGTTTTAATTGATAAAATGAAACCTGACTTTTTTGTAATAATTTCTAGCTATTCTTTACAAAAAAATTCAGCTGTTTATTCCAATTACTTGTTGATTTTTATACATGAGAATTTATGAAAAAGAGCAAGGTTAATGCTTTCCTGATGTGTATTATTTTAAATAAACCTATTCACCTCAATCCCTGTTACTGTATGAATAATATCCAAATACTTTTCCTTGTGTTCTTCAAGTAGAAATATTGGGTTTAGGTTTTCAACGCTTAGACACGTTCTGCAGCACAACCACGGCTCCATTTAGTTTGGTTAGTTGTAAATTAGACTGAAGAACACTGCACACTACTTAGTTTCAGTTAAAAATTACAAAGAAATCACAAAAAAATGTTTTTTTTCACTTTCAATATTTTTGTTTATTTATTTTTCTGTTTTTTTTCTTTTTTGCGTTTTGATCGTGCCTGCATAGATGTTTTCTTAGTCTATGCGTGCTTGATTTGATGACAGAAATCCATGCACGCTACGACTTTGACTTTTTTAATTTGGATCAAGCAGGCAAACAGAAGAGCTCTGCCGTTATTGGCCATTCGGTAGGCCTAAACATTTTTCACTTGCGGCAACACTATCACAAATGTCAAATTTTTCAAAACAAAGATGGCTCCATTGTTTACTTTTTGTTTTGGAATTAAATAACTATTATCATCCTTCTATCTGTGAATTAAAACATTCATTTAATTTAACAAAACTGTTATATACCGTATAATAACAATAGTTAAATGTTGTCCAAATAGTTTAAAACGCTGAAATCCTGAAAACATGTTTGCGGTGTTACTACTCAATAGAATGAGTACAAAACGTCGTTTTTCCAAGCCGAAACTAGCTTCTAGCAGTGAAAATATAATAGAAGAAGACGCTGGAAATATTCACTGTAGGACTTGTTTAAGTGAAGAGGATTTAGTGGCCATTTTCTACTGTAAAGAGACGGAAGAAAAACGAGCCGAAGAATTGTATCTCGTCACTGGTTTAAACGTAATTATTTAATTTTATGGTAAAAATACTCCTTTTTCTTAATTAAAACAGTTAGAATGATTCAATAGCTACCTTCTATACTCCATAAATAGTCATAATAAGTTGCCAATTCATCTTAAAATCATGATCTTAGCATATTATCTTTATGCTTTCTTTTTAAGAAGTCATTAACTATACCAACTCTTCATAGATAAGGTTAAACGATGGGCTCTCACAAAAGATCTGCGTCAATTGCGTCGAAACAATCCACACAGTGTTACAATTCAGGAAATCCTGTAAGAAAACTGAAAAGGCTCTATTGAAAATGATAGACGACAAACCTGGCAAAAATAAGTTAAAGGAGACTAAATCAACGGAGTTGCCAATAACATTTGATAGCAAATATTCAAGGAAGTTGCCATTTGATGGTAATAGTGGTATGTATAAAGTTCTATCCTGTTATTTTACTTTTGTAAGTCGCAATACCATAGTAATAGTCAGTAGTGGCTGATTATCATAAACATGCTGCGCCCTGTGATTTAACGCGTGTAACTCCTGATCCAGTGGGAATATCAGGATAAAAAGTAGCCTACAACACTCCCAATGAATCAATGTATCATCTATACCAAGTTTCATCAAAATCGGTCCAGTACTTTCAGAGCCTATTCAATGCCAACTAATCTCAAAAAATCAACCAATCAAATCTTTTCTCATTATGAGTATAGATACATTCAAATTATATTAGAATAAAATAGAATATTATTTATTTGCAACAAAATACAAAGTTCTTAAGGTGAAAGGGTACCGGCACTCTTTTCATACAAACATAGTCGACAAATAGTTTTGTGCCATAAAACCTATAACTGCCATGACTATGCCCCTATGTTTGGTTTTTTTCATTTTCTAATTATCATAGAAATTAAGATTTAAAAAACAAAAAAAAATATAGGGGCATGTTCATAGCAGTTATAAGTTTTATGCTGCAAAAATATTTGCTCTAGTGTCATTATCCAGGGAGAAAACAGTTGATTATGTTTGTATGGAGAGAGCTCCCGGTACCCTTTCCTCTTAAATAAAGGCGATTGAAAAATATATCTATACTAATATTATAAAGCTGAAGAGTTTGTTTGTTTGTTTGTTTGTTTGAACGCGCTAATCTCTGGAACTACTGGTCCGATTTCAATGACTCTTTCAGTGTTAGGTAGTCCATTTATCGAGGAAGGCTATAGGTTATGTTGTTTTTTTCAAAACTAGAGATCCGTAATAAAATTGCTCTTTTGTAACACAAGGTGTAAAATCGAAAACCTATTTTTGCGTGCGCTGCAAAAACTATTGACAATAGAACAAAATGATGTACTACGGGTTTGTAGATCCCATTAAGACCTACAAAAAAGTCTGCGAGAACATATATCTAGCTGTCATAGTTTAATCACAATAACCGATTTTGTGTTCAAAATAATTATTAAATCGTCTGAAGAAAAAAACTACGTTAAATATGTATCGTAATATTAAATCTTTATCAAAATTAAGCATTATGTTATCAAGAGTATTTATGTAGAAGTAAAATACTTTTTGTTTCATCTCAATCGGATATTTCGTTTAAAAGTTATCACGTGTGTAAGATGTTAAGAGTTGGTACCTATTAATGAGTTATGGGCCATAGAGTTTTTTATCAACATAAAATCCTGTAATAATCTTTTTCGAAATATATTTGTTGATGATTGTAAGTATAAGATCTTTGAAGAGTATCCTATCCTAAAATCCTACTAATATTATAAATGTGAAAGTTTGTGTGTGTGTATGTGTGTGTGTGTGAGTTTGTTACTCCTTCACTCTAAAACTACTGAACCAATTGCAATGAAATTCGGTATGTAGATAGCTAGAGGCCTGGATTAACATATAGGCTACTTTTTATCCCGATATTCCCACGGGATCGGGACATACGCGGGTGAAACCGCGGAGCGCAGTTAGTAAAATAATAAAGCCTATTTCAAGTAGCATGTACACTAGTATGTATGTATGTACTGTATAATCTTAGTGCTATATGCGTGCCATCTGGACCCAGATCGATTCGATCCAGTCCTCCTCCAGAGAACCAAAAGCAAGGTCTTTCCACCTTGCTTTTGGTCAACCTCTGCCTCTTTGCCCATCAGGTAATAGAATTGAAAAATATTAGGATCATAAATATACAAATTTTCAGGTGCATCAGATTATGATGGTGTATCTAATTGGAGCCACACACTGAAGTATGAAGATGATAATTACGATTACGATGTGGATTTCACATACGATGATGACTATGATGATGTTAAAGACAATATTGACATTAAAAAGGTAATGATTTGTACAGATAAGGGTTATAGACTGTATAAATACCAGTGGCGCCATCTATTTGTATAAACAGTGGTGGCGCCATCTATTTGTATAAACAGTGGCGCCACCATCTAATTGTATAAACAGTGTTGGCGCCATCTAATTGTATAAACAGTGGCGCCGCCATCTAATTGTATAAACAGTGATGGCGCCATCTAATTGTATAAACAGTGATGGCGCCATCTAATTGTATAAACAGTGATGGCGCCATCTAATTGTTTCAACAGTGGTGGCGCCATCTAATTGTATCAACAGTGGCGGCGCCATCTAATTGTATAAACAGTGGTGGCGCCATATATTTGTATAAACAGTGGTGGCGCCATCTAATTGTATAAACAGTGATGGCGCCATCTAATTGTATAAACAGTGGTGGCACCATCGAGATGTAAGAGGTATAAACTGTATAAATGGATTGATCATTTCATTTAATTTATTTGCTTCTTATTGTACAATAGATCTGAAGCATAATAGTCCACATATGAGCTCTGCCGGGCATTGTAATTTTGTGGCGACAGACCGAGGTTTTTCTTACTATAGGTACTCGATAAAAACAAACTTGTCTAGTTAATACATTGTTATTGTGATGTTCAGTGTTTTATGTTTTTGGCCCATATGTATAATAATAATAAATATAAATATATTTATTATTATTATTATAATTATTATATTATTATTATAAAAAATAACCATAAATATAAATATTGCAAGACATTCCACACATCGCCATCTAGCCCCAAGTTAAGTAACTAGACTTGTGTTATGGGTGCTAGGCAACGGATATACTACTTATATACTTTTCTTTTGTAAATATATACTTGTAATACATAGAAACAACCAGACCACAGACAAATATCTAAGCATTAATACTTTTCTGAGGCGGGAATCGAACCCGCAACCCTAGGTTTGGCAGTCCGGCATGGTGACCATTGTGCCAACTGGGTCGAATCTAAGTGAATATCATATTTTTCTAAACTACTTAATTAATTATTTATTTTCAGGGAAGCTCTCCATCGAAACAAAAGCAAGCTCGTAAATTAAAGAAGCAGGTGTCAACATCTCCATACAAATGTACAATATGCAACAAGGAGTTCAGGATGAAGGCTACATACAATGCACATACTAGGTTCCACACAAACTTCTGTGTCTGTGAGGTCAGTTAGATATGATGTAAACATACAAATGTCCAATATGAAACAAGGAGCGACCCGCTCCGGCTTCGCACGGTTATATTATTCATGTATTATACATATAAACCTTTGTTGAAAGTACATTATTTTATTTATGTTCATAAAATCAATTGACTTAGTTCAAAACTTATAGTTAAAAATCCAACAAATTTATTTAATAATATAAAAAGACATATACATTTAACATTATAAATACAAAAAATAATTACCAGTTAGTCAAATAACCCGCCCCTTATCGTACCCGGCGTAAAGGTTCCCATAATGCTAGAAGCATTGCCACGCTGAACCTTATAAACCTTTTATATCACTACTATCTATTAAAGAAACCGCATCAAAATCCGTTCCGTAGTTTTAAAGATCTAAGCATACATAGGGACAGACAGCGGAAAGTGACTTTGTTTTATACTTTGTAATGATTCACAAAAGAAAAGTATATAAGTAGTATATGAGTTGTCTAGCACCCATAACACAAGTGTAGTTACTTAACTTGGGGCTAGATGGCGATGTGTGGAATGTCCTGGTTGTTGTTATGACATGTCCATTAACAGGGTCAAAACTTTTATAAAGTATAAATTGTGCAGTAAGGCGTACTATGATACTTCGTCTTACCTTAATGATAACAACCCATGGACGTGACTTTAGTTGCTTCATTTCAAATAATACTTTCAAATATTTGTAATATTGACCTTTGTGAGCGTGATCACATAAAAAAAACCCCATGAGTTTCTTGTGCCTTATTCTCATTGGTGGGCGCGTTCCGAAGGCACACATCCTAACTTAGTTTTTAAGACGTTTCCATGTGGTCTATGAACAGTCGGCTGCATAATTGAAGCCCTCGGTAGAGTTCGAAAATTACTATTATTGGAATGTTTTCATTTTAATTATTTTTGTTTGATAAATTCATGAGTTAGAAGACTTTAAACTTCAACTGAAGCAGGTGTCTAGAATTTTGCTTGTGTTGAAAACATTCTTATAACAGCCATTTTGGAGCTCTACGGTGGGTCTGGGCATTATGCAGCCGACCGTACAATTGTATTAAGGCGCTCTTCCAGTACCGTGTGTAGGCCCATAGATTACCTTAGCCCCCGCTCTCAAAAACGTAGCGTGCTGCGTGCTAACTGTTATATTTGATCGATATGCAAAACATTTTAGCATTATTATCCACAAATTTAGTTCCTAGCGGTCAAAACCTATCATTTGATTCATTTTTAGAAACAAACGTTAACTATTTTTGAATAAAACCCGATAAACGATCTAATAATTCTCTGTTTTCTAACATTTTTTTTATCGAACAAAGTTGTTCATAACATGTTTTCAACCACAATAAACTATGGTTATTAAACTACAATATCCATTTATATCCAAATAACAAAAAAAGAGTATTTGATTACTTAGAGTTGCTTAAAACAAAAATCGATTTTGGTAGCTTTATTAGCACCTGCCCTTAAGCATACAAAGGAATAAAAAAATTGACTTTGTCTTTACAGGCGTGCGGTAAACGTTGCCGGAACAATAATCAACTCCAAGAACACAAGCGTGCGAAACATGGCCTCGGAAGGATTCACAAGTGTGCGTACTGTGAATACACTAGCGCAACTAAGGAAGCACTGACGGTAAATATTTTTGGGTCAAGTAGAGAGCGGTGTTGGCTTAGTGGTAGATACCTCGACTTTCATTCTGAAGGTTGTGGGTTCGAATCCCGGCCGGCCGTGCACCAATGTATTTTTCATTACTCATACTCCGAAAGTAGGTCTAAAGATGCCTGAAGAGCGCGTAGAAAGAAAAACTTTCAGCCCTAGGGAAAATCGCTTTCATTGATAGCTGTCATGTCAAATTATGGCTTCGCGCGACTTGTGCAATGTGCTTGTAGCCAGTATCAGTATCATTACGCATTAGGAACTTCAAAAACCTAACCTCCTTGCTTTGGGTAACACCAAAGAATAACAATTATGGCTTCACACGGCTCATGCATACTGCCAGAGGTAGTATGGAGTCTCTCATTCACTCTCGGTATTATGAAGAATTTTATGTATTATTCGTAATGAAAAGCACAGTGTTTACCTCGGGTGAAAGACTCATTAAGTCCCTCGAACTATTAGCGCCCTCGCTACGCTCGGGCGCCAAACTCCGTTCACGCCTAGGGTAACAATGTACTATTTCTTAAGAAAAATTTATGTGCGCTGATTGACATTGCTCTTACGGTGAAGGAAAACATCGTGATGAAACCCGCGGCTTAGTTGGCTCCAGAAGTATTGACAAGTTCTCTCCTCTGGACATGGTCGACTAAGCTGAGAGGGTAGTAGGTGCTGGGCAAGCCTACTCCATCCTCACGCAAAAAGGACCCAATTAAAAAGGGTCCAATGGCAGAAAACAGCCTGTATACAAGTACAAGTACAAGTTGGGTCAAGTAAATCTATACTAATATTATAAAGCTGAAGAGTTTGTTTGTTTGGACGCGCTAATTTCAGGAACTACTGGTTCGAATTGAAAAATTATTTTTATCACAGTTGCTCATAAAGTGGATCTTATTCAACCTTTAGGCTCATAATCCAATGTATTACGTACGCGTGCGTTTTACATTACCTTGACGCCACTAGTGTGTAAAAATTTATCAAGATAAGTTAAATTGGTATCTTACTGCTAATTACATGTTAGGTAGATGAAACATTCTTAATTTATCTGGGTTATACTGTTTTTATGTATAAAAAAGGTAGGTACCAACAAAGAGTTTTAAGCAAGCAAAAAAGGTTGTCTCTAAAGTCGGTTTACGAACGATAATTTTACGTGATAACGTCTTAGAAAAGATTAATAATTGAGTTTGTTTTTTTTTTGTTTTTTCTTTACATAGGTAAATATATTTTTTTCCGTACCATTGTATTCTGTTTTTAAACCCCGACGCAAAAACAAATGGAAAAAACCCTAAAAAATTATGTATGTCAGACGAGGCTGTATAGGTTTTGCCTGCAAAAGTCTTTTGCCTGGCCTCTCGGGAGTATAATTAACAAATAAATATTGAATAAAAAAAAATCACAAATATTTTGTTAACTTTTTATTATTTCAAGTCTTTTCTTTTATTCGCAACTGTGATAAAAAACGTCGTAAGATACACGTGTGGTTTGATCATTCCATCTTGGCTTCATAAACGCGCTCGCGTTCCCCTCGCGCATCATAAACCGCTTCTATGCAATGATCAATTTGCTACACTTGTATCGTAATGTACTATTGCGTCTCTGCTTCAAGTAGATAAAAGGGGGCGTCCATAAATTACGTGAGATGTTTAAGGGGGGGAGGGGGTCGAGTCAAATCTCATCTAATCTTACGTTGGAGAGAGGGGGTGTCTCGGAAAATATCGCGCAATTTTTTTTCTGATTAATTTTTCCGGCTTAGAGTGGCTAGATCGGAACGAAGTTGAAGGAGCAGATGATTTTACTGAAAATCAAATGGACATCAACAGTCTCTCTTGACACCGCGCATGATTCTCCATGGAGTGAATTAGAGTAGATATTCTTATTTTTAATCACAGTAGTCACGATTTAAGTATTCTATTGTTAAATTTTTATTACACTTATAACTCTCAGCAATATTGATTATTAGTCTTACTAGTCGCCCACACTTTGAAAAATCTCACGTAAGATTGGGGGATGGGGGAGGGGGGTTGAATAAAATCTCATGACATCTCACCAGGGGGGGGAGGGAGGGACAGAAAATTAAAAAAACACCTCACGTAATTTATGGACGCCCCAAAAATGTACGTGTCGCGGGACACGGGTTTGGAACAAAGTCCTTTTCTATTTTCATTTTTTGACGTGATAACATCTATTAAATTGATGGAACATCTGCATTCACAAAAAAGTGTCTGACGAAATATCGTGTGACGTCATGCGTCCCGTTCATGGTAACATTGCATCATGGTAACATTAGGAAACAAGAGTATTTAATAATAATATCTGGGCTTGTGTTATGGTGACGAGTGACGAATAGAAGACTTGTATAAAGAAAAAAACACAAATAAAAAAAAATTTAGGTAAGTATATATAAAGAAATAACAAAAGAAAACTCATTCTTTTTCGTTTTCTTATGACGTTATCACGTAAAATTATCGTCCGTAAACCGACTTTACAGACAACAATTTGTTTTTTTTTCTCTTTTGTGTTTCGTTTCCATTAAACTACATATATGCAATAATGTCAGATATTTTTTAATTATTTTCAGCCCTTGGTTTTTCAAGTACAAATGTTTTATAGTTTATCTTACGATTTTTCGTTTCACATTTTTTACGTAACGCATAACTTTTTTTCTGGGCTCGCTAACCCACAAAAAGGAACTTCGTTTCCATAATAAATTAATAATAAATAAATCTTTATATTATTATCTTTATATTTAAAACTTTATAAATCTAAGTTTCATACAAAGTCATGGTGCCAAGTGAACGGCCATACATCTGCGACCACTGTGGCGCCACCTTCCATCGCCGTTCGATCCTCGTCCAGCACATCTCTATACATCTACCTGCGATAAGTGTATCCGAGTATGTCGGTTGTAGATCCATGAACGGCGCCACACCGGTGAACGGCCATACATCTGCGGCCACTGTGGCGCCACCTTCCATCGCCGTTCGATCCTCGTCCAGCACATCTCTATACATCTACCTGCGATAAGTGTATCCGAGTATGTCGGTTGTAGATCCATGAACGGCGCCACACCGGTGAACGGCCATACATCTGCGGCCACTGTGGCGCCACCTTCCATCGCCGTTCGATCCTCGTCCAGCACATCTCTATACATCTACCTGCGATAAGTGTATCCGAGTATGTCGGTTGTAGATCCATGAACGGCGCCACACCGGTGAACGGCCATACATCTGCGACCACTGTGGCGCCACCTTCCATCGCCGTTCGATCCTCGTCCAGCACATCTCTATACATCTACCTGCGATAAGTGCATCCGAGTATGTCGGTTGTAGATCCATGAACGGCGCCACACCGGTGAACGGCCATACATCTGCGGCCACTGTGGCGCCACCTTCCATCGCCGTTCGAACCTCGTCCAGCACATCTCTATACATCTACCTGCGATAAGTGTATCCGAGTATGTCGGTTGTAGATCCATGAACAGCGCCACACCGGTGAACGGCCATACATCTGCGACCACTGTGGCGCCACCTTCCATCGCCTTTCGAACCTCGTCCAGCACATCTCTATACATCCACCTGCGATAACGGTATCCGAGTATGTCGGTTGTAGATCCATGAACGGCGCCACACCGGTGAACGGCTATACATCTGCGACCACTGTGGCGCTACCTTCCATCGCCGTTCGAACCTCGTCCAGCACATCTCTATACATCTAACTTTCTTTTTTTTTTTTTTTTTGTCCTGGGTAAACCCGGTCGGGTACCACTCCGTTGTTGGGGCCAACGAAGTGGTTATGTCGGGCTCCAACCGACTAAAACCCCAGGGTGCTCCGTCTCGATGCCTATTGTCGGGGCTACCGGCATCGCTTTCGCATTCATCAGCAGCCCCGACGGCATTTGTCCGTGAGGACCGTCCTCTTAGGCTTTCGCCCCTCCCCCTTGTTGCGACGCACCAGAGCACGTGGAACGTCGCAACCTCCTTCTCGGGGACCAAGCGGATGGACGCCAGACAGCCCCATGTCTGGACGCCCATGGTCCCCTGCGATGGGTCAGGTAAGTAGCCCCATCGCCAGCCACTCCGGTCGCAGAGGACAGGGAAAACGGCAACAACACACCGGCAGTCCTCTTCCTCTGCGACCCCACCGCGTCCGCCATCTAACGGTGGCGGCCCCGTCAGGGCCACGGAAGGTAGGGGAAACGGCTCACCGCAATACCGGCAACCCTCTCCCGCCGTGGCCCTTACTCCTCAGTTGCGGTGCAGCCCATACTACACCGCAACCCGCCTCAGTCGCAGTACCGCCCATACAGCACTGCGACCTACCTCTTGTACCGCTCACACCGGACTTTGCGGGGAAGTCGGTGCAGCGGTCCCTCTCGGGCTAGCCAGCTCCACCTGCCTGGCTTGGCCCTGGGTTCCTCTTGGCTTCACCGTGGTTGGCAAGGCCACGGTTACTAAGCCCCCCCGCCACGACAAGGCGGGAACCCACGGGGGGGTCTATACATCTACCTGCGATAAGTGTATCCGAGTATGTCGGTTGTAGATCCATGAACGGCGCCACACCGGTGAACGGCCATACATCTGCGACCACTGTGGCGCCACCTTCCATCACCTTTCGAACCTCGTCTAGCACATCTCTATACATCTACCTGTGATAAGTGTATCCGAGTATGTCGGTTGTAGATCCATGACCGGCGCCACACCGGTGAACGGCCATACATCTGCGACCACTGTGGCGCTACCTTCCATCGCCGTTCGAACCTCGTCCAGCACATCTCTATACATCTACCTGTGATAAGTGTATCCGAGTATGTCGGTTGTAGATCCATGAACGGCGCCACACCGGTGAACGGCCATACATCTGCGACCACTGTGGCGCCACCTTCCATCGCCGTTCGAACCTCGTCCAGCACATCGCCATACATCTACCTGATAAGAACTTCCAGGTAAATATATCTATAACTAATAAGGCAATAACAAAAAAACCGGCCAAGTGCGAGTCGAAGTTCCGTACGAAGGGTTCCGTACCATTATATTCTGTTTTTGGTATTCGTTGTTATAGCGGCAACAGAAATACATCGTCTGTGAAAATTTCAACTGTCTAGCTATCACGGTTCATGAGATACAGCCTGGTGACAGACAGACATACGGACGGAAAGTGAAGTCTTAGTAATAAATAAATAAATAATATTGCAAGACATTCCACACATCGCCATCTCACCCCAAACTAAGTAACTACACTTGTGTTATAGGTGCTAGACAACTCATATTACTACTTAAATACTTTTCTTTTGTAAATATATACTTATAACACATAGAAACAACCAGACCACAGACAAATATCTAAGCATAAATACATGTCTGAGGCGGGAATCGAACCCGCAACCCTTTGTTTGGCAGTCCGGCATGGTGACCATTGTGCCAACTGGGTCGTCTCATCTATATTCATAAGATATGATAAATACACGCATTTCTACGGTCGCTATAGATTACGATTGAATGCGCTGACTCACAGGGATGTTGTGGTCGACATCCAGCTTTGCACTGGGAACGCTGGGGAGGAGTTTGTACGAATAGGTTTAGTTTAAATTTTTAGATTTTGTTTACTAACTGCGCCCCGCGTAAGTCCCGATCCCGTGGGAATATCGGGATAAAAAGTAGCCTATGTGTTAATCCAGGTCTCTAGCTGTCTAATTTCCGATGTGGCGCCGTAGGATATCTCATATTTAGTTCGTAGTTAATTCATCGTATATTTATTTTGTGATTTTCGACCAATAAAATTATGTGACCCATAATAAAACATTTATTTGTTGAACAGTGCGACATGTGCCCGAAACGTTTGAAGTCAAAGAAGTTCCTCCAGATACACAGGCACAACGCTCACACAGGCAAGCGGTACGGCTACGTCTGCGCAATATGCGAGCACGTCTTCGAGAAGCCGAACAAGGTACGCGCGCACGTGCGACGCGTGCACGCCGTGCCCGACCACGAGCAGCCGACCGTGCGCAGAATACAATTGTAACCATCCAACGTGTGTCAACGTCAATAACTTAGATATGAATCTAAGTTATTGACGTTGACATCAGGATTATTTGTAACACAAATAAGTGGGACACAATTAGAAAATGCGAATATCATGAAGCACAGCGACAGAATGAACTACGTTCGATCATTATCCGACTGCAAGGAAAGGTTTATATTTTTCGCGCTAGATTCATACCCGTCAGGATTATTTGTAACACAAATAAGTGGGACACAATTAGAAAGTGCGAATATCATGAAGCACAGCGACAGAATCAACTATGTTCGATCATTATCCGACTGTAAAGAAAGTTTTATATTTTTCGCGCTAGATTCATACCCGTCAGGATTATTTGTAACACAAATAAGTGGGACACAATTAGAAAGTGCGAATATCATGAAGCACAGCGACAGAATGAACTACGTTCGATCATTATCAGACTGCAAGGAAAGGTTTATATTTTTCGCGCTAGATTCATACCCGTCAGGATTATTTGAAACACAAATAAGTGGGACACAATTAGAAAGTGCGAATATCATGAAGCACAGCGACAGAATGAACTACGTTCGATCATTATCCGACTGCAAGGAAAGGTTTATATTTTTCGCGCTAGATTCATACTCGTCAGGATTATTTGAAACACAAATAAGTGGGACACAATTAGAAAGTGCGAATATCATGAAGCACAGCGACAGAATGAACTACGTTCGATCATTATCCGACTGCAAGGAAAGGTTTATATTTTTCGCGCTAGATTCATACCCGTCAGGATTATTTGTAACACAAATAAGTGGGACACAATTAGAAAGTGCGAATATCACTAAGCACAGCGACAGAATGAACTACGTTCGATCATTATCCGACTGCAAGGAAAGGTTTATATTTTTCGCGCTAGATTCATACCCGTCAGGGTTATTTGTAACACAAATAAGTGGGACACAATTAGAAAGTGCGAATATCATGAAGCACAGCGACAGAATGAACTACGTTCGATCATTATCCGACTGCAAGGAAAGGTTTATATTTTTCGCGCTAGATTCATACCCGTCAGGGTTATTTGTAACACAAATAAGTGGGACACAATTAGAAAGTGCGAATATCATGAAGCACAGCGACAGAATGAACTACGTTCGATCATTATCCGACTGCAAGGAAAGGTTTATATTTTTCGCGCTAGATTCATACCCGTCAGGATTATTTGTAACACAAATAAGTGGGACACAATTAGAAAGTGCGAATATCATTAAGCACAGCGACAGAATGAACTACGTTCGATCATTATCCGACTGCAAGGAAAGGTTTATATTTTTCGCGCTAGATTCATACCCGTCAGGGTTATTTGTAACACAAATAAGTGGGACACAATTAGAAAGTGCGAATATCATTAAGCACAGCGACAGAATGAACTACGTTCGATCATTATCCGACTGCAAGGAAAGGTTTATATTTTTCGCGCTAGATTCATACCCGTCAGGATTATTTGTAACACAAATAAGTGGGACACAATTAGAAAGTGCGAATATCATGAAGCACAGCGACAGAATGAACTACGTTCGATCATTATCCGACTGCAAGGAAAGGTTTATATTTTTCGCGCTAGATTCATACCCGTCAGGGTTATTTGTAACACAAATAAGTGGGACACAATTAGAAAGTGCGAATATCATGAAGCACAGCGACAGAATGAACTACGTTCGATCATTATCCGACTGCAAGGAAAGGTTTATATTTTTCGCGCTAGATTCATACCCGTCAGGATTATTTGTAACACAAATAAGTGGGACACAATTAGAAAGTGCGAATATCATGAAGCACAGCGACAGAAAGAACTACGTTCGATCATTATCCGACTGCAAGGAAATGTTTATATTTTTCGCGCTAGATTCATACCCGTCAGGATTATTTTACCTGCACTATTAAACTAATAAACACAAATAAGCGGGACACAATTACAAAGTTCAAATATCATGGAGCCACAGCGACAGAATGAACACAAATAAGTGGGACACAATTAAAAAGTACGAATATCATGAAGCCACAGCGACAGAATGAACACAAATAAGTGGGACACAATTAAAAAGTACGAATATCATGAAGCCACAGCGACAGAATGAACACAAATAAGTGGGACACAATTAGAAAGTTCAAATATCATGAAGCCACAGCGACAGAATGAACACAAATAAGTGGGACACAATTAGAAAGTTCAAATATCATGAAGCCACAGCGACAGAATGAACACAAATAAGTGGGACACAATTAAAAAGTACGAATATCATGAAGCCACAGCGACAGAATGAACACAAATAAGTGGGACACAATTAGAAAGTTCAAATATCATAAAGCCACAGCGACAGAATGAACCACGCTCGATCATTATCCGACTGCAAGGATAGGTTTATGTTTTTCGCGCTAGATTCATACCCGTCAGGATTATTTTACCTGCACCATTAAACACAACTAAAGTGGGATATAATTATAAAGTTCAAGTATCATGAAGCTACAGCGACTGAATGAACCACGTTTGAGCATTATCCGATTGCTAGGAAAGGGTTATGTTGCTCGCGCCTATCTTTGTATGTTTGTCTATAATATTTTTTATTTTATTTCTATTTAATAGGCATACTAAATATTACAGTACCCGAATAAATACAAATAAATTGGGACACCAGTAGAAAGTCCAAGTATCATGAAGCCACAGCGACAGAATGAACCACAATCCGCCATTTTGTTCCTATTTAAAAACACATTAAATATAACAGTAAACAAATAACTCAAACAAATTGGGACACCAGTAGAAAGTCCAAGTATCATGAAGCCACTGTGTCAGAATGAACCTCATTCCGTTATTTTGTTTCTATATAAAAACACATTAAATAAAATACACATAACTTGGGACACCATTAGAAAGTTCAAGTATCCCACTAACTTTTGTTCTACGACTTTTGAAAATTCTAACTTATTTTTGTCCTTACTTTTTTAGGGACTTTTGCAAAGTTTATGCAAATCGCCCTAAATATGTTGATGATTTTTTTTTTAATAAATTTTAGTTTGTATTTTGCCATAGTTAAATGTAAATATTATATTTAATATTAATATTTTTAATTATTTATAAGTAAATAAAATTAATTACTATCCTAATGCCACTATTATTTAAATTTTTAAATATACAGGATGATATTTTTAAACGGGCATTCAGGATCTTAAACTATGAGATGATAGGAAAAAATGCTGAAAAGAGTTGCGTGCCTGATTTTCACAAAAAAACTAAAATATCATTAGATTTTTGAAAAAGTCATTACCCTAGCCAGGAATCGAACCTGTTAATTTTTAGACACGCAAATCCTTTCATATCTGTTCCCTATCTCGAATCTATAGTTTTGGATATAGCCCTGAAGGTGCATATAAAAAAATCAACCTGTATAATAATATTGATAATCTATACTAATATTATAAAGCTGAAGAGTTTGTTTGTTTGAACGCGCTAATCTCAGGAACTACTGGTTCGAATTGAAAAAATATTTTTGTGTTGGATAGTCCACTTATCGAGGAAAGCTATAGGGTACTTTTTATAAATATATTGCCACGGGATCGGGACTTACGCGGGTGAAACCGCGGGGCGCTGCTAATTATATTAGAAAGCGATTGAGGGCAACTTCTCAAACAACTTTTGTTCTACAACTTTTGGAAATTGGAATTCATTTTGGATTTTTTTAAAGTTATGTTAATTTGGAAAGAGTTTTTTTTTTAAATTAAAGGTTATTCAGACTTAAACTGTTAAAAACTTAAAAAATAATTAAAATGCTAAGGTAAATGACCTCTCCGTGTAAGGAACAGCTGTTTTTTTCGGATAAACATAACCTCAAATCGAAAAAAATGTTCGAATTTTCAAAAGTCGTGGAACAAAAGTTGGTTAGAAGTAAGATAAGTAGCCCTTAACCGCTTTCTTATATAATTACGAATAACCCTGTATACGAAAACACATCTTCTATACATATAAAATGCTGCGTATGACGTAGGCATCCAATAAGAAAGGATTTCCCGAAATTCTATCCCTTAGGGGGTGAAAAAGGGGGGCAAAGTTTGTATGGGACTACGTGATTCCTTGGTCCAATTTCGACTTTTACGCGGACGAAGTCGCGGACAAAAGCTAGTCTATACCAATATTATAAAGCTGAAGAGTTTGTTTGTTTGTAATCTCAGGAACTAACGGTTCGAATTGAAAAAAATATTTTTTTATCACAGTTGCTCATAAAGTGGATCTTATTCAACGGCTTTTAGGCTCATAATCCAACATATTATGCACGCGTGCGTTTTAGATTTGTTAACTAGTGCTGTAAAGTTATCCCGAAAAGGTAGGTACCAAAGAGTTTTTTAGCTAGCAAAAATGGTTGTCTCTAAAGTCGGTTTACGAACGAAAATTTTACGTGATAATGACTTAGAAAACGATTAAAAATTGAGTTGTTTATTTTTTGTTTTTTCTTTACTTAAATATATTGTTTTTCCGTACCATTGTATTTTGTTCTTAACCCCCGACGCAAAAACAAATAGAAAAACCCTAAAAAATAATGTATGTCACACGAGGATGTATAGGTTAAAAGTCTTTAGCCTGGCCTTTCCGGAGCATAATTAACAAAAAAATATTGCCTTAAAAAAATGTAAACATAGAGTTATCACAAATATTTTGTTAATTATTATTTTGTTTTCTTTTAAAGTCTTTTCTTTTATTCGCAACTGTGATAAAAAACGTCGTACGATATACGTGTGGAATTGATATTTGCATCTTGGCTTCTATAACACGCTCGCTGCCGCTCGCGCGTCATAAACCGCCTCTATGCAAAGATCAATTTACCACACTTATATCGTAATGTACTATTGTGTTGGTTAGTCAATTTATCGTGATAGGCTTTACATAAGCTATATAACATCACGCTGCCTGCGACCAATAGGAGCGAAGAATCAGTGGCAAATGTGGAAAAAACTTTAAGCCAGTAATTCCTGAGATTAGCGCGTTCAATCAAACAAACTCTTCAGCTTTATAATTATAACTAGCTTTTGCCCGCGACTTTGTTCGCGTAAAAGTCGAAAATAGACCAAGGAATCACGTTGTCCCATACAAACTTTGCCCCCCTTTTTCACCCCCTTAGGGGTAGAATTTCGGAAAAATCTTATCGGATGCCTACGTGATACAAAAAACACACCCTTCAAGTTTCAGGTCTCTAGGATCAGCGGATTAGGCTGTGCGTTGATCCGTCAGTCAGTCAGGACAAAGCATTTTATATGTATAGATTTCCACTATGAAATCATGATTTTTAATTTTGTTTAAAGTATTCAAGTGTTTTATACATCAAAGTCTTTATGGTATAACATTTTATAGTACAAGATCACATAGACACGTCTTAAAAACTAAGTTAGGATGTGTGCCTTCGGAACGCGCCCACCAATGAGAAGAAGGCACAAGAAACTCATGGGGTTTTTTTTTCACGTGATCACGCTCACAAAGGTAATCTATAATATAAAAATGAATCGCAAAATGTGTTGGTAAGCGCATAACTCAACAACGCCTGGACCAATTTGGCCAATTCTTTTTTTGTTGTGTTTGTTATTGTCCGGAGAAGGTTCTTATGAAAGAAATAATTAAGAAAATTGCGTAGAAAATTATTACGCGGGTGAAACCGCGGGGCGTAGCTAGTTACAAATATTTGAAAGTATTATTTGAAATGGAGCAACTAATGTCACGTCCATGGGTTGTTATCATTAAGGTAAGACGAAGTATCATAGTATGCTTTATAAAAGTTTGGGACAACGTGATTCCTTGGTCCATTTTCGACTTTTACGCGGACGAAGTCGCGGGCATAAGCTAGTAAGTGTATATAAATCAAGGTCCTGAGTCAACACGATAAAAAGATATGGGCAAATGTAGATTTTCGCGAAAACTTGTTTTTAGATTTATCATCGTTTGAACACCTGCCTGAGGAGTAAAATTTCGGAAAATCTTTTCTTATCTGATGCGAGAGCGGTGTTGGCTTAGTGGTGGATACCTCGACTTTCATTCTGAAGGCCGTGGGTTCGAATCCCGGCCGGCCGTGCACCAATGTATTTTTCTTAAGAAAAATTTATGTACGCTGATTGACATTGCTCTTACGGTGAAGGAAAACATCGTGATGAAACCCGCGGCTTAGTTGGCTCCAGAAGTATTGACAAGTTCTCTCCTCTGGACATGGTCGACTAAGCTGAGAAGGTAGTAGGTGCTGAACAAGCCTACTCCATCCTCACGCAAAAGGACCCAATTAAAAAGGGTCCAATGGCGGAAAACAGCCTGTATTACAAGTACAAGTACAACCTCCAAGTTTCAGGTCTCTAGGATCAGCGGTTTAGGCTGTGCGTTGATCCGTCAGTCATTCAGGACAAAGTTTATATGTATAGATTAGGAACTATAGACCTCTGTATCTGGTATGAATTTCAACTTGCTAGGTCCACCCGTTCCTGAGAAAATCGGTGATGACACACAGACAGACAGGATTAGAGAGTGATCATATATGGGTACCTTTTTTACCTTTTGAGGTGCGAAACCCTAAAAATAAGGTAAAATAAAAATCTTTTGCTTTAATTATTTATTTAATTAAGGTAAAAAAACTATACTATATAGATTAACATTTGATTATATGAATATAGAGAGAAAGCTGCATTTAAAATAACTTTAGTTCATTCACTGATTATTTTAATAAGTTCAACAGATTTCAAATTAGCCCAACCCGCAGTCTTATATATCAATTTGCGTCGTTTATCATCCCTTATAAAATCCAATGTTAATTTTTTCAAATCTTTTGCCGAGTATGATTCTGCAAACTGTAATGTTTCTATAGCATTTTCTACACTCAATTTCTCAAATAAAGCTTTTTCGCAAATACTCTTCAATCTGGTCAATTGATAAAAATCGGCCGCGACCAGCAATTTTTCCGGTGAAACATCTACATCTGAAATTTTATCAGTGTAGATAAACGATAGCACTTCACGTAAAACATCAGATTTCAAATGTGATTTTAAAATGTTAGTGATGCTTTCTTTCGTTTTGTGTTCGAAGTGAGCCTTCAATACCTCGCTCCTGCAAGCCAACACTGCTTTGTGAACTTTAAATTCTTTGCCATCTTCACTTCTCATCACAACATCAGAATTTATACCCTCTTGATATAGTTTACGGAAATCATTTATCAGCTGAGAATCAGGGATGTTAAATATTTTTATGTCATTCTTAGTTGTGACCACAAATTCAACTGTGAGGCGAAGATTTCCTTCACTCTTTAAGCATAATTTTGCTTTATCTGACTGTGTAAAAAAACCCATATCATTATTATTGTCCAACAGTTCTCCGAGAGTCGTCCAAATATTAGCATTAACCATTAAATGTTCCCTTTTTATTATAGTATCTTCTCGTTCACTATGGATCCAATTACGCAAATCAAAAGTTAACATTTTCAGTTCAACTGATTTCAGTTTTACTGGTGTCGAGGACTTGAACTTAATGCAATATTTGACAATATCAACTTCCATACTGAGCTGGAATGTCTTTGGTGTTGTTGGCGGAGTTGATATGATCGTACATAATGTACTTTCAACGAATCGCAAGACTTCAGGAATAGTCCATATAATTGTATGTATTTCTTCATTGCTTCTTTTTTGAACTGTGATTTCAGCACTTCCATACTTTTGCGTGTTCATTTTACACTTTCTTTGAAGTTGTAAATTATATTTAACCACCGTCTGCCTATTGCCTGACGCACAATGAATACCACAGAACAAAGTGTCATGGAGCGATCTAAGTATAAACATTGCTGTCATAGATTCCCAATCTTTATGCACTACCTTTACAAGACAAAAAACCCAAACCACCCATACTAATTTTTGCTTGTCCATTGCATGCCTCTTCAAGTGGGCGGTTGAGCGGTGCACATTGCATTTTGTGTTTAAGGACTAGGCTCGGAACTAAAAACGAAATATTACGTAAAATAACGTGTATGTATATGGTACGACTGTACGTAGCTCGCACGATGCAATAGCTTAACCGCGGCAGTCCCCGAGTGACACACTTTTTTTTTAAATTTTATAATTTGTAATTTTTTTACTTTTTTGTTGCTTCATTTATTTATTTATTTACCAACTTATAACTATCTTGACAGGTAATACCCAATGCGATAGTGAAGCACAACATTAACTTACAAATATTCAATGACATTAAATTATATATAACTTAGCCTTAACTTAACTATTCCTAGCCAATTGAAATTCTAGTTATTTTTATAACTAATAATGAACAGGGCAATCTTTGTGAATTCACTCAGAGAACATACAAATAAATCTAGATCTCTCGCTATGAGGTTGAGAGTGCGAAGTGCCCGGGTCAGAGGAGCCTCCTTCAGCAGTTTAGTGCGAGCATGCGGTATGGACAGCAGGTCTGGCAATATGCGCCTCCACACATACTTGTCTGGTACACACAAACCTACTTTTGATAGGATATCAGTGTTGTAACACTTTCCTCTGACTACTTTAAAAATGTATGAGACAAGTGCTAACTCCCTTCTGACTCTCAGTTCATTATAACCTACCATACCAAGGACAAACAGAGTTGGGTAGTTAAGTGGATAGAATGGGTAGACACCATATAGCTTTAAGTAGAGAAATCTTATAAATTTGTTTTGAATTTTTTCCAACATTGTGATGTACTTTTTTTCACGCGGAGACCATATCACTGCACTATACTCTAAGTGACTCCTAACTAATGCATTATACAGAGCTGCTATGGCTTGGATATTTGTAAAATCATGAACTGTTCTCATAACAAATCCTAATGTCCTATATGCTTTTTTACATATGTTTGTAATATACTTGGAAAACTTTAGGTCTGACGTTAGTTGAACACCCAGGTCCTTCACCTCAACAGCCCTAGCTAACTCTGTACCGCTGACATTGTACCCAAATTGAATCGGAGTGTGTGCCCGAGTAAAACTGATAGCTATACATTTAGCCGCGTTAAATTGTAAAAGATTTTTCTCACTCCATGTCACCACTCTATTTATGTCGTCTTGAAGCCGTTCACAGTCTACTGTACTTTTTATAGGCACCACCAGCTTTAAGTCATCTGCAAACAAAAGACATTTTGCATTCTCAATGACTTGAGGCAAATCATTGATCATTAAAATAAATGCCAAAGGTCCAAGATTGGATCCCTGACTGACCCCAGACCATGTAAAATATAGCTCTGACCTGCATCCCGCAAATTCCACATACTGCTGTCTATCTCGCATATAAATTGTCGTTGTAATCATGTGTCGGTACTGATGGTTTATAGACATTAAACGCCTGAAAATCAATGAAAAAAAGTTCTTTTTTCCAAACGCGTGTCCTGCGACACGATCCCCATGAGTTTCTTGTGCCTTTTTCTCATTGGTGGTGGGCGCGTTCCGAAGGCACACATCCTAACTTAGTTTTTAAGACGTGTCTATGTGATCTTATACCTAGGTATTAAGCATTGAAAGGAATAAAGATTTTTGACTTTGACTTTGACTAGGTATTAAGTATCCAAAGGAATAAAGAATTTTGATTTGATTTGATCATATTTTTTTCTTGTAGTCTTGTGTTTTTCTGTTAGTCCATAAAAGGTTGGGAACCTATGTTCTTAATAGTTTCGTTTTAGGGTTCCATACTTCAAATGGTAAAAAATTGAACCCTTATAAGATCACTTTCTTGTCCGTCTGTCTGTCCGTGTGTCACCACCGATTTTCTCAGGAACGGGTGGACCTAGCAAGTTGAGATTCATACCAGATACTGAGGTCTACACGATAAAAAGATATAGACAAATTTTCATTTTCGCACAAACTTGTAAGTAGGTACCAAAATGTAATCGACTAGTTGTCTCAGAAGCTCAAATTAAACCATAATCATGATATCACAATTAAATATAAGTTCCTGGATGACCGAGCTTGGCTTGTATTTTTAATTTTTTTTTTACTTAGTCTAACCTCAAAGCAAACACTCATTGACTTCGTGTTACTTAACAACGCCATCTGCTGGAATAACTTTATTGCTCACAAAAAATAGTATTAGTAGTTCGCCAATAGATGTCAGGAAGAGTCATATTTTTCAGATAAAAAAAAAGTAAGTTTCGATAAAACAGGAATAAAATGACATTTTCTAAAAATTAAATTTAAAAATTTAAATTTAAATATTGCAGGACATTCTACACATCGCCATCTAGCCTCAAGCTAAGTACCTAGACTTGTGTTATGGGTGCTAGACAACGGATATACTACTTATATACTTTTCTTTTGTAAATATATACTTATAATACATAGAAACAACCAGACCACAGACAAATATCTATGCATAAATACATGTCTGAGGCGGGAATCGAACCCGCAACCCTGTGTTTGGCAGTCCGGCATGGTGACCATTGTGCCAACTGGGTCGTCGTTGTATAATTCTGGTGGAATGTTATTCAATTTATTTCTGTGAAAGTGCACAAGTGTAGTGAAAGTAAAAATCAGTGTCAAACATGAAGTTTTGTCGTTGCCTCCAAATCTCCTATTAAGGTTATGGTAAACTTGCCACCGCTTTACTATAGCCCCTGACTAGACGGACTACGACGACTTTGACTGTTTTGAAACACTTTAGGCCCGATTTATGAAAAATCGGGTCATAGTTTGATGCAAAATATAACTTGACACTGGCTAAATGCACAAGCCGTGCGAAGCCATAATTAATAGAAAAAAAATTACCTTAATTTCAACTTTTTTATATTTCGGAATTTTCCTTTTACCTTGCTTTTGCACAAAATTGACAATTTCAGGTCAACCGGAAGTACCCTATAGGTTTTGGGTCGAAAACCTATATTCCGGTAGTTTCCGTTGACCTAGAATCACGAAATTTGGCAAGAAGTAAGGTCTCACAGCACACATAAAGGAAAAAATCCATAACATAACAAAAGTTGAAAATTAAAGTATGTCCCCATACATAGTAACACCAATTTAACTTGACCCTTACATTGTATGGGCGCCCAAACGTAATAGGGGTCAAGTTAAATTGGTACCTACCATACCACGGCAAGGGTAGAGAAAGAGAGTTGCAACTAATGTAGGGAATCTTCGGCTCCCGAATACGACTCGCACTTGACCGGTTTTTTATGTACCGAGCTCTTTAACCATAACCGATAACAAATGTCAGACATCCTATCCTACTAATATTATAAACGCGAATGTTTTTTTTTTTTTATGAATGTATGTTTGTTACTCTTTCACACAAAAACTACTGAACCGATCGCAATTAAATTCGGTATGTAGATAGCTAAAACCTGGATTAACATTTTAGGCTACTTTTTATCGCGATACTCCCACTGGATCGGGACTTACGCGGGTAAAACCGCGGAGCGCTGCTAGTACATACATTTCTAAGAATATAAAACAATGCCTCTATTCAAACACAATTCCAAGAATTGTTTCCAACTTTATTCAGTACTAGCTTTTGCCCGCGACTTTGTCCGCGTAGAAGTCGAAAATGGTTCTAATAGGATTTTTAATCACAATTTAATATCTAAAAACACAATTTTAAAATTAGGTAAGTAATCAAATCTATAAATTAAAAACTAAAAATAATAATAATAACAAAATGACCACACTTATGTATAGATGTTGCATGGAGGCGGTTTATGACGCGCGAGCGGAAGCGAGCGTGTTGAGAAGTCGAGATGCAACGATCAAAAGAAAAGAAAATAATAAATAACAAAATATTTGTGATGATTCTATGATTCTATGTTTACTATTTATTTTAGGCAATATGTTTTTGTTAATTTTGCTCCCGAAAGGCCAGGCAAAACTTTTTTAACCTATACAGCCTCGTCTGACATACAATAATTTTTAGGGTATTTTTCCATTTGTTTTTGCGTCGGGGGTTAAAAACAGAAGTAAACAAAAAATATACAAAACTCAATTTTTAATCGTTTTCTACGACATTATCACGTAAAATTTTCGTTCATAAACCTCAAAAGCTCTTTGTTGGTACCTACCTTTTTTTATTCATCTACTTAACATGCAATTAGCAGTAAGAAACCAATTTAACTTATCTGGATATTTTTTTGCTCACTAGTGGCGTCAAGGTAATGTAAAACGCACGCGTGCGTAATACGTTGGATTATGAGCCTAAAAGCGGTTGAATAAGATCCAGTTTATGAGCAACTGTGATAAAAAGCTTATCATACTCTGCTCTGCGAGCTTTAAGGATCATTAGAGTTCAATATAGTAATGCATATCGCATTCTAATGAGACTTCCGCGGTTTTGTAGCGCTTCGGGCATGTTTGCAGACGGTCGGTGGGGTGTCTGACTTCTTCTCTACAAGAAGATCGCGAATAGCCGGTTTCTGGTCGCATCTCAGGTCGTCTGACAATGAGATCCTCCGAATGTTTTCAAGAGTCTGAACAATCCAATATACACGTATTTATCTGTACACAGCGAGATGAACAAAAGATGACAAGTGACATTAGTGACAGCATAAGTTATGCATAATATTAATAATTAAGTTAGCCTTTTTTTTTTTTTTTCTTTTATTATGGCTTCGCACGTGTGCATTTAGCCAGTGTCAAGTTATATTTTGCATCAAATTATGACCCGATTTTTCATAAATCGGGCCTAAAGTGTTTCAATACAGTCAAAGTCGTCATAGTCCGTCAAGTCAGGGGTTATAGTAAAGCGGTGGCAAGTTTACCATAACCTTACTAGGAGATTTGGAGGCAACGTGAAAACTGCATGTTTGACACTGATTTTTACTTTCACTACACTTGTGCACTTTCACAGAACTAAATTGAATAACATTCCACCAGAATTATACCATTCAACTCGGGTTACATCTAAGTTTCATGAAAATAAAACTGCAGCACGACATGTTGTTAACTCGTTCCCGCCAAAACTCAAGTTAGCCTTGTGGATAGGTACTTTTAATTGTCATCGTATTTTTATTCTTTTGTATCCGTTTGTTTTTGTAATTTTTATTTTATTGTATCTAATTAAGGATATATGGGCAAATTAGCCTGAAATAAATAATTATTCATTCATTCATTCATTCTGCGATTCTATTATAGATATCGGTAGGTGGTTATAAATGAGAGGTAACATACATTATACATTTTTCCTGAGATGAGCAAATTTGTTTTAGCTAGTTTGTTCTTATGTCTTTTACCTTTGAAAGTATCAAATAGATTTTTAAGTGTTCTCGCAAATACTGGGATATCATAAATGTTGGACATGGTAAAGTCAATAATTTGTACTTTTCAAAATATGGTTTACAACTTTCTATTGGTTCGAGAGAAAATATTGCTCTGACACATTTTTTTGGGCTTTAAATGCTGCACTCTTTTCAACCGAGTTACCTCAAAACATGACACCATATCGTTAAGATGTCAATGCCAATTGATTAGTTTTTTTTTTGCTTTTAATTATGGCTTCGCACGGCTTGTGCATTTAGCCAGTGTCAAGTTATATTTTGCATCAAATTGTGACCCGATTTTTCATAAATCGGGCCTAAAGTGTTTCAAAACAGTCAAAGTCGTCATAGTCCGTCAAGTCAGGGGCTATAGTAAAGCGGTGGCAAGTTTACCGTAACCTTAATAGGAGATTTGGAGGCAACGAGAAAACTTCATGTTTGACACTGATTTTTACTTTCACTACACTTGTGCACTTTCACAGAACTAAATAGAATAACATTCCACCAGAATTATACAATTCAACTCGGGTTACAACTAAGTTTCATGAAAATAAAACTGCAGCACGACATGTTATTAACTCGTTCCCGCCAAAACTCAATTGATTAGTTATATATTATAGTGTGTAAATTCATAGAGAGATAGATAAATTCTTTGTTTCAAACACCATTTTTAAATTACATAAATATAAAAAACAAAACAAAACCGAAAAGTATTGTCTGTGTGTGAAACGGCCGAATAGAAATTGATAACTAAATACTAAGTTTATGCCGGCTACACGCTATATAGAGCTCCTGTGAGGGGCAGGCTGAAAATCAGTAGCGGTGAGATGGTCACACAGCTTACTGCATATTGCTGAGACTGCACCCTTCATTGCACGCACATATCTTGTTTTCTAATGTTTTATGACTTAATGTATTATAATAGTCCAGCAGCCCTCGAACTTTTTTTAAGTGATTAATAACAGGCTGAATCTTCGTGAGCAGGTTCAGTTCGACGAGTCGCCCAAGTTTCTTCCACTGACAATTCTCGATAGAGGTAGCTAATGTAGTGCGCAGGTATAAAACATGTCGATTTCGTGGGGTGTCGAAATTGTCTAATAACAGTAAATTTCTTTTTGGATGATAAACTCGGAACAACAATTGTCACAATCACAGTTGCTTAAACTGTCTGTGGACTTACGACCCTCTTCCATAGACATTTTACACACACTCACACGCATTATACCTTTCCTTTTCATCTTGTACATATTAAAAAGAGACCTATAATTATGCCCATTATTTGACAATTATGTATACCTCAATTTCGACATGATTTTTGAGTGACTACGTGGTGCAGTGGTAAATGCTCAAGCTTTGCTATAAGGAATTGGGTCCGCGGATCATAGGTCGTGGGTTCGATCCTTATGTACGTCCTGGCGAGTTTGTAGTTTTGTCATTAAAAACATTTTTATTTTTGAACATTCACATACTTAAATGTTATCTAGTATTTTAAATCTTATTAATTAATAATTAATTATTTTTAATATTAATTAATATTAATAATTAAAATTAGTTATAAAAATATATCTTTAACAAAAATAAAAATTAGATCAACTTTCTATAGGATTTTAAATGGCCGTGTTAAATTCACAACAAAGACGTATTCATATTCAGTTTAATAAAAAGCGGGTGGTTTGAAAATAAATGATCAGAAAAAATTAGTAGGTAATGAATGGCTTTGAAGTAAGGTTGATTATTTGTGCGAGTTTATCTGTTCTATATTTGTGGGATTCTAATGAAATCATTTATGCTAATATTACCAGTGAAAATAAGGCCAGCATCGTAGCTTGGCATATGCAAGGTCTGAATTTATCCCAAACAGCAGACAAAACTTGTTTTACCGTAAGTAGCAATTTATTTCTATCAACCTAGTTGTATTGATTATTTACGTCTTGGGTTAAAATTGTCTAATCTACTTATTAACTAATTAAGTAAATCTTCGGTAAATAATTCAAGTTTGTAATTTCGTTTTATTTTTAGAGGAAAACCGTAAGGTCCCGGGTGAAGAGATTTGAGGAAGAAGGTAGTCTGGTAATCTCAAACGTGGTTGTCCCGTTCACCTGATTTGAACACAATCGAAAACTTGTGACTCTTGTGAGGCATAATGGTGCAAAGATGGAAGGCTGGAGACGAGAGGTGAATTTCTTTAATAATGCATGTTTATTTGATTAATATTGTAAGCGTGGTGTTTATCAGATAAAAACAGGCAGTCATTGGGGACTGCCGACAGAAGTGAAAACTTAAAACTATGAATGAAATGACAGTGGTCATACACACTCGTAGCTATAGATAGATATATAACATTAACATATTAGTACCTGGATGACCGAGCTTTGCTCGGTATATTTTTTTTTCTTAGTCTAGCCAACTTAACATTACTTAGCTTAAAAGAATTACTTAGTTTCAAAGATTTTTAAATAAACAAAAAACCAAACACAAACGCGGGCGAATGCCGAGCTGTCAAAACCAAAATGACAGTTTTGGTCGCGCAAACCATAGACTATAGCGAGTCGACTGATGTCTTACGCTTTTTCGATCAGGTCACGTGTTAGCGAGTCGACTGATGTCTTACGCTTTTTCGATCAGGTCACGTGTCCTGACGCGAGTTTAAGATTTTATACCCATTACAGAAAAGTGCTCAACGCCGCTAAAGAAGTTTTCACTTCAAAATATTTTCATTTTTATTTTTTAGGTGTCAGGAGCAGCTCAGATCTACTTACAAATATAGGACAATTTGCGAGGCACAAATAATTTTGCAAACATTGTGATCTCTATGCGTGAACGTGTAGGTACTAAACTATAATAATAAGGGCTATATTTAATACTAGCAGCGCTCCGTGGTTTCTCCCGCGTAACTCTCGATCCCGTGAGAATATCGGTATAAAAAGTAGCCTATATTATTTCCAATGAATCAATGTATCCAAGTTAAATCAAAATCAGTCCAGTAGTTTTGGAGCCTATTCGTTACAAACAAACAAACAAAAAAATCTATCCCCTTTATAATATTAGTGTCGATTGATTCCATATTAATAAATTTATAAACTAAACCAATAATATGAAATTATTAGAATTTATCGAGAATATCCTGTATTTATTTTAGAACTAGCAGTGCTTCGCAGTTTCACCCGCGTAACACCCGATCCTGAACCCGTCTGAATATCGAAATAAAGAGTTGCTATAAACCAAGTTTCATTAAAATCGGTCCAGTAATTTCGGAGCCTTATTAAATTCAAACAAACAAATCTTTCTTCTTTATAATATTAGTATAGATTGAGGTTACGTTTCAATTTTTCTTTTCCTTGAGAAAACAAATACTTAAACTATAATCTCAATCTTTTAAATAGATAATTAATTGAGATCAAACTGTAAGAGGTTTTAGGTTTAAAGCTTTGTATTTCTTCAAGAGTATGCATCAATCACATATGAGAAAAAACAAATATTATCCAGTAATATTTCGTACGACGAGTAGTCAATACAAAATAAAAAAAAGTAAAAAATATAGGGTATCTAAAGTATAAAGAGTGAGGTTTGCCCAACATAACTTTTTTAATTGTAGCGGCGCTAGTGTCTACGTAAATACACGAAATAAATTTAGTTCCTCAAGATACCGACTGCACTGTCGATTGTGGTCATAATAATATGATATTATGATTTCGCAGTCACATTGGGTGCATTTTTACAAGTTGATAATTGATGACAGACTTAGTTAATTTAGTTAGTGATACTAACCCCCGAATACTGAAAGGCTACTTAACTTTAAGTGGCGTTTAAATTGACGTTAAGTGTATGCTTTCTATTGAAGCTTACACTTAAATTTCAATTTAAACGCCACTTAAGATTAAGTAACCTTTCAGTATTCGGGCGTAAGTATTTTTAATTTATATAAATTGAACTTTAGTAAGTATACTTATATTATATTACGTCAGTTAACATTAGACCTATATTTATTTTATTGCTTGTAAAATATATAATATTCAGTAACGTGTGACTTTTTAATTTAACCTTAAAATGTTTTTGTGTTTTAAAGTAATGACTTATTATTTGTTATTAGTTACAATAATAGTATATTATGCAACTAGTGAATAAAGGACGGATTTAAAGCGAGGGCCATAGATGAATCACGAGCAAGCGAAGGATTCTAATAACTGAATCACGACCGTAGGGAGTGATTCATGAGAGTGTTAGAATCCTGAGCCACGCGAGTGATTCATGGCCCTCAATGTAAATCCGTACTTTATTCAAGAGTTGCATACTATACTAAACAGACAGACAAACAGACAGACAAACAGACAGACAGACAGACAGACAGACAAACAGACAAACAGACAAACAGACAAACAGACAAACAGACAGACAGACAAACAGACAGACAAACAGACAGACAAACAGACAGACAAACAGACAGACAAACAGACAGACAAACAGACAGACAAACAGACAGACAAACAGACAGACAAACAGACAGACAGACAGACAAACAGACAGACAGACAACAGACAGACAGACAGACAGACAGACAGACAGACAGACAAACAGACAGACAGACAAACAGACAGACAAACAGACAGACAAACAGACAGACAGACAGACAGACAAACAGACAGACAAACAGACAGACAGACAAACAGACAGACAAACAGACAGACAAACAGACAGACAAACAGACAGACAAACAGACAGACTCAGACAACAGACACAGACACAGACAGACAGACTCGGACAGACAGACTCAGACAACAGACACAGACAGACAGTATTTATTGCGCAAGGAGGTTGTATAACCATTGAGATGGAGGCCCAATATATAAACACCAAAACAGTGATTAAAAGGCCTTTTTATTCACTGTTTTCAGTGATTTTTAGGCTTTTTAGGGTGGATATGGTATAAAATATTTTTCATTAAATATTCTTTTACTAAATCTCACATATACTAATATCTACCACCACATTATCCATACAAAAACTTTAATATATAATTGAAGAATAATGAATAAAAATTCTAATCGTCAAAAAGTAAACAAAAATCATAGCTTTCTGAGAATCGATCCATGTTAGCTCATCTTATTAGCTACAGTAGCCATTTACTTTACCAACTCGACCACGGTGCCTCATACCTCCGTGTTGAATTTAAGCATTCGTTTTGTATTGTGGCCGTAAATCTATGAGTTATCTTTGACCATTCGTTTATTGTGACTCGTAGTACGCACACATGCTAACAGTGAGTAATTCTTACAAAGTATTGTTGTGTGTGTCGTGCGTTGAAATAACACTAACACATAGCTATGGCAGACCGATGCAAGCGAGTTTAGCCATAGAGGGGGGTACTCAATTCATCAGTCGACTGTACATTACGATACAAGTGTGGTAAATTGATTACTGCAAAGAGGCGGTTTTTGACGCGCGAGCGGAACGCGAGTGCGATTATAGAGCGCCGAGATGGAATTATCAAACCACACGTGTATCGTACGACGTTGTTATCACAGTTGCGAATAAAAGAAAAGACTTGGAAAGAAAATAATAAATAACAAAATATTTTTGATAATTCTATGTTTACTATATTTTTAGGCAATACTTTTTTGGTTAATTATGCTCCCGAAAGGCCAGGCCAAAGAGTTTAAGCCTATACAGCCTCGTCTGACTTACAATAGTTTTTAGGGATTTTGTTTTATTTTGTATAGGTATCGTAAACCAACGTTTGCCGGGACAGCTAATTATATTAAAATAATAATAGACGATGATGACACTATAGTCCTTTAATGTAACTAGAGTCGAGTGCTGAAGCAAACGTCTTTCGCGTCCTCGTTGCGCAGCGCGTCGTACCCGACGAGCGCGGCGCGGGCGGGGTGGTCGCGCAGCGCGGCGGCGTGGTCGCGCAGCACGCGCAGCGCCGGCGTCACACGACACGAGCACTCGAGCCGGTTGGTGGCTGTCGTCTCGGTCATGTAGCTGATCGAGTTGTTGCGCAGTTCCAGCACCTGGAGCAAGAACGAGGGTGAGCGAGCGGAGCGGGCGGCGGTTGAGGTAGGAGGGGGGGACGAGACGATACTTACCCTGAAATGGGCATCCAAGTCCAGCTCGGTACCGAGGCAGACGACGCGCAGCAGTTTGCCGCCCGCCGAGCCGCAGTCACAATCTGATGGTACTGTGGCACACTTCTTCTTTCTCACACAGAACTGGTTATAAGCGCGATTGATTCTTAGCAACTCGGCCGAGGTACCTTCACCGACAACCACGTCGTTCAGCGGCAGTAAGTCACCGTTTAGCGCGCTAATTAGCCAGTACAGGGTACAGTCGTAGCAAAAATACGAACTTAACGTTACGGTAACTTTGCGAGTGGGCGGTGCTACAGCGGCGGCCGCAGCGGCTCTGTCGTAGTCATCAGCGGAGAAGTGTACTCTGCCGGAAAGCTTCACTACGGCGGGTACGCTGCGCTTGTATCGCAGGGTCTCGTACTGCGGACAAACAAACCACGTTATTGCACTCAGTCAAGTAATTGCACTTCTTCCTTACCCCTCCTCCCGGTACTCACCGTCACGTTGCGTATCTTCGTGTAGCTGAGGTCGAGGTACTTGAGGTTCACCATGTCCTCGCGCCAGTCGCTGCAGATTACCGAGACGTTGGTTCCTTGCAACTCCAGCCGCTCCAGTTTCGACAGCGAGATCAACGAAGATTTCAATTTATGATCTGTAGTAAGTATACAAGAGGATCACATTTGTTGATCAAGCGAGCGAAGCGTCTTTGCTTCAAGTCTGGCAGTACTGGCTTTCCTATGTCACTATGTATGTTTGTATATTTGTCGGTACTGCTTTACAGGTCGTAGTTTACAACTGATCTGGATGAAACTTGGTAAAACAAGTAGGTAGATGTAGGCAGCACTGGTTGCCAATGGCCCTTTATAAACTAGTACAAGTAGGCATGCAACGACTGCATTGAATACGACGACGTAAACAACAAATAGACAATAAGTACACCTACCTACCCTGCACCTGAGTGAGTAAATAAGGAATGTACACCTAAGATAAACCTCGTATGGTTTAATAGGTGTTTTTATTTAGTATTTATGTTTATTCTTATTTAATTAAATAAATAAAACATTAAAAAAAATATAAAAAAATTGAAGTCGTCTGGAATTTTTGATTAGGGTTTCTCCAGAAATGGTCAGGGGACTATTGAATGTTATGAGATCCGATTTCCTTCGCCTTGAGATTAGAAAGGTAGTAACAAAATATATTAAATTGTTTACTTTGAAATAGTGGAATCGGCTCTTTAACTAGTAGGTAAGGTTTGATGGAGTATCTGAAACCATCGTCTCATCTTGGAACTCCTCAAAGTTTGTGCGCGCGAGGTCTACTGTCTGCAGAACTATTTTTTTATTTATACGGCTAGGTTTAACACAATAAACATAACGAATAGAAACATAAAGACAATTACAGACAATCACAAATATAAACATAGTACAAAATATAAAAGACAGCGTATCGAAGGATGGATAGTTAGATATATAATATAATACATTCAGAACGCACACAACGACAAAAAGGATTCACAGAAACTACATTACTAGTACATTGCGATACAAGTGTGGTAAATTGATCATTTCATCGAGGCGGTTTATGACGCGCGAGCGGAACGCGAGTGCGTCTATAGAGCCGAGAATGGAATGATCAACACACGTGTGTCGTACGACGTTTTTTATCACTGTTATGAATAGAAGAAAAGACTTGAAAAGAAAAGAAAATAATAAATAACAAAATATTTGTGATAAGTCTATGTTTACAATTTTTTTTGGCAATATTTTTTGTTAATTATACTCTCGAAAGGCAAAAGACTTTTAACCGATACAGCATCGTCTGACACACAATATTTTTAACGGTTTATTCCATTTGTCGGGGGTTAAAAACAGAATATAATGGTACGGAAAAACTATATTTAAGTAAAGAAAAAACAAAAAAAACAACACTACATTTTAAATCATTTTTTAATTTGTTATCACGTAAAATTATCGTTCGTAAACCGACTTTATAGACAACCTTTATTGCTGGAGTAAAACGTCTTTTTTGGTACCTACTTTATTTTATCCATCAAAACAGTATAACCCAGATAAATTAAGAATGTTTCATCTACCTAACATGTAAATAGCAGTAAGATACCAATTTAACTTATCAGGATAACTTATATAACACACTAGTGGCGTCGAGGTAATAACGCACGCGTGCGTAATACGTTGGATTAGGAGCCTAAAAGCGGTTGAATAAGATCTACTTTATGAGCAACTGAGATAAAAAAATACATGCAACACTTATAAAAGACTAGTTATCAGCGACAGAAAGGTCAGATTCGAAGAAGAGCTGACTGAGCACGCGCCTGAGACTTATAAAGTCTGTATTCAATAGATCGACATCATCAATCCCCCACAAATTCTACTGCTCGCTTTTTTTTGCCTATAGTTACTGGATGCCCTAGGCAGGAACAATAAATCGATCTTGGATCTTAATGTTACACCAGTAGCTCTTAAGGACAACAAGCTCCCAAGCTAGTTAAGGCAATCGATTATACTGGCCGCGATTATAGATAACACATGGTCAGCAATGGCTCGGCAATTTAATCATTAAATATGTGGTCACATGTCGCAGCAATGCCTTCATTATTGTTGACCAGTACTCCTTACCCTACTGCAGTGGCTAGCACGCTGCCCCCGCCCGCCTCCTGCTTCCTCACCGTAGCCTGCGCCCGCGCACTTCATTGATTCTTACATACTTTCTCGCTCATATACCTTTTTTACTTATTCAAACCATCCTGTTTATATATTTTGTCGGCTGAACGATTAAACCTTTTGAACTACAGTCCACTCTCTTCTTTAACACCTTCTCCACACCGAGGCTTCAACATTGTTATTCCGCATTAAGGCAAAGCGATCAAAAATGTGTCGAACTACATCAGACATTATGAGCAGCGTCTATAATGTAAGATGCTACTTTTGCTATGATATATCTTATCTTATATCTTTAAATGAGCAATTCTTGTATATATATATAATTGGAATCTCGGAATCGGCTCCAACGATTTTCATGAAATTTGGTATATAGGGGGTTTCGGAGGCAATAAATCGATCTAGCTAGGAATCATTTTTAGAAAATGTCATTTTATTCGTGTTTTAAGGCGTTTGAGTAGTCCCAATTTAAACTGAAAAATATGACTCTTCCTGACATCTATTGGCGAACTACTAATACTATTTTTTGCGAGCAATAAAGTTATTCCAGCAGATGGCGTTGTTAAGTAACACGAAGTCAATGAGTGTTTGCTTTGAGGTTAGACTAAGTAAAAAAAAAATACCGAGCAAAGCTCGGTCATCCAGGTAAGTACTAACACTGTGCTAACACGTTAATTGACTAAAGCAGAATGCCGGCATACATCCTAACTTAGTTTTTAAGACGTATCCATGTGGTCTTTGTACAAATGTATTAAGCATCCAAAGGAATAAAAAAAATTGACTTTTGACTTTGCCTAACCGACGATTAGGCATTCCCGAAATGTCTAATCCAATGTATAGGGCCTATAGATTAGATTGGTCATTTCGGAAATACTACTCTAATTATATTTCTTTAGATACAACAATAAAATTACATTAATAGAAAAATACATACATATTTAACATTATAATTAGAAAAAATGAAGTGACCAGTTAGTCAAATAACCCGCCCCTTATCGTACCCGGCGTAAAGGTTCCCATAATGCTAGAAGCATTGCCACGCTGAATGGCGATGGCTAACCTCTGCGCCAGAAACGAGCCGGAGCGGGAGTCACACGCTCCGGCTCCGAGTCGGAAATTGGATATTTAAGTAATTGAACATTTAAGGAAATTGACATTCTGGATATTCGACATTTCGAAACCGTAAGACTATTTCAGAATTAAACATTATGAACTAAGGCCAGAGTTACCTGTGACGTTACTGTGGTTGACCGCGCAGAGATCGCTGACTTCTGGGTTCCACGCCAGCGAGAGACTCCTCAGTTCGGTGAACGTGGCGACTACCTCCGCAACAACACTCGTATTAAGTTTGTTGTATCCTAAGTCTAACGCCAACAGCGGTAACGTCAGCATCGAACTGCAACAACACACTATATGAAAACGAGTAAAATGCACTGACTCCAACCACCTCAGGAGCCAGGTGATCGACTCCCACGAGGATGGTGTTGCGGCCCGGCTCGGATCCAACAAGCGCTGTGTTCCGTGGATGATTCTCATTAGACCGGGCTGTGTCTGGGGCGGAGCCCGTCCGTGCTGATGTTTTTATAACACCGGGTTATCAGCCGCCGAGGGAACGGGGCAGGTCCTCAGATAAAGGGAGATATGCTATGTTTCGATTTTACTAGCGTACCCGCGGTCGCCACTTTTCACACATTTCTATTTGCACACAATCTTAATTATTATCTCAATAGCGCACACAGAAACACAAAAGTCGACGTGATTTGCTGCAACCACAACTATACCATTGTTTCTGTTAACTCACACAAATTCACTTCTCCAATTTACGGCCGGTGACAGCGGCGGTACCACGCGCTGCTTTTACATTGTTACGCACGGATCCATTGCGCCATCGAGCAGACCGATTCATATAATGATTCTTTCTTAGCAAGCAATGTATTGTATTAGTGCATTTTGAATGAAATTGTCATTTCATTCATAACGTTAATAATTAATTTATATTTTTGCGGTTTTAAAGAATAAGTATGTTTAAATTGTAATACTTAGGCATGAAATAAAATTCCATCTTTCACGTAGCTCACTTTTCTGCTTGTATTTTTGCAAGCAATCACTGAACAACTCGGCATTTTGGCAAAAATCGAGAGACAGTGACGCGAGCGTGTAGTTACTGTCGACTGAAGACGGAAGTCTATATCAAGTGCATTTTAAGCCAGACCCGTGCCGAGGCGCTATAACAAATCTCCCTTGTTTGATGTGATTTGAGGGCAGATCCGTGGAGTGGAAGGGCGTCGTCCGGACATTTGGTGTGCAAATACGACGCAACACGCTTCAGTCTAATAAGAATCATCCCTTTTTCTAATATTAATTTTGATTTTATTTAATGATTGATTTAATTTTTAAACTAAAATATAATAATAAGGTCCGTACAGAGGTCGGGCCGTGATCGCTCCACGTGACGACTATTTCGCGGTGTCAGCATGGTTGTTTGTTAGATACTAGTGACAGTGTACGGCTTGGCCCGTACATACCTACCTGGGTAGTTCCTTAAATTGATTGTAACTGAGGTCGAGGTGAGTCAAGTGGGGGGAGTCCGCGAATAGTTGTGCCGGCAACGATGACAGGTGGGCGTTTTGAATCCCAAAACTGGTAAGTTGTGTTGCGTTCTCTAACAGTCTCGCCGGTAGCTCCAACACGTGCGCGCCATTGATGTGGAGCTCCTTGAGGCGCGGGCAGCGAGCCACCCACCCGGCGGGTAGCTTGCTCACATGCGATCTAAACAACGTGAGCTTCACCAGCTTGTCGCAGGCAGGTAGCGGGTTCGGCTTATCGGCCCGCCATTCCCCCAGGGTGACCTCCTCGAGAGCTGGCGGCGCCCAGTCCGACATCAGCGCGGCGTCCGCTCTGTTCACATATAGCTGCTGTAGACGTGACGCATTGCCACGCTCCATCGTCGTGGGAGTCTATAGAAAGGAAATTGGAAATTGAAATAAATATTTATGGCCAAAAAGTCAAAAAGTAAAACTTGACACTCATTACCGAGAGATCCACATGCAGCGACCGCAACTTAGGCAGGTCCAGCACGGCGGCGGGCACGCGTGCGATGTCCACATCCTTCAGTCGTAGCTCGGTAAGGGTACGGGGTAGTGCTTCCAGTACATCGTCCGGCAACGACGTGCCCACCAATTCGAGCATTGTGAGGCCCTCCAATGAGGAAAGTAGGCCGCGAGGTACGTCCGAATACCATAGCCCGAGGTGACGGAGAGGGGGCAGGTCGGCAAAGTGCGTGGAATCAAGCCGTTCGCCATTCTTAATAATATACATATCAAAGTTGAATGGTGATGTCAGCGTGACGTTGAGTGCAGCGAGCACGGTCGCGTAGTGCGTGGGTCGACAGCCCGTCACTTGGAGGAGACCAATGTGTAATGCCGGCGTGAACTGCGGCAACCACCGTGACGTATGCGCCCAGTCACTGTCATCGCCATGCAAGTAACCTTGGTGGCAATCCACATCTATTGACTTGTCGTTGTAAGGTAAGTGGATAAACTCTAAAATTAAAAAAATATTGCATTAAAGTCGATTGTGGACATACGGGTCAAAAACATTACCATCCCTTTCAGTTTCGCCTTATAATCGGGTAAAAACACCACTTGCAAACGTCTTAAAACGAATTAGGTACGCGTTTATTTCAATATGTATGTTTCAAATAACACTAATTGTTTCATTAATTATGAATTAAATACATCAAATTAAAAATACTTAAATGAATAAAAAATAAGAAGACTATTAACATTATAAATCCAAAAAATGAAGTGACCAGTTAGTCAAATAACCCGCCCCTTATCGTACCCGGCGTAAAGGTTCCCATAATGCTAGAAGCATTGCCACGCTGAATGGCGTTTTTAACCGCCGACGCAAAAACGACGGGGTGTTATATATAAGTTTGACGTGTCTCTCTGTGTGTGTGTGTGTCTGTCTGTGGCATCGTAACTCCCGAACGGATGAACCGATTTTAATTTAGTTTTTTCTTGAAAGGTGCATTAGTTGGGAGTGTTCTCAGCTATGTTTGATTAAAATCGGTTCAGCCGTCTGAAAGTTATCCATACTAATATTATAAAGCTGAAGAGTTTGTTTGTTTGTTTGAACGCGCTAATCTCAGGAACTACTGGTTCGAATTGTAAAATTATTTTTGTGTTGGATAGTCCATTTATCGAGTAAGGCTTATATGCTACTTTTTATCACCTACCACGGTGAAACCGCGGAGCGCTGCTAGTGGGTGATAAAAGTCAAGATTAACAACCGAATGTAAGTAGATATGCCCGAGTGGGGTATCACATGAAAGGGCATGATTTGCACATTACAAATAGCTAATTAAAAAGTCCCGCCCTACAAAAAAGAATGAAATAAAAAATTAAATATAAAAAAATTAAAAAACCCCCGACACAAAATAATAAAGCTACTGTGAACGTAAAAAGCCTAAAACAAGCTAAAAAAAAAACTATGAAAAAAAAACCCTTAAAAATATAAACCCGAAATAATGACCCTACGTAAGTAAATATGAATTTTTTTGATATTGTAAATTAATTATTATTAGTAATGAATTTTCCATATCTTATCTTATATCTTTAAATGAGCAATTCTTGTATATATATGTATTTATATATATAATTGGAATCTCGGAATCGGCTCCAACGATTTTCATGAAATTTGGTATATAGGGGGTTTCGGGGGCGATAAATCAATCTAGCTAGGAATAATTTTTAGAAAATGTCATTTTATTCGTGTTTTATCGAAACTTACTTTTTTTTATCTGAAAAATATGACTCTTCCTGACATCTATTGGCGAACTACTAATAATATTTTTTGTGAGCAATAAAGTTATTCCAGCAGATGGCGTTGTTAAGTAACACGAAGTCAATGAGTGTTTGCTTTGAGGTTAGACTAAGTAAAAAAAAATAAAAATACCGAGCAAAGCTCGGTCATCCAGGTACTTTAAACTTAAGAGTGCTTATCTTCGTCCGTGTGTCACTTGAGGCTCCTGGTGAAAATCAGCGCTACAGTCACCTGTAGCATATTAGCTGAGCTCGAGCCTTTTCGTGGCAGAATTGTATACATATGTAAAAGTTTTTTATTTAATTGTATGTATAGTTGACGACCCAGTTGGCACAATGGTCACCATGCCGGACTGCCAAAGTCAGGGTTGCGGGTTCGATTCCCGCCTCAGAAAAGTATTTATGCTTAAATATTTGTCTGCGGTCTGGTTGTCTCTATGTATTATAAGTATATATTTACAAAAGAAAAGTATATAAGTAGTATATCCGTTGTCTAGCACCCATAACACAAGTGTAGTTACTTAGCTTGGGGCTAGATGGCGATGTGTGGAATGTCCTGCAATATTTATTATTATGATAGTTAAGTATGTTAGGTTATTTTGTGTGTGTGTGTGTGTCTTTTTTCTGGCATGAATAAACTTATTTCTATTCTATTCTACTTGGTCTGAATACCCAAATTGAATTGTCAGGATGTGATAGGTGAAAAGGGATAAGGGAAGCTTTGCCGATAACTAGAAATAGTCTAAGATCCCTTTAAGAACGACTTTCATCGAGCTGATTATTGGATGAAAAGTATTTTAAATCAAATTAATTTAGTCAATAAATATATTGCAATGGGTTCTCTAAAAAATTTTAGTCCAGAATATGTTTTTTTTTTTAAATTAATTATGGCTTCGCACGGCTTGTGCATTTAGCCAGTGTCAAGTTATATTTTGCATCAAACTATGACCCGATTTTTCTTAAATCGGGCCAAATGTGTTTCAAAACAGTCAAAGTCGTCATAGTCCGGTCAAGTCAGGGGCTATAGTAAAGCGGTGGCAAGTTTACCATAACCTTAATAGGAGATTTAGAGGCAACGAGAAATCTTCATGTTTGACATAGATTTTTACTTTAACTACACTTGTGCACTTTCACAGAACTAAATTGAATAACATTCCACCAGAATTATACAATTCAACTCGGATTACAACTAAGTTTCATGAAAATAAAACTGCAGCATGACATGTTGTTAACTCGTTCCCGCCAAAAAACGCCAGAATATGATTAATCAACAGCTTCATTTTTGTTTTTTAAACCTTTCACTGGTTTGGCTAGTAGACAAATTCAATACCAAAAGTATGTAGCTTATTAAATAGAAAATGCAAATGTTAGATTCTCTATTTTTTCCCGTCACAACTCTTGGGTAGGCATCGCATATATCCATAAGTACTAGTCATTTGCACTGGTCTAGTTAATAAATTAAATTTAAGTTAAAATAATGATCAAGTATTTAATTAGTATGAAATTTGTCTATTAACCAAACAAGTGAAATGTCTAAAAAATAATCTAAAAAAATCATTTTGGACTGTCATTTTTAGGCAACTAATTTACAATATATTTATTGACCTATTTAATTTGATTTAAAACACATATCATCCATTGATTAGCTCGGTGTAGGTAATTCTTAAAGGGATCCTGTACTATAACTACTTTAACAATATACCTATTATAATTTATATAGGTATAGAATACTCCGCGTGGGTATTACATCAATCTCACAAAAATATCGAGATTAAGCTGATGTAAATTTTGCAGGACATTCCACACATCGCCATCTAGCCCCAAGCTAAGTAACTAGACTTGTGTTATGGGTGCTAGACAACGGATATACTACTTATATACTTTTCTTTTGTAAATATATACTTATAATACATAGAGACAACCAGACCGCAGACAAATATTTAAGCATAAATACTTTTCTGAGGCGGGAATCGAACCCGCAACCCTGACTTTGGCAGTCCGGCATGGTGACCATTGTGCCAACTGGGTGCTAGGCAACTCATATACTACTTTTATACCTACTTTTCTATACATATAAAATGCTTTGTCCTGAACTACTGACTGAATGATTGACTGACTGACGGATCAACGCTCAGCCTAAACCGCTGATTGTAGAGACCTGAACCTTGGAGGGTGTGTTCTTTGTGTGACGTAGGCATCCGATAAGAAAGGATTTTCCGAAATTCTACCCCTAAGGGGGTGAAAAAAGGGGGGCAAAGTTTGTATGGGACAACGTGATTCTTTAGTCCATTTTCGAGTTCTACGCGGACGAAGTCGCGGGCAAAAGCTAGTATATACTTATAATGAATAGAAACAACCAGACCACAGACAAATATCTAAGCATAAATACATGTCTGAGGCAGGAAAAAAACCAGCAACCCTGTGTTTGGCAGTCCGGCATGGTGACCATTGTGCCAACTGGGTCGTGAAGTGAGATTGTAATCCAACCCAACTTACTATTTCCATCAACAAAGAACATATCGCTACTGTATGGAATGCATTGGTCTCTCGTTGAGTTAATTGGACACCGCAGCATGGGCAGGTCCGTCGCCAGCGCGAGCGTAACACCCGCCATCATCAGCGCCAGCTGCACAGCTAGCGGCATCTTCCTCACAGGCCTGTAACAAATAATATCATACGTTTTAGACTCATAATCCAATCTACTTTAATGCGAAATCGCACGCGTGCGTTTTACTTTACTATAACGCACAAGTGCTGTAAAGTTATCCCGATAAGTTAAATTCGTATCTTACTGCTAATTACATGTTATGTAGATAAAACATTCTTAATATAACTTAGTTATACTATACTGTTTTGATGTGTAAAAAGAGGAAAGAGTTTTTAAGCCAGCAAATACAGTTCGAATTTTAGAAAGATTTTATGCAATAATCAATCAGAGACATGTAGAGTAATGAACAATAGGCAAGAAGTATTTCAATCAGATTATAGACTAAATAAACATGGTGTACCACAGGGCAGTGTCCTAGGCCCCTTGCTCTTCTTACTTTATATAAATGATCTGCCACAACAATTGTCTCACAAGTCTATACTTTTTGCCGATGATACCACAATAATAGTTAAAACTAATACCCCTAATATTAATATGCTCATTATAGAAGCCTTAACGGCTGTCAATAACTGGCTTAATAGTAAAAGTTTAAAAATTAATCTAACAAAAACAAAAATAACCTATAGATCTACTCCATTGCAGCTGAATTTCTTGGAGTAACATTCGTAAACATTTAAATTGGAAAATTCAAGCAGAAAATATTTGTAAAAAAAATGATAAAGTAATTAGAGATATTGTTTTAACTGAAGCAGCTATTTGTGCATACCATGAGTACATTGGATCAGTTCTTAGATATACAATTTTACTATGGGGAAATTCAGTGGATATTGAGCAGGCATTTAAATCCCAAAAAAATGCATTAGAATACTGTGTAGAGTCAAATTTTTTTTTTCTTTTATTATGGCTTCGCCAGTGCATTTAGCCAGTGTCAAGTTATATTTTGCATCAAATTATGACCCGATTTTTCATAAATCGGGCCTAAAGTGTTTCAATACAGTCAAAGTCGTCATAGTCCGTCAAGTCAGGGGCTATAGTAAAGCGGTGGCAAGTTTACCATAACCTTAATAGGAGATTTGGAGGCAACGAGAAAACTGCATGTTTGACACTGATTTTTACTTTCACTACACTTGTGCACTTTCACAGAACTAAATTGAATAACATTCCACCAGAATTATACAATTCAACTCGGGTTACATCTAAGTTTCATGAAAATAAAACTGCAGCACGACATGTTGTTAACTCGTTCCCGCCAAAACTCGCCAAATATTTAGATACTTGTAAACATAGATATTATTTCAAAAACTAAAAATTTTACCTTTACCTTGTCTATATATTTTTGAAGTTTGTCTTTTTGTAATGAATAACTCTGCCCTATTCCTAACAAATTCGAATATGGGTCTAATGTCAGGCAGATATTCTAATAAACCACATGTTCCTCAAGCGAATTTAGATGTATACAAACGAAATTCTTATTTTATGTCTTTAAAAATATACAACGCCCTACCAGAAAATTTAAAAGAAGTTTCTACTAATTCTCTTCAAGAATATTTATTATTAAATTGTTTTTATTCAGTACAAGAATATTTAGTTTATAATAAAGTTATGGTTTAATGTTATTAAAATTATAGATTAAGTTATCTAGCAATTAATATTTGAATGCCATCAGGGACACCCGGATGGAACGAAGTTCCTTTCGATTAATTAGTAAAGAAACTGTAATATTTTTTTTAAATGTTATAATATATATTTTTTATTATTGACAAATATAATGTAATATAAACTTAATCAGTAGGCTTAATTTTAGTAAACTGGCTTGCTTTCTATGAGAGAGAGACAGAGAAACACGCGCACGCCGCACGGCTTACAACTATAGCAAAAAGTGTCGTTACAACTTTTGGTCTTAATTTTTTCCGTCTAGCCCCTTTCGCAACGCGCGATAAGGAACTTCAATACAAAAATTAGAAAGTTATACTTTTTAAGATTATATTTTTTTATTTTAATAATAGAGGATATTGCCTTTTATTCTCACAATAACATTACCTATAATTCAGACTATACTATCTAAACATTTACACAGCTTTATTAACATTATAAATACAAAAATTAAGTACCAGTTAGTGAAATAACCCGCCCCATAACGTACCCGGCGTAAAAGTTCCCATAATGCTAGAAGCATTGCCACGCTGAATGGCGATGGCTAACCTCTGCGCCAGAAACGAGTCGGAGCGGGAGTCTGCCCCATTCCCCCTAATCACCCAACTCTTTAACTAATTTTTAAGTAGATTATTTTCTTTAAATTAAATAAGTTCTAATAAGATAAGTATAGATAATTTCAATACTATTACTTAAAATATAGACACGCATGTAACCGAAACAAAAATCTTTATAATGTTTCACCTGAATCTCCTCTCGTGTAAGATACCTTTCCCTTACAGTGCAGTCCGAGGGCGATCTTGTTGTAGTGGTCACAAGCGATCGTCGTCAAAGGGAAACGTTGACTAAATCCGTTACGGGAACATGTAATATTATGTGTCCTTATCACTCGCGGTTCGCGGCGTGACCTTTGAACATACATAAAATAAAAAAAGGGTTTCGTACCATTATATTCTGTTTTTAGTATTTGTTATAGCGGCAAAAGGGGCCCGTACAATTATTTTCTGTTTGTGTATTTTGATTATTTCGTTTATTTCGTTCATTTCGTTTTGTTTATTTTGTTCATTTCGTTCGTTTCGTTCGTTTCGTTCGTTTCGTTCGTTTCGTTCGTTTCGTTCGTTTCGTTCGTTTCGTTCGTTTCGTTCGTTTCGTTCGTTTCGTTCGTTTCGTTCGTTTCGTTCGTTTCGTTCGTTTCGTTCGTTTCGTTCGTTTCGTTCGTTTCGTTCGTTTCGTTCGTTTCGTTCGTTTCGTTCGTTTCGTTCGTTTCGTTCGTTTCGTTCGTTTCGTTCGTTTCGTTCGTTTCGTTCGTTTCGTTCGTTTCGTTCGTTTCGTTCGTTTCGTTCGTTTCGTTCGTTTCGTTAAAACAGTTGCTCTCAGGCTTCCAGCCCACGCCCAAACGCCTGAAGAGCCATTCAAGTATAAATTATTTTAATTTAGAATAGAATAGAGTTTATTAGAAAAGCACACGGACAAAAATATACAAAATAGGTAGACATAATTACAAAACAAAAATAAATAAATATGATAAGGAGTAAACTCCAAAAATAAAATAAAATAAAAATAGAACAGACAGAATTAGAAAGACTTAAATAATAGGCATATATTCATGAAAACCCGGGATGCCGTGTGCTATCCCAAATAGACGAACCTCAGCTGAAATACCCAGCTGAATTTATTATTATACATTATCTTTGAAAATTTCATGCAACATTAGATTTTTGAAGTCATTAGGTACCCTAGCAATTCCTGGAAACAACCTTAGTATGGCAAATCAAAGGAAATTAGCTCACTCGTAATTTAAACAAAAGATAGAGCTTAGATTAGCTACATCCGTTTGAATTGTCCCTTGAGGAGTTTCACAAACTCCACTGCGGCTGCCTATTTTCAAGACTGATTTTACAAAACTTAAATGTTAAAGAGGACCCAGTTGGGACAATGGTCACCATGCCGGACTGCCAAACACAGAGTTGCGGGTTGCGGGTTCGATACCCGCCTCATACATGTATCTATGCTTAGATATTTGTCTGTGGTCTGGTTGTTTCTATGTATTATAAGTATATATTTACAAAAGAAAAGTATATAAGTAGTATATGAGTTGTCTATCACCCATAACACAAGTGTAGTTACTAGGCTTAGGGATAGATGGCGATGTGTGGAATGTCCTGTAATATTTATTATTAGCTTCAAGGAAGATCACATAATATACTATCAGTATGTAGGCAAAGTAAAAAAAAATCAGTTGGAATCATGCAATGCTTTGAAGCGTCTTAAATATTAGGTTAGGATGTGTGCCTTCGGAATGCGCCCACCAATGAGAAAAAGGCGCAAGAAACTCATGGGTTTTTTTTTCTTTTTTTTGTGTCCATACTCATGAAGGTCAATATCTATACTAATATTATAAAGCTGAAGAGTTTGTTTGTTTGTTTGTTTGAACGCGCTAATCTCAGGAACTACGGGTTCGAATTAAAAAAAACTTTTTGTGTTGGATAGTCCATTTATCGAGGAAGGCTATAGGCTACTTTTTATCCCGAAATTCCCACGGGATCATCAGTTAGTTGCAGATAATTTGAAAGTATTATTTGAAATGGAGCAACTACAGTCACGTCCATGGGTTGTTATCATTAAGGTAAGACGAAGTATCATAGTATGCCGCCGCCGGACAATGTAGACTTTACTAGCTGCGCCCCGCGGTTTCACCCGCGTAACTCCCGATCCCGTAGTAATATCGGGATAAAAATTAGCCTATAGTCTTCCTCGATAAATGGACTATCCAACATGTTCCTGAGATTAGCGCGTTCAAACAAACTAACTCTTCAGTTTTATAATATAAGTATAGTTAAAAGTACCTATAGGTTAAATTTTGAAATGGCATATAATAAATAATAATAAATATTACAGGACATTCCACACATCGCCATCTAGCCCCAAGTTAAGTAACTAGACTTGTGTTATGGGTGCTAGACAACTCATATACTACTTATATACTTTTCTTTTGTAAATATATACTTATAATACATGGAAACAACCATACCACAGACAAATATCTAAGCATAAATACATGTCTGAGGCGGGAATCGAACCCGCGACCCTGTGTTTGGCAGGCCGGCATGGTGACCATTGTGCCAACTGGGTCGTCAATATATATCTCGACTATCACTCTGAAGGTCGTAAGTTCGAATCCTGGCACGGCAGTGCAATTTAACATTACCTATCGTGACATCGTGATGTAACCCCGCGGCTTAGTTGCCTTCATATGTTTTCAGGAGGTATTTCCTGTGGACACGGCCGACTAAGCTGAGAGGGTGGTAAAAGGTATAGTCTACAAATAGATGTCCCAGGCATTACAGCACCTCTGAGGCTTAATATATACTTGTATACAGGCTGTTTTTTAATTGGGTCCTTTTTGCGTGAGGATGGAGTAGGCTTGCCCAACACTTCAGCTTAGTCGACCATTTCCAGAGGAGAGAACTTGTCAATACTAGAGCCAACTAAGCCGCGGGTTTCATCACGATGTTTTCCTTCACCGTAAGAGCAATGTCAATTAGCGCACACAAATTTTTCTTAAGAAAAATACATTGGTGCACGGCCGGCTGGGATTCGAACCCACGACCTTCAGAATGAAAGTCGAGGAATCTACCACTAAGCCATACTATCCTTTATAAATCTATACTTATATTCTAGGTAAAGCTGAAGAGTTTGTTTGTTTGAACGTGCTTATCTCAGGAACTACTGGTTCGAATTGAAAAAATATTTTTGTGTTGGTTAGTCCATTTATCGAGGAAGGTTATAGGCTACTTTTTATCCTGATATTCCCACGGGATCGGGAGTTACGCGGGTGAAACTGCGGAGCGCTGCTAGTATCAATAATAATTAGTAGGTATGTATGTATACAAGCTATGTTTGTTTGGTCTATAATTACATATATTATGTTGTTTTGGGTTTTTTAACGGGAAACAGATAACAAAAAGGTTTTTCCCAGTAAATGATGACTTATACCTAAAAAAAACAAGTATACAGGGTTATTGGTAGTTATACTAGCAAGCCGTTGAGGGCTACTTCTGTGCACCTAAACAAACAACTGGTTTTGGCGGGAACGAGTTAACAACATGTCGTGCTGCAGTTTTATTTTCATGAAACTTAGTTGTAACCCGAGTTGAATTGTATAATTCTGGTGGAATGTTATTCAATTTAGTTCTGTGAAAGTGCACAAGTGTAGTGAAAGTAAAAATCAGTGTCAAACATGAAGTTTTCTCGTTGCCTCCAAATCTCCTATTAAGGTTATGGTAAACTTGCCACCGCTTTACTATAGCCCCTGACTTGACGGACTATGACGACTTTGACTGTTTTGAAACACTTTAGGCCCGATTTATGAAATATCGGGTCATGATTTGATGCAAAATATAACTTGACACTGGCTAAATGCACAAGCCTTGCGAAGCCATAATTAATAGCAAAAAAAACACAAACAACTTTTGTTCTACGACTTTTGGGAATTCGCACATTGAGGTTAGGTTTACCTGAAAATCAGCTGTTCCATACACGGAGAGGTCATTAACCTCAAAATTTTAATTATTTTTATAGTTTTATCTACTGTCCTTAGCTTGAATGACTTTGTTTTTAAAAATCAGCTGTTATTCGAATTTACGTAACATCAAAAAATTGATATTTTTTTCGAAGTTTCAAAAGTCGTAGAACAAAAGTTGTTTGTTTAGGTGCACAGAAGTAGCCCTCAACGGCTTGCTTGTATAACTACCAATAATCCTGTATAGGTATAGATAGACTAATAGGTACGGTCGGCTGCATAATTGCAGACTCACCGTAGAGCTCCAGAACGGCTGTTAAAAGAATGTTTTCAACACAAGCAAGATTCTAGACACCTGCTTTAGTTGAAGTTTAAAGTCTTCTAACTCATCAATTTATAAAACAAAAAGTATTAGAATGAAAACATTCCAATAATAGTAATTTTCTAACTCTACCGGGGCCTGCAATTATGTAGCCGACTGTACCTACAGTTTAAGGTCGGGCGCACACAGCATACATGTCTGAGGCGGGAATCGAACCCGCAACCCTGTGTTTGGCAGTCCGGCATGGTCGTTTCGGAGGTAAAGCAAAGTTCCACTTCGCCGTATTACTGAGCCAGCTTATTATAAATCTAGCAATGCTTCGCTGTTTCACCCGCGTAACTCCCGATCCCGTGGGAATATCGGGATAAAAAGTAGCCTATAGCCTTCCTCGATAAATGGCCTATCCAACACAAAATTTTTCAATTCGAACCAGTAGTTCCTGAGATTAGCGCGTTCAAACAAACAAACAAACTCTTCAGCTTTATAATTCTTAAAATCTTATATATACAAAAGAGAGTCGTGTTTGTTACAATACTTATAACTCGAGAACGGCTGGACCGATTGCGATGAAACTCTGTATCTGGATAGCTGGAGACCTCGATTAACACATAGGCTACTTTTTATCCCAATATGCCCACGGGATCGGGACTTACGCGGGTGATACCGCGGGGCGCAGCTAGTATTAGTATAGATGTAGGTAAGTATTTGAAAGTCTTACTGGATGTAAGGTTTTCATAATTACGAGTAAACCCAGACCAGCTTGTACTTGTACTTGTATACAGGCTGTTTTCCGCCATTGGACCCTTTTAAATTGGGTCCTTTTTGCGTGAGGATGGAGTAGGCTTGCCCAGCACCTACTACCCTCTCAGCTTAGTCGACCATGTCCAGAGGAGGGAACTTGTCAATACTTCTGGAGCCAACTAAGCCGCGGGTTTCATCACGATGTTTTCCTTCACCGTAATAGCAATGTCAATTTGCGCACATAAATTTTTCTTAAGAAAAATACATTGGTGCACGGCCAGTCGACCGACTTCCAAATACTCAGCAATACGAGGAAGTGAAACTTTGCATTAACTCCGAAACGACGATTTTTTCATTAATAAAACTCTATTTATATTTGAATTTGTAGTTTTTTTTTGAAATCGTGGTATTTAAGATTTTTATTTTTTTATTTTTAGTTCATTTTTGTATATATTTTAAAACTTTTTAGTTTTTTTCTTATTTATTATTTTTGTTGATTTTCTACTTCATTTTTGAAGTGGGTTTTTAAATTTTAAATATTTTTTTTAAGTCAAATACAACCTCACCCAACTCGAAAAGTGGGTATGACTTTTTTTTCTCGCCAAGCCCATGGCGTGATGTACCGTTGGATATAGACAAAGATCCTGTCTACCACCGAACTTTCGTGATATTATAAAAGCTGAGAATTTCTCAGCGCATACCCCCAACACAGTTATGTGAACGATGTGCAATTATGAAGTTTAGACCATAGTGGCTTGGAGAGTTAGCAGGTAGCAAAGCCAAGAATCGAACCTGTTTTTTTTCGAAAAATAAAAAAAGAAGTCGCCTATATTTTTGTACCAATCGATAATGTTGCTAATAACTAGACAGTTTCAATAGTTCCAACACTTTCCAGAACACCGAAATATGATCCACAAAGATTCAGGTATAAATGAATAATAGTATATTGCGATACAAGTGTGGTAAATTGATCATTTCATCGAGGCGGGTTATAACGCGCGAGCGGAACGCGAGTACGTCTATAGATCGCCGAGATGAAACCGATCAAGCCACACGTGTATCGTACGACGTTTTTTATCACAGTTGTAAATAAAATAAAAGACTTGAAAAGAAAAGAAAATAATAAATAACAAAATATTTGGTGATAAGTCTATGTTTAAAATTTTTTTAGGCAATATTTTTTGTTAATTATACTCCCAAAAGGCCAGGCAAAAGACTTTTAACCTATACAGCCTCGTCTGTCGTACAGTATTTTTTAGGGTTTTTTTTCCATTTATCGGTGGTTAAAAACAGAATATAATGGTACGGAAAAAAACTATATTTAAGTCAATAAAAAACAATACTACATTTTTAATCATTTTTTAAGACGTTACCACGTAAAATTATCGTTCGTAAACCGACTTTATAGACAACCTTTATTGCTGGAGTAAAACCTCATTTTTGGTACCTACTTTATTTTATCCATCAAAACAGATAACCCAAATAAATTATGAATGTTTCATCTACCTAACATGTAATTAGCAGTAAGATACCAATTTAACTTATCAGGATAACTTATAACACGCTGGTGGCGTCGAGGTAATGCATAACGCACGCGTGCGTAAAGCGGTTGAATAAAAAACGAATAAAAACGACTCCTTAAATAAAATTATTAATTGGCTAAAAAATAACAATCTAAAAATAAACCTTGAGAAAACGAAAATGATACAATTTCAAACTGGTAGAAAAGCGCATAATCCGTTGAATATACACTTTGAGGGAGCTCCAATACAAGAGGTGAACGAAACGAAATTTTTGGGAATAGTAATAGATGATTGGAAGGCGCATATTATGTTTGTGGTAAGCTTGACAGATTTGTATATGCAATAAGAAGATTGCGACTTGCGGTATCAACAGAGGCAGCACTAAGTGCTTGCCATGGGTATGTAGCATCGGTTCTCTCATATGGGGAAATTCAGTGGAGATTAAGAAAGCCTTTTTAACTCAAAAAAGATGTGTAAGAGCGATCTGCGGCGCATGGCCAACGGACAGCTGCGTCCCACTGTTCCAAAGGTTTCGTATTTTACCGTTGTCTTGCATGTACATTAAAGAATTGTGTATCTTTGTGAAGCAGCACCCGAAGTATTTTCGTTTTTTATCTGATGTGAGCAGTAAGAAAGCTAGTTCTAGAGATCAGTTTCAACTGCATTTTCCAAAATGTAACTTACAACTTCATAAAAGAAATTCATATATAAATGCAATCACAGTTTACAATAAGTTACCGAATATGTTCAAATGCTTACCTTTACCCATTTTTAAAAAGAAAGTAAACGAATGGCTGCTAGATAAATGTTTTTATAGTTTGACAGAGTTTCTAGATTATAGAGATAAACCTTATTGACTAAATTGTAATAAAACTATTTTGAATGTAATTTTTTATCACAGTTGCTCATAAAGTGGATATTATTCAACGGCTTTTAGGCTCATAATCCAACATATTATGCACGCGTGCGTTTTAGATTTGTTAACTAGTGCTGTAAAGTTATCCCGAAAAGGTAGGTACCAAAGAGTTTTTTAGCTAGCAAAAATGGTTGTCTCTAAAGTCGGTTTACGAACGAAAATTTTACGTGATAATGACTTAGAAAACGATTAAAAATTGAGTTGTTTATTTTTTGTTTTTTCTTTACTTAAATATATTGTTTTTCCGTACCATTGTATTTTGTTCTTAACCCCCGACGCAAAAACAAATAGAAAAACCCTAAAAAATAATGTATGTCACACGAGGATGTATAGGTTAAAAGTCTTTAGCCTGGCCTTTCCGGAGCATAATTAACAAAAAAATATTGCCTTAAAAAAATGTAAACATAGAGTTATCACAAATATTTTGTTAATTATTATCTTGTTTTCTTTTCAAGTCTTTTCTTTTATTCGCAACTGTGATAAAAAACGTCGTACGATATACGTGTGGAATTGATATTTGAATCTTGGCTTCTATAACACGCTCGCTGCCGCTCGCGCGTCATAAACCGCCTCTATGCAAAGATCAATTTACCACACTTATATCGTAATGTACTATTAAAGTGATAGTCATTTCATTAATGAACATTATTTTCTATTTTTGAATTTTAAAAACTGACATTTTTTTTTAAATTCTTATTTTGTTTTAATAGAATTTGATTTTAATGACATAGGTATTTTACATTTTTTTTTTTTTATTAATGACCATTATTTTGAAATTGTATTCGATTGACTAAAACTTGAAAATATATATAAACCTACTTATAAGAATTCCACACCATTGTTATGGTAGAATGTAAGGAACTCATCTAGTATTTGAACACCATGAAAAACTACATCCTAGAAATAAATGAATTTGATTTGATTTGATTTTTACTTTCACTACACTTGTGCACTTTCACAGAACTAAATTGAATAACATTCCACCAGAATTATACAATTCAACTCGGGTTACAACTAAGTTTCATGAAAATAAAACTGCAGCACGACATGTTGTTAACTCGTTCCCGCCAAAACTCCAGAGTGCGATTGTCCTCAACATACTTGACAAGCTGGAAATAAATGGCCTTTTCTGATAATTTTGACAGTAAAGGCAAAACGCTAATTGGTCTTTTAGAGGTAGGTGGTGGTAGAGTTCAAAAATTACTATTATTGGCATGTTTCAATTCTAATAATTATTATTTGATAAATTCATGAGTAAGAAGACTTTGAGCTTCAAATAAGCAGGTGCCTAGAATCTTGATTGTGTTGAAAACATTCTTATAACAGCTGTTTTGGAGCTCTACGGTGGGTTTGTAATTATGCAGCCGACCGTACCACCAAAGGGAAGATCTTCCACGGGGCAGGTGTTATACCCGGTAGGCCGCGGCCCAACGATGTTTCGTTGGAACTTGTATATGAGCTTATGAAAAATTTCACTTGCTCGATCTAGGATCTACGATCAGCTTAGTGGCGATATCTGTTAGTGGAGAAATAAAGTCACCACAGTCTCAAATCTTTAAATACCTAGTGATGGATTATTTAACTTAGGCAAAACGTTGTAACTTGAGCTAATAGTATTTGTTGAAAAAAGTTGTTTTTACCTTAAAATAATTAACAAATATGTATACTTAATTTTAATATTAATTGGCAATAAATAGGTATTGGTTTGACAAAAACAGGAAAATCTATATTATTTTGTTAAATATTTCATAATGTAAAAATTATTTGCCTAATAATTTACCAACCTAATTAATGGAAGTTATTTTTATCACTGAAGTATACAGTGTGTAATAAACACCCTGTTACATGTAGGTACACAACAGAAGTTACCCAAAAATTATTTAGAATAAAAAAGGTGTTTTTTTAAAATTCAAATTGGGGTAACTAAGTTCATTGTAATTACCCTTTACTCAGAGTTTGGGTAATTTTCAAAATGTGACAACACCATTATTTACCTCTGCCAAAAATGGCGCCATAAAATCTTAGGAGAGTTTTGGCGGGAACGAGTTAACAACATGTCGTGCTGCAGTTTTATTTTCATGAAACTTAGTTGTAACCCGAGTTGAATTGTATAATTCTGGTGGAATGTTATTCAATTTAGTTCTGTGAAAGTGCACAAGTGTAGTGAAAGTAAAAATCAGTGTCAAACATGAAGTTTTCTCGTCGCCTCCAAATCTCCTATTAAGGTAATGGTAAACTTGCCACCGCTTTACGCCTCTGACTTGACGGACTATGACGACTTTGACTGTTTTGAAACACTTTAGGCCCGATTTATGAAAAATCGGGTCATATTTGATGCAAAATATAACTTGACACTGGCTAAATGCACAAACCGTGCGAAGCCATAATTAATTTTAAAAAAAATCTTAGGAATTGCCTTATCCTAACTAAAATAAAATGCTATGAATGACTGACTGACTGACTGACGGATCAACGCACAGCCTAAACCGCAGATCGTAGTCCTAACTAAAATAAATGACTACTTATTTAATAAAAATAAATAAAAAATAAATCTAATATCTTTAAATGAGCAATTCTTGTATATATATATATAATTGGAATCTCGGAATCGGGTCCAACGATTTCCATTAAATTTGGTATATTCGGGGTTCGGGGGCGATAAATCGATCTAGCTAATAATCATTTATAGAAAATGTCATTTTATTCGTGTTTCATCGAAACTTACTTTTTTTTTTATCTGAAAAATATGACTCTTCCTGACATCTATTGGCGAACTACTAATACTATTTTTTGTGAGCAATAAAGTTATTCCAGCAGATGGCGTTGTTAAGTAACACGAAGTCAATGAGTGTTTGCTTTGAGGTTAGACTAAGTAAAAAAAAAATACCGAGCAAAGCTCGGTCATCCAGGTACTAGACATTATTGCAGGCATACAATGTAATGGTAGAGAAATATTACATAAATCAAATTAAAATTTAACTTAAATAAAAACTCGGCGACTGCCGCGGTAAAGCTATTGCATCGTGCGAGCTTCGTACAGTCGTACCATATACATACACGTTAAGCGAACGCTCGGCCGAGCTATATGGTAGGCGGAGTGGGGGTGTTAGGTCTTATTTTCGTTACGGAATTTCTTAATTCGGTCGCAATAGCTTAAAAAAATAAGTGGGGCTCCCATGCAACATGGTATAGAACCCTTCCTGCGCAAGTCCGAAATTGGTGAAATAAAAGAATAACGGGGTGTTATTGTTACACACTATATAACAAATACTAGCTGCGCTCCGCAGTTTCACCCGCATAACTCCCGATCCCGTGGGAATATCGGGATAAAAAGTAGCCTATAGCCTTCCTCGATAAATGGCCTATCCAACACAAAACGATTTTTTCAATTCGAACCAGTAGTTCCTGAGATTAGCGCGTTTAAACAAACAAACAAACTCTTCAGCTTTATAATATTAGTATAGATACTAGCTACCCTCCGCAGTTTCACCCGCGTGAGTCCCGATTCCGTGGGAAGATCAAAATGAAAAGTAGCCTATAGCCTTCCTCGATAAATAGACTATCAAACACAAAATTAATTTTTCATTACTCATACTCCGAAAGTAGGTCTAAAGATGCCTGAAGAGCGTGTAGAAAGTAAAACTTTCAGCCCTAGGGAAAATCGCTTTCACTGACAGCTGTCATGTCAAATTATGGCGTCGTGCGGCTTGTGCAATGTGCTTGTATCCGGTTTCAGTATCATTACGCATTAGGAACTTCAAAAACCTAACCTCCTTGCTTTAGGTAACACCAAAGAATGACAATGATGGCTTCACACGGCTCATGCATACTGCCAGAGGTAGTATGGAGTCTCTCATTCACTCTTGTTATTATGAAGAATTTTATGTATTATTCGTAATGAAAAGCACAGTGTTTACCTCGGGTAAAAGACACATTAAGTCCCTCAAACTCCGTCTCGGGACTCAATGAGTGACTTTCACACCTAGGGTAACAATGTACTATTTCAATTCTACAAAATTTTAAGAAAGTCTAAATAACTTTCGATCCACTAAATATTGCAGAAAATACAGGGGGGTTAAATCAATAGGCACTGGGGTTCCCTATTCCCCCGCAACCGATGATCCACCCCTTGTTACACCGTGTATAATATTAGAATATGTTATCAGACGAAGGTATCGGAAATTCTTGTGATTATCGAGTAGCCGGGAGTATCCGCTCGGTCGGAATAGCTGGTGGGTCGCAGTCGACACCGACTGATGCAGTTAGTGAGACGCGTGTGTTGCTGACCACGTGCGAGCTCGTATCTACTCGTGTTTGTTGACTAAGCATTACTTCCACTTATATAATTCAGTGGTGCAAAAGCCAAAACTTAAAAATCGGTAAATTTTCCAGCCAAAAATCGGGAGAAATCGGGAGATAAAAAAAAATTTCTAAACGCTAAACTTTATTAAAAATAAAGAAAAAACATACATTTTAAAAAGACAACGAATATTTATATTCATTAATACTCATTATTGATGCTCATACTATTTCTTGGTAGCAATTTTTTCAAACATTTTATTTTCTATCTTAAAATTATAACATGTTTGGTCGTTTTCTACTATAAGTACATCATTTAGTGTGTAGGAGACCTATAATAGATTCAGTTGAGAGTTTGTTACGCTGTTTCGTTTTCATTAGGTTTATTGATGAAAAAAATCTCTCGACGTTGGGAGATGAGTGTGGTAAAAACGATATGTTGAAAACAAAAGAACTAACATTTTCAAATATTCGTGAGCCATCGCCATATTTCATGCTGCCAACGCTTGCCCAAAACCACCTTAGTAGTAAAATAAACGAAATATAAATTCGGGAGATTTGGTCGCTAAATCGGGAGACAATAGCCGAAATCGGGAGATCTCCCGATAAATCGGGAGGTTTTGCAACACTGATATATGTAATTATAAGTGATGCCGGTGTCGCTGACGCTGGTGATGGTGGGCGTTACGCTCGCGCTGGCGACCGACGACGTGCCTGCATTGCCAGCGCTGCACTGTCCGACTGATGCAACAGCGGACCAATGCTTGGAACACAACAGTACTAGATTCAATGTGGATGGTAAGCTGGGTTTGCTTGCAATCTGACATCAGCTTCAGCATATTTTTGCAAGATTTGCGTTAGTCTAAGATCCCTTAAGAACGACCTTCATCGAGTTTAATCAATGAAATAGTACATTGTTACCCTAGGTGTGAAAGTCACTCATTGAGTCCCGAGACGGAGTTTGGCTAATAGTTCGAGGGACTTAATGAGTCTTTTACCCGAGGTAAACACCTTTGAGCCTACTGATTAAGTTTATATTACATTATATCTGTTAATATAAAAAAAAATTATAACTTAAAAAAAATATATATTACAATTCCTTCACTAATTAATCGAAAGGAACTTCGTTCCATCCGGGTGTCCCTTGACACTCTCAAGTTTTTTTAAAATTTTAATTAAATTATTTGCGTCGGTATGGCGGGCTGTAAGCCACATCGGAGAAGTATAAAATAATAAATAAATAAATAAATATTACAGGACATTCCACACATCGCCATCTAGCCCCAAGCTAAGTAACTACACTTGTGTTATGGGTGCTAGATAACTCATATACTACTTATATACTTTTCTTTTGTAAATACATACTTATAATACATAGAAACAACCAGACCACAGACAAATATCTAAGCATAAATACATGTCTGAGACGGGAATCGAACCCGCAACCCTGTGTTTGGCAGTACGGCATGGTGACCATTGTGCCAACTGGGTCGTCAAATGGCGTATGGCATTACGCTACCGCCTACTTCGTTTTTTATTGACTATCGAAAAATACAAGAATTTTAGTGAAACAAATCGTCCGACTTTCGTTAGGTATCCGTCACGTTCGATTAATGCCCACTGATCAATTTCTTTATTGTAAATTATGAGATTCAAACAAACAAACAGACAAATAGACAAACAGACAAAAATTCTAAAAACTACCCTATCGTGTTCAGCTAACGATTTTAAGGCGACCTGTGTATTTTTTTCTGGATATCTTACAATTACAGATTTTTTGATGCCTACAGATTTATTATATGTATAGAAAACATTATCAAAAAACATTAAATAAAAACAAAGCTTAAGTCTAAGTGCTACAAAGTTCGGCCTTATCGCTTAAAGCGATGTTTTCTAAGCAATCTTTGGACGGCCAAGAAGTTGAGGGAGGTGAAGGGTAGGGTGTTCAAACTTAGGAAAATTAACTAAATGGAAACAACAACAGAAACATAATAATAAATACATACATACCTACAAACTAATAATAATTACATATATTATCTTAAAGAGTTGGGTGTTAGGATTAGGGGGAATGGGGCAGACTCCCGCTCCGGCTCGTTTCTGGCGCAGAGGTTAGCCATCGCCATTCAATGCTTCTAGCCTTTACGCCGGGTACGATAAGGGGCGGGTTATTTGACTAACTGGTAATTAATTTTTGTATTTATAATGTTAAATGTGTATTACATATTGTTTAAAAATATACTTATTAATATATGTACATACATATATTATCTTCACCTAAATCCTACTCTCGATAATCCCGCGGGATCGGGACTTACGCGGGTGAAACAGCGTTGCGTAGCTAGTATATAAATAACATTTACATACGTATGTATCAATAAACTAGCTGCGCCTTAACTCTCCCGTCAATCATTATTCAAATTCAATACATTTATTTCAGATAATTAAAATCCATACATGATCCATACAATACACATAAGTCAAGAACAAAATATACAAAATCATGAACAAAATCAAATCCGAATATAAAATAAAATTATGGACTGAAATTTTTTAGGAAACCCATTTGCAATATTTAACTTTTTTTAATTTGATATAAAATACTTTTCATCCATTAAACAGCTCGATGGAGGTCGTTCTTAATGGGATCCCGTACTACGTCTAAAGTGCGACTTTATGCAATTTAATTTAAAATTTTGATTTATTTTAGATTTTTATTATGTCGAGTTACCCTACGAGGTCAACAAGTCAATAACGCTGAAGTGCAGCAATGACCTGCAGTTAGACGTGGCTGAGGCGTCACCGTCGTTGCCGCCGCTACACGTCGAGAACGTCCACGTGAAAGGCTGTCCACCCACGCACTACGCGACCGTGCTCGCTGCACTCAACGTCACGCCGACATCACCATTCAACCTCGAACTGTGTAATGTGACGCGGAATAAGCCGCTGCTGGCCGCGTACTTCACCAACCTGCCCCCTCTCCGTCACCTTACGGTAGACTACGCGGGCGTGCTGCACGGCCTGCCCGCCTCACTGGAGGATCTCACAACGCTCACAATGAAGGACATGTTGCTGCTGAACAACACAATATTGGAAGCACTACCCCATACACTTACCGAACTACGACTGGTGAACGTGAACATCACACGTGTGCCCGCCGCCGTGCTGGACCTGCCCGAGTTGCGGTCGCTGCTCCTAAACTTCTTGGTAATGAGAGTCAGGTTTTATGCCCAAGAATATTATATATATTATTTATGCCAAATAATCTCTTAGAACTTCTGTAACGTGGCGCGGGTTCGATACGATAGAATAAATATTTGTAGGTATTGGCTGAAAACGCCTTTGATCTTTTTGACAACCCATTATCAAGGTATCCGACTGGTTTGATAAGCCTACGTGACATAGCTTTCTGGCGTGCGTCCCGTATTCCCTCAGTCTTCCTTCATTTTATTGAATGCTTATGCCCGCGACTTCGTCCGCGTAGAAGTCGAAAATGGACCAAGGAATCACGTTGTCCCATACAAACTTTCCCCCCCTTTTTTACCCCCTTAGGGGTGGAATTTCGGAAAATCCTTTCTTATCCGGTACCTACGTCATGCAAAGGACACACCCTCCAAATTTCAGGTCTCTACGATCAGCGGTTTAGGCTGTGCGTTGATCCGTCAGTCAGTCAGTCAGTAGTTCAAGACAAAGCATCACTACATAGTATAAAACAAAGTCGCTTTCTCTGTCCCTATGTCCCTATGTCCCTTTGTATGCTTAAATCTTTGAAACTACGCAACGGATTTTGATGCGGTTTTTTTTAATAGATAGAGTGATTCAAGAGGAAGGTTTATATGTATAATAACATCCATTAAATAGTGGAGAAGTACTGTTATTTTTGAGGTTTCTAATGTGATGTCGTAAATAATTAAATTTTTTCCGCTTACATTGCAAACGCAGGCTGAACCCTACGAGTTTTATCAAAATAATGTACTAAGTATTGTACACATTGAAAAGGTGTACAGAAAAGTCCGAGATGGTATATGTCTATCTCTTATGGATAACCCACAATAACTTTTTTGTCATTTACTTTTTACGACAAATAATGGCTAATTTTCGAAGCGATTTTAACCAATACAGCATCAATCCTTAACCAATTAAATACCTTGAATACATTGTTCATTTAATATAGATCTATATGGCTCTTTACACCGTATGATTTAAGTGAATATTTTCGAAGATACTACAGATTTAAAAATTGCGGGACGTAGCGTTTGCGGCGGTACCGGCCGGCCGCCCGGTGCGGCAAAAAAATGTAAAAAGTAAATAAGTAAAAATGTAGTGTATGAATTTAGATATTCCAAAGATAGCAGGAAATCTTCATGGTATAGGGAAAGGGGGATTTTACTCCAAATTTAACGCGTGCGGGCCACGGGCAGTAATGAATAAATCAAAACTACTGAATCGATTTTAATCACATAGTCTATATATTTTATACCCGTGCGAAGCCGGAGCGGGCCGCTATGTTTTTATATACATCGTTCACAGTTTTTCTGTAGTGTATTTAGTATCAGCATTGCACCCGTGCGAAGCCGGGGCGGGTCGTTAGTTTTATATGTATAGAAGATATGATTTTGTTTTTCATGTGTTTATAGTTCAACGACGACGTCGTGTTGGAGCCCAGTAACACGTCGCGACTGCAGCAGCTACACATGTACGGCGCAGATGCCGCGCTGATGTCGGACTGGGCGCCGCCAGCTCTCGAGGAGGTCATCCTGGAGTATTGGCGGGCCGTGAGCCCGAAACCGCTACCTGCCTGCGACAACCTGGTGAAGCTCACGTTGTTTGCACCGGATGTAAGCAACCTACCTGCCGGGTGGGTGGCTCGCTGCCCGCGCCTCAAGGAGCTCCACATCGAGCGTGCACACAAAATGTTGGAGCTGCCGAGAAGATTGCTCGAGAATGCGACACAACTCACCAGTCTCCGGATTCCACACACCCACCTGTCATCGTTGCCGGCACAACTATTCGCGGACACCCCCCACTTGACTCACCTCGACCTCAGTAACAATCAATTCAAAGAATTACCCAGGTACGTACAAACATACTACCAGTGATGTATTTAGGTATCATACAGGATGTCGGGACGATGGCCCGTTAGGCTGCGAGGGGCGGCGGCGCGGCTACATGGCAATTAAATAACGTCACAGACTAAACTGTTAAGTGGGCGTAGAAATCGAAAATAGACCAAGCGTTATCCCTTTGCCCCCCTTTTTCACCCCCTAAGGGATAGAATTGCGGGAAATGCTTTCTTATTGGATGTCTACGTCATACAAAGAACACACCCTCCAAGTTTCAGGTCTCTACGATCAGCGGCTTAAGCTGTATGTTGATCCGTCAGTCAGTCATTCAGGACAAAACATTGTATATGTATATATAAGTATAGAAAATAGTAGATTATGCACCGAGGGAAGAAAGCAAGGTCTTAAGTTACCTTCGGGAGGCATGTTGAACCCTGAGCAACGAGGAACTCCCGAGGAGGGAGTTATGTAGAGTCCTAAAGAGAAATAACCCCCATGTGTTTCTTGTGCCTTCTTCTCATTCGTGGGCGTGTTCCGAAGGAACACATCCTAACTTAATTTTTAAGACGTTTCAAAGTGATGTAATGCACTGCATGCCACTTATTGAATAAAAACATTTAAGTTTGAGTTTAAATTCCTAAGTGAAGCGAGGGTTTTAAGACGCCCAAGACGCAGATATGCTTTATCCTGAGGTGCATAAACTTTTCACACCGTCAGCGTCTGTTATACCTCTTTAGTCAGCGTAGATATTTGGTATTATAGGTAAAACCTATTTGCTTAGTTCTAACGTAACAATCAAAATAAAAAGATAAATCGTAGCCTGCTAGATTCATGTAGACCATCAAATGACTTATAAATAAAACTTATTTGCTGTTTCAAAATGAAGACCTAGAGTTTTCACACAAATTTCAACGTTCCAAATTCTAATCACTTTATTTCCTTGGGAGTTTCATACATTTTTTTCCTTGAGAATTTGAATATTTTGCTTTAAGTTGAGACTAATAGGTCTTTAATCCGTGATTTAAGTGCTGCAGGTGGAAAAATGTATTTTTCATTACTCATACGCCGAAAGTAGGTCTATAGGAGCCTGAAGAGCGTGTTGAAAGTAAAACTTTCAGCCCTAGGGAGAATCGCTTTCACTGACAGCTTACATGTCAAATTATGGCTTCGCACGACGTGTGCAATGTGCTTGTAGCCAGTATCAGTATCATTACGCATTAGGAACTTCAAAAACCTAACCTCCTTGCTTTGCAAAACACTACAAGGTTGAGACCAAAGAGGTTATATAACCTTGTAAGAGGATCAGGTAGTATGGAGTCTCTCATTCACTCTCGTTATTAGGAAAAATTGTATGTATTATTCGAAATGAAAAGCACAGTGTTTACCTCGGGTGAAAGACTCATAAGTCCCTCGAACTATTAGCGCCCTCGCTGCGCTCGGGCGCCAAACTCCGTCTCGGGACTCAACGAGTGACTTTCACACCTAGGGTAACAATGTACTATTTCATTACTCATACTCCGAAAGTAGGTGTAAAGGTGCCTGAAGAACGTGTAGAAAGAAAAACTTTCAGCCCTAGGGAGAATCGCTTTCACTGACAGCTGTCATGTCAAATTATGGCTTCGCACGACATGTGCAATGTGCTTGTAGCCAGTATCAGTATCATTACGCATTAGGAACGTGAAAAACCTAACCTCCTTGCTTTGCAAAACACTACAAGGTTGAGACCAAAGAGGTTATACATTATATAACCTCTTTGGTCTCAACCTCGTAAGAGGATCAGGTAGTATGGAGTCTCTCATTCACTCTCGTTTTTAGGAAGAATTTTATGTATTATTCGTAATGAAAAGCACAGTGTTTACCTCGGGTGAAAGACTCATAAGTCCCTCGAACTATTAGCGCCCTCGCTGCGCACTCAATGAGTGACTTTCACACCTAGGGTAACAATGTACTATTTTAACACAGTTGTTTTTTCTATACTTAAATATAGTTTTTTCCGTACCATTATAATCTGTTTTTAACACCCCGACAAATGGAAAAAACCCTAAAAAACATTGTATGTCGGACGAGGTTGTATAGGTTAAATCTCTTGCCTGGCCTTTCGGGAGTATAATTAACAAAAAAATATTGCCTAAAAAAATTGTAAACATAGACTTATCACTAAATATTTTGTTATTTATTATTTTCTTTACTTTTCAAGTCTTTTCTTTTATTCACAACTGTGATAAAAATCGTCGTAAGATACACGTGTGGCTTGATCGATTTAATCTCGGCGGTCTATATGACGCACTCGCGTTCCTCTCGCGCGTCATAAACCGCCTCGATGAAATGATCAATTTACCACACTTGTATCGCAATGTACTATTTTATCAAAGTGGATCTTATTAAACGGCTTTTAGGCTCATAATCCAACGTATTATGAACGCGTGCGTTTTACATTGAGTTTTTAAGACAACAACAAAGAGTGTTTTAGGCCAGCAAAAAAGGTTGTCTCTAAAGTCGGTTTACGAACGATAAAACGTGATAACGTCTTAGAAAACGAGTAAAACGTCTGTCCGTTCGTTCGTCCATCTGTCTACCACCAGGTTGCATCTCATTAACAGTGATAGCTGGAGAGTTAACACTTTCACAGATGATGTATTTATATTTCAGTTTTAACAAAAACTAAAACAGAAACAAAAGTGTGTGTGTCAGCTCCGACGCACGACTGGAGTTTACTCCTTAAGTATATAGGTATAGTCGCCTATACAACATACCATTTGTACGTCTTAATACACTCACAGCCAAATTAGAAAGTTGCGCACTAAAGGTGCGCACCAAAAACGTGACACGATTTTCGTTACTTGTTAGTAGGTTTTACCCCTCGGATTTTTCTCATACCGGGTGCCTTATATATGAAAATCGATTCTTAAGGAGTAAACTCCAATAAACTCCAAAAAAAATAAGTGGGGTGCTCAAATACTCCATGGTACAGAACCTTCATGCGGGAGTCCGCCTCTTACTTGTTTGTTACCAACATTACCAATTACAGACAGAACAGCTACCTGCTGCGAGCATGCTCAGCATCTAAGGATTTGGACTTATTCTGTACCAGTGTGGCGGCGGCGAGGCGTCGGTTAGGCGGCGGTTTCTTCGATAGTGTTTAATTTAATTGGTACATTTATTTTCCTTTATTTGTTTTTCTGTTATGTTTTTATTTTTATTTTTTATAGCTAGTTAATTTATGGTAAGTTACGATAAGTTATGTGGTGATAGACGTTGATCTCACACACTTTTTCTTTTTTTCTATCCTTAATCCTAAACGCGGGAACCTATAATTGGCTTTCCGTTTTTTATATATAAGTTTACTTTTTGTTAAAGCTGTTGGTTCTCCCAATAAATAAATAAAAACATTTTTTTACGATTTGCTACGGCCAAATCGGTTGTGCAAACAAACGTGCCCGACTCAAATTATAATAATTATGTCGGATCAAGGCGGGCCGACTACTCTACAGATCAGTCCGATTTAGTTGGCCAACCGATATTGGATGTCGGACCCGACAAAATCAGGTGTGTTACGACCTCAGATCACATCAAACAAGAGAGATTTGTTATAGAGCCTCGGCACGGGTGAACGCGTTTGGCTTAAAATGCACTAGATACAGACTTCCGTCTTCAGTCGACAGTAACTACACGCTCGCGTCACTATCTCTCGATTTTTGCCAAAATACCGAGTTGTTCAGTGGTTGTTTGCAAAAATACAAGCAGAAAAGTGAACTACGTGAAAGATGGAATCTCATTTCATGTCTAAGTATTACAATATATACATATTTATTCTTTGAAACCGCAAAAATAAAAATAAATTATTAACGTTATGAATGAAGTGACAATTTCATTCAAAATGCACTAATACAATACATTGCTTGCTAAGTAAGAATCATTATATAAATCGGTCTGCTCGATGGCGCAATGAATCCGTGCGTAACAATGTAATAACAGTCGCGTGGTACCGCCGCTGTCACCGGCCGTAAATTGGAGAAGTGAATTTGTTGAGTTAACAGAAACAATGGTTTAATTGTGTTTGCAGCAAATCACGTCGACTTTTGTGTCTCTGTGTGCGGTATTGAGATTATAATAAAGATTGTGTGCAAATACAAATGTGTGAAAAGTGGCGACCGCGGGTACGCTAGTAAAATCAAAAGATCTCCCGAGGTTACTACGCATTTAACCTTTAAACTTTAGGCAGCGACACGAACGTCTCGGCGAATCATTCGTTGCATTAGAGGTGGTTGGAGTCAGTTCACTTTACGTGCATTTATATTCTGTGTTGTTGCAGTGCGATACTGACGTTACCGCTGTTGGCGTTAGACTTAGGACACAACGATTTGAATACGAGTGTGGTTGCGGAGCTTGCCACGTTCACCGAGCTGAGGAGTCTCTCGCTGGCGTGGAACCGTAGGATCAGCGATCTTTGCGCGGTCAACGACAGTCATGTCCCAGGTAACATCATCGCTGATGGATACCCCCATAGCATCACAAGCGGGGTGTTCGCTGCTTTCGCTCTTTATACATACTTTTATGGTTTCGAACCTCAAGTAGAAAAAGAAGACGATTATACGCGCCGGACGGTAAAGTTATCACTAACTGTACAGTTGATAAAAACTGTATGAACTAGGTACTAAGATACAAAATAATTAATTTAACATTGACAAAAACACAAGGTGTGGGAGCTCCTCTGTTAAGTTCATAGAACTTGTGTTAGAGGAGTCCCCTCTTTGCTATGGTCCCTTGTAAGAACTGTGCTCATAATCGAACGTAGATCGCACAATTGCGACACGTGAGCTCATATTACTGATTAAATAAATATTATCCTCTTGTATGCCTACTACAGAACATAACAACTTGAAATCTTCGTTGGCCTCACTGTCAAAACTGGAGCGACTGGAGTTGTATGGCACCGGCATCTCGGTAATCTGCAGCGACTGGCGCGAGGACATGGTGAACCTCAAGTACCTTGATCTCAGTGACACGGAGATACGCAACCTGACGGTAAGTACCGAGGGAGGGGGGAGTAAGGGAATATGGACCTTTGCTGTGTAACAGCAGGTTCTTCCAGAAGTTCAGTCGGCTGCATAATTGCAGCCCTCGGTACAGTTCGAAAATTACTATTATTGGAATGTCTGCATTCTAATAATTTTTGTTTGATTTATTGATGAGTTAGAAGACTTTAAAGGTGTCAAGAATCTTGCTTGTGTTGAAAACATTCTTATAACAGCCGTTTTGGAGCTCTAGGGTGAGTCTGTGATTATGCAGCCGACTGTACCAAATAGGTCTACATTTTTGTCTTTTCTATTCTAACCTAATAGACCGGGAGATGGTGACAAACATGACTTCATAATTTGTACTAGTATGACGGTTCTTCAGGGGCTATCGACTATCGGAAAATACTCAGATCAAGTGAGATATGCTATCTTTTAATTTTACTAGCGTACCCGCGGTCGCCACTTTTCACACAATAGCGCACACAGAAACACAAAAGTCGACGTGATTTGCTGCAAACACAACCATACCATTGTTTCTGTTAACTCACACAAATTCATAATTTTTTCCGTCTAGCCCCCTCTCGCAACGCGCGATAGGGAGCTTCGTTAAAAAATCAAAATAAAAGAGTGCAATCACTCGAGTGACGCGTTGTTTGCTTGTCCACAGTACAATGACCTGCAATATAGGCGCAGTGTACCCGCAGTGGTGAAGCTCTCTGGCAAGATATACTTCACTGCAGACGACTACGACAGAGCCACTGCGGCCGCCGCAGTGGTAGCACCAAGCCACAATGTTACCGTAATACTACGTACGCATCGATCTTACGACTGCACTCTATACTGGATCAGAGAAGCCTTACGCAACGACTCGCTGCCACTACAGGACGTGCAGTTAGGTGACGAATCGTTGTTAAGAACCGATCGTGTCGATAACCCGTTGTGTCCTAGCGAAAAGACGTGTGCCAAGGTACCGACCGGCTGCTACTGCGGCATGGCGGGTGACGGACTGCTGCGCGTCGTCTGCGCCAACCACGAGCTGGACCGCGTGTTGTTACTGCCATTACTCGCCGACTACTTGAATGCAGTTGATCTGGTCCTCGTCAACAACTCAATCACCGAGCTGGTCCTCAGCGATCTCCCGTATCATCTCCGGGTAAGTATCGTCCCCGCTCCCCGCACCCACACCGCCGCCCGCTCCGTCAGCTAACCCTCGACCCTCCTTCCTCTGTTTCAGGTGCTGGAACTGTGCAACAACTCGATCAGCTACATGTCCGAGACGACGGCTCGCGCGCTCGTGTCCGGCACCAAGAAGCCCGTGGTGCTCGCGGGCAACCGGCTCGAGTGCTCGTGTCGTGTGACGCCGGCGCTGCGCGTGCTGCGCGACCACGCCGCCGTGCTCCTCGGGCACGACGCGCTGCGGTGCGAGGACGGAAGGACGTTCGACGACGTGATAGACGGCTGCTGGACGTTAACCACCATTGTTATAACAGCTTTACTCCCGACTGTCACAGTGGCGATACTCGCGCTGTGTTTGTGGTGGAAGTGGCGCTGTGTACTCGGACACACTCGGGCCCTGCTGTGGCGGCTCGGGTGGAGATCTCGTGACGAGCGTGACGCAGAGCGGGTGGCGTGGTGGTCGGACGCGTTCGTGATGTTCGGTCGCGGCGACGAGCATCCGGCGCTGGAGGTGACGGCGCGGCTGGAGCATGGACCAAGACCGCGTCGTGTGTGCCTCGCCGAGCGCGACTGGCTGCCGCCGGCGCTGCTGAGCGAGTGCATCACGCTGTCGGCGCATACGGCGCGGCGCACGGTCGCGCTCATCTCGCGGGAGTGCGAGCGCTCGCTCGATTTGGACGAGATACACGCGGTAGCGCGGCGCGGCGCGCTGGTGCTGGTGCTGCCCCCTGCTGGCGAGCTGGAGAACGCGGCGCTGCGTCGGTACGCGACCGACTACCCGCACATGGTGCTGCGCCGCGACGCGCCCGACTTCTGGCGCCGGCTGGAGCGCGTTGTGCCGGTGACACTTCCGTCCGAAGACATCCAGCTAGTCCCGTTGACCCCGCACCGATGACACTGCGCCGTTGTACATCACCGCTATCACTAGACAACCTGCTATAGTGGATAGTGCAGTCACACACACACACACCGCCTCCTTCACTGTATGTTGGAACACAACATAACATTGTGTCGAGGTACAAGAATACCTTACGTTGTGAAACCCGTCAAATACGACTCGGGACTTACAAGGTCTTCTCATTTCTCTGCAAACAATACATTTCGAACAGATTTTGACAGATGTTCATCAATTGACGACCCAGTTGGCACAATGGTCACCGTGCCGGATTCCCACCTCAGACATGTATTTATGCACAGATATTTGTATAATGATCTGGTTATTTCTATGTATTAGGTATAAGTAGTACCTGGATGATCGAGCTTTGCTCGGCATTTTTTTTTTACTTAGTCTAACCTCAAAGCAAACACTCAATGACTTCATGTTACTTAACAACGCCATCTGCTGGAATAACTTTATTGCTCACAAAAAATAGTATTAGTAGTTCGCCAATAGATGTCAGGAAGAGTCATATTTTTCAGAAAAAAAAAGTAAGTTTCGATAAAACACGAATAAAATGACATTTTCTAAAAATTATTTCTAGCTAGATCGATCATCGCCCCCGAAACCCCCTATATACCAAATTTCATGAAAATCGTTGGAGCCGATTCCGAGATTCCAATAATATAAGATACAAGAATTGCTCATTTAAAGATATAAGATTACGATATAAGATATATTTACAAAAAGTAAATAAGTACTTAGTAGGTATATCCGTTGTCTAGCTATCACCCATTGAAACACAAGTGTAGTTACTTAACTTGCGGCTAGATGGCTATGTGTACAATGTCCTGCAATATTTATATTAATCAATGGTTTCTAATGATTAATGTTAAGCTGTTAGATATTGGTTAGGTTAGTTAGTAGGTACAGTCGGGAACAGAACTGCATACTCACCGTTGTGAGTGAAATATTTTATTGTAACTAATAAGAAATAATAAAAGTCATTAACTACTTTGAAACACAAAAACAGTTTAAGGTTAAGTTGAAAAGTCACACTTTACTGAATACTTATATATTATATAAGCAATGAAATAAATATAAGTCTAATGTTAACACACGTAATAATATAAGTATTAATATAAGTATTAGAATTCAATAACTGCTTTCCTCTTTGAAACTGTTTGTACACTTATAATTACCTTCCGCTATATTATTTCCTTTCCCTAGAGGTCTGTCGGCAGAAAACTCTTCACAGGGTTAGACTTACCTTAGTAATAACTTTATAATGTAATCTTTTTTTGTATTTTTCTTGTGTACTGAATTTATTAAATAAATAAATAAATAAATAAGTATACTTACTAAAGTTTAATTTATGTAAATAAAAAATACATCACTAACTAAATTAACTAATTATATGAAAAATATTCTATCATCAATTATCAACTTGTAAAAATACACCCTGTGTGATTGCGAAATCATAATATCATATTATTATGACCACAATCGACAGTGCAGTCGGTATCTTAAGGAACTAAATTTATTTCATGTATTTACGTAGACACTAGCGCCGCTACAGTTAAAAAATATGTAATGTTGGGCAAACCTCACTCTTTATACTTAGATGCCCTAATATTTTATTACTTTTTTCTTTTGTATTGGCTACTCGTCGTACAAAATATTATATTATTAAATAAATACAGGATATTCCCGATAAATTCTAATAATTTCATATTATTGGTTTAGTTTATAAAAAATTTAATATGGAATCAATCAACACTAATATTATAAAGGGGAAAGATGTTTTTGTTTGTTTGTTTGTAACGAATAGGCTCCAAAACTACTGGACCGATTTTAATTAAACTTGGTATCAGGATACATTGATTCATTGGAAATAATATAGGCTACTTTCTATGCCGATATTCTCACGGGATCGAGAGTTACTAGTATTAAATATAGCCCTTATTATTATAGTTTAGAAGACATTCACGCATTGAGATCACAATGTTTGCAAAATTATTTGTGCCTCGCAAATTGTCCTATATTTGTAAGTAGATTGAGCTGCTCCTGACACCTAAAAAAATAAAATTGTAAATATTTTTATCTTATTAAAACCACGCTAACAATATAAATCAAATAAACATGCATTAATAAAGAAATTCACCTCTCGTCTCCAGCCTTCCATTTTTGCACCATTATGCCTCACAAGAGTCACAAGTTCAGGTGAACGGGACGGCCACGGTAGGTATAACTTTTAAATCATGATTCACCATAAAATCTCACTGAGACTGATTTATAAGCGGCGGGCGGTCTACCACTTCGTTTAAGACTACCAGACTACCTTCTTCCTCAAATCTCTTCACCCGGGACGGTTTTTCTCGAAAAATAAAACGATATTACAAACTTGAATTATTTACCGAAGATTTACTTAATTAGTTAATAAGTAGATTAGACAATTTTAACCCAAGACGTAAATAATAGAAAAAAAACCCCGAAATTATGACCCTACGTAAGTAGGTACATTTTAATTTTTTTTGATTAAATATTGTCGCGTCGGGGGACCGCTCTTTACCTATAAAACCATCTTCATAAAATTTCAACAAAAACGTTAAAGTAAGTATTAAAAATTACAAGTGAAACTACTTAAAACTAAATACTTACGATCTTAATTTCGGGGTTATTTTTTTTCTTTTTGTAGGGTTTTTTTCATAGTTTGTTTTGGCTATTTATACGTTCATACTATTTTTTTTTTTTTTTATCGGGGGTTTTTAAATTTTATCACTGGTAATATTAGCATAAATGATTTCATTAGAATCCCACAAATATAGAACAGAAAAACTCGCACAAACAATCAACACTAAGATCACCTTACTACAAAGTCATTCATTACCTACTTATTTTTTTTTCAAACCACCCGCTTTGTGAATTTAACACGGTCATTTAAAATCCTATAGAAAGTTGATCTAATTATTATTTATGTTAAAGATATTTTTTATAAATAGATTTAAAATGCTAGATAACATTTAAGAATGTAAATGTTCAAAAATATAAATGTTTTTAATGGCAAAACTACAAACTCGCAAGGACGAACGTAAGGATCGAACCCACAAACTATGATCCACGGGTCCATTTCCTTATAGTAAAGCTTGAGCATTTACCACTGCACCACGTAGTCACTCAAACATCATGTCGAAATTGAGGTATACATAATTGTCAAATAATTGCCATAATTATAGGTACAATATATTAATTTTAATATGTACAAGATGAAAAGGAAAGGTATAATGCGTGTGAGTGTGTGTAAAATGTCTATGGAAGAGGGTCGTAAGTCCACAGACAGTTCAAGCAACTGTGTAGTAGTAACTGGGACCCCACTTTTGCGGCATACTGTACGTAAGTCATGACTGACATTTCAACTTATTGTTGTAAGAAACCCCGATTAAGTTTGTATTCCCTAACAACACAGTTTGAAGGTTAAGGAAACTTAATTATTTTACACCCTTATCTCGATTGTTTTTTCCATAAATTAACTAACATATAGGTAATTACAACGTTAATTAGCAATAATAGGTACAGTTTTGTGAAAAACAGGAAAATCGATATTATTTTGTTGAGTTTTTTAAAAGTAAAATTATTTTAAGTACCTACTTACCTTCTTAATTAATTTAAATTATTTTTATCACTAAATTATACATAAACAGGGTGTATGTTAAACATATAAGAAAGCGGTTGGAGCAACCTTTGTGTACTCTAACAATCAACTTTTGTTCTACGATGAACAAAATATGCAATCCATAATTTTGTAACAATCTATAGTCATATTGACGACCCAGTTGGCACAATGGTCACCATGTCGGACTGCCAGATACAGGGTTGCGGGTTCGATTCCCGCCTCAGACAAGTATTTATTCTTAGATATTTGTCTGTGGTCTGGTTGTTTCTATGTATTATAAGTATATATTTACAAAAGAAAAGTATTTTAAGTAGTATATGAGTTGTCTAGCACCTATAACACAAGTGTAGTTACTTAGCTTGGGGCTAGATGGCGATGTGTGGAATGTCCTGCAATATTTATTTATTTATAGTGTTTCTAATAAAGATCAATTCCTGTAAACAAATCAACGGAAATGGCTCATTTTTGGAGTCTTCTGTCATTTTCATTCTAATTACTCGAAAAAATGCAGTGAGAGGAGGTATAGGCCGATGAAGATCTGATGCACTCTCAGATCAAGGGAGATATGCTTTTGATTTTACTAGCGTACCCGCGGTCGCTAATTTTCACACATTTGTATTTGCACACAATCTTAATTATTATCTCAATAGCGCACACAGAAACACAAAAGTCGACGTGATTTGCTGCGAACACAATTATACCATTGTTTCTGTTAACTCACACAAATTCACTTCTCCAATTTACGGCCGATGACAGCGGCGGTACCACACGACTGCTTTTACATAGGCTGCACTAAAAGTATCGGGAATGGAATATTTCCACTGTTCCTGTCATATTTAAATCTTTTTAATTGAAAACTCCTTGGTTTTAAAAATCGAATACCATTAATTTATTTAAAAAAAGAATCTCGGTCTTGTCACAAGGTTTTGTCAAACTTGTTTAGTCGTTGAGAAAATGGAATTGATTCGAGAAAATTCAAGATGATTTATTATGACTTTCGAAGTGGTTTATCACAAAAACAGTGTGTTGACCGGATGATTTCTGCATTTGGTGATGAAGCCCCATCCAAAACCACAATTTATCGCTGGTTTGCTGAATTTCAACGTGGACGTGTCAAGCTCAGTGATGATCCCCGTCAAGGTCGTCCAAAAACTGCACTCACCCAAGAAAACGTTGATGCTGTGCGTAAACTGATTGAGGAAGATCGACATGTAACATACCTTGTTTCAATTGGTTTTTGCATTTTTATTGTATATATGTATAGATAGTAACAAACAAACAGACAGACAGACATGAAATTAAAAAACTATATCTTTTGTTTTACTACTATTTATAAGTCCCACCCATTTTTTTTATTTGCTTCCAAGTACCTACGGACTTTTTGTCTTCTCTACCTTTATTATAAGTATCTATAGAATAAACCATGTGAAATACAAAATATATACATTTAGTACAAAATAATATGTTAACCTACCGATTTTGGTAATTTTAAAACCAAAGAGAGAAATATATTAGAGTTACCTAAATCCATTAAAAATCCTATTTTAACCATTTTCAACTTCTACGCGGACGAAGTCGCGGGCAAACGCTATTATTCTATAAAGAAAAAATATTAAACTGCATTTTGCTTGAAAAACTTTAAGGGACACTCGGATGGAACGAAATACCTTTTGATTAAATTAGTGAAGGAATTGTAATACTTTTTTTTTTTTAAGTTATAACTTTTTTTATTATTAACAAATATAATCCTGAGTTTTGGCGGGAACGAGTTAAAAACATGTCGTGCTGCAGTTTTATTTTCATGAAACTTAGTTGTAACCCGAGTTGAATTGTATAATTCTGGTGGAATGTTATTCAATTTAGTTCTGTGAAAGTGCACAAGTGTAGTGAAAGTAAAAATCAGTGTCAAACATGAAGTTTTCTGGTTGCCTCCAAATCTCCTATCAAGGTTATGGTAAACTTGCCACCCCTTTACTATAGCTCCTGACTTGACGGACTATGACGACTTTTTTGAAACACTTTAAACCCGATTTATGAAAAATCGGGTCATAATTTGATGCAAAATATAACTTAACACCGGCTAAATGCACAAGCCGTGCGAAGCCATAAAAAAAGGGGGGGGGGGGAAATGGCGTTAGAGGTGATGTGAGAATGAAAGTTAAAGTGTAAGAAAAAACCAGTTTTAGGGAAAGTAATAAAAGTGAAGAGGCGCACAAGTGAAATGCAAAGTACCTAATGTGGTAAGAAAGAGGCGAAACTGATGATAATAATGCTAGGGGGTAAGTGATCTGTTCTATATGTATCTAGGTAGGTGTCAAAAGGTAACCTCAAAGATGGTTAACGAATGATAAGAACTTGGTGGAAGCGGTTAATGGCATGGGGAGGCGAAGAGTGGCCATTTCCGGGCCTTGGGCCCAATATCCTAAAATACTGAAAGATCATCAGACTGGTGATAGAACTTAGTGATAAGCTATTGTTTATAACCTATGTTTCTATATCTCAAAGGAACTTACAGACGGGGAAGGAATTATTTCCGTTTCCATATCAAATAAGAACTTCTATAATTGAGGTAAAATGAATGTATTCGCAGGACTTTGACGACCCAGTTGGCACAATGGTCACCATGCCGGTCTGCCAAACACAGGGTTGCGGGTTCGATTCCCGCCTCAGGCAAGTATTTCTGCTTAGATATTTGTCTGTGGTCTGGTTGTTTCTATGTATTTTAAGTAAAAAATATATAAGTAGTATATGAGTTGTCTAGCACCCTTAACACAAGTCTAGTTACTTAGCTTGGGGCTAGATGGCGATGTGTGGAATGTCCTGCAATATTTATTTATATATTTACTTTGCGACACTCGTTGCTCATTCGTGCAATATGTCCCGCCCATCTCCACTTACGCTCCTTTGGTCTTTACCGAGCTTCTCACTAAATAAACACTTTGATGTTTTGGTATAACCGACAGCTCGCTCTGCAGAGCATGTTTATCTAACGAAGAGATTATCGCTAACGCAATCCTGGAATGCGAGAGCCTGGCTGCATACCGGGCCGACACTTGGCAAGCCTTACAACACTCTAGGAAACGTGCGGGGACCCCAGGAAGACTCTGCCCTTCTGGTCGGAACTGGATCTTCTTTTTCTCGTATAGTGGTGTGGCTCACCTATTGTTAGAGTTTTCAGATCGTTCGACGACTGCTACTAGAGGTAGCAACCGGGACCAACGGCTTAACGTGCCTTCCGAAGCACGGAGGGGCTCACGAAAACACATTTTTGCCACACTACTAATTGGCCACCCATCGAAGTAATGACCAGCGAGCTTCGCTTAGCTGTGAGCTTCCTTAGATTTACTTAATATTCGCGATTTTTCGATACCTACTTATAAGTCTGATAAAGAAATGTTATATAATATCTTTAGGAGGTCAAGCCGCGCGGCCTCACTATATATATTATATTTAATGCGAGTGATAAACAAATCCTATCCTACTCCTATAGATACTCATATATAAAGTGAAAGTTTGTGTGTATGTTTGTATCTCCTTCACGCAAAATCTACCGAACCGATTGCGATAAAACTCGGTATGTAGACAGCTGGAAACCTGGATTACCACATAGGCTACAACTTTTTATCTCGATATTCCCACGAGATCGGGACTTACGCGGGCAAAACCGTTAGGCTCAGCTAGTTACAAACATTTATCAGTAGTATTATTCCGTTTATGGATTTAGTCAGCGTTTCCCTTTGACGACGATCGCTTGTGACCACTACAACAAGATCGCACTCAGACTGCACTGTAAGGCAAAGATATCTTACACGAGAGGAGATTCTACAGGTGAAACATAAGATTTCTTTAAAGGTATCATTTGAATATGGTGACTGTCATGGCAGTCGCTTCAATCTATTTTTCCTGTTTTCCGCGGCCACCTTTCAATCCCATGTCAATGACAATAATGCGAACAATAAATGTCACGTAAGATGCTAAGAAGATCCGATCCGTAGAAAATAAAACAAACTATTTAAAAGTAATTACATAAGGTTATATTATTTTTCATTATTAAATACATCAAATTAAAAATACTTAAATAATAAATGAATATAATTAAATTAAATTAAATTTTATTTCAAAAATAATTCCATAAGTAGATACAAATTAAATTAAATTAAAACAAATAAATCAAATCAAAAACGTTTAAATAATAAACAAACATAAAACTAATAAAATAAAATAAGTCTTCAAATTTATAAAAGTCATATACCTAGTTATATAATTAATGTCATATTTTATCGCCCATCGCAACCCTCATCCAGCGGTATTGTATATAATAAAAGCATATAAAAAGTTATAAATCCAAAAAATGAAGTGACCAGTTAGTGAAATAACCCGCCCCTTATCGTACCCGGCGTAAAGGTTCCCATAATTATAATGCTAGAAGCATTGCCACACTGAATGGCGATGGCTAACCTCTGCGCCAGAAACGACCCGAAGCGGGAGTCACCCCCATTCCCCCTAATCCTAACAACCAAATCTTTAACTAATTTTTTGGTGTCGTCTCCCCAGCAACAGGCACAAAAATATAATTGGGAACCAAGTCCACATATTTGGCCCGTTTTTTACTGGCAGTGTCTTCTGCCGCCGCACCAGGCGTACATATTGTCCTGGGTAAGTGGGTGGCAGCAACAGTGTATTAATATTATTACAACAACTATTTAAATATATATATTTTATCTTATATCTTTAAATGAGCAATTCTTGTATATATAAATATATTATTATATAATTGGAATCTCGGAATCGGCTCCAACGATTTTCATGAAATTTGGTATATAGGGGGTTTCGGGGGCGATAAATCGATGTAGCTAGGAATCATTTTTAGAAAATGTCATTTTATTCGTGTTTTATCGAAACTTACTTTTTTTTATCTGAAAAATATGACTCTTCCTGACATCTATTGGCGAACTACTAATACTATTTTTTGTGAGCAATAAAGTTATTCCAGCAGATGGCGTTGTTAAGTAACACGAAGTCAATGAGTGTTTGCTTTGAGGTTAGACCAAGTAAAAAAAAAAAATACCGAGCAAAGCTCGGTCATCCAGGTACTATATATTTAAATATATATATATATATAATATACACGATGTAACAAGGGGCGTGGATCATCGGTTGCTGGGGAGTGGGGGACCTCAGTACCTATCGATTTAACCCCCATGTATGTTCTGCACTATTTAGTGGTTCAAAAGTTATTTGGGTTTTAGTGAAATTTTAGTCAAAATCAAATTTCACCCTGAACTTCGCAATTACAGCCAAACTATCAGGTCTGCGATTCTGTCGTTTTTTGTGAAACTAGTTCAATAGTGGACCTTTGTACCCCTACACCAATCAGAGTCTATGCCAAACCCCAGCAACCGATGATACACCCCTCTTGTTACACCGTGTATATATATATATATATATATATATATATATATTTAAATAGTTGTAGATACCTCGACTTTCATTCTGAAGGTCGTGGGTTCGAATCCCGGCCGGCCGTGCACCAATGTATTTTTCTTAAGAAAAATTTATGTGCGCTAATTGACATTGCTCTTACGGTGAAGGAAAACATCATGATGAAACCCACGGCTTAGTAGGCTCCAGAAGTATTGACAAGTTCTCTCCTCTGGAAATGGTCGACTAAGCTGAGAGGGTAGTAGGTGATAGGCAAGCCTACTCCATCCTCACGCAAAAATGACCCAATTAAAAAGGGTCTCATTGCGGAAAACAGCCCGTTCAAGTACAAATACAAGTACAAGTATATATATTTTATTTATTTATCATCAAATATCAGGCCATCTTGATACTTTACGGGACATGGCATTTATTGTTTGCACTTACTCTATTCATTACCATGAGTTTAAAAGGTGGCCGTCCAAAGATAATAGCTGGCAGTAATAGTACATTGCGATACAAGTGTGGTAAATTGATCATTGCATAGAGGCGGTTTATGACGCGCGAGTGGAACGCGAGTACGTTTATGAGACTAAAAGCGGTTGAATAAGATCCATTTTATGAGCAACTGTGATAAAAAAAATGGCTGACCGCTGTGCGTAATTTCGTTGTCAATTAAATATCAACTGGATGATGACCTTACCTGACCTTCCCAGACTATGTAGCTATCCAAGCTATCCAACATTACAATAAGTACGTTCAGTTGTAATTATTTGCATTGACGACAGAGGGAGAGACAGACAGACATGAATTTTAAAAAATTGTTAAGCTTAAATGTGTAGCTAAACCTGACCAAGCATAGCGCCGGGACTAAGCTGTCACGAAGCTTTGCGACGTACTATTGAAGCAACTTGTAATATGAACTACTTTGTACCGGAAGACGAACCTATTTCTTATTATGCTGGCTTCACTGAGGTACGAACGTAAACTTCTATGGCTGGCTGGTACTCGACTGACAATATTCGAATTATTATTATTTTTTGTTTGTTATATGTCCTATATCACGGGACTATGGAGTCCCGGACCTTTGGAAGTCATGCGTGGGGCCAAAGCCAACACGTAGAGGCCCTTTATAATAACAAGTTTAATGGCAAAGTATGATGAGGACATCGAACTGGTGATTATCCCTGTCTGCACTATAAAATGCAGCCACGGACAACCTCCGGTTTGAATAGAACTATTGATAAACTACAGGAGAAAACTACTACTTGGGCTATTGTGATGGGATGGTAGTGGACTGGATACTGGGGAACTATGGGTACTATGGCACCTGCCGTAACAATGTTCAACAAACATGTAAAAGTGGCAGGCGGAGACTCGCCAACTCTCAACCTGGGCCACCCTAATCAGCTGAGTAAATTACAGCAAGGGGGCAACAGGGACAAGAGTGGCTGAAGGATAGTGACGCCGCACTGGGTTTTAAACTCAGGTCACGGGCTCCCCGAGGGTCCAGCCTACCTGGCCCACTCACCACTGACGTGTGGCATATATCCTTCGAACATACTCTTGCGACTCCACTCTGGACGGCCGATGAAGGCAAGCCAGAGGCGGGGGACCGCTTCCTCGAAATTTTTCACTCCGACCAACCAACTAAGGCCAGCCGGAGATGAGGAACGGTTGCTTCCCCCTGGAGCACTCAGGACCGCGGGGTCGCTACTCCCCGACACCTCGCCTCATGGAAAAAACCCTAAAAATATTGTATATCAGACGAAGCTGTATAGGTTAAAAGTCTTTTGCCTGGCCTTTGGGGAGCATAATTAACAAAAAAATATTGCCTAAAAAATAGTAAACATAGACTTATCACAAATATTTTATTTTTTATTATTTGCTTTTCTTTTGAAGTCTTTTCTTTTATTCACTTTTAAGAAACTAAGCAATGAAGAAGAAGAAGAATTAATAGATGGGTCAGTAGGATTAGAAATTACGTGAATTGATTTATAATTTGAAGGAATCTGTCAATTATTATTATTAGAACGATTAGCAGAATATCTATTAAAATTATTAGGATTATTAAAATTTGGTTTAATTTGAACTGGTTTTTAAGTACTAGGACGATAAGTAAACTCAGAAATAATGGGGTTATCATCAAATCTAGGTTCAAGAAATTTCTTATCTCTATCAGCAGTTTTTTCGTATTTTTGGCAAATGTCAATTAAATTATCTAAATGACATTGGGACTTTTACTAGGCGGAGTGGCTGCTTGTTCTTTTTTGCGCAGCCAATAACCAAATTAATAAATTAGTTGTAGAATACTAATACAAACAAAACACGTTTGAGGGTTTCATATCTAGACTCAGTCAGGGCAGAGTTATATCCATTTTAAAAATTGTTATTTTGGTACTTAATCTACCACAAAGGAACCATCGGATTTTCATAATTAAACCTCATTATAAGGAACTCATTAAAGGAGAGTTGGAGACTTGGTCTATATAGAATCTGTGGTCAAGAGAATTACGAAAGAGGTGTGATTTAAAAAAAAAAGAATGTTATCTGCAAAGAGTTCGGTCACAGAGCTGACTGGACAAAAAAAATGTTTTATTGGTACATGTATGAGTGAATGAGTAAAGCCGGACGAAAATACTAAATAACAAAATATTTGGTGATCTCTCGAAAGGCCAGGCAAAAGACTTTTAACCTATACAGCCTCGTCTGGCATACAATATTTTTTAGGGTTTTTTTTCATTTGTCGAGGGTTAAAAACAGAATATAATGGTACGGAAAAAACCTATATTTAAGTAAAGAAAAAACAAAAAAAAATCACTAAATTTTTAATTTTTTTTAAGACGTTATCACGTAAAATTATCGTTCATAAACCGACTTTATAGACAACCTTTATTGCTAGAGTAAAAACTCTTTTTGATACCTACTTTATTTTATCCATAAAAACAGTATAACCCAGATAAATTAAGAATGTTTCAATGTACCTAACATGTAATTAGCAGTAAGATACCAATTTAACTTATCAGGATAACTTATTACACACTAGTGGCGTCGAGGTAATGCATAACGCACGCGTGCGTAATACGTTGGATTATGAGCCTAAAAGCGGTTGAATAAGATCCACTTTATGAGCAAATGTGATAAAAAAATTAATAAGGATATTGAGCAGGAGAAGAAAAGAAAAAAATATATGTCAAAATATTGTAGTCGAAATGGGCACCAAAACTGTGACGTAACGGAAGGTTCCGTTACCAGTTTAAGAAATTTAGAAGAGTCTAAATAAAAAGTTGAAGAGGGTCAGTCAGTCCGTCAGAATTATAAGTCAATCCTACCTGATAAACCTAATAGCTCAAGACCCTCAACAATAAAAGTTTAGAAAAGGATTAACAACTATAATATACAAAGACAAAAAAAAAACAAATTAAAAAAATATAACTTAACTTAGGTTTTAGTTTTTTAACTTTATTTTTTCATTTCTTCATAAATCAAAATAGTCGTTGTGTTACCGAGGGAAGGTGCACAGTGACTTTTTCTGGCAACCTATGCAGAAGAAGATGATGAGCTTCGATGTTCAGCAGCTCGTCTATAGTGTGCTCTTTGGTGATTGGCGTACCCGATTTTTGCAAAAAATGTTCTGTCGGAGTTTTGGCGGGAACGAGTTAACAACATGTCGTGCTGCAGTTTTATTTTCATGAAACTTAGTTGTAACCCGAGTTGAATTGTATAATTCTGGTGGAATGTTATTCAATTTAGTTCTGTGAAAGTGCACAAGTGTAGTGAAAGTAAAAATCAGTGTCAAACATAACATGGTCAAACATGAAGTTTTCTCGTTGCCTCCAAATCTCCTATTAAGGTTATGGTAAACTTGCCACCGCTTTACTATAGCCCCTGACTTGACGGACTATGACGACTTTGACTGTTTTGAAACACTTTAGGCCCGATTTATGAAAAATCGGGTCATAATTTTATGCAAAATATAACTTGACACTGGCTAAATGCACGAGCCGTGCGAAGCCATTATTAATAGACAAACCATTTACAATATTATACAAAATGGCCGGGGGTGGTCTGGCCTTTATCGCGTCTCGTTTGAAATCTAAATTAGCACATCGTTCTATAAGCTGATTAACGAGACGCCTCCACTCTGGGCGTTGGGCTACCTTCAGCTCCCAGCTGGCTGGCACAACTTTGCACCTTTTCATATGCCTTTTCAGAAAATCCTTATTTATTTATTTTTATTTATTCGGAAAGCAGACAGTGAACTATTCAGAATAAGATATATAAAATTAAATCTACACACCATTTATGAGCTTTCGCATATAGACTCTAAATAGTTGCAATATCGCATCAGTCCGACAAACATACGTACCAAACTTCATGTACCATTACAATAACAAGAAATAAATACTTAAATAATATATCTCAACTCCACTTTCTACAAAAAATCCTTTTCTTTTCACTCAGTGATACTCTGGAATTCCCTGCCTCAACCCATTCGATCTGCTAAGTCCCTACCCATTTTCAAATCTATGGTAACTGATCACTACCTCAGTACTGTCTAATATCCGTATGTATTCCTGTATTATGTATGTATGTATGTATTTTTTTTATTTTTTTTTGTGTCTATGTATATAATTATATATTGGTATGTATTAATATATGTAATTTGATATTATAAAGCCATATTTATGTAAATACTTTATATTATCACCTGTTACAGGTTATGTTTGGTATCCTGCTTGAGGAAATTCACAACCTACCATTAAAGCTGAATCAGTTCTTTCCCATCCAAAGGTTGCCCGGAAGAAATCGCTTTCAGCAATAAGGCCGCCCATTTGTGCAACTTATACTTTCTAGCTATTACTTTACTTTGTGTATATAGTGTTCTGTTTCTTACTGTGTTGTACGAATAAAGTTATCTATTTATCTATTTCAGCATTGTATAGATATTGTGTGTCGCGTGTCAGCTCGTATCTACTCGTGTGTTTGTGAAGTTTACACTTGAGTTCCACATGAGATATGTTTGTTACAGGCCTGTGAGGAAGATGCCGCTAGCTGTGCAGCTGGCGCTGATGATGGCGGGTGTTACGCTCGCGCTGGCGACGGACCTGCCCATGCTGCGGTGTCCAACTAACACAACGACGTTACAATGCACGCATTACAGAAGTGATGAATTCATTGTGAATGATGATAGTAAGTTGGGTTTGATTAAAATCTCACATCAGCTCAATCAATCAATATCCTCGCGGAGTATTCCGTTTTATTGCTTTAATCATAGTGTAGGCTACACTGTCCTTATAAAAACATAGACATGACGACCCAGTTGGCACCCCTGTGAACACGTGGTCCGACTGCTCGGTCCGACCGATCGGACGACATGCCGGACTGCCAAACACAGGGTCGCGGGTTCGATTCCCGCCTCAGACAGGAATTTATGCTTAGATATTTGTCAGTGGTCTGGTTGTTTCTATGTATTATAAGTATATATTTACAAAAGAAAAGTATATAAGTAGTATATCCGTTGTCTAGCACCCATAACACAAGTCTAGTTACTTAGCTTGGCGCTAGATGGCGATGTGTGGGATGGACACTTTTTGCTATAGTCGGTGTAACATGCTGGTCCGAAGGTTTGCACGTTGTACGAATCCAGTTACAACGACTCTTTTTAAAGCATTCTGTCAGTCATTCTACTGTTCTACACGTGCAGCCTTTGGACCTGCTACACTCAGCGGACATACAGCGACCTGCGTGTCCAATATAATAATGCATTCAGGATAATGTTGGGGTTGTCGTGGAGGTGTAGTACATCCGGGATGTTTGTCATCCGTGTGCGCCTCCGCACACGGATGACTTTTATGCCTATTACGATTAATTTCGGTGGAACTGGCAAATAAAAGAACTAGGTACACGAAACTACCCACATATATTTTTACTAACGATACATAAAATCTTAACCTATTATTAACCCTAGTGCCTAACTAAAGAACTAAACCTAAACCAAACGTTCTTAACTTATGAATTAACTTAGCGATATTATTATTATGTTTGTGGACGCCAGGAGGGTTTTCACATAAGTTGGAAGTATGAGGAACCCTGCCAATCCCGGTAGGTAAATTAGCTCAGCGAACATGAGATCATGGTACGGTGCTATGTTGATAATATGAGATCAAACGAACTTCTAAAAGTGAAGTTCGATCATTATTGTATGAGTCGATTCATTCGAAGATACATATAACTTAGGTAGTCCTTTAAGCCTACAAGGCACACAATTCGCACTTTTAGAGAATCGATTCTTAAATCAATACATTTTTTTTTTTTTACTGGCCACCCTATCCCATCCCTCTCACTAAATATCATGTCATTCTTCTTCAGAGATTAAAACAAGGAAAGTTTTCTATCTAGGGACTGGGAGGGCGGGACCATGTATCTTCGAATGAATCAACTCATACAATAATGATCGAACTTCACTTTTAGAAGTTCGTTTGATCTCATATTGTATTTCGTCGATTCATTCGAAGATACATATAACTTAGGTAGATGTTCAGAGAAGATGTTTTAAATGAATAAAACACAAATATAGAAAACTTTTGGTGTGTACTTTTCTTAGGGTTTAACAATCATTAAACTTAAGTTAACATAATACTTATTATTGATCTAATAATTATAGGAAAAAAGAAAACATAATACTTATAATCAAAAAAATATCTAATAATTGAAATTCAATTAAATTTAGTCTATTACCGACCTAGCGAAAGTATCATCATCCACTAAAGGTCTTTTGTAAAATCTGGCGAAAGTGGCAGACCCAGCAGTCCAACCGGCTGTTTTTCTAATGGTATCAATACAAACTCCAGCTGAAGCCGCCGCCGAGGTGGAGGCATGGCGAGTGCTGTGTGCGCTGTAAAAAGTTACATCAATGCCGCATTCCGCTAAAGTTTGCTTGATCCATCTACTGATAGTTTGGGAAGATGCCTTCTTAAACGGTTTTTTAACGGTAATAAACAGGTTGTCTGTACCTTCAGGTCGCAAACCTGATGTGACAGAAAGGTAATCTTCGAGTGTCTTGGCCGGGCATATACTTGGTTTATTCACAAAGTAGGGCAGACACAAGATCGGTTGCTCTTTATTCACCAAGGATGTTTTTATTATATCTGATATAGGAATTTTTATTCCCGAAGGTGTCACAATAATATTCGAAACTCTAATGAGAGATAAAGTTTGGACACGATGAGATGTACATATCGCGAGTAAAACAGACAGTTTTTTTTGCTTAGTTTAAATAAATCTAATTCATTATTAGGGTACCAATCTGGAATGTGATTTAATACAATTTTTGGATCCCAGGTGGCAGTATATTTAGGACGGGACGGTCTTTGTCTGTAAATGCCTTTTAATAACCGTTTAATTCTCTCGTCTGAACCTATGTTATTCCCGAGGAATAATGATAGGGCAGACCGATGACTATTAATGGCTCCATAAGCTGCTCCTTTATTAAAGAGATCGACTAGAAAAGCTATGCTTGCGGATAATGGAGCTTCAACCGTATTAATATTATTTTCTAAACAATACTGCCACCATAGTTTGTAAGTGACCGAATATTGTTTCATAGTATTTTCGGAAATAGATGATAACATTAAATCTAGTGCTACGATAGGGGTACCTAGTCTAGTAAATGCTGCCCGGAGAGCTTCGCGGCCCCCAGGGTAAGGCTGTTGTAAAGTCGATGTCGTGATCTGCAATAGGAATGCAAAAGGTTTGCATTAGGGACAAAGAAAATTATATCCGAAACTAGCATTCTTTTAAGAAGAGGATACCAAGCTTGACCAGGCCAATAAGGGAATACTAGAATTCCCGTAGCTTTATCTAGAATGATTTTTCGTAAGCATTTTAATATTAAAGCAAAAGGCGGAAACGCATAAAAAAAGATTGAGTGCCAACTAATCGTAAAAGCGTCTATAGTAACCGCATCGGGGTCCGGTTTCGACGATACATACTGGTGGCATTTGGCGTTGGTGCGAGACGCAAAAAGGTCTATTTTTGGTGTTCCTAAAGTCCGAACTATTTTTTGAAACCCCCAATTTGATAATTCCCATTCTGTATCCATATTGTGAATTTTTCTTGATTCCTGATCTGCTTCAACGTTTTCGTGAGTGTTAATATAAGATGCAAATAATAAAATATTTCGCTTTTCGCACCACTGCCAGATGTTTTTTGCTAATTGATTTAGATGTGGAAACCGAATACCTCCCATGCGATTAATATAGCACAGAGCTGTGGTATTATCAACTCGAATCAGTATAGAACAATTGCATTGTGAGGTGGCGAAACATTTCAAACCTAAGAAAACGGCCAATAGTTCTAAGTAATTAATATGAAAAGACAATTCTTCATGTCTCCATCTCCCATTTGCTCGTTTTTCATTACAGAACGCGCCCCAACCCGTTCTGGGAGCGTCAGTAAATATTTCTTAACTAAAGTTTTTGTCTGGTCTTAAAACATTGCTAATGGTCATAATGTTTCGTTCACACCAAGTAAGATCAGGTAGGATGACGTCTGTAAGTTTTATTTTTGCGTCAAATGTATTGTGTTTTGGAGTGCCAAGTATTTTTGGCGTTCTAAAGTTTTTGTGTATAACCATCCATACTTAACGGCTGGGCACGCTGCAGTTAAGGTACCAATAAAGCGCGATAATTCCCTTATTGAGCAACGTGGAAGTGACTTAAATTTTTTAATGAAATACATTATACGGTTTCGTTTATCTTCTGGTAAACTTAAGGACATATCAATTGTATTGTAAATAAATCCCAGAAACTTGGATATTTGTCTAGGTTCTAAAATGCTTTTTTCAAAATTAATGATAAATCCCAAATATGTTAATAAAGCTACAGTTTTGTTAACATTATCTAGGCATTCGTAATATGTATTACCTATACATAATATATCGTCTAAATAATGAACTGACTTATAACCTTGTTTTCGTAGATAATTGATGACTTCTTTCATCAGTTTTGTAAATATTCTAGGTGCAACGGACAAACCGTAAGGCATAGCATTGAATTCATAGCATAAACCATTAAATTCAAAGCGTAGGTACTTACGGTGGGCTTTAGTAATAGGTACTAAAAAATATGCTTCTTTTAGGTCTATATTTGCCATAAAACCTGCTTCAGGAACGAGCCTAGCAGCGGTTCTATGGTCTTCCATCTTAAAATGGGTAGTAGAAACAAATTTATTTAAAGATTTTAAGTTTAAAATAAATCTCTTACTTCCATTCGGTTTAGGAGCTAAAAATATGCTAGAAATAAAATCATTTTTTGATCTATGACATGGTGATATGGCACCTAAATCTAATAATTTATTTATGGACTGTAATATATCTGTTATTTCACTACTCGAAAGGGAATTTCGTGGACTTGACGTTTGTCGTACGTCTTTGTAAAATGGTATGGAATAACCTTCTAAAATTAGTTTAAGAATTTCAGGATTTTTTGTTATATTAAGCCAGTTATTATAAAAGTATTGAATTCTTCCGGCATGTACCTCTACTGTGGCTGATTCGTCACACGTTGCTTGGTGCTGGCAGCTGCTTTCGGTTGAGCTGAGCTGCCTGCTGGGGCTCTCCGACCTGGTGGTGCGGTTTTCCTCTGCCCCCCCCCCTTCCCCCTCGGCTGAACGAGGGACGAGGAGGGCCCTGCCAGTTTCCCTGACTACGTGGGCGAACTGATGAAGATGATGTTGCCGTCGTCGAAGTTTTAGGAAGTGGCGTAGCTTTCTTAATTTGAAGTCCATGTTTTTCTATGACTTTAGTCGCCTTAATTTTGTCCGACAGTTTGTTCCCAAACAATGTTTCATCACGTTCGACATCCTGCATGACGTTCAAAAAAGCTTTATAGGGGTTACAAACTTCTTACGTGCTTCGGTTTCGGTGAAGTGTAAGTCACACAGTAATCGGCAGCTATCGCTGAGGTATTTTATAGCCTGTAATTTATCGTTATCGACATCAAGGAGTAACTCTAACCCTTTGTTAAGAGCAGCGATGCCGTGGGCGAGCTGTTGCTGTACGGCTTCGACTCTCTTGTCACGAGAGCGTGTACCTTCATTTACGGCTGCCGAGATTTTAGGGTTAAGTTTTGGAGCCTGGAGCAGTGGACAGTTTTCTGGTACTAAGTAAATTTTACACAGATTGCTTTTTGTATCTTTATCTTATCCTTTTTCAGAATAGGTTGCCAAAGACGAGCTAGGTTGTCGTGAATGTTTGGTCCGAACTTAGGTGCTTCCTGCATGGTTTCGCCTAAGGCGGAAAGGATGTCCGGGTCTAATTCGGGGGCCGGTGGTTCTTGACCGGGGGCCAGAGGTTCTTGACCATTGGTAGATTCTTCATTTCCAGCGACTTCGACGTCATCGTTCATTTCTTTATCTGAATAACAATAACAATGGTTATTGAAGATTATTGAGCGACATTATGGGTAATAAAAAGTACCTACAGTATGTATGTTGTATGAGATAACAACGAATAGTAGGTAACATGTAGGTATTGCCGTGAGTGGGTACGCGATCCACCTCCAGGTCTAGTTAACCTAATTACTTAGGTAATAACTACCCAAAATTTAGTCGGTCAATATTTATTAAAATAACATTGTGTTAACACGCAGTTAACCTCTAGTTATACATATTGCCTTTGTGATGACACTCGGTCAACCTCCAGGCGTAATATTTGACCCGAAAAATGTATCACTTATATGTGGGTATTTTTAAAATTACTAACCTGACTTATCAGATTCCGTTGACGACGAGTAAATAATTCTTCGATATTGTTTTTGTTGGAGCTTTTTTATTTTTCTTCGATAATGTTCAATTTTATCTTCATTTCTCCTTTTCGGCATATTAAATGTAGATAATATAGGTATTTTTTTTTAAAATATGTAAATTTATGAGAGACGCGTGCGAACGTTGCCTCGCAAACGAAAAGAATGACATGATATTTAGTGAGAGGGATGGGATAGGGTGGCCAGTAAAAAAAAAAAAATGTATCGATTTAAGAATCGATTCTCTAAAAGTGCGAATTGTGTGCCTTGTAGGCTTAAAGGACTACCTAAGTTATATGTATCTTCGAATGAATCGACGAAATACAATAGTCTCCGCTACTATCTTCGTGATATCCGAAAAGGGCGTTGCGATAGGCTAAAACAATACATATAACAAATCTTAGCTACACGGTCGGGGAATATGTAACTACCTACTGATTATTTAATGGGTTTATTCAAACACTCACCCCTTCGACAGCAACCACACTTTCACAGTAATAGCTATATTACTTATAAGGTTGATTTAATAATATTTCCGCAATTAGTACTTATTATGCACTTTTCCAAAATATTATTTCGCACGGTAACTCAAGGACAACACTTGTGCCACGCCTTGCGGTCTCAGTTCGAATGTCACTATCAAGGACAAAGCTGCACGTCTTATAAAACAAATTTGCCTAACAAAAAGAGTTGACACCTACGAGACACGAACGCGCATCGTCGGAACGGTAGGCAAGGCATATACGGACTTTGCTACCGCGTCGCTAACAAGCGAGACGAAATAAAGCGTCCCTATTAAGCAATGTCAATGTGAGAAGATCATGGACACCTAACATGCCATAATTAGAAAGCGATCGGCCTCTGCGCTCGCTCGGCTCCGTTCCACAACCAACAGTCTCCTGAATGTATTCACGGACCGGTGGGACTCCCCCCTGCTACGTCACTGGGTGAGACTCCACACAGGACGTTGATTTTTAATTTAATTTTTGTTTTGTCTTGTTTAATTTCATACTAACATTAGGTCTTAAGTTATATTGTTACTAACACTATGGACGTATGTCTGAAATAAGTGATTTCAATTTTAATAAATCAACGTTTGCCGGGTCAGTTAGGTTTTTAACATTGAAAATGTTTTTAACACGCTTTTATTAGCTTCACTTGTATGTTTGTATGTATGCTTGTATGTATGTTTGTAACCGACTCCTTTGAGCTCGATTTTGTCCTAGTTTGAACGATCAGATTTAATTCAAACTTTGCACACCTGTCAAAGACCGATGACAATGCAATAATTCGATTAAAAAATTCGATTATCTTTAAACGCACCCCACGCTTTTTACAATAATGTACATTTATTTTTTATTTACACTATTCTTAATCCAAATTTATTAAATTTTATTTTCTGTTTTTTAGTTGGATTTTTTATAAAAGCGTGTTTTTTTTAGTTTTTAAACTATTATTTATTTTTCATTTTTTATTTGAATTTTTAAATCAAGGGTGTACAAAACGTGAAAAGTGCAAAAGGTCCGTATTTTCTGAAATCTTAAAGATACGAGGTCCTGAGAGGTGTCGAAATGACCACATAGGCTTAAAGTATCGTATGGTTTTAAAATTTAGAAAATCGGACTGGAACTTTTAAAGAATTTTAAAATTTACCAAAATTTCCGCCTTTGAGAGTGAAATTACTTTTCTCATAAGCGACTTTTCACAAGATCTGTAGATTTTTTGATATATTTTAGACGCTTTCCACATAACCTACGTAGTCAACGAGTCAATAACGCTGGATTGCCTCCACGACCACTTCCGTGGCGACCTCAGTGACGCGGCGCATACGCCACGGTGGTTGCCGCATTTCACGCCGACGCTACACGTCGAGAACGTCCACGTAAAGGGCTGTCGACCCACGCACTACGCGACCGTGCTCGCTGCACTCAACGTCACGCTGACATCACCATTCAACTTGGATATGTATCGCATAAACGGCGAACCGCTTGATGACACGCACTTCACCGACTTGCCCCCTCTCCGTCACCTCGTGCTGTCGTATCCGGGCGTGTCTCGCAGCCTGCTTCCCTCATTGGAGGGCCTCACAATGCTCGACTTGGATAGCACGTCGTTGCCGGACGATGTACTGGAAGCACTACCCCGTACCCTTACCGAGCTACGACTGAAGGACGTGAACATCACCCGCGTCCCCGCCGCCGTGCTGGACCTGCCCGAGTTGCGTTTGCTGCATTTAAAGATCTGGGTAATGAGGGTCAGGTGTTAGATTTCAATCTATAACTTATTGCCCATAAATATTTAATTTAAAGTCCAATTTCCTTTCTATAGACTCCCACGACGATGGAGCGTGGCAATGCGTCACGTCTACAGCAGCTATATGTGAACAGAGCGGACGCCGCGCTGATGTCGGACTGGGCGCCGCCAGCTCTCGAAGAGGTCACCCTTATGTTTTGGCAGGCCGAGAGGCCGAACCCGCTACCTGACTGCGACAAGCTGGTGAAGCTCACGTTGGTGTTTCCGCATGTGAGCGAGCTACCCGCCGGGTGGGTGGCTCGCTGCCCGCGCCTCAAGGAGCTCCACATCAATGGCGCATACGTGTTGGAGCTACCGGCGAGACTGTTAGAGAACGCAACACAACTTACCAGTTTTGGGATTCGACACACCCACCTGTCATCGTTGCCGGCACAACTATTCGCGGACTCCCCCCATTTGACTCACCTCGACCTCAGTTTCAATCAATTTAAGGAACTACCCAGGTAGGTATGTACGGGCCAAGCCGTACACTGTCACTAGTATCTAACAAACAACACTTACATGCTGACACCGCGAAATAGTCGTCAGATGGAGCGGCCATGGGGCGACCTCTGTACGGACTGCATTCCTTTACTTTATTACAATATTTTAGTTTAAACATTATATGAAGGTGAAAGGGTACCGGCGCTCTCTCTCTATACAAACGTAGTCGACTGTTTCCTCCCAGTATAATGACACTAGAGCAAATATTTTTGTTGCATAAAACTTATAACTGCCATGACCATGACCAATTATTGACCATGCCAACTAAAATATACGGAATATTTTGGTTTTTTCATTTTCTTAATGTTCATAGAAATTAAGGTTTTAAAAACAAAAAATAGGGGCATGGTCATGGCAGTTATAAGTTTAATGCAACAAAAATATTTGCTCTAGTGTCATTATCCAGGTTGGAGTCAGTGCATTTTACGTGTTTTCATATAGTGTGTTGTTGCAGTGCGATGCTGACGTTACCGCTGTTGTCGTTAGACTTAGGATACAACGAACTTAATACGAGTGTTGTTGCGGAGGTAGTCGCCACGTTCACCGAACTGAGGAATCTCTCGCTGGCGGGGAACCCAGAAGTCAGCGATCTCTGCGCGGTCAATCACAGTAACGTCACAGGTAACTCTGGCCACTTAAGTTCATAATGTTCAATCGGTTTCGAAATGTCAAATTTCCAGAATGTCAATTTCCTTAAATGTCCAATCCAATGTATACGCATTGTCGGTTAGGCAATATGCTTTTTTTTTAAATTATGGCTTCGCACGGCTTGTGCATTTAGCCAGTGTCAAGTTATATTTTGCATGAAATTATGATCCGATTTTTCATAAATCGGGCCTATAGTGTTTCAAAACAGTCAAAGTCGTCATAGTCCGTCAAGTCAGGGGCTAAAATAAAGTCAGGGGCTATAATAAAGCTAAAATACCATAACCTTAATAGGCGATTTGAGGCAACGAGAAAACATCATGTTGATTTTCATGTTTACACTTGTGCACTTTCACAGAACTAAATTGAATAATATTCCACCAAAATTATACAATTCAACTCGAGTTACAACTAAGTTTCATGAAAATAAAACTGCAGCACGACATGTTGTTAACTCGTTCCCGCCAAAACTCCTTTTTTTACATTTAATTTAAAGAGGTTTGTCGCTGGGCGACCACATCACTCTATTAGTTACAAAACAAAACAATAACAATCACATGTTTACACCTAACGCCACTGCTGCTAATTTGTATAATATAAAGGCATTATCTGAATGTGGTTCAGATAAAGCGGAGTTAATCAAACCGATCGCATTACCATTCAAAGCACTTCCAAAATGTGTCGATCTTAATGATTGGCATCTTACATTATAGATATTTTTAAAACAGAGAATATCTATATCTTTGAGATCTGTAACTTTGTAAAAAACAATTAAGTGTACTTTATCAAAAAAACAATCGTATCGATTATATAACTTGCGTAATAAACATAAGTACAATATTGGCTATCATCAAATTAATAATGTTATTTATGAAAAAGATGCATTTGTCTCCGCTATTCGAATATTTAATAATTTGTCATGTATGGCAGCCCTAAGGAAAGTGCATAGTTGCATTCGCCGCCGCGTAAAACTCATTGACGTCATTCGCGGCCAGAGTGCTGAATCAACATCGAACCATGTAGTCATTGTGACAATTTTAACGATTCTTATGTTACTTTAGATTCACACTTCGAACTAAGTACATACCTTAGTATTATAATAGCTTGTAATTTCTTAATATAAAATAAATATCTTATAAGTAATTTTGGTTTTTTTTGAGATCCCTGCTGTGACCATATATTTTTGGCGCAGTCGGTAGGATCGCTTAGGGAATTAGGTAGGCAATATTACGAAACCTAACGAGGCGATCCAGAATCTACGTGTGGTTGCGGCCGGGAGAATCCAAACTTAGACTCGTCAAGGAAAACCAATGTGAGTACTTTGAATCTTTCAAGTAATCGCCGTCCTTTCTTATAATTTTTGATCCTTATATTTTATGTGTATTTTATGTGTTCAATTTTTGTGTATTACGTGATAATAAGGCTACAAAATTTTTCATCCACGAGAATTGCGTAGTGATAGGTTTAGGTGTAATAGGAATAGTAGATTGGTTATGGTAGACGAGTATAGGGAGCTAGGGTTGAACGAGTCAAACGAGTCGAACGAATTAAACGAATCGAATAATATGGCAAGTCCGGTTGATGTGGATACTATCCTCAAGTCCCTAAGACTTTTACCGGAATTTGACGGTAACCAGCACGTTTTGACCCGGTTCATAAATTTATGTGACCAGATAGTGATAACCCACTTCAGAGAGGGGCCGGGTAACGAGTTAGCTAATTTAGCACTTTTTAACGGAATACTTAACAAGGTAACGGGACCCGCGGCTAGGCTTATAAATACCAATGGTATTCCTGACACCTGGCAGGGCGTCCGCAATGCCCTTATTAATAATTTTGCTGATCACCGCGACGAGACCGCGTTATACAGTGACTTATCCCTGCAGACTCAAGGGAATAATACCCCGCAGGAGTTTTACGAACGGTGCCTGAACTTATTTAGTACAATTATGACATACGTTAGCCTTCACGAGAGTGTACTAACCACTGTAGAGTCAAAAAGGGCGCTGTATTCTAAATTACCGTTACAAGCCTACTTGCGCGGCCTTAAGGAGCCACTAGGGTCCAGAATACGGTGCATGCGTCCCGAGACCATGGAAAAAGCTCTCGAATTTGTTCAGGAAGAGCTCAACACCCTCTATATACAACAACGCAATGAGGGTGGCTCCAGTAAGAAAGAACAGACGGACCGGCAAGTACCACCTAGTACTTTTAAATTACGTTTTAATAACACGCCGGTAGTGAGAGCCCCTTTTAATATGTTCGGTCCCGCGACACAGCCGATTTATAACGCGCCGAGCCCATCTCGCCACCAGGCAACCTTGAACCAAGGTATGCAAGGGTGGAGGTCTAACTCTGGACCACCACCATTCCGGGGACCATCGCGCACTCAGCAAATGTTCCGCGCGCCCCCACCTAACTATAATCCCCAGGGCAACGGCTTTAGGATGCCTCCGAGGCCCCCTCAGCAAACGTCGAATTTTAACGCACCGCGTCCCATGAGCGGAGTAACCCCGTTTGTCCAGAGACAATTACCATCTACGGGTCATGATTGGAGAACGCATGGTAACCCACCTCCGTCTAACTATTTTAAATCACGTGAGGTTAACTTTAACGAAAGCGGTTTTGATAACGACATGTATTACGCGTATAATACCTACCCCGAATACGAGCCGTACTACTACGCCTACGATCAGTATCCAGATTATTACGATAACACCTATGAATTTTCCGACGGTACGGTAGTAGAAGAAGTAGAGAACCCCTCGTCGGAACAGGAGAATTTTCAGAAGGCTCCGGATTTCGACAAGCAAAAATAGAAATAAATTTGCAAACTCAAAGACAGCTCATGTACGTTCAAATTAAAAATCCGCCTCTTAAAATATTGGTGGATACGGGAGCAAACCAATCCTTTTTAAGCCCTCGCGCTGTCCAAACTTATTTCTATAATTTGCCTCTAAACTATGAACCTTTCGAAGTGACTAATTCAAATGTTACAACTACACATAAACATTCTATCACGATACCTTGTTTTAATGAATATCGTGAGGAAGGCGATATGACATTATTCATATACGACTTCCATAAGTACTTTGATGGGTTACTAGGATTAGATTTGTTAACTATGTGGGATTCTAACATAGATCTTAAGAATAAATTGCTAACAACAAGGAACGCGAGTATACCTTTAGAGATTTACGACTCACGTAACATCAACCTGTACGAGGACATTATTCCAGCACATTCCTCGAAGATGGTTCGTTTGCCTTTTAATACTCGAGATGATAACGTAATCGTACAGGACCAGATTATATGTAACTGTCAAATAACGGATTGTTTAACTGTAGTAAAGAATAATCGCGGTTGGGTAGAAGTACATAATAACTCTAGTAATGACGTAATTTTTTCAATGGATAGACCAGTAGAAGCTGAGATTTTCAATGCTGAAAGCAATCATATTGAGCACGCACCGGAACGCGTGGCTGAGGTTTTATCGCGATTAAGAACAGATCATTTAAACCCCGAGGAATTAGTCAATCTAAAAACATTGTGCTCGCGATACGCGGACGTCTTTTATATAGACGGTGAGCCTTTAACTTTTACAAATAAAATAAAACATCCTATTAAAACTACGGATGAAATTCCTGTATATACAAAAAGTTATCGATATCCTTATGTTCATCGTCAGGAAGTTAAAGATCAAATAGCAAAAATGCTTGAACAAAATATAATCAGGCCATCTGATTCTGCGTGGAGCTCGCCGATTTGGGTCGTACCTAAGAAGGCAGATGCTTCAGGTAAAACCAAATGGCGGATAGTTGTAGATTTTCGTAAGGTAAACGAGAAAACAATTGATGACAAATATCCTATCCCAAATATTACCGATGTCTTAGATAAATTGGGTAAATGTCAGTATTTCACGACCCTGGATTTAGCGAGTGGATTCTATCAGGTGGAGATGAACCCCGCTGATATCCCTAAAACAGCATTTAACGTGGAAAACGGGCATTACGAATATCTTAGAATGCCAATGGGTTTGAAGAATTCACCATCAACGTTCCAAAGGGTCATGGATAATGTGCTTAAGGACCTCCAGAATAACATCTGTCTGGTGTACCTAGATGACATAATCGTATTCAGCACCTCCCTGCAAGAAATGATGGTTAATTTAGAGAAGGTTTTTCAAAGATTGCGCGAGTCTAACTTTAAGATTCAGATGGACAAATCCGAATTCTTAAAGTTAGAAACCGATTTCTTAGGTCATGTGATATGTAGAGAGGGAGTGAAACCAAATCCAAATAAAATTAAAGCTATAACTGAATACCCTATACCTAAAACCCAGACTGAAATCAAACGTTTTCTCGGTTTACTCGGTTATTATAGGAAATTCATACCTGATTTCGCGAGAATTACAAAACCACTAACACAATGCCTCAAGAAGGGTTCAAAAATAACATTAGATGAAAAATACACGAATTGCTTTGAACATTGTAAAAGACTTTTAACTAACGATCCGATCCTCCAATACCCAGATTTCACCAGGGAATTTAATTTAACCACTGACGCATCCAACGTTGCCATAGGTGCAGTACTATCCCAAGGTACTATAGGCTCAGATAAACCCATCGCGTACGCGTCTAGGACTCTTAACTCGAGCGAACTAAATTACAGTACGATTGAGAAAGAGCTTCTTGCTATTGTGTGGGCCACAAAGTACTTTAGGCCCTATCTTTTTGGTCGCAAATTTAAAATCTTAACGGACCATAAGCCCTTGCAGTGGGTGATGAGTTTAAAGGAGCCTAATTCGAGACTTACAAGATGGCGTTTAAAGTTAAGCGAGTACGATTTTGAAGTAATCTACAAACAGGGTAAATGCAACACTAACGCAGACGCTCTCTCGCGTATTCAGTTAAATAACGAGGAAGTTAGTTCAATTATTGTAAATCCTTCGGAAAACTCAGGCCAGCTAGATGATTCAAGGACCCTTACAGCCTCAGAAGGTGCCGGTTCTAGAACTGTCACAGTACACACTGACACCGAAAACCCCATCTTAGAAGTACCGATTTCAGATGAACCTTTGAATAGGTTCACGAAGCAGATCATCTTCACCGTAGTCGGTGATATCAAAGGTAAGACCATTGTAACTAAACCATTTGATTCACACACCCGCATAACCATCCAGCTTTCAGAATCTAACCTAGAACAGGATGTCATTAATGCAGTCAGGGAATATGTTCATCCAAAAATAAAAACAGGACTACTTATTAATCCATATGACGCTATGTTTAAAATAATACCTACCATTCAGAGTACATATAAAAATTCGGCTATGAAACTATTTTTGGTAAAAGAGGAATTAGAAAATGTTCGCGACTTCTTACGACAACAAGAAATCATTAGTAAGTACCACGATGGTAAAACTAATCATCGCGGTATTAACGAATGCTACTTAGCTCTATCTCGTAAGTATTTCTGGCCTAAAATGAAAGAGCATATCACAAAATTCATAAATGAGTGTATCATATGCGGTCAAGCAAAGTACGATCGAAATCCAATAAAACAACAACTCAGAATCGTACCGCCACCCGGTAAACCACTAGAACTTGTTCATATGGATTTATTAACTATACAGGGTGATAAGTTTTTAACAATTGTAGACGCATTTTCAAAATATGCTCAGGCGTACAACTTACGGGATGGAACCGCCATCAGTGTCATTCAAGCTTTGCTCACACATTGTACCCATCATGGCATTCCTCATACCATCGTTACGGACAATGGACCCGAATTTGTTAACCAATTAATGGCAGAATTTGTAAGGATGCATAAAATACATCATCATAGAGTTGCGCCCCATACTCCTAATGAGAATGGTATCGTTGAGCGTTTTCACTCAACAATACTCGAACATCTTCGTATTTTAAAACTTGAGTATAAAGGGGAAGCTACAATTAATCTTATTCCATACGCCCTTCTGGCATATAATAATTCTATTCATAGTTTTACTAGATGCAAACCTATTGAGGTTATAACGGGACACTTCGATCCTCGAGATCCCTTTGACCTAGATCTTTCTTCTCACCTTTTACAACAATATATCATAGATCATAAAGACAAAATGTCTAAAGCGTATAACATAATTCATGAGTCATGTGCCATGCTTCGCTCAGACTTAACTAATAAACGTAACATTAATCGTGAACCGGAAGTAGAATATTCACCGGAACAACAAGTATTCATTAAAAATCCAATTGCAGCCAGGCAAAAACTAGCCCCACGTTACACACACGATAAAGTAATGGCTGATTTACCTATACATATATATACAAAGAAACGACGAGGGCCGGTTGCTAAATCACGACTTAAAAGAGTACCTAAAAGCGGTAAATTGTTACAGGGCTCCCCTGGTACTTCCACTTCTACTCCTGTCGATGATAATCAAAGCACAGGAGATAAAACTTGAAAGTATCGATGATGGTCCAGGAATTTTACCTTTCAAATTAGGTCCCACCAGAATCATTTCCCACTATCATTCATTCATTCAATCCATAAACTTGCATGAATTAGAAAGTAAGATAAACTCCGTAGCTAACCAATTAGAAACTATAGGGCCAGTGTTAATTAATAAAACTTATTCATTATTCGAACTTCATATTGAATACCTATCTCGTAAAGTTCATAGTGTTTCAGAGCAATTAGAGAGTTTTGAAAATGGTCGTGTAAAACGCGGCTTAGTGGACGGACTCGGTTCTATAATTAAAAGTATAACGGGAAACTTAGATCATACAGACGCCCTTCGGTACAATCAGGCTATTAAAGATCTCCAGAATACAGATAATCAGTTACTAACCGAGATGAACAGTCACGTTAGTTTATCTAAAGAATGGATGTCTCAATATTCAAAAATTATAGATAATATCGCAGCAAATCAAGGTAAAATCGAACAAATAGTTAATAAAATTAGCCAAGTCGAATATAATCGTGATTATGATCTAGTTAAATATGCACAGTTGGCACAAGCATTCTTGATACTTGACGACAACGTCGACTCCATTTCACAGGAAATACTTAGATTGCAGAACGTGTTAGCTTTTATTAAAATGTCAATTCCGCATCATTCAATTATTACTAGAAATTTATTTGACACCATTGTCAGCAAGTTGCGAAATTTATACACTAATGACAAAATAATTGAAATTGATTTCAGAGAATATTTCGACATAATTAAAGTAGGTTATTATTATTCAGGTAATGAAATTATTATCGTTTATAAATTCCCCTTAGTTTTACCCCTAGAATATGATATTTATAAATTATCTATGATTCCTAATAAGTATAATGAAATCCTTACCGCACCTTTCCCATTCCTGGCAATTCACGAGAAAGTATTCAAGTACATTGCGGCAGAATGCCTGAAAACCACCAAATGGTACATCTGTGACGAGGGACGGGGCCTGCAGCATCAAGCGAAACAAGATTGTATCTTTCGACTAATAACTGAGCAACGTAAAACCAACTCCTGCGAAACAGTACCAGTGCAACTGCAAACTCCAGCCTACGACGAGCTCGATGAAAAACATTACACTCTCAGTTTCCCTACTTCGACCAAAGTACATCTCTCCTGCGGACAAGACCTCTTCAAAGAACTCAAAGGAAGTTATCTCGCAGTCATCCCGCAGGGCTGCTCAATCACGACTCCTGATTTCGTCATCTCAAACGCTAACGATCGAATCAAAGGTCAAGCGCTCAAGATAATGGACATAGCTTCAGAAGAAGCACTGGGGCAGCCAGCACCCGCGACGATAAAGTTGAACTCCATCAACTTGGACCACCTGCACGCTGTCAACACCAAGGTCTCCATGCAGCAGCCAATCCACGAAATGCACAGAACGGACAGCAGCCTATATCATTCCACTATACCCTTATACCTAATACTTCTGGGTATTAGCATCACCGCTGCTGGTATCCTGGTATATCGCAAGTACCACCCCAAGCAAGGACCTGTTGAAGTCAATGAACAAGGACTGTCGGTGATCTATGCTGTTCCCGATACCAAGAGAAAGGCTGACGCTGGTCAGCCTCCAGCTTCGTTCTCGACCAAGATCTTCACTCGCTGTTCTACGGGGGGAGGTGTCATGTATGGCAGCCCTAAGGAAAGTGCATAGTTGCATTCGCCGCCGCGTAAAACTCATTGACGTCATTCGCGGCCAGAGTGCTGAATCAACATCGAACCATGTAGTCATTGTGACAATTTTAACGATTCTTATGTTACTTTAGATTCACACTTCGAACTAAGTACATACCTTAGTATTATAATAGCTTGTAATTTCTTAATATAAAATAAATATCTTATAAGTAATTTTGGTTTTTTTTGAGATCCCTGCTGTGACCATATATTTTTAATTTACCTCTATAAATAAAAATACTAAATGGAAATAATCTTCGTAATAGGTTAAGAAAATGGTTGATCTCTAAAGCTTTCTATAGTATTAAAGAATATTTTGATTTGGATGTTTACTTCACATAGGTTTCCAATTATTAATAGGATTGTTAAGTTTCCCGTTATATTATTAATATTTTAGTCATTAGTTTTATTATATATTTTACTAGATACATGAGCTTGATATGGCAGCTCAATATATTGGTTTGTATGATGAGAAGGTGGTTTCAGTTCTCCATCAATTCTTACCTAGTTTTTGAAGAGCTATTCCCCTCATCACTCCGAAGATCTAAAATGGCCAACGTGTAGTGACTGAAATCGAATCTCATAATTTTAATTAGCCCTCTTTTTGACCCTTCCTGTCTTTATTTCATTTTTTTAAATAAAACCGTTAAACTTATATACCAAGGTTCGTCCAGATCGGTTGTAAACTACGACCTGTAGGAGTATCGAGGAGTACCGACAAATATACAAACATACATAATGACAGAGGAAAGCAAGTAAACATAACATAGGTAAACATAAAAATACTTTATTAAATAGTCCACAATAATAGAAAAAGCTTATCTATGACAAAAGTCGCAGACCAACAAAAGTAAAGTAAAAGTAAAAACAGCAAAAGTATTGCCAAACTTCGCTCCCTCGATCAACAAGTGTGATCCTCTTGTATACTTACTACAGAACATAAATTGAAATCTTCGTTGGTCTCGCTGTCGAAACTGGAGCGGCTGGAGTTGCAAGGAACCAACGTCTCGGTCATCTGCAGCGACTGGCGCGAGGACATGGTGAACCTCAAGAACCTCGACCTCAGCTACACGAAGATACGCAACGTGACGGTGAGTACCGGGAGGAGGGGTAAGGAAGAAGTGCAATTACTTGACTGAGTGCAATAACGTGGTTTGGTTGTCCGCAGTACGAGACCCTGCGATACAAGCGCAGCGTACCCGCCGTGGTGAAGCTTTCCGGCAGAGTACACTTCTCCGCTGATGACTACGACAGAGCCGCTGCGGCCGCCGCTGTAGCACCGCCCACTCGCAAAGTTACCGTAATGTTAAGTTCGTATTTTTGCTACGACTGTAGCCTGTACTGGCTAATGAACGCGCTTAATGGTGACTTACTGCCGCTGGACGACGTGGTGATCGGTAGGCGCCTCTTCCACTCCTCCCTGATACCAACGCTAAAAACCGTTCGCGCCGAAGACCTGTTCTGCGACAAAAAGACGTGGACGTGTGCAAACCAGTTGTAACTGAGCGGCGCGCATGGCGGGGTACATTGCGATACAAGTGTGGTAAATCCATCATTGCATACAGACGGTTTGTGACGCGCGAGCGCAACGTGAGAGCGTTTAGAAAAGCCGAGATGCAATGACCATTAGCTACACGCGTATCGTACGTTATTTATCACAGTTGCGAATAAAAGAAAAGACTTGTTAAAATAATAAAAAGTCAACAATATATTTTTTATCACAGTTGCTCATAAAGTGGATCTTATTCAACCGCTTTGAGGCTCATAATCCAACGTATTACGCACGCGTGCGTTATTACCTCGACGCCACTAGTGTGTTATAATAAGTTATCCTGATAAGTTAAATTGGTATCTTACTGCTAATTACATGTTAGGTAGATGCTGGGTAGATGAAACATTCTTAATTTATCTGGGTTATACTGTTTTGATGGATAAAATAAAGTAGGTACCAAGAAAGAGGTTTTACTCCAGCAATAAAGGTTGTCTATAAAGTCGGTTTACGAACGATGATTTTACGTGATAACGTCTTAAAAAAGTGATTTAAAATTTAGTGTTTTTTTTTGTTTTTATATAGTTTTTCCGTTCCATATTCTGTTTTTAACCCCCGACAAATGGAAAAAACACTAAATATATTGTGTGTCAGACGAGGCTGTATCGGTTAAAAGTCTTTTGCCTGGCCTTTCGGGAGTAGGTATAATTAACAAAAAATATTGCCAAAAAAAATTGTAAACATAGACTTATCACAAATATTTTGTTATTTATTATTTTCTTTTCAAGTGTTTTCTTCTATTCGCAACTGTAATAAAAAACGTCGTACGATACACGTGTGTTGATCATTATATTCTCGGCTCTATAGACGCACTCGCGTTCTGCTCGCGCGTCATAAACCGCCTCGATGAAATGATCAATTTACCACAATGTATCGCAATGTACTATTTGTGTATGTTTACTAATTAATTTCTTTGTTAATTATACTCCCAAAAGGGCAGGCAAAAGACTTTTAACATATACAGCCTCGTACAATATTTTTTAGGGTTCTTTCCATTTGTTTTTGCGCCGGGGGTTAAAAACAGAATATGGAATGGCACGGCAAAAAATATATTAAGTAAAGAACAAAAAAAAACTAAATTTTTAAGATGTTATCACTTAAAATTGTCGTTCGGAAACAGATTTTGGAGACAACCATTTTTGCTAGCTTAAAAACTCTTTGTTGGTGCCTACCTTTTTTTTATACATCAAAACAGTATAACCCAGATAAATTAAGAATGTTTCATCTACCTTATATGTAATTAGCAGTAAGATACCAATTGAACTTATCAGGATAACTTTTTATACACTAGTGGCGTCGAGGTAATGTAAAACGCACGCGTGTGTAATACGTTGGATTATGAGCCTAAAAGCTGTTGAATAAGATCCACTTTATGAGCAACTGTGATAAAAAATATATATATTTATCTTTGTATGAGACAAAAATTGAATTAATATACAAAGATTTCGGTTTCAGATTGGAATCCCATATGTATTATTATTAGTATGTAGTTAAGTTTGTATTTATATTATGTTTTTTTTGTTATTTGCATCTTATTTTATTTCCTAAGTTTAAACACCCTACCCTTCACCTTCCTCAACATGTCCATCCAAAGGTTGCCTGGACGAGCTCGCTTTGAGCGATAAGGCCGCCCATTGTAACACTTAGACTTAAGCTTTGTTTTTTATTATTAACTAGCTCTTGCCCGAAGAAGTCGAAAATAGATCAAGTATCACGTTGTCCCATACAAACCTTGCCCCCCTTTTTCACCCCCTTAGGTGTGAAATTTCGGAAAATCCTTTCTTATCCGGTGCCTACGTCATGCAAAGAACACACCCTCCACATTTCAGGTCTCTACGATCAGCGGTTTAGGCTGTGCGTTGATCCGTCAGTCAGTAGTTCAGGACAAAGCATTTTATATGTATAAAAGATGTTATTTGAAATTGGTGTTTACAATAAAGAATTTATTTATCTATCTATTGATGAAACACCAGAGTACAAAAATAAGACGAACGAGGACAAGTCCGCCTGGCGACACTAGTGGCAGAGGTTAAATAAAAAACATTTGCTTGACTTCGAAATAATTTAATTCCGATAATTTTAAACATCCTTGGTGAGCTACCTAAATATACTAAATACAACTTAAATATATTTCAAAACATATCATTTCAATATGACGATCCGTATTTTTTAATTAAAAAAGTTCTTTTTTTATACATTTCATTACCTTCTATTAATTGATTTTTTCGTCTCAAAAGTTTTCGAAAAAAGGTATGTATTTTCACAAGTTTGTTAGCACTTTTGTTTGTTTTTTAAATTAAGAGGCTGGTGTTGCTAGCATACTAATTTCCTTTCTGAATTATGTCTCGCAGGCATATCCGCGCGTACCCTCTTAAAATCTCTTAGTTCCAAAAATATCCTTAATTACACTTAGAGACAAAAAAATGTACTTAAACTGTTTCATATTGAAATATTAAATATCCAAGGATGGAAAATAATTTACAATTTTATTTTATTTTTACATACATTACAAAAACTTATACAAAAAAAATCTTTCTGGTATATACAAATGGGAATGAATCTTATGGTTTTCTGTATTTAAAAACATGTTTTTTTAAACAAACATGTCCTTTACATGGTTTTCATGTTCTTTTTTTAACTTAAACATAGTTTTTTTGACAAGATTTTTCGTGAAAACTGTTTTTTTAAACTTCGGAGTAACAAAATTATAAAATTTAAGTTAAAGTTAATTAAAAATATTATGAAGACAATAGTTCCATATTTTTTAAAGATTTTTTTTATTGTTAGTTTAACATAACTTTTATTATATAAATCGTAAATAAACCAAAAACGATTCGTTTAATTATCAAAAGTTGAAATAAGTTTTTAGCGAAACTCTTAATAAAATTAGGTTAATAACTGAAATCTACAATTATATGGCGCCTAATAATCGAATAGGCGCATATTTTGAAACTAAAAATTATTTTCATACATATTTTTATACGCATTATTTATAGAGTTAATTATACATGAAACCCCCATAAATAATACGCAAAAAATTGGCGCCAAATCATGAAATTGGCGCGTAAAAACGTTAAGTTTTAAAGCTGGTAACTTAGGATAAATAATACTTCATAAAAAGAAGTAAAAACTGAGTTTTTCTTTTGAGTGTTACCAGCATTTTACAAAATTGTACCGAAAAAAACCGCGTGTGTGTGCCAAAAAAAATGTGGTGTAATTTTTATAGATGATTTTTTTGGGGTTTGCAAAAATCAGACTTTGATTTTTTTTGATTCATTCAAAGTGCAGATGTATTGACAAACGTTAGAAAATCAACGGAGAATATACTAGTGAGCGACGCGCGACGCGTTGTGCGTATAACTAATAAAATATAACATTTGTATATCTGTATATTGGCTATGGAGACTCGCTTGGCAGACTGCTGTGTTGCTACACCTCAATCTCCAAAACTTCCAAAATAGCAGACAATTTCTACCTCATGGTAGATTTTGTTATTACCAGACTAAGCTTTGGAATTATCAAAAATCTACCAAATCGATAATACTAAATTAAAGGTTGTTTGCCTTAAATTTATTTCAAAATGGTAGAAATTGTTAATTTCATTTCATTCAATGTCAGATTTAAGTCTACCAAAGTGGTAGTATTTTTTTTTTCTTTTATTATGGCTTCGCACGTGTGCATTTAGCCAGTGTCAAGTTATATTTTGCATCAAATTATGACCCGATTTTTCATAAATCGGGCCTAAAGTGTTTCAATACAGTCAAAGTCGTCATAGTCCGTCAAGTCAGGGGCTATAGTAAAGCGGTGGCAAGTTTACCATAACCTTAATAGGAGATTTGGAGGCAACGAGAAAACTGCATGTTTGACACTGATTTTTACTTTCACTACACTTGTGCACTTTCACAGAACTAAATTGAATAACATTCCACCAGAATTATACAATTCAACTCGGGTTACATCTAAGTTTCATGAAAATTAAACTGCAGCACGACATGTTGTTAACTCGTTCCCGCCAAAACTCTGGTAGTATTTTTGTACCAAAGTGGAAGATTTATTTGAAATTAGAAACACAACAATCTGAAAAGAGAGGCTTTGACTATTGTAGTTTATGGAGGATAGGGGGTTAAGGGGGAAATTGTGTATATGTATATAAAATATATCTGTAACTATTGCTAGGTTCTGTGTGGCACGTCGCGCGTACACTATTATCAGTCTTATTATATAGGTCATAAGTGCCTTATTCGAGTAACTAAGAAAATTGAAAGTTTGAAAGTAGCAAAACGTTTTACACTTTTTTGTAAATAATCTTCACGTTAATATAATATTATTTTTGAGATAATAAAATATGTAATCCTAAATTACAAATTATTTTTTCATTACTCATACTCTGAAAGTAGGTGTAAAGGTGCCTGAAGAGCGTGTAGAAAGAAAAACTTTCAGCCCTAGGGAGAATCTCTTTCACTGACAGCTGTCATGTCAAATTATGGCTTCGCACGACGTGTGCAATGTGCTTGTAGCCAATATCAGTATCATAACGCATTAGGAACTTCTTTGCAAAACACAACAAGGTTGAGACCAAAGAGGTTATACCTCTTTGGTCTCAACCTTGTAAGAGGATCAGGTAGTATGGAGTCTCTCATTCACTCTCGTTATTAGGAAGAATTTTATGTATTATTCGTAATGAAAAGCACAGTGTTTACCTCGGGTGAAAGACTCATTAAGTACCTCGAACTATTAGCGCCATCGCTACGCTCGGGCGCCAAACTCCGTCTCGGGACTCAATGAGTGACTTTCACACCTAGGGTAACAATGTACTATTAAAGCAATTGACATCATAAAATAATTTTTTATTGCTTTGATGAATCAAAATAGGAACGAAAGGGCGAATAGGGCACCATTTTGAAAAAATATCATTCCCGCGTACAGTAATCAAACCAGTAATATTCTTTTTTAAAACATGAAATATTTGACTTTAAATAATAAATGAATATTGCAGGACAATATACACATCGCCATCTAGCCCCAAGCTAAGTAACTAGACTTGTGTTGTGGATGCTAGACAACGGATATACTACTTACATACTTTTCTTTTGTAAATATTTACTTAAAATACATAGAAACAACCAGACAGTCCACCAGTCAACCAGACAGACAGTTGGCAGTCCGGCATGGTGACCATTGTGCCAAATGGGTCGTATTAATTTCAAACTGTTTATTAATTATTACTGTTTATTATTATTAATGTCAAAATGGACGTTGGTTTGTGGCCAAAATATCATATTTTATTCGTGGAATAAACAGTTATAAAACCCGCATTACAAGAACAAGTATAATAGGAAATGGGGTAGAAGACTTTTGTTAAAAACCAGTTTAGGGTTAAATTTTGGTGGGAAAATAATGCAGAATTTCAAGGTCTAGGGTACGTGTAATAAATACTTGTTTTATGCATATTTAATTCATGTTTAACATATGTTTTGTCGCTCAGCGGGCTATGGAGAGAGCTATGCTCGGAGTTTCTCTACATGATAGAATCTGAAATACGGAAATCCGTAGAAGAACCAAAATCACCGACATAGCTCTCAGGATTAGTAAGCTGAAGTGGCAATGGGCAGGTCATATAGCTCGCAGAACTGACAACCGCTGGCGAGTAAAGGTTCTCGAGTGGCGGTCGCGATGCAACGCGAAACAGAGTGTTGGGAGACCAGCTGCCCGGTGGAATGATGACATTGTAGCGGTCGTGGGTGGTCGGTAGTAGTCGTTTGGGGGAAGCCTGTGTCCAGTGGACGTGTATGGGCGGATATGATGATGATGATATGTTTTGATACGGAAGAAGTTACGCTTAGGCTTGGTTTGGTAAAGAGAAAAAGACTTGTAAAAAAATGGCTAAAACCACAATAGCTACGAGTCTGAAACTTAGCATGGGGGTAGATCGTAGTTTACGTATTTTTAGCAAAAAAACGTAATAAAACGGTGTCACCTCAAAGTATGAAAGAAAAGTATATAAGTAGTATATCTGTTGTCTAGCACTCACAACACAAGTCTAGTTACTTAGCTTGGGGCTAGATGGCGATGTGTGGAATGTCCTGCAATATTTATTTATTGTTTGTTGGGAACTTCACTTTTAATTTTGCATTATTCTTATCTATGCGAAGAGTAGAGCAACTATCCTTTTTCGAGGAAAAACAGGATGTTTTGTTTGATTTATAATATTTACTGGGTAGTATGAAAAATATTTTTCATTACTCATATTCCGAAAGTAGATCTAAAGATGCCTGAAGAGCGTGTAGAAAGAAAAACTTTCAGCCCTAGGGAAAATCACTGATAGCTGTTATGTCAAATGATGGCTTCGCGCTGCTTGTAGCCAGTATCAGTATCATTACGCATTAGGAACTTCAAAAACCTAACCTCCTTGCTTTAGGTAACACCATAGAATAACGATTATGGCTTCAGACGGCTCATGCATACTGCCAGAGTATGGAGTCTCTCATTCATTCTCGTTATTATGAAGAATTTTATATATTATTCGTAATGAAAAGCACAGTGTTTACCTCGGGTGAAAGACTCATTAAGTCCCTCGAACTATTAGCGCCCTCGCTACGCTTGGGCGCCAAACTTCGTCTCGGGACTCAATGAGTGACTTTCACACCTAGGGTAACAATGTACTATTTAAATTCGGCAGATATTTAATTCTGAATTCCGATATAGGTAACTTCATATATTAGCTATTAAAAACGATGTAAAAAGTGTATTTGTTTTGCTTTGTGTAAAATATCTTTTAATATTTATTTTCAAGGTTCCGTACACAGAACCCTTTAACATTTTTATAATATTTATAAGGCATTTAGACCGTGTAAATAAACGTATATAATCCGACAACTTTCTACCGTTTCTTGGTGCGCAATGCGCGTGGCCGGATCCCGCGCGGGCAATAGCTGCGCGCGGGTGACTGTGTGACGGGCTATAACTATGTTTAACTATGTTAGAAGGTCCAATAGGTGTAGAATTAAGGCTATTTCGATTTTGGTTAGTTGAGTTTGGGCGATAGATGGCGCTGTGACGTTTTTAAAAGACACAACAGGCATAGTAATTTAAAATGCCACGCTGTACTTTGACAACCAACCATTCGATAGAGGGCATTATAGCGAACCCGATGCACTTACCAATCGATACAGGGCATTACAGTCAACAAATAATGCCGTTACACCAAACCTCTAAAGCGTCTCGGAAAAATGCAACCCTTATGGATTTATTAGGTTTAGGGTCACAAATGTTTCTTTGAATATTCCGATTCCGAGACGCTTTAGTTCGGTATAAAAACATTATTTGCTCGTCGTTATGCTGTCTATGGATATGTATGAGTCCCGAAATGAATCGCGCATTGTTGGAAAATCACTTTTTTAAATATTTTTTTTATCACGTTTTGTTAAATATCCAGTTTTCGAGACGCTTTAGAAGTTCGATGTGAAGACATTATTTGTTCACTGTAATACCCTCTTTCGATTGGTAAGTGCATCGGGTAAAAAACACTATGCCAAGCTCCCATAGACCAGGACCCCTTTATTACCAAGTCGCTATAGCATTTTGGTTTGCGTTATCCAAAAGAATTTAGGTTTCTCCATTCTAAGGTTGCCTGGAAGAGACCGCTTTCAGCAATAAGGCGGCCCATTGTGCCACTGTTCTATTTTATGTATCTTCTTATCTTAGGCTTTGTTTTTTAATCAATTTTTTAAATTGCGTTGCTTAAGTCCTAGCTTTCGAAACTGAGTAAAAATGATAGGAGATTTAGGTACAGGTTTATTACCATAACTTTTGATCGTAGACCGAAGAAAAGAAAAATTTTCCCGGCTATCGACCAGACACAGCGACTCTTTTTTACTCCAAACCTTAGAAGAATAAGACTAGAAAAAACCTAATAATACAAAACGCCATAGCGACCCAGGTAAGTAAAAAATATGTGCTAAAAGTACGCAACCCTTTTGATTATTTTAAATTGTGTTCCGATTCGCACTTGACAGAATGTTCATAATAATGAAATAGCCTTATTTCTTTATAATAAAAAAACCTATTGGTTTAAAAACCTATAGTTTTGTCACAGTGTAAAAGATACAAATCGGCTGATTTCTCATAAAAACTGAGAAATCAGTGTTTTGCTACGTGCTCGAGTGACAAAAAAAAAACGAAATGACTGTGATAGGATGGTCTTTTTAACCGACTTCAAAAAAGGAAGGTACCTAGTTCTCAATTCTTCACGTTTTAGAATGGTCTTTATAACTGACTCAAATATCGAAGGTAGTTCTCAATTCGTCGCGTTTTAGAATGGTATTTGTAACTGACTTAAAAAAGAAAGGTAGTTCTCAATTCGTCGCGTTTTAGAATGGTCTTTCTAACTGACTTAAAAAAGGACGGTAGTTCTCAATTCGTCGCGTTTTAGAATGGTATTTGTAACTGACTTAAAAAATGAAGGTAGTTCTAGTTTTAGAATGGTCTTAGTAACCGACTTAAAAAAGAAAGGTAGTTCTCAAATCGTCGTGTTTTAGAATGGCCTTTGTAACCGACTTAAAAAAGAAAGGTAGTTCTAGTTTTAGAATGGTCTTTGTAACTAACTTAAAAAAGGAAGGTAGTTCTCAATTCGTCGCGTTTTTTTATGTTAGTTCACCGATTACTCGAAGACGGCTCAACCGATTGAGGTGCTTCTTTTTATGTTATGTATTACCTTGGAGGTGATCCCAATTTGTATTGTAATCCGGTCACCACAGTGCTGTTTATGATTACTAAAAGCGAAATGTCTGCCACCGATAGCTACAATTAAATGTATAAAAAATTAAGTTTTAAAATTCCTTGTAGTTTCTAAGCTTAAGATGACCAATATGAAATGCACTTTTAATATACAAGCCTATAAGGCCAGGCCGTCTACATTGTGTTTTAATTTTTTTACTAACAAATCTATGGATATATCATTTGTCCGAAATAAAGAATTTTTATTATATTTATTTATTTTATAAGTTGTTTTTTGATAGGCTTTGTAGTGTGTTTTTGGGGGGTGTGTTTATGGGCCTACAGGGCTATTTCATTAAAGAGATTCTGAAAGGAGTCAAAATGAAAATGCATCATTAGTTTTTTTGGAAAAGGCAGATTTTTTTTTGTCTATAACGAATTTAAAAGGAAAACTAGCACAGGTTAATAAGATTTTGCTTTTCACTTTGAGAAGTGAAAAGCAAAATCTCGAAGATATTCCATAGAAAATTAGTTAGTTCGTCGTGTAAATAGTAAATATAAGGTTATATACCATGTGTCATTGTGAACTGGTGAAACGTCAACTTTATAAATGCTAGACCATTTTTCATAATACTATCACAGTCATAAAGTTCGAATGAAGTAAACAAGTATTTTAACACTTATATATAGATAAAAAAGTAACTAAGTACGAATGTAACGGGTTAGTTTGTCTGTATGTATGCAAAAAAGTAGTCATTATTTCAGAGAAGATTCACTAGTCTGACATATTTTGTGGCATGCAGCTTCAACACCCAGTTTTTTTACCTTTGACTACTTTTTTCCATCTACCCCCAAAAAAAATATAAGTTGTTTCCGCATCCTCCTTTAAATATATTCAGATTTCAACTCCTTATAAATTATCATTGATTTTGTGAATATTTTTGGTTTCCGGCTTTTTCATCTTTGACTTTTTTCCATCTAACACAAATTTTTTTTCAGCATTCCACTTAAATTGTATTCCAGTATCAAAACCTTAATTTTTTTACCATTAATGAAATATCAAAAAAATAGAATTGCACTTGAGAATGAACTCGGAGCTGAAACACATTTTTTTCAAACTTTAATGCATTGATCACCCTGCTTATCACAAATCAGTCGCAAAATGTCTCTTTTTACCCGACTCCGACCGATAATGTGTTAATCAGTCTACGTTTGTTCCTTTTTTAATAATATAAATTTCAAAAAATGTCCAAAAACGGACATTTTGCTCCCTTTTGATATTTTTACGACTGAGTCTTTATAGCTACGTCTGTAAAAGCCAGTTTTAGGCTACGTTCGTCAATCAGTCAGCCGTACGTACAGTCAGTACGGCTGACGCGGTTACGGTAAAATACCCTGCATACATACAGACAAAGTAAAACACGTAAACAATGAATATCACAAGAGTTACTTATAATAGTGAGGCGTTCGTTCAGGCTTACGCTACGAAATCCAACGGTCTGTTGAAACCACCTTTTCTGTTCATATATTGCCTGTATTTACGTTTTAGAACAACGTGGACTTCGCCTTCAACGTTGTCATCAACTTTCTTACCTGGAGATTTTTATTTATTAGTTTCAGGCTACGTTTGTTTATCAATCGGCTGTACGGCTGATACGGTTGCGGTTTTTTCGGATGCAGTCAGCCGTATGGCTGATGCGGTTGCGATTAGTTAGGTTGCAGTCAGCTGTACCACTTATGCGGTTGCGGTTTGTTCGCATGCAGTCAGCCGCATGGCTGATGCAGTTGCGGTAACGGCTAACTGCGTGACGGCTAGTCGTATAGCTTAGAAGACTAAATAGGTATTAGGGAGGTTTTTGTTTTCGTCAGTATACGCTAGCAATCTTTAACCGCTTGGCGCGTATAGAAAGCCCAGCAGCCTAACCGACGGTTGCCCAGTTGGTCGAAGTTGCCAGCGTATTACAGGAGTTTTCCTATTAACTAAACATGCTGAGGCTTTACCCATTCGGGCAGCACACGACTTCTCAGATACTTATTATTTATTCTCTGTTCTTTGTGTATTTGCTTTTATCTATAACTATCTCTTATTGTTTTTTATTACGTCATCGTGTGTTTATTTGAATATATTTTATTCCATTTATATTCTAAATAGTATTCTGTGAAGAGCGGTGTTGGCCTAGCGGTAGATACCTAGACTTTCATTCTAAAGGTCGTGGGTTCAAATCCCGGCCGGCCGTTTTTCTTAAGAAAAATGTATTTGCTCTTACAGTGAAGGAAAACATCATGATGAAACCCACGGCTTAGTTGGCTCCAGATACATCGACAAGTTGTCTCCTCTGGACATGGTCGACTAAGCTGAGAGTGTAGGAGGTGCTGGGTAAGCCTACTCCATCCTCACGCAAAAAAAAGACCCATTTAAAAATGATCTAATAGCGAAAACAGCCCGTATACAAATACAAGTAGAAGTAATTTTACTGTTTTTTGTATTTACTTTTCTCTGTAACTTCCTCTTACTGTTAATTATTTGTGTGTTTACTATGTCGTATGTTTGTTGTAATAAGTTATATTCTATTCTATTTCTAAATACTATTCTGTGCCATTACGGCTAGCCATCAGCCAGTTAGCCGTATCCTGCGGTCAGCCATATGGCTAAACGCATCCGGACGAACCGCTGCATATTATAACATACCATCTTTAAAAATTAGTGTAATTATAGTATAAATATATACATAATAGTTCTAATTAAATAAATAAATACCTTTCGTAGTATCGAAGCCACAAAATCCCATAACCTTCAGCATTTCCTGTTCCTCAGGTGATTTACCTTCTAAATCTGCTGGGGTTACAATGGGACGTTCACTGAATGTTTTCTTTGGTCTTGAAAATGAGGTGGATGGGCCTGGTGGGGTGGAAAATGTGGGTTTTAGGCAAAAGTTCATTTAATAGAGGCAGTATTGGACTCCATAAAGTCATACAGCAACCATGTCAGGGATGAATCTCATTAGACTGGGCCATTAAGTTGATACATTTTGAAACTAAGCTTTTAAGCCGTAAAGTTGATACATTTGACGACCCAGTTGGCACAATGGTCACCACGCCGGACTGCCAAACACAGGGTTGCGGGTTCGATTCCCGCCTCAGACATGTATTTATGCTTAGATATTTGTCTGTGGTCTGGTTGTTTCTATGTATTATAAGTATATATTTACAAAAGAAAAGTATATAAGTAGTATATCCGTTGTCTAGCACCCATAACACAAGTCTAGTTACTTAACTTGGGGCTAGATGGCGCTGTGTGGATTGTCCTGCAATATTTATATTTATTATTTATTTATTTATTTATTATTTGGATCGCGTGTCGCATGTACCAGTCTCATGACTAACCTGGTGATATGGATCGTGAGCGGCGACGGCGCGGTGACGGGGATCGTCTCCTGTCCCTGTCCGGGGATCGTCTCCTGCGTTCTAGGGACCGGGATCGAGATCGTGTGCGTTGTCGCCTATGTCGTTCCCTATCTCGGTCCCTGTGTCGTCTGTCGTCGCGCCGCCGCGGGCTCGGCGACCTACCCATGTTTGTTCACCTATACAACAAAAATAAAGAATTTATTATGCTAACAGTCAGTGGTTTTATCCTTGGAAGTTCCCTTCCCGTGGGAATATCGGGATAAAAAGTAGCTTATGTTACTTCCGAAGAATTTAATAATGTCCTTACCAAGTTTAATCAAAATCAGTCTAGTAGTTCAAAGTTTAATTATTATAAACAAATAAAACCCTCTTTTTAGTATATAATGAGATGATTCTTATTAAACTAAGCCAAGTATGTGGCCTGGACGGCCCACGGGTTTCGTATGAAGCAATGAATATAACACCGTGCATGATCCCTGTCCCGTCAGTGTCTGAAAGACTCCCGTCTACTCCACGGATCCCACCCTGTCCCCTCAACGGCTGATAACATGATGTAATATAAACAAGCAGCACAGACGGACTCTGCCCCAGACTCAGCCCGGTCTAATGAGAATCATTAATACAGGGCTAGCTTCTTTAACCGATGCTATTCAAGGCATCAGTTAAAGATGCTAGCTAGGTTTGTGCAGTGCCTGGATGGAGTAGACCATATCCAGCACCTATACCCTCTTAAGTCGTAAGTCTGGGGACAACTGGCGCCCTCCAGAAAAAAGAACTTGTACCTCTGAAGACAACTGACGTTTCATCCCTTAAGATTATTTTTTAGGCGCGGGGAACGTACTATGCGAAATGCCGATAGAATGCTTAACCTTAACTTTAAGACATACCCGGCCAGCTAAACTCTAGCCTCGTGAACATAACACTTGAAATAGTGCCCAAATTTCGACGACTTAAAAACCTAAAATATTGTACTATGGGTATTAATGTTTAAATAACCCTATTTAAACTTATTTAAATTATTTGTCATATAATACTCGTGGGATACAGTTAGATAGGTAATATTCTCTTATAAAATAGTCCTGGATGAATTTTAACCTGCAATTTATCTGAAATGCCGAAAAACTGTTTGCTGCATGCATTGCATACATGAATATTATACGTTAAAATAACAAATGTATCTAAGAAGCTGTGTTAGTCATTGGATTAAAAGATAAAGGAGCAGGTAATTGTATATCAACTTACCTCAGTTTTGATTCAACAGTTTTAAATTTAATTTAAACAAAAAATTAACAACAAGCACAACCTAAACGAACGCCATTTTGAAAGTGAATGACGTTTTTTTTGTTGTCAAATGTCAGTTATTGTTTTTTTAACGGTATTTGCGTTCGGTTCAATCTATTATACTTTTTTTAAGCTGCGTTTTAACATTTTATTTCATAGTTATTCAATTTTATTTTTTTTAATTTAAGCAAAAATAGTAAAAACTGTGGAATATATACAAATTAAAATTATTTTCTAAAAAAAACAACAAAAAGTAATTCTCGGAAACATGGCGTACTTCCATTTGTAGCAAAAACTAAACGCCTTTATCGTTCCATTACACGCGTCTTATTTTTTTAGGTTCGACAATCTCAACAATGTCTTCATTGTTTAATTCTTTTTCTGTGTGGAATGGAATTAAAATGTGTCGTATTACCAGGATTAAAATTCTGCACATATTTAGGATAAATTTTGATCAATGTCAAACCATTTTAATTCAAATATTTCAACCCTGAATGAAAAAGCAGATGAACTTCTGCCACATGTCAAATGAAAACAACCGAAGTTGGTCGTGTCGAGCATTGAGCAATCGAAGACGATGGCCGTATCATTTTGAAGAGAATGACTGAAGTGCAATAGTGACAGTTCGCGATCGAAATGGAAGAAATGTAGAGAGCCCTTTGCCATGCAGTGGGACTTTATTTATTTATTAAATCAGGCAAGTTTGCTTTCCTCTACTGTATATATAATACATATGTTAGTTGGTAGCCTTTAAAAGTAGTTTTTACAACCGATCTGCAGATTCACAAACCATCGGAAGGCTACCGAAACGAATAAAACTGAAAAGACAGCAAAACCTTTTTACGTTTCGGTTGCGTTCCGACTGAATGTTTTGATATACGTTATCTACCGGTTAAATGATTTTATAAAAAAAATTGTTGTCGGTAATTCTTGAATGGAGAGATGGGAAAAGACAGGACAAAAGGGGGACTACTGGATATCTTCACCCTATGAGATATGATTTCAATGATTATTGTTTTATTTAAACATTGTTGGTCTGTTGATCCCAATATGGTGAAGATCGATGAGGATCTTCATGTAGGGAAACAACTCGGGTACTTATTTTAGAGAAACTGGCAACATTTTCAACATCAGCGCCATCTATGTCATTACACACGCGTCACTAGCGCCGCAGTGGCGAAAAAACGAAACTCGCGCCGACACTTCGTCCGACATCGATTTCGGTGGCGTGCGGATGAAATCCTGCAATTTTTCGAACGAAATAACTCTAAAATCGTGTTAACTCGCTATGTTTGTGGTGCCAGTGCTCTGAAAATTGATCTACAAAGACTCTGTGCTTGTTATTTTGTATGATGTTACTGTAATTTGGTGCTTAGTGTGTGATTCTTGCTTGAGGAACGAGTGTTGAGTGAAAAGTGGTATAAATCCAGTTAGCGGCATCTTGGAGTCTTTTGCCGGTAAGCAAGACTTACATTTAGCTTTCTATCAACCGTATCTATTACTAAAACCAATAAGATTCTATTAAAATTTAGTTGTAAAACTCGTATTTTCGGGAGCTTCCCTTTTGGGTGTGTCGTTATAAAAACGAGGTCGCTTCACTTTTTACGATCTTTCTTCCGCTTTTTTCGACATTACGCTCGCTTCCCCGTCCCGAATCGGACTTTTATTATCTAAACTACATCTTCTACACACAAATGAACGCTTTTGTAGCACTTAACGAACATTTTTTAGATCGTTTAAATTTTTTAGTCATGTTTTTTAACGAAATCGTACGTATGAAAAGAGTGTATTCAATGGTTAGGGCGTGCCAGTGTAATCAACCTACTATTATCAACTAGTGAATGATGTCATCGGTGCCGGGCGGCGGGCAACCCGACCGAATCGAAAACGACACCTACATAATAAAGAATAGGTATTACCACTAGGTATTATCATAATGTCGACCTATAGCCACTCTTCTGAGATTTTAAAAAGTCATTGATGGTACTTACCTACATAATCGCCTACGACTTTTATGTGACTAACATTTGGAACCTCTTCACACAATTATATTGAGCGGTGTTAGCTTGGCCTAGTGGCAAATACATCGACTTTCGTTCCGAAGGTTATGGGTTCGAATCCAGAACGACTGCAATTGTTTTTTCTTATGAATCTATGTGCTCTAATTGACATTGCTCTTAAGGAGAAGGAAAACATCGTGATGAAACCCGCGTATTAGTTGTCTCCAGATGTTTTGACGAGTTCTTTCCTCTGTACATAGTCGACTAAGCTGAGAGGGGTGCTGGACATAGTCTAGTCTATCTTTACGCAAACAAACCTAATTAAAAAGATATAGGTTGTTAAAATGCACCAAATCTATACTAATACTAGCAGCGCTCCGCAGTTTCACCCGTGTAACTCCCGATCCCGTTGGAATATCAGGATAAAAAGTAGCCTATAGCCTTCCTCGATAAATAGACTATACAACACAAAAAGAATTTTTCAATTCGAACCAGTAGTTCCTGAGATTAGCGTGTTCAAACAAACAAACTCTTCAGCTTTATAATATAAGTATAGACTAGCTTCACCATGCTGTTTTAATTACATAATTAGGATACAAAAAAGTCTTGAGAGAAAGATAGATGGACCACCAAGTAGGCCCATAACTTCCCCTAATCTGTCAAATGGCAGATCGACTGATTGTCGGTTGATTCATACATTTTTCAGTCTGCCAGTTGATTAATTTAATATGCTTATTTATTTTTATTATTTACTAGCTGCGCTCCGCGGTTTCATCCGCGTAAGTCCCGATCCCGTGGGAATATCAAAATGAAAAGCAGCCTATAGCCTTCCTCAATAAATGGACTATCCAACACAAAAATAATTTATCAATTCGAACCAGTAGTTCCTGAGATTAGCGCGTTCAAACAAACAAACAAACTCTTCAGCTTTATAATATTAGTATAGATGAATAAAAAAAGCATATTTATCACTGGGTCCTTGTAATTGTATACGGGCTGTTTCTTTTAGTTAGGTCGTTTTTGCGTGAGGATGGAGTAGGCTTGCCCAACACCTACTCCCCTGACAGCTTAGTCGACCATATCCAGAGGAGAGAACTTGTCAATACTTCTGCTAGTTTATTAAAAACAAAAAAAGAAAGCTCTTTTTTTGATGACCCAGTTGGCACAATGGCCACCACGCCGGACTGCAAAACACAAGGGTTGTGGGTTGTTCAGACATCTTTAGTTGTGTCCTTTTTGTATGAGAATCGAGTAGAAAATGTCCAGCACTTATACTACCCTCTCAGCTTAGTAGACCGTGTCCAGAGCTTTATTAGGTAAGTAGTTATTAATAAAAAAAGATGTTTTTAGGGTAACCAAACAGTAAAAATCCTTGAACAAAGAATAATGTCTGTCTGTCACCAGACTGTATCTCATGAACCGTGATAGCTAGACAGTTGAAATTTTCACAGATGATGTATTTCTATTGCCACTATAACAACAAATACTAAAAACAGAATAAAATGGTATGGAACCCTTCCTGTGCGAGTGAGACTCGCACTTGGCCAGTTTTTTTGTTGTTAATGAACAGGGTCGGAGACTTAAAAGAGGTTATCAGCTAGTCGATGGCCCCAAAACCTTTAAAAATACAGAAATAGACTGAACAATAATAATAAATCTATACTTATATTATAAAGCTGAAGAGTTTGTTTGAACGTGCTAATCTCAGGAACTACTGGTTCGAATTGAAAAATTATTTTTTTGTTGGATAGTCCATTTATCGAAGAAGGCTATAGGCTACTTTATATTTTGATATTCCCACGGGATCGGGACTTACGCGGGAAAAAACCGCGGAGCGCAGCTAGTCTGTAAATATACCTACCTATAAACGATAAAAAGACTGATCAAGAAATAGCTGAAACTACGCGAGCTAGGAGTCTGAAACTTCGCATGGAGGTTCCTTTTAGGACGTAGAGGAGCAATGAGAGAGGATTTTTGAGAAATTCGACCTCTTAAGGGCGCGAGAAGGGTTGTTAAATTTTGTGGTTCATTGTAAATTGTAATTATTATGTATTATTATTATGTACTAGCAGCGCTTCGCGGTTTTACCCGCGTAACTCCCGATCCCGTGGGAATATCGGGATAAAAAGTAGCCTATAGCCTTCCTCGATAAATGGACTATCCAACACAAAAATATTTTTTCAATTCGAACCAGTAGTTCCTGAGATTAGCGCGTTCAAACAAACAAACAAACTTTTCAGCTTTATAATTATAAGTATAGATCATGTGTTTGTATGAAATCAATGACTTTGAATGTGTCACTTACGCGGGTAAAACCGCGTGGCAAAGGTAGTAATAAATATATAGGACATTACCTACAGCGCCATCCAGCCTCATATCTAAGCAATTAGGCTTGTGTAATGGTGACCACTTGGCCAGCCAACGTATAGACTAGTCATTATATATTTAAAAACATATATATCTACACTAATATTATCAAGAGGAAGTATTTTTTCATTTGTTTGTTTGTAACGAATAGGCTCCGATACTATTAGACTGATTTGAAAAATTCTTTCACCAATAGAAAGCTACACTATCAGGGAATAACATAGGCTATAATTTTTTTTTTTTAAATTAGGGATCCGGAAGAAATTATACAGAAACACCCAAGAAACAAATATACATCAATACTTGTCCGGTAGCGAGAATCGAACCTGCAACCCTCTACATCTTAGGCGGTTGTTCGCCCACCGCGCCAAAGAGGTAAAATAAATAGGCTGAAGTTATTTTTTTTTGCAATAACAATTTTTTTAACCTAAATGCAAATTCTTATCATAAATCTTATCACTGATAAGAAATGATAAGATGGTTATTTTAGTTAAAAACAATAGAATATAAGTTACATAATTTCAAATTAAACCTGGACCTCTAAATTACCAATACTTAAGAGGACGGGTTGCTTGTTCCACTGCCGTCTTCCTACCTTCACCCGCGTCCCTCGAAGGTCCCCGTGTATTTGATGGTGTTTGAGTGACGAGCGTATAGGTATCTTCTAGACACCGCGTGTTACATCTTACACCGCATCGTCACTTACCATCCGTGTGACGATACTGGTCAAACGATGACTTATCTATCTATACACTATACTACCTAATATATAGATAGATAAAACGCTTTATTGCACACGCAAGTTACAGAAAAAGTAATAGTACCCTATGAGCCGTGTGAAGCCATAATTGTTATTCTTTGGTGTTACCTAAAGCAAGGAGGTTAGGTTTTTGAAGTTCCTAATGCGTAATGATACTGATACTGGCTACAAGCACATTGCACAAGCCGCGCGAAGCCATAAATTGACATTACAGCTGTCAGTGAAAGCGATTTTCCCTAGGGCTAAAAGTTTTTCTTTCTACACGCTCTTCAGGCATCTTTAGACCTACTTTCGGAGTATGAGTAATGAAATAGTACATTGTTACCCTAGGTGTGAAAGTCACTCATTGAGTCCCGAGACGTACGCGAGGGCGCTAATACTTCGAGGGACTTAATGAGTCTTTCACCCGAGGTAAACACCGTGCTTTTCATTACGAATATTACAAAAAATTCTTCATAATAACGAGAATGAATGAGAGACTCCATACTCCACACTACCTCTGGCAGTATGCATGAGCCGTGTGAAGCCATAATCGTTATTCTTTGGTGTTACCTAAAGCAAGGAGGTTAGGTTTTTGAAGTTCCTAATGCGTTATGATACTGATACTGGCTACAAGCACATTGCACAAGTCGCGCGAAGCCATAATTTGACATGACAGCTGTCAGTGAAAGCGATTTTCCCTAGGGCTGAAAGTTTTTCTTTCTACACGCTCTTCAGGCATCTTTAGACCTACTTTCGGAGTATGAGTTATGAAAAATTAATTTAATTTATATAAATTACATTGCATTGCACTATTGCATTGGGGAATCCTGTAATGATAGATATAGTGTTACTAATAAATAAATTAAAGACCGTCTCAATAGGCGGCCTTACCGCTGAAAGCGATCTCTTCCAAACAATCTTAACCTAATTTATAGAGAGAAAAGATTATTTTGTTTGTTTGTGAGGAATAGGCTCCGAAACTACTAGACCGATTTTGATGAAACTTAGTTTGAGGATACATTGATTAATTGGGAGCAACATAGGCTACTTTTTATCCCGATATTCCCACTGGATCGGGAGTTACGCGGATAAAGCGGCAGAGCGCTGCTAGTTTATTTGTACTTGTACTCGTATACGGGCTGTTTTTCGCAATTAGACCCTTTTTGCGTGAGGATGGAGTAGGCTTGTCCTACTACCCTCTCAGCTTAGTCGACCATATCCAGAGGCGAGAACTTGTCAATATTTCTGCTAGTTTATTAAAAACAAAAAAAGAAAGCTATTTATTAGTTGGACGACTTAGTTGACACAATGGTCACCACGCCGGACTGCCAAACACAGGATTGAGGGTTCGATTCCCGCCTCAGGAAAGTATTGAGGCTTAGATATTTGTCTGTGGGCTAGTTGTTTCTATGTATTATAAGTATATGTTTACAAAAGAAAAGTATATAAGTAGTATATCCGTGGTCTAACACCCATAACACAAGTCTAGTTACTTAGTTTGGGGCTAGATGGCGATGTGTGGAATGTCCTGCAATATCTATTTTTTATCCCAATATTTCAACACCAAGTTATCAATAAAAATTCAATTTGCCTTTTGATTCATAATCGAATATTGTTGCAATCTCGCACTGAACCTGCTAAGCCTGATTATAATTGTTGGCACTATGCCACTTGAGTGCAGACGATGAATAGACTAACGCGTCATCCTTTATTTACGTATTGATGCAGCGGTTTTTTAAAATACAATACTCACATCTATTTATCTACTAGCTGTCCCGGTAAACGTTGTTTTGCCATATAAAATAAAAGTAATAAAAAAAAACAAAAAAATCATACAAAACGGTTCAGCCGTTTAGGTGGAGTTTGGCAACTAATAACTAATAAAGGCTAAAAGTCTTTTGCCTTGCCTTTCGGGATAGTAATTAACAAAAAAATATTGCTTAAAAAATAGTAAACAGACTTATCACAAATATTTTTGTTATTTCTTTTCAAGTCTTTTTATTCGCAACTGTGATATAAAACGTCGTACGATACACGTGTGGTTTGATCATTTCATCTCGGCTCTATAAACGCACTCGCGTTCCGCTCGTCATAAACCGCCTCTATGCAATGATCAATTTACCACACTTGTATCGCAATGTGCTATTATCTGAGTATTATGCTTCATCGTTGGGGTAAAAACTAATTAAAACTAAACAAACTTGCATTATTTTCAAAACTCTATAACACTGACAAACACAATCAAATGCAATGCTATCAATCTATATCGTTTCTCAAACTGATAACACGCTTTCAACTGATAAGATACCCACCATTATGTTCTTACGACTCACTCTCAAAGATAAACATGGCCTTTTTTAAGGATAATAAATAAAACGCATATTTTTAAGCATTCTTAAGGCGCTCTTCCAGTACCGTGTGTAGGTATTCACATTACCTTAGCCCCCGCTCTCAAAGACGTAGCGTGCTGCGTGCTAACTGTTATATTTGATCGATATGCAAAACATTTTAGCATTATTATCCACAAATATAGTTCCTAGAGGTCAAAACCTATCATTTGATTAATTTTTAGAAACAAACGTTAACTATTTTTGAATAAAACCCGATAAACGATCTAATAATTCTCTGTTTTCTAACATTTTTTTATCGAACGAAGTTGTTCATATCATGTTTTCAACCACAATAAACAAAAATATGGTTATTAAACTACAATATCCATTTATATCCAAAGAAAGAGTATTTGATTACTTAGAGTTGCTTAAACTTAAAACAAAGGTCGATTTTGGTAGCTTTATTAGCACCTGCCCTTAAGTAACTAATTTATGATAGTTATTGAAAACAATCGCCGAAACTCCCAAAACCGCTTTTCAAAAAAAATACTCGAAAAATATTTAAGTACTTTTTTTGTTTTTAAACACAAATATATTGTTTAGTTATGTACACAAGTATTTTCTTTTTCTTTTGTTCTCACAACTCACTCTTAAAGAGTTTATGTAAGAACATGGCCTTTTTAAAGGATAATAAATAAAACGCATATATTTAAACATTCTTAAATTACTCATTTAGGTACAACATAATGAAATGCGTGGCACAGTTGTTATTGACTAGTTATTTCCTCTGTACACGGTCGACTAAGCTGAGAGGGTGCTGGTCATAGCCTACTTCATCCTCACGCAAAAAGGATCCAACTGAGGAGGTCTATTTGATGAAAACAGCCCGTATCTATTCTTAATATAATAAAGCTGAACAGTTTGTTTGTTTGTTTAAATGCGCTAATCTCAGGAACTACTGGTTCAAATAGAAAAAATGTTTTTGTGTTGGATAGTCCATTTATCGAGGAAGGCTATAGGCTGGTTTTCTATTTTTATTTTGACATACCCACGGGATCGGGACTTACGCGGGTGAAACCGCGGGGCCTATAAATGGACTATCCAACACAAAAATAATTTCAATTCGAACCAGTAGTTCCTGAGATTAGCGCGTTCAAACAAACAAACGAATTCTTCAGCTTTATAATATTAGTATAGATTATATTACAGGACATTCCACACATCGCCATCTAGCCCCAAGCTAAGTAACTACACTTGTGTTATGGGTGCTAGACAACTCATATACTACTAATATATTTACAAAAAATAAAAACTTGAGAGGTGTCAAGGGAAACCCGAATGGAACGAAGTTTCTTTCGATTAATTAGTGAAGGAATTGTAATTAAATAAAAAAATGTCGTTACAACTTTTGCTCTTATTTATTTCCTTCTAGCCCCCTTTCGCAACGCGCCATAACGAACTTCGTTCCAATAAAAAGTAGCCTATAGTCTTTCTCGATAAATGGACTATCCAACACAAAAATGTTTTTTTAATTCGAACCAGCAGTTCTTGAGATTAGCGCGTTCAAACAAACAAACTGACCAGCTTTAAAATATTAGTATAAATTAAATTGTAGGACATTCCACACATCGCCATCTAGCCCCAAACTAAGTAACTACACTTGTGTTATGGGTGCTGGACAACCCATATACTACTTATATACAATGTGTTTCAACGAAGTGGTTTTAATACGAAAGAGGGTTGTTCTAGACGTCTAAGCGAACAACTTTTGTTCTGCGACTTTAGGAAATTCGAACGTTTTTTTCGATAATTCTGAAGGAATTTTTACTTGAAAATCAGCCGTTTCATACAAAAACTTCGAACAAAATGTCGAATTTCTAAAACTTTAGTAGCCTTTTGTATTAGAAGCCCTTCGCTGAATCACATTGTATGTATACAACTAGCTGTACCCTGCCACGCTTCGTATATATAAAAATGTTAGGCACAAACCAACCTAACATTTAAATATACATATATATATATATATATAGAAATTTATTTATTTCTAAATAACACTCTATTCTAAGTCTTACTAAGAAGCATCCAATCATATAACAATCACCATCTGAGTTACAAAAAGGCATTACGTAAGGCCAATAAAAGATCATTGTATGACACGGTCATCCTTTCAGTGAGCATAGTGACATCAGCCCGTAAGTGGGGACAAGGTCGGGGGTTCATAAAAAATGATAATAGAAACAATTTTTATGTCTAGCTTGAAGACTAATCTTGATAAATAGGCCGATCCGCACAGCACAAAATTATCAGCTTTAGTAACATGAAAATATGACAGTTATCGGAAAAAAAATCGCTAAAATTCACTTAACCGCTTCTCAAAAAAATCTTAAATTTAAGTAATTACTTTTTTTTGTTTTTTAACACAAACATTTTGTTTAGTTATGTACACAAGTCTTTTCTTTTATTCGCAACTGTGATAAAAAACGTACGATACGCGTGTGGATATTGATCATTGCATTTCGGCATTTTGAACGCGTTCCGCTCGCGCGTCATAAACCGCTTCTATGCAATGATCAATTTACCACACTTATATCGTAATGTACTTACTATTATTTAACTTGCAACGTATGTATGTATGTATGGTTACCAATTGAGCTGATTTTTTTTAAAACTTTATCCTTCCTATCTCGTATTATTCTTCGTTCGCGTAGGATTTAAAATATCAAAAATTCTTTATGATTTATTATGTTGGCCAAATTTAATTCCGATCTATCCATTAGTTTGACCTGTACGTTGATGTATGAGTCAGTCAGGTCTTTGAATCTATCCTTATATTATAAAGCTGAAGAGTTTGTTTGTTTGTTTGAACGCGCTAATCTCAGGAACTACTGGTTCGAATTGAAAAAATATTTTTGTGTTGGATAGTCCATTGATCAAGGAAGGCTATAGTCTATTTTTTATTCTAATATTCATACGGGATCGGGACTTACGCGGGTGAAACCGCGGAGCGCAGCTCGTATATTATAAAGTTGAAGAGTTTGTTTGTTTGAACGCGCTAATCTCAGAAACTACCTTTTCGAATTGAATAAATATTTTTGTGTTGGATAGTCCATTGATCAAGGAAAGCTATAGGCTATTTCTTATTCTAATATTCAAACAGGATCGGGACTTACGCGGGTGAAACCGCGGAGCAAAGCTCGTATATTATAAAGCTCGTATATTATAGAGTTTGTTTGTTTGAACGCGCTAATCTCAGGAACTACTGGTTCGAGTTGAAAAAATATTTTTGTGTTGGATAGTCCATTTATCAAGGAAGGCTATAGGCTACTTTTTATTTAGATATTCCCACGGGATCGGGACTTACGCGTGTGAAACCGCAGGTAGTTTTACATATTTAAAAATAAAGTATAGTTTTTTTTTTGTTACAAGTCAACTGTCAAAAGTCAAAGAACTCTAAGAAATGGAGCAAAAAAACACGAAATTGTCTGTATTTAAAGGTCATCAGCTAACGTTCCTAAGAGTTATAGCTATAGTCAAGTCGATGACAACATAATAATACAGGGGTTCCGTAGAAAAAAAATAATTTATTTTTTACGTGTACTTAATTGTTTTTTAAAATTGGTCAGAAGTGTAGGAGCTCACCTACCAATCCTACTAATATTATAAATGTGTTTGTGAGTATGAATGTTTGTTACTCCTTCACACAAAAACTACTGGACCTATTGCGATGAAACTCGGTATCTTAATAGCCTGAGGCTTGGATTAACACATAGGCTACTTTTTATCCTATCCTATTTTTCCTAAATATAAAATTTAAAGTCCGGACTGAGTGATATATCAACGCACAGCTCAAGCCAATAAACGAATCGGGATATTTTACATATAGATATATGTACTAGCATTTTCCCGCGACTTCGTCCGCGTTTGAAGTATGTAGATTGATAGAATAGATAGAACTTTGCCTCTCTTTTTTACCCCCTAAGGAGTAAAATTTCGGAAAATCCCTTCTTATCGGATGCCTACGTAAAACAAAGAACACACCCTCCAAGGTTTAGGTCTCTACGATCAGCGGTTTTGGCTGTGCGTTGATCCGTCAGTCAGTCATTCAGGACAAAGAATTTTATATGTATAATATGTATAGATAAAGATGTTATGACGTAGGCATCCGCTAAGTAAGGATTTTGGAAAATTCAAACTCTACGCAGACGAAGCCGCTGGTACAACAAGTCGTCAACATCACCATAAACATCTATACAAATATTATGAAAATAATAGATTTCATTGTTTGTTTGGCTCCAAAACTACTGCACCGATTTAAATGAAACTTAGTATGAGGATAGATTGATTGATTGACAGTAACATAGGCTACTTTTTATTCTGAGATTCCCACGGGATCGGAAGTTATGCGTCAAACCGCGAAGTGTGGCTAGTATATTATTCGTACAGAAACGCCCCCAAATCATAAACAAAGATCTAACTGTAGATTTGTATTTTTTGTCGAACCCGCGACCCTCTCAAATGTCAATAAATATTCAATTTTTGATCAAAATTCCCGTGTAAATCACTACATAGTTTAAAACAAAGTCGCTTCCCGCTGTCTGTTCCTATGTATGCTTAGATCTTGAAAACTACGCAACTGGTTTTGATGCGGCTTTTTAATAGATAGAGTGATTCAAGAGGAAGTTTTATATGTATGAAACATGCATAATATACCCTTGCGGGTCGCTAGTTATAATAAAAAAAATGTGTTTTGTTTTGCAAATACGGTACCCTAAAATCCAAAGCGTTCTGACCATCTCTTTCTATAATTTGTCTTCCCTTTCTAACAGTGGCCAGGTAGGCTGGCCAGGATTCGGCAAGACCGGTTCTGATGTATTTCGAGTGCCCGTGCACTGGAGTTTATACTTTGGCTACACAAATAATGATGAAGTTTCTTTCGTTTAAATATTTGTTTGAAAGTTTGGGAAACATTTCTTAATAGTTAAATAGCTTTTTTAGAGCGGTGTTGGCTTAGTAGTAGATACCTCGACTTTCATTCTGAAGGTCGTGGGTTCGAATCCCGGCCGGCCGGCCACCAATGTATTTTTCTTAATAAAAATTTATGTGCGCAAATTGACATTGCTCTTACGGTGAAGGAAAACACCGTGATGAAACCCGCGGCTTAGTTGGCTCCAGTAGTATTGACAAGTTCTCTCCTCTGGACATGGTCGACTAAGCTGAGAGGGTAGTAGGTGCTGGGCAAGCCTACTCCATCCTCACGCAAAAATACCCAATTAAAGATGGTCCAATGGCGGAAAACAGCCTGTATACAAGTACAAGTACATAGCTTTTAACAGCAAATCTATACTTGTAAAATGCTTTGACTGACGGGCAACGCACAGCCTAAACCGCTGATCGTAGAGGTCTTAAACTTGGAGGGATGATGATTTACACTGAAACGTGTTCTTTGTATGACGTAAGCATCCGATATGAAAGGATTTTCCGAAATTCTACCCCTCAGGGGTGAAAAAGGGTATAGGACAATGTGATTCCTTGGTCCAATCTACTTCGACACCTACGCGGACGACGCCGTTCATTCTGTATCCTAAAAACCGATACAGCACCAGATGCAAATAAACTGGAACAATACAAGATTAACTCTTGGTACTTTATGATTGCTTTGTACTTTTAGATATACTGATACACAACCAAAACCAGGTCTAGAAACATGATTTTTGTATTTTGACTATTATCGTAATTTTTACAAGATCTTACGAAACTATATGGTTTTCTCGTAGCTTCGTATTTGCATACGAAAAATATAAACATCAATACATTCAAAACATTATTCATGCGATTTATTTTTAGTAAAAAGTAGGTAATCGATATAAGTGCTCATGTCGTCCGCAATAGAGCTTACTCAAAAAAACAAGGTCTTACAGCACAAATAGATGGAAAATTCCAAAATATAAAAACTTAAAAATTGAGGTAAAATCCATATCTTTTTATCGTGTTAACCCAGGACCTTGATTTTTATACACCTAATACGGACTATAGACTATAGATCTCAGTATCTGGTATGAATTTCAACTTGCTAGGTTCCTGAGTTTCTGAGAAAATCTGGATGGTAACACACGGACTGACAGACAGACGGACAAGAAAGTGATTAGACAATTTTCGACTTCTACGCGGACGAAGTCGCGGGCAAAACCTAGTTTAATATAAAAAATAAGCAATAAAAATCGACGTAGTGTGTTTCTTGGCTGTATGTATAAGGTAATAATTTACCCTTTGCCGTTCTTGAAAAGGCAGTAGAGAAAAAAAATGATTGTTTGACCCTGGAATTAGACCATAGAGCGTAACGTTTGTAAAAAAAAAACCAGAAAATATCCTAAATATTTTGACTTCACTTTTTTAACCCCCGATTCAAAAACGACGGGGTGTTATAAGTTTGACGTGCCTGTATGTGTGTGTGTATCTGTGGCATCGTAGCTACCGAACGGATGAACCGATTTTGATTTTGTTTGAAAGGTGAATTCGTCGGTTCCTAAAAACTACGTGTCGCCATATAAGCCACAAGTGTCAGAGAATCATTATAAACTGAATCGACGTACACGCGTTTCGCAGTCGGATACCCTGGCACTATGCCAACAGTGACGTCAGTACCACTATTTAGAATGTTTTAGACCGCTATAGTACAATTTGTGCTATTTTTACTGTAGTTATATAGATATTGATTAGGAGGCCAATGTCCCAGTGCTGGTAACCCTAACCAACCCTTGAAAAGAAATGATGGCAATCAGGGTTCGAGGATATATATCAATGGATATATATCCGATATAATAATATATCAAATGATTTTTGTGATACAAAAATTGTTTTTTATCACAGTTGCTCATAAAGTGCATCTTATTCAACCGCTTTTAGGCTCATAATCCAACGTATTAAACCCCTAAAAAATATTGTATGTCAGACGAGGCTGTATAGGTTAAAAGTCTTATGCCTGGCCTTTCGGGAGTATAGCCACCCAGGGGCTCTCTCCATACAAACGTAGTCGACTGTTTCCTCCCTGGAAAATGACACTAAAGCAAATATATAATAAAAATAAATAAATAAAATTATCCAAGGAGGAAACAGTTGACTACGTTTGTATGGAGAGAGCGCCGGTACCCTTTCACCTAACCCATTCACAACTGAGACCCCGCTTCGCTCGTCCACCAACCGACGTTTTCTAAACAGAATCATGCAATGTTTGAGAGAAAACCAACCTCTTGCAGTTTGATATTTGCACAAGTCATTTTATCGTTACGTAAAGGTAATGCTTGAACCGGATCCGATGCGCACGCGCACCACAACAAGACATGCTATGTATGACTCATGCTATGCTATCCCAACTAATCACTACTTGTACTTGAACGGGCTGTTTTCCGCAATTAGACCCTTTTGAATTGGGTCCTTTTTCGCGTAAGGATTGAGTTGGCTTGCCCAGCACCTGAGAGATTCCAATTCCAGAGGCCGCGGGTTTCATCACGATGTTTTCCGTCACCGTAAGAGCAATGTCAATTAGCGCACATAAATTTTTCTTAAGAAAAATACATTGACGCACGGTTTGCCGGGATTCGAACCCACCACCTTCAGAATGAAAGTCGGGGTATCTACCACTAAGCCAACACCACTCTTAACTCATGTAATAATCTTAACTAATCACTACATAGTATAAAACAAAGTCGTTTCCCGCTGTCTGTCCCTATGTATGCAGGTCTTTAAAACTACGCAAAGGATTTTACGGATTTTGATGAAGTTTTTTAATAGATGGAGTGATTCATGAGGAAGGTTTTAACACTACGTAGTTTTTTTATTTCACAAGGAAGGTTTTAGTTTATAAAACAAACTACTTCTTATTTATTTACAAAAAAAAGTGTGTCACTCGGGGACTGACACGGTAAAGCTATTGCATCGTGCGAGCTTCGTACAGTCGTACCATATACATACACGTTAGGCGAATGCTCGGCCGAGCTACATGGTAGGCGGAGTGGTAGGTGTTAGGTTTTATTTTCGTCACGGAATTTCTTGATTCGATCGCCCCGCTCAAAGCCCGCGATAAAAGCTATGCGAAAAAGCTAAGCTATCCGTTGTCTAGCACCCATAACACAAAAATAGTTACTTAGCTTGGGGCAAGATAGCGATGTGTGGAATGTCCTGCAATATTTATTTACTAACCTGGCTGTGGTTAGCGATATCGCTAATAAATAATAAATAAATATTGCAAGACATTCCACACATCGCCATCTAGCCCCAAGCTAAGTAACTACACTTGTGTTATGGGTGCTAGACAACTCATATACTACTTATATACTTTTCTTTTGTAAATATATACTTATAATGCATAGAAACAACCAGACCACAGACAAATATTTAAGCATAAATACATGTCTGAGGCGGGAATCAAAGCCGCAACCCTGTGTTTGGCAGTACGGCATGGTGACCATTGTGCTAACTGGGTCGTCAATAGTAATCATGTCTAAAGATAGATAGATAGATAAATTCTTTATTGTAAACACCAATTTCAAATAACATTAAATAAAAACAAAGCTTAAGTCTAAGTAATACAAAGGGCGGCCTTATCGCTCAAAGCGATCTCTTCCAGGCAACCTTTGGATGGACAAGAAGTTGAGCGAGCTGGATTAATCTTATCTTGTACTACAGCACAAGCCTTATAAAACCAGTCTTCTGAGACACTTTAACGGTACAGCCGTTTTTACTTGTGTCCTCCAATCTTTATCAATGATTTGCTATTTCTTACTATCAGCATTCTATTGTGTTTTTCTATTTAGTTTGTTAAGTAGCTTTCGATTCGCGGCTTTGTTCGGTGATTTGAATCGATTAAAAATTAGCGTGAAAACGTTTTTAATTGGTGGATACTAAATGATAAAATAGTACATTGTTACCCTAGGTGTGAAAGTCACTCATTGAGTCTCGAGACGGAGTTTGGCTAATAGTTCGAGGGACTTAATGAGTCTTTTACCCGAGGTAACCACTGTGCTTTTCATTACGAATAATACATAAAATTCTTCATAATAACGAGAGTGAATGAGAGACTCCATACTCCATACTACCTCTGGCAGTATGCATGAGCCATGTGAAGCCATAATTGTTATTCTTTGGTGTTACCTAAAGCAAGGAGGTTGGTTCTTGAAGTTCCTAATGCGTAATGATACTGATACTGGCTACAAGCACATTGCACAAGCCGCGCGAAGCCATAATTTGACATGACAGCTGTCAGTGAAAGCGATTTTCCCTAGGGCTGAATTTTTTTCTTTCTACACGCTCTTTAGGCATCTTTAGACCTACTTTCGGAGTATGAGTGATGAAAAATTAGTTTTTTTTTTTCTGAATTAGATTTAAATCGAGGAGGCTTACAGCTAAGCGAAGCTCGCTGATCGTTTACGGTACCCTGGCGCGGTCATTACTACGATGGGTGAACAATTAGTAGTGTGGCAAAAGTGTGTTTTCGTGAGCCCCTCCGTGCCCTCCGGCACGTTAAGCCGTTGGTGCCGGTTGCTACCTCTAGTAGCAGTCGTTAGGTCAAGTTAGAGGCCTTAGTACGCTGTAGTATCACTTATCCAGAACTTATACCCTTTAAGCTAAATCGATTCCTGACCGCTCTTCTATTTTCTACCACAACTCCTTTACCGCTCGCTGTGTAGAATTGTGGAATGCTCTGCCTGCTTTTATTCAGCAATCCAAATATTTGGCTGTTTTTAAAGCCAATGTGTACAAACATTACCTTGCTCTCGCTGAAGCTCGTCAGTCAAACATATAGATGTCCTATTGTTTCATTGTACGTATATATTTATGTGTTGGTATGTATTTTTTTTTTATTACAATTTATTTATTAATATATTTTATTATTTATGTATTTTAGTATTTATTATTTTATGTTATATGTTATTTTAATATCTATTTAGTATTATCCTCCTTATATTTCTATCGCGTTATGAACAATCCACCCATCCCCTTCCTTAATTCTTGTCCATCCAAAGGTTGCCTGGAAGAGATCGCTTTTAGCGATAAGGCCGCCCATTGTGCCATATTGTAAGGTATTAAATATGAATTTAATTTTAGCATAGTTACTTAAGTTAAAATTAATTTTAATTTTGTTAAATGTAATCATTTTGCGTTTTGTGCAATAAAGTCTTTATCTATCTATCTATCGATCAGAGGCATGAAGAGCGATATCAAAACGTAATAACTTCTATAAACCAGTTACCCATCGAAATACTGACAGTAGCAAGCATTGCTTAACTCTCACGACTATTTAAATAGCAATCTAGCTCAATCAGGACGTTAGTATTCAGTATGACAGCCTAGGTATCCTAAATGACTACGTGGTAAAAATCAATGGAAAACAATGGGGGTTCAATGAACTTATTATCAAATAAATAAAAAATAAATATTGCAGGACATTCTACACATCGCCATCTAGCCCCAAGCTAAGTAACTAGGCTTGTGGTATGGGTGCTAGATAACCGATATACTACCTATATACTTTTCTATACATATAAAATTATTTGTCCTGAATGACTGACTGACTGACGAATCAACGTACAGCCTAAACCGCTGATCGTAGAGACCTAAAACTTGGAGGGTGTATTTTTTGTGTGACGTAGGCATCCGTTAAGAAAGGATTTTCCGTAATATTACTCCTAAGGGGGTGAAAAGGGGGGGGGGGCAAAGTTTGTATGGGACAACGTGATTCCTTGGTTTAAATTACTTCAAACGGAATTATTATTGATGGAAGACGTACTTCGTATTTTATCGAAATGGGGTAGAAAGTTATTTGGGGATGATCTGCTACTTTACAAACGATAATTGTCTTGTTTCTTCTTTATAATTTTTTTTCTTCTTTTCGTCACTCGTCACCATAACACAAGCCCAGATGAGCGATATTATTATTGAATACTACACACAATATTTCATCACTACACTTTTTTGTAAATGCATCTGCTCCATCAATATATTAGACGTTATCACGTAAAAAAAAACAATTCGACTTCTACGCGGTCCATCAATGTGCAACTGAGATTCAATAAACGTAAACAGAATCTCAGATGTGATAATTCCACTTGGATCCGTTGATTGGTCCACTGATTGTGCAGACGTCAATCGCACAATCAATGAGTCAATCTGGACAATTGGTCTGAACTGGGTGTTGTTATCGGACGATGACGGGGTCATGATGGCGTCAACGAGAGCGTTGAATTGAAGAATTTATTGAATTTACTGAATGATTTATCAGGACACAGCTCAAGCTGCTGCGCTGCTGGTGAGATTTGGAAGTTGTGCTAAATGGTTGTACTTGTATACAGGCTGTTTTCCGCCATTGGACCCTATTTAATTGGGTCCTTTATTGCGTGAGGATGGAGTAGGCTTGCCCAGCACCCTCAGTGTAGTCGACCATGTCCAGAGGAGAGAACTTGTCAATACTTCTGGAGCCAACTAGGCAGCGGGTTTCATCACGATGTCTTCCTTCACCGTAAGAGCAATGTCAATTATCGCACATAAATTTTTCTTAAGTAAAATACATTGGTGCACGGCCGGCTGGGATTCGAACCCACGACCTTCAGAATGAAAGTCGAGGTATCTACCACTAAGCCAACACCGCTCTTAGCCTTGCATTATAGGATGTATTGAATTGAGCAATGACCAGCCCAGCCCACTTATACCACGGCCTTGTTGCTATTTTAATATTAAATACTTACGCGTATGTACTCACCATACATTGAACTGTTTGCATATTATGTTTATAGTTTAGGAGGAAAGGGTACCGGGCGCTCTCTCCATACAAACGTAGATTTTTAAATTTTATTTTCTATGATGATTAGAAAATGAAAAAACCAAGACAAAAAAAGAGCGGTGTTGGCTTAGTGGTAGATACCTCGAGTTTCATTCTGAAGGTCGTGGGTTCGAATCCCGGCCCGCAGTGCATCAATGAATTTTTCTTAAGAAAAATTTATGTGCGCTAATTGACATTGCTCTTACGGTGAAGGAAAACATCGTGATGAAACCCGCGGCTTAGTTGGCTCCAGAAGTATTGACAAGTTCTCTCCTCTGGAATTGGTCGACTAAGCTGAGAGAGTAGTAGGTGCTGGGCAAGCCTACTCCATCCTCACGCAAAAAGGACCCAATTAAAAAGGGTCTCATTGCGGGAAAACAGTCCGTTCAAGTACAAAACCAAGACATAGGGGCATAGTATTTTGTAAGGTTTTCGCGACTTGAGCTCATAATTATATTTGAACGGATAAAGTCAAAGTCAAAAATCTTTATTCCTTTCAATGCTTAATACCTAGGTATAAGATCACTTAGACACGTCTTAAAAACTAAGTTAGGATGTATGCCTTCGGAACGCGCCCACCAATGAGAAGAAGGCACAAGAAACTCATGGGTTTTTTTTTCATGTGATATATTCGCGTCTGCCTGTGACCATGGGATCTGCAAAGTTTCCGAAACGTCAGGTTTAAAACAAAAATAAAAAAACGCGAATATATCCGTTCAAATATAATTATAAAGGGTATAGTCATGGCAGTTATAGGTTTTATGGAACAAAAATATTTGTGCTAGTGTCATTATCCAGGGAGGAAATAGTCAACTACCCTACCTAGGTACCCTTTCACTAGTTTTTGCCCGCGACTTCATACGCGTAACAGTCGAAAACGGACCAAGGAATTACATTGTCCCATACAAACTTTTCGCCCCTTTTTTCACCCCCCAAGGGGTAGAATTTCGGAAAATCCTTTCTTATCGGATAAATAAAAATAAATAACTAGTGATGCAACGAATACGAATATTCGTATTCGCCGAATAGTAGACATTTACCGAATATTCGTATTCGGCGAATACTAATACGAATATTTAAAAACTAATATTTTTGTACGCAACTCTATTTACTGTAAAATATTTTTCACTGAAGCCATGTACAGTCGCCTCGGAAAGACTTTTTTCAACGGCTGGGAACATCCAGACTGAAAAAAGAAATCGCCTAAAACCAGAAAATCTACGAATTTTATGTTTTTTAAATAAAAATTTGCCTGTTGTAAATTTTAGTTAAGTATTAGAAGAGTAAACATTCATCAAATAACTAAGTCTTTTATTACCATGGTGAGATATTCGTATTCGTATTCGCCGAATAGTAGGTTTGATATTCGTATTCGTAAAAGTAGTATTTCGTTGCATCACTATAAATAACTAAATAATTGCAAGACATTCCACACATCGCCATCTAGCCCCAAGCTAAGTAACTGGACTTTTATTATAAGCCACGATTATTAGCACCACCCCAAATAAAGATGGGAAAAAATCCAGAAGTAAAAAGTTACACGTCAAAACATTCATTGCCACATTAGCTACAGTAACACACAGCCAGTGCACACGCTCCTGCAGTTGTGCTGCCATGATATGAGAAGACTGGAAGATATGATGCGCAAGATTCTGGACCCCTCCCCGCTCTCCCCTTTCAAGCCTCACGTGATGAATGGACAGCCCCTAAGTAGGTGCTTGCTACAAATAGAATAGAATATAATTTATTCGAACAAACACACGAAATAGTATAGATACAAATAAGAAACAGTAAGAGATTACAAAAAAGAGACAATAAAAATAAAAAGTATCTGAGAAGTCGTGTGTTGCGAATGGGTAAAGCCTCAGCATGTGCTGCAGATCCGCAGGCGCATCTGCAGCGCTGGTCTTCCGGCCGCACCTTGTGGGTGACTTTTCCCCTCCCAGGCAACGGCAAATATCCAGCAAATGAACCATATTCAACAATATGCCTTCTACATTGCTATTGAAATACAAATGTATTCACAAACCGTAACAGCACGACAATTTGCAAATGTGTCTACCTATTGAACGATGATGCGCAGGCCCATACGTTCCGGTCTGATTTACTATAATAACCTTAAAACTCTTGCTCTTACGGTGAAGGGAGGAAAACATCTCGTTATGAGACCCGCGGCTTAGTGAAGGTGCAGGGCGATAAAGGAAAGATTCTGTGTAAAATAAGGGATATATAATTTAGGAATATAAATATGTATCGGTACGAAAAAGGTGAAAGCAAGAAGGAGACAAAAGAAGACAGAAAGAGAACGTAGATTGCGTCTAGTTCTATCTATTCAGTTGCGTTTCGTTTACGCTCCAACACTTAGTTGTCTCCAGACGAGTTCTTTCCTCTGGACACGGTCAACTAAGCTGAAAGTGTGGTACTTTATTTTATTCTCAATGGAAAACAAACAGTATGATAGATAGATAGATAGATAGATAAACACTTTATTGCACCATAAAAACACAACGCAAAATGATTACATATAACAAAATTAAAATTAATTCTAACTTAAGTAACTACCTATATGCTAAAAGAAAATTCATATGATTATCAACTTAAATATTTAAGTGGTTACAAATACACAATTTAAATGTTTTCACATATAGGTAATTACGCTTGTTTGTTACAGACGTAAAAGAAATTCTAGCAACAAAAAGAAGGAAAAAGAGTTACAAATAGCTCGAGAGTATTTTACTTTTCCGACAGATCGGGAACCAACCAGCCTAAGTAATATATAGTACTAGCAGCGTTCCGCAGTTTCACCCGCGTAACTCCCGATCCCGTGGGAATATCAGGATAAAAAGTAGCCTATAGCCTTCCTCGATAAATGGACTATCCAACATAAAAAGAATTTTTCAATTAGAACCAGTAGTTTCTGAGATTAGCGCGTTCAAACCAACAAACAAACTCTTCAGCTTTATAATATAAGTATAGATAGGTTCTGGACAAGAGATGACATGTCCCAAGCACTACAGCAATTCGTATGAATTAAAGTTGCTGGTGCTCATCTAGATTATCACTACATAGTATAAAACATGATACATGCATAATATAGCCGTGCGAAGCCGGAGCGGGTCGCTAGTATAATATAAACTTTTTGCTCTTACGGTGAAGGGAATCATCGTGATGAAACCCGCGGCTTAGTTGACTCCAGACGAGTTCTTTACTCTGGACACGGTCGTCTAAGCTGAAAGTGTGGTATAGGTTCTGGACAAGAGATGACATGTCCCAGACACTACAGCAATTGGCATGAATTAAAGTTGCTGGTGCTCATCTAGATTATATAATATAAACTTTTTTGATCTTACGGTGAAGGGAATCATCGTGATGAAACCCGCGGCTTAGTTGACTCCAGACTAAGCTGAAGCTGTGTGGTATAGCAGTTACAGAAACCATGTTACGGATGTCATAATTGTAACAAGTGTTGATAGTGTAAAGATAGATGTAATGCGACCTTTTTGGGTTGTAAACTTTATCCTTCACTCTAAAACTACTCAACCGATTGCGATAAAAATCGGTATCTAGATAGCTGGAGACCTGGATTAACACATAGGGTACTTTTTATCCCGATATTGCCACGGGATCGGGACTTACGCGGATGAAACCGCGGGGCGCAGCTAGTGAACAATAAAATGAAAACACCATTAAAGCTGAATCAGTTCTTTTCCATCCAAAGGTTACCTGGAAGAAATCGCTTTCAGCTATAAGGCCGCCCATTTGTGCAACTTATACTTTCTTTTGGAACTTCTTATAATGCATTGATCTCTTAGAGTAGTAATAGAAAAAACCTACACCTACCTTAGTATTAATAACCCTGTACATTGTATGCCGAAAGGTCGATCACAGAGGACATATTTTGTGTATCATACTATGTAACAACTTTTTATACCTGTGTTCACAATAAATTATATTTGAATTTGGTTTATACAAAACTTTTCCACTGCGACTGCGTTCCTGATATAGCCTTAAAGATTTTTTTAATTTTCTGTTTTTTTTTTTTTCAGAAACGTGCATGTACGGGAAGGCTTCTTAGGAAGGGTGCTCAAGACAAAACCGGTGAGTTCAACGATATGCAGATTTACCCGCGTAAGTGTATCTTTAGAAGCCTGATTCTATCTTATAATAATGGAGAATCAGGAAAGGTAGGACATAAAAAAACTAGCCAAGTGCGAGTCTGACTCGCTCACTAAGGGTTCTATACCATTAAATTCTGTTCTTAGTATTTGTTGTTACAAAGCGTCAACAGAAATACATTATCTGTGAATATTTCAACTGTCTAGCTATCACGGTTCATAAGATACAGCCAGGTGACAGACAGACAGTGGAGTCTTGATAAAAGGATCCTGTTTTCACCCTCTGGTGAAAACAACTTTAAGTATACACGACGGTGTATGAGGCTGGTATTATCAAAAATAGTCTTCTAATAAACTATTTATTTACTGCACTATTATAACTGTTAAACTCTATGATGTGGACTGTAATAAACTATGTTCGCACTTATCACTTTTCGCTATTGATCGCTTCTCTCAAATAGTACATTGCGATACAAGTGTGGTAAATTGATCATTTCATCGAGGCGGTTTATGACGCGCGAGCGGAACGCGAGTGCGTCTATAGAGCCGAGAATGGAATGATCAACACACGTGTATCGTACGACGTTTTTTATCACAGTTGCAAATAGAAGAAAAGACTTGAAAAGAAAAGAAATAATAAATAACAAAATATTTGTGATAAGTCTATGTTTACAATTTTTTTGGTTATATTTTTAGTTAATTATACTCCCGAAAGGCCAGGCAAAAGACTTTAACCGATACAGCCTCGTCTGACACACTATATTTTTAGGGTTTTTTCCATTTGTCGGGGGTTAAAAACAGAATATAATGGTACGGAAAAACTATATTTAAGTAAAGAAAAAACAAAAAAAAAACAACACTAAATTTTAAATCATTTTTTAAGACGTTATCATTATCACGTAAAATTATCGTTCGTAAACCGACTTTATAGACATCCTTTATTGCTGGAGTAAAACCTCTTTTTTGGTACCTACTTTATTTTATCCATCAAAACAGTATAACCCAGATAAATTAAGAATGTTTCATCTACCTAACATGTAATTAGCAGTAAGATACCAATTTAACTTTTCAGGATAGGATAACTTATTATAACACACTAGTGGCGTCGAGGTAATAACGCACGCGTGCGTAATACGTTGGATTATGAGCCTAAAAGCGTTTGTATAAGATCCACTTTATGAGCAACTGTGATAAAAATACTATTTCTATATGCACCCTTAAACAGAACTGACTAGCGAAAGCTCGACGCCGCCTTTTTATAATAAAATAAAAGTTTTCTATAAGTTTCGAGAAAATCCGCGAAAACAATCTTCTATAGCTATTGAATGTTCTGGACGTCGGACTTTCGTTGCCGTCAATGTAAGTGCTGCCATCTGGTGGAGAATAGAGACAACTACACAGGGGGTATTATTGATTGCTAATCTGTCACTGTCATCAGTTTTCTGTCAATTACTTTTATATTTTTTGTCTATGGCGCCAATTTTAAATTTCTAACTCTTCTGTCGAGTTTTAGCGGGAACGAGTTAACAACATGTAGTGCTGCAGTTTTATTTTCATGAAACTTAGTTGTAACCCGAGTTGAATTGTATAATTCTGGTGGAATGTTATTCAATTTAGTTCTGTAAAAGTGCACAAGTGCAGTGAAAGTAAAAATCAGTGTCAAAGATGAAGTTTTCTCGTTGCCTCCAAATCTCCTATTAAGGTTATGGTAAACTTGCCACCGCTTTACCATAGCCTCTGACTTGACGGACTATGACGACTTTGACTGTTTTGAAACACTTTAGGCCCGATTTATGAAAAATCGGACCATAATTTGATGCAAAATATAACTTGACAAAAACTTTTCTGTCCTGCACATTAAGGTTATAAATTCCGCACACAAACCAAAGTAATGCCATGCAGACAGACGGAGTGGTTGAAATATTTTTATGGCATTATCGATTGCAACTCGCGACCCGACGGCGCCACAGAGTAATTACATCGTAGACGTAGAATAGACATGACGTATTTGTCTTGACTGGGGGCAATGACATTTTTAAACAATAGGTGCTGCGTGAGTCAATATGCTATGCTCTTTTTTTTCTACTAATTATGGCTTCGCACGGCTTGTGCATTTGTCAGCCAGTGTCTAATTAAAGGGCCTAAAGTGTTTCAAAACAGTCAAAGTCGTCATAGTCCGTCAAGTTAGGGGCTATAGTAAAGCGGTGGCAAGTTTACCATAACTTTAATAGGAGATTTGGAGGCAACGAGAAAACTTCATGTTTGACACTGATTTTTATTCTCACTACACTTGTGCACTTTCACAGAACTAAATTAAAAAACATTCCACCAGAATTATACAATTCAACTCGGGTTATAACTAAGTTTCATGTAAATAAAACTGCAGCACGACATGTTGTTAACTCGTTCCCGCCAAAACTCCTGCTATGCTCTTATACATACGGGTTGAATTTCTAGCCGCCATTTTTATTTTTTGAAAACGTCTTAAATTGATGGAACACGTGCATTCACAAAAAAGTGTCACGGTGATATTGTGTAACGTTATGCGTCATGGTAACTTAGGAAACAAAGTATTTAACAATAATATCGCTCATCTGGGCTTGTGTTATGGTATGACGAGAGACGAAAAGAACATTTATATTAAAGGAAAAAAAAGGAATAAAAAAAACGTTGTCACGTAAAATTATCGTCCGTAAACCGACTTCACAGACAACCATATTTTTAAATTTTTTTTTTTAAAGCAAACATAGGCTCGTGGCATACATTTCTAAGGTTCCGTACCCAAAGAGTAACGGGACCCCATTACCTACTATATTCTATGGATTTCTTTAATTCATAGGAAAGGGTACCGGGGGCTCTCTTCATACAAACGTAGACTGTCGACTGTTTCCTACCTGGATAATGACAATAGCATAAATATTTTTGTTGTATAAAACTTATAACTGCCATGACCATGCCCCTGTGTTTATTTTTTTGGTTTTTTAAATCTTTATTTCTATGATAATTAAAAAATGAAGAAAAACCAAAACATAGTGGCATAGTCATGATAGTTATAGGTTTTATGCCACAAAAATATTTGTGCTAGTGTCATTATCCAGGGAGGAAACAGTCGACTACGTTTGTATGGAGAGTGCCGGTACCCTTTCACCTTCTTCTTATTCTTCTCGTATAGTGGTGTGGCTCACCTATTGTTAGAGTTTACAGATCGCCTTAAGGCCTCGAACTTGACCTAACGACTGCTACTAGAGGTAGCAACCGGGACCAACGGGTTAACGTGCCTTCCGAAGCACGGAGGGGCTCACGAAAACACATTTTTGCCACACTACTAATTGGCCACCCATCGAAGTAATGACCGCGCCAGGCGTCGCTTAACCCGCACGACCGTAAACGATCAGCGAGCCTCGCTTAGCAGTGAGCCTCCTCAATATCGTATCGTTATTATTTGAGTACGGAACCCTAAAAGCAAGTGAAACATCTATAAATATTCAAGGAACAACTTCCATTCAACCCCTAACGAAGTCCTTCAGACGGTGGAATTTATTATGTTTTTTTTATTGCAGAGGGTTAGTTCACCCCTAAATTGGTGTGGGGGTGGTTTTAAATAATGTCTAGTGTTTTTAACCGACTTCAAACAAAAGGAGGAGGTTCTCAATTCGTCGCGTATATATATATTTTTTTTATGTATGTTCGCCGAAAACGCCTAGACTGATTTGAAAAATTCTTTTTTGTATAGCTATAACTAGCTGCGCGGTGTTGGCTTAGTGGTATACCTCGATTTTCATTCTGCAGGTCGTGGGTTCGAATCCCGTCCGGCCGTGCACCAATGTATTTTTCTTAAAATGTATGTGCGCTAATTGACACTGCTCTTACGGTGAAGGAAAACATCGTGATGAAATCCGCGGCTTATTTGGGTCCAGAAGTATTGACAAGTTCTCTCCCCTGGACATGGTCGACTAAGCTCCATCCTCACGCAAAAAGGACCCAATTAAAAAAGTCTAATTGCGGAAAAAACCCGTATACATACATACAACTACGCAACGGATTTTGATGCGGTTTTTTTAATAGATAGAGTGATTCAAGAGGAAGGTTTATATGTATAATACAGGCATAATATAGCCGTGAGAAGCCGGAGCGGTTCGCTAGTATTTTACTTGACGACCCAGTTGGCACAATGGTTACCATGCAGGACTTTGGCAGGGTTGCGGGTTCGATTCCCGCCTCAGACAAGTGTTTATGCCTAGATATTTGTCTGTGGTCTGGTTGTTGCTATGTATTATAAGTATATATTTACATAAAGAAAAGTAAATAAGTAATATATGAGTTGTCTAGCACCCATAACACAAGTGTAGTTACTTAGCTTGGGGCTAGATGGCGATGTGTGGAATGTCATGCAATATTTATTTATTTATTAATTACGAGCAAAGATTTGCTTGTTTGCATTGAATACGCTTCGAAACTACTGCACCGATTTTGATGAAACTTTATATGAGAATACATTAATTAATTTCGAATAACATAGGCTTTTTATCCCGATATTCCCACGGGATCGGGAGTTACACGGGTTAAACCTCGGACCGCTGCAAATAATATAACCAGTACAAAGTATGTAGTTAGAATCAGCAGTGCGGCACAGTTTCCGTCTACGCACCAAATTGGCTTCGTCCTGCGGAACGGCGGAAGTTTCCACTGTCTCTCTCACACATGTTGATTATCGCATCGCCGGCTCACTTACACGGTAGAGGAAACGGAACTAAGGAATTTTATCTGTGGTTTTATATTGAAAAATTAACTATGATTTAGTAACTTGGACTTGTATATAGGCTGTTATCCGCAATTATCCCTTTTTAATTGGGTCCCTTTTGCGTGAGGATGGAGTAGGCTTGCCCAGCACCTACTACCCTCTCAGCTTAGTCGACCATGTCTAGAGGAGAGAACTCGTCAATACTTCTGGATCCAACTAAGCCGCGGGTTTCATCACGATGTTTTCCTTCACCGTAAGAGCAATGTCAATTAGCGCATATAAATATGCATTGGTCGGCCACGGCCGGTCAGGATTCGAACCCATGACCTTCAGAATGGAAGTCGAGGTATCTACCACTAAGCCAACACTGCTCTAGTATGATTTAGTAATAAATAAGTAAATATTGCTGGACATTCCACACATCGCCATCTAACCCCAAGCTAAGTAACTACACTTGTGTTATGGGTGCTAGACAACTCATATACTACTTATATAGTTACTTTTCTTTTGTTAATATATACTTACCAGCTGGGCCCCGCGGTTTCACCCGCGTAAGTCCCGATCCCGTGGGAATATTGGGATAAAAAGTAGCCTATGTGTTATTCTAGGTCTCTATCTATCGACATACCGACTTGCATCGCAATCGGTTTAGTGGTTTTTGCGTGAAGGAATAACAAACATACATACACACATACACACGAACTTTCACATTTATAATATTAGTAAGAAGTAGGATATTAGTAGGATAATACATAGAAACAACCAGACCACAGACAAATATCTAAGCATAAATACTTGTTTGAGGCGGAAATCGAACCCGCAACCCTGTGTAAAAAGTTAGCGTATTTACCCACCTTAATTTGAACAATTTTATTTATGAGAAATTGCCTTCTGAGCCCACTAGGGGCCGGCCGGTAGCGCCCCCGTTGGGAACCCATGATCTAGTAAGTAAACAGCTCGCAGTAAAGCCTCAGTATAAAAACATACCAGGGGCCCTACCGCGGTAAGTGCGTCGGCTTCAAGCCAACGCGTCGGCTTATGCCGATCCGCGCTTCACACTGGGCGGAATTTTAAACCTGCCTTTCATAGGATTTTTGAAAAATTAAGATTTTTTATTCGTGTGTAAGTATGCAGGAATGTCGGGGACATCAAAAAATTCAAAAATAAGTAATTCTGGTTATGTTATTTTATTAAAAACACCACAAAATATAACTTTGTTATTTTTTTTAAATAACAACCAGAATCACTTATTTTTTAATGGTTTGATGTTCCCGAAAATCCTGCATACTTAAAACACACGAAAAAAACAACCTAATTTTTCAAACTTTCTATAAATACCAGGCTCAAAATTACGCCCATTGTGAGGCGCGGGTTGAGATATCGACGTCGGCATGAAGCCGACGCAATAAGCGCGGTTGGGCCCATGTCACTACAATCGTAACAATTACTATGGCGGTCACGTAGTTTACATCAGTTAAATATTAACACGGCAATGGCGTTTTAATTCATCATCTATACATATAAAATGCTTTGTCTATACATATATATGACGACATTGGCACAATGGTCACCAAGCCGGACTGCCAAACACAGAGTTGCGGGTTCGATTCCCGCGAAGACATGTATCTATGCTTAGATGTTTGTCTGTGGTCTGGTTGTTTCTATGTATTATAAGTATATATTTACAAAAGAAATGTATTTTAGTAGTATATGAGTTGTCTAGCACCCATAACACAAGTGTAGTTACTTAACTTGGGGCTAGATGGCGCTGTGTGGATTGTCCTGCAATATTTATATTTATTATATAAAATGCTTTGTCTATACATATAATATGCTTTGTCCTGAACTTCTGACTGACTGACAGATCAACGCACAGCCTAAACCGCTGATCGTAGAGACCTGAAACTTGGAGGGTGTGTTCTTTGTATGACGTAGGCATCCGATATGAAAGGATTTTTCAAAATTCTACCCCTTAAGAGGTAAAAAGGGGGGCAAAGTCTGTATGGGACAACGTGATTACTTGGTCTATTTTCGACTTCTCTGTCCCTATGTATGCTTAGATCTTTAAAACTACGCAACGGATTTTGATGCGGTTTTTTTTAATAGATAGAGTGATTCAAGAGTTTTATATGTATACCTAGCTGCACCCCGTGGTTTCACCCGCGTAAGTCTCGATCCCGTGGGAATATCGGGATAAAAAGTAGCCTATGTGTTAATCTAGGTCTCCAGCTATCTAGATACCGAGTTTCATCGCAATCAGTCCAGTAGTTTTTGCGGGAAGGAGTAACTAACATACACACACACAAACTTTCACATTTATAATATTATATTAGTAGGATACATGCATAATATAGCCGTGCGAAGCCGGGACGGGTCATAAGTTATAAATATTTGTAAAACACTAGTGTTTTGTACAAGTTATACAATGTGTTTTCGCAAAGTATTCTAATACGAAAGAGGGTAATTCCAGACGTCTAGAAAAACAAATGATGTTCTACGACTTTTGAAAAATCTTTTTTTTTTTCGATTTTTTGTATTAAGGCGCTCTTCCAGTACCGTGTGTAGGTAGGTATTCACATTACCTTAGCCCCCGCTCTCAAAGACGTAGCGTGCTGCGTGCTAACTGTTATATTTGATCGATATGCAAAACACTTTAGCAGTATTATCCACAAATATAATTCCTAGAGGTCAAAACCTATCATTTGATTCATTTTTAGAAACAAACGTTATTTATTTTTGAATAAAACCCGATAAACGATCTAATAATTCTCTGTTTTATAACATTTTTTTTTATCGAACGATTTGTTCATATCATGTTTTCAAACACAATAAACAAAAATATGGTTATTAAACTACAATATCCATTTATATCCAAATAACAAAAAAAGAGTATTTGATTACTTAGAGTTGCTTAAAACAAAGGTCGATTTTGGTAGCTTTATTAGCACCTGCCCTTAAACGGCGGATTTTCGAGTAGAATCAACTAAAATAAAGACGTATTTGTACAGGAATTGAATGGAACCAGTTCTCTGCGTCTATCTTACCTAACGTTGTTCGCTTAGTCTAAAACAAGCCCCTTTCGTATTAGAACCATTCGCGGAAACACCTTGTATACATTAGATAGAATTCAAGAAATATGAAACCAAATACTTGTTTCGCGAAATGTCCAATAAAAGCATACGAATGACAGAGACGACACTATGAGGCGTTGTCTTAGGTGCACGACAAACGCGGCAACATGATATATAGGATGAATTTTTAGCACGATGTTCCTTATCGTGGGTTATTGAGGTGACCTAGACCAGAAAAAAAAACACACGGCCATAAGAACATAAAGTCATTTGATTAAGCTATAATCTCTTATAGCTTAATCAAATGACTTTATGCTTACAATCAAAAAGATCTAGTTCAGGAAAGTCTCTCGACTTTCCTGAACTAGATCTTTTTGATTGTAAGCCGGTTGCGTTCAAAATTACTTTGACACGGCACTGATTCGACGCACAATCTTAAATTATATATTTAGTCGCATTAGCATGATAGTATTATTTTAAATTATTTAGTACAATCTCATACTTCAGTTAACTGTTTTATATACTGTTATACTGTAACTGTTATATTTATTTACTTATAGTTTTTTTTTTTTTCATCCAGACTAGTTGTGGAATATATAGTCATTTTGTATGTGAAAACATTTAATTGGTTCGTAGTCACTATTTTTAGTTTTGTAAGCAGAATATTATATTATATTATATATATTATAACTGTTTGTTTTCCAAATAAAATAAAATAAAAATAACGAAATGGGTTAAAAGACGCTTTAAATATCGAATGATGACGACCCAATGGTCGCCATGCCGGACTGCCAAACACAGGGTTGCGGGTTCGATTCCCGCCTCAGACATGTATTTATGCTTAAATATTTGTCTGTGGTCTGGTTGTTTCTATGTATTATAAGTATATATTTACAAAAGAAAAGTATTTATGTAGTATATCCGTTGCCTAGCACCCATAACACAAGTGTAGTTACTTAGCTTGGGGCTAGATGGCGATGTGTGGAATGTCCTGCAATATTTATTTATTTATTAATTTACCGAGGGGACCTAGCCCAGAAAAAATGACACGCGTTACGAAAAAATGTAAAACAAAAAAACGTAGGAAAAAGTCATTTGCTTAAGCTATAAGAGATAACGAAAAAGGTTAAAGAAGTTTTAAAATCGAATGATGCAGTTTTTTTTGTCAAAATCGAACACGCAACTGCTTTCAGCATTTTTGGGGTTCCGTAAGGGGTATAAAAATATACCATAGGCAATTTGCATTGCTTCAAGCACGCGGTTCGAATGAACCCATTCAAACCGAGCTCTTGGGCGATTCTTACCGCGGTCCGAACCACTCGCGGTGCGAAACGCCCAATGACCCAAAATAATAAATAAATAATAAATAGATAAATATTGCAGAACAATCAACACAGCGCCATCTAGCCCCAAGTTAAGTAACTAGACTTGTGTTATGGGTGCTAGACAACGGATATACTACTTTTATACTTTTCTTTTGTAAATATATACTTATAATACATAGAAACAACCAGATCACAGACAAATATCTAAGCAAAAATACTTATCTGAGGCGGGAATCGAACCCGCAACCCTGTGTTTGGCAGTCCGGCATGGTGACCATTGTGCCAACTGGGTCGTCATGTCAAACTGGGACTCTATTACTAAGACTTCACTGTCTGTCACAAGGCTGTATGTCATGAACCGTCATAGCTAGACAGTTGAAATTTTGATAGATGGTGTTTTTCTTTTTCCGCTATATAACGCGGTGCATGATCCATGTACAGTCGGCTGCATAATTGCAGCCCTCGGTAGAGTTCGAAAATTACTATTATTGAAATGTTTACATTCTAATAATTTTTGTTTGATTAATTGATGAGTTAGAAGGCTTTAAACTTCACCTAAAGCAGGTGTCTAGAATCTTGCTGGAAATCATTCTTATAACAGCCGTTTTGGAGCTCTACGGTGGGTCTGCAATTATGCAACTGACCTTACATCGCGTCGCGTAGCCGCGTTTGTCGTTCACCTAAGACAACGGGTAACACGTAATCTCTCACACATCAACACGAAACATTAAACAAATGCCCCATCCATATCAATACCTAACCTCGCTATTCTAAAATAACACTTACCGACAAAACAATTAACGTACAAAATCGCACTGTGTACACGAATAACCAATCGGCTGTGCAAAATTAACCTTTAAAGTGAGGTGTTAAGGTAGAAAATTGCTTGTTTGTTATAACAATACACCATTGTCTATGCGCAGACGCATCACATGTGCGTCGGAGGATCGATAATGTCGACGGGTTTGACCTGTTTCATCTTTGCCTTTATATCTATCTATAGTAATATTTTAAAGGGAAAGATTTATTACATATTTTTAAGCTATTGCATAGCTTTGAGCGCGGCGACGGAATCAAGATATTCCGTAACGAAAATAAAACCTAACACCTCCCTCTCCGCCTACCATGTAGCTCGGCCGAGCGTTCGCTTAACGTGTATGTATATGGTACGACTGTACGAAGGTCGCACGATGCAATAGCTTTACCGTGGCAGTACCCGAGTGCCACACGGGATTTTGTTTGTAACGAATAGGCTCCGAAACTACTAGACCGATTTTGATGAAAATCGGTATGAGGATACATAGATTCATTTGAGGTAACATAGGGTACTTTTTATCCCGATATTCCCACGGGATTGGGAGTGACGCGGGTAAAACTGCGGAGCGCTGCTAGTCTTAGAATTTAAGCCGATGTGTGCTTTATTAATTTTCCTCTTCTAAAAACTTCTCCAACGGAAGAATAAATATTAACTTCCTTAATTAAACAGTTATCTAATATCCTAGTTTTTTATGTTAATTTGTGATTTAGGTGCCAATTTATTTTAACACGATGCATAAGCCGATTAATTCGGTTGTTTCCAGTAACGATAAAATCCTACTAATATTATAAATGTGAAAGTTTGTGTGTGTGTATGTTTGTTACTCCTTCACGCAAAAATTACTGGACAGATTGCGATGAAACTCGGTATATAGATAGCTGGAAACCTAGATTAACACATAGGCTTTTTATCCCGATATTGCCACGGTATCGGGACTTACGCGGGTGAAACTGCGGGGCACAGCTAGTATTAAATATAATCTGCACCCTGCTGTTTCACCCGCATAAGTCCCGATCCCGCGGGAATTTCGGGATAAAAAAATCATATCCCTCTATATGCCCTAAACTACTATCATGCCTATTTTCATTCTAACGACGACCCAGTTGGCACAATGGTCACGACGCCGGACTGCTAAACACAGGGTTGCGAGTTCGATTCCCGCCTCACACAATTATATTTATGCTTAGTTATATGTCTGTGGTCTGGTTGTTCCTATGTATTATAAGTATATATTAACAAAAGAAAAGTATATAAGTAGTATATCCGTTGTCTAGTACCTATAACACAAGTGTAGTTGCTTAGCTTGGGGATAGATGGCGATGTGTGGAATGTCCTGCAATATTTATTTATTTATTTACTATGTAGTATTTGCAAGTTTTAAAATACTTGCAACAACCCAATTCACAAATACCTAATAGATTATTCACAGCTGAATGAATATGGTTAAATGCATGATTGGTTGCTTAAACAAAATGTTTTACGTACAACTTCATACACTGTTAGGTTTTTAATCGTATCTATCTTAAACTAGCTGAGTCCCGCGGTTTCACCCGCGCAATTCCCGATCCAGCGGGAATTTCGGTATTAAACGTATAAGTCAAAGTCAAAAAAATGTATTCCTTTAGATGCTTAATACAATTGTGCATAGACCACATGGATACGTCTTAAAAACTAAGTTAGGATGTGTGCCTTCGGAACGCGCCCACCAATGAGAAGAAGGCACAAGAAACTCATGGGGCTCCACTGTCTGTCTGTCTGTCACCAGGCTGTATCTCATGAACCGTGATAGCTAGACAGTTGAATAGAATAGAATATAATAGAAAACATTTATTCGCAACAAAAACTCACAGTGAGCTTATAAACTATAGAAACAAAAAACTAAGGCTATTGACATTTTCACAGACGCGGTTCCACCCGCATAATTCCCGATACCGTGTGAATATCGGGATAAAAAGTAGCCTATGTGTTAATCCAGGTCTCCAGCTATCTACATACCGAGTTTCATTTAAATCGGTCCAGTAGTTTTGGAGCCTATTCGTTACAAACAAACAAATGACGACCCAGTTGGCACAATGGTCACCATGCCGGACTGCCAAACACAGGGTTGCGGGGTCGATTCCCGCCTCAGTCAAGTATTTATGCTTAGATATTTGTCTGTGGTCTGGTTGTTTCTATGTATTATAAGTATTTAAATACAAAAAAAAAGAAAAGTAGGTATATAAGTAGTATATGAGTTGTCTAGCACCCATAACACAAGTGTAGTTACTTAGCTTGGGGCTAGATGGCGATGTGTGGAATGTCCTGTAATATTTATATTTATTATTTAAATAAAAAAATCTTTTCTCGTCATAATATTAGTGTAGATTATGTATATTTGTTGCTACAATAAAAACAAATCTATACTTATATTATAAAGCTGAAGAGTTTGTTTCTTTGTTTGTTTGTTTGTTTGTTTGTTTGTTTGTTTGAACACGCTAATCTTAGGAACTACTGGTTCGAATTAAAAAAATATTTTTGTGTTGGATAGTCCATTTATCGAGGAAGGCTATAGGCTACTTTTAATCCTGATATTCCCACGGGATCGGGAGTTACGCGGGTGAAACTGCGGAGCGCTGCTAGTACATACTAAAAAAATAATTGTACAGAACCCTTCCTACGCGAGTGCGACTCGCACTTGGCCGGTTTGTACTTGCACTTGAACCGGCCGTTTTCCGCAATTAGACCTTTTTAATTAGGTCCTCTTTGCGTGAGGATGGAGTAGGCTTGCCCAGCACCTACTACCCTCTCAGTTTACCGTCGACCATGTCCAGAAGAAAGAACTGGTCAATACTTCTGGAGCCTACTAAGCCGAGGGTTTCATCACGATGTTTTCCTTCACCGTAAGATGTCAATTGGACGCACATAATTTTTTCTTAAGAAAAACCCGCGAGCTTCAGAATGGAAGTCGAGTTACCACTAAGCCAACACCGCTTGCCCGGTTTTATTTCCCTCTAGTTTCCTAAACAGTAGCAAAAACAAACAAAGGCTTTGTTCCGAAGTGGCTGCTGTAAAGTAAAGTAGGTCAAAGCGCTGCGTAATGGCATGGCATCTCTTGCCCCGACCTATTTGTCGATAGGGGATTGGGAGTTTGTGAGATGTCATTGGGCGCTTGGAGATTGTCACGGATTTGAATTAGCCGCTCGGCAATATGTGCGGGTCGTGCGAAGCCGATACAACTCTCTCAATCTGTCACTTATTCGACTTATTCAATCTTAATTCTATGAAATCAAATGTTATACTGAAACTAAAAGTTAACATAATGTACCTAATTTAAATTAATTATCTACTTACCAATCAATATTTAATTTTATTACTCTAATGACCCATTACTTTTTTCATTTCCGCAAGTTTTATTTGTTTAAAACAGCATAAAACGATTTATATATTTAATGTTAATGCATTCTTTAAGGATATTTTACACTTAGAATTGTATTTTATAATTTTTATCTTATGCTTAATAAAGATCTTCTGAAATTTAAATTGAATTGAATCTGTCACTGCATTGATTGTAAAGATCGAGCGGCCATCATTATTACTACGCCCCGCGGTTTCACCCGCGTAAGGCCCGATCCCGTGGGAATTTCGGTATAAAAATTCACCAGCTATCAAGATACCGAGTTTCATCGCAATCGGTCCAGTAGTTTTTTGCGTGAAGGAGTAACAAACACACATACATACACACACAAACTTTCACATTTAAAATATTAGTAGGATAGGATTAATTGAACCGAGCTATGACAGTACCTATTGTACCATTTTTTCCTATAAAATAATCAGAAAAATAAAAGAAAGATCAAGGATTCAGCGTTTTTACTTCCACCCATACAGGCACCCTCAATTAGGACTAAACACAGATGAAATAGATTCACTGATAAGATAACTCTTCTTCTTTTCGTGTCGATTCCCTTATAATATTCACTACGCGGTTTCACCCGCGTAACTTCCGATCCCGTCGGAATATCGGGATAAAAAAGTATCCTTCCTCGATAAATAGACTATCCAACAAGAAAAAAATTCTTTTTGTATATTTTAATTTTGTAATTGTAATTTTCATTTTGTTTTAATTGTAAGTAAATAAATTAAACGTAAAACTTGAGCTTAAAAAAGTTCTATAATTGACAAGAAAATAATTTTTCAATTCGAACCAGTAGTTACAATACAAACAAACAAGCTCATGAGCTTTATAATATAAGTATGGATAATCTCAAAATAAAGGACAATGTCCACTTCCGTAGAAGATATGGCTTGCTTTCAAACATCGAGACATATTCGGGTGAAACCGCTGGGCGTAGCTTATTACAAAAGAAAAGTATATAAGTATTATATCTGTCTGGCCACTATCACATAAGCTTAGCTACTTAGCTTGAGGCAATGACGTTCTGTGCACATGTCGAGTAATATATAATTATTTCTTATTTTGACATCTGATAAACAAAATCACAAAGATTCTCATACGCCCTTCTTGATCAGATTCAAGGTCAGTGAACCCCAATCGATTCGGTATCGTGACGTCATCGATTACGCACTGAAGTTTATTCGAGCGATGATGATTCGTGTAGGTATCTAAATACCTACTTAAAAGGGGAGAGGAGTCATGAGTAACTAAATATTATTTGAAGTCTTTGTCCAATAATGAATATTGTATAATACTGCCGCACAGCGCCATCTAGAGCCGAATTAGTGATGATTCTCATTAAACTGTGCCGTGTACGTGGCCCGGACGGTTCACGGATTTGAAACGTTACACACATTTTGTATGAAGCAATTTATATATGATCCCGTCCGTGCCCGGACGACGCCCGTCTACTCCACGGATCCGGCCCGTCCCCTCGGCGATAACCCGGTACAAACGTGCAGCACGGGCGGATTAGTGTACATCTCGCTTATGGAAAAACTGGTCCGCGTCCGAACCAGTTAAGAACAACGAGCCAGATGTCTCTTGTTATAAATTTAAAGGTATATTTTTGCACAACGGACGGGATCCGCTCCAGACTCGGCCAGGCCTGGTCTAATGGGAATCATTCCTTATGCAACTAAGTTTGTACTTTTATTGACAAATACCGATACTTAAGGAATATTTGTATATTTATTTTGAAATAAAATGTCTTTTTGACCGACAAAAAGGCAACATTATTCACCTTGATCAAAAACCTCAAAGTTTTTGTTTTAACAATAAATAGGTCAGCGTTTGACCATTATCTCACACGATTGTAAGTGACGATGCGATCTAAGATGTTTCTTATTACTTGGAGTTATAACTTACTTAATTGTTGACTTAATTGCGTCAAAGCAAAGTAACGGCTCTATGCAGGAATATTGGCGCCCAACGTGTGATTGACCGTTAGTCGTGTTGTGCTGAATATTGACTTTATCACGAGGGGATTTTGGTGTTAAATTTGTATGCATGTAGTGTTAGTGTTATTTAGTAGAGTAGACTGTGTCCAGCACCTATTCCCTCTCAGCTTAGACGATCGAACCAAAAAAACTCTTGCTAGGTCAGGTGCGTGCTTACTTGTTACCAAGCCAACTATTTCTTTACCTTGATCAAATAGCTAAAGTTATAACTTACTTAATTAAACGTAGGTGCGGCAAAGCAAAGTAACAACTCTGTGCCCGGAATATCGATCCGCCTCGTACCAGGAACGTTGGCGCCCGACGTGTGACTGACCGTTTGTTGCGTAGTTCGAAATAACGACTTTATGATGAAGGAATTTAGGTGTTTTTGTTTTGTATAGAATAGTTTATTTGAAACACACGACAAATAAAATAACAGAAGAAAAATACACTAATATTGATGAGGACATAAAAGAAAACATTTATAGGGTTCCGTAAATCAAAAGATAATTTTATACAGGGTTATTGGTAACTATATTAGCCAGCGGTTGAGGGCCACTTCTGTGCACCTAAACTTTTATATTTTAACTTTTATTCTACGACTTTTGGAAATTCGAACATTTTTTTCTGTAAATAAAAAAAATATCTGAATTTTTTTTAAAACAAAAGTAATTCAGACTTGGAACAGTAGATAAAACTAAAAACTTAAAGTGTTAACAACTAAAGACTCACCGTGTAAGGAACAGCTGATTTTCAGATAAGCATAACATCATAATTTTCAAAAAAATGTTCGTATTTCGGAAGTCGTAGGACAAAAGTTGTTTGTTTAGGCACAGAACAGTGACCCTTGACCGCTTGCTAAGAGTCACCATTAGCCGTATATTTCTATTTATTTTAATTTATAGGAAAACTAGCGACCCGGTACGAGCTGCGCTACGTATAAAGTGAAACAAAATGATATCCATTTATTGAATTTGTTTGTTACAAAAAATGCGAAAAATGAAGAACCGCTCGACCGATTTTGTGCAAACTTCACATAAACCATCTACTAAATAGTCCGAACAAAACTTGGCTTAAACATTTAGTTTAGTTAGGTGAGTAAAAAGTGGCATTGATTTTTATAGATATAGATAAAGAAAACCCGTATGCTGTCCCAAATCGGTCGACCTCCGCTATGAGCCTAAAGTATGCTTGACGGCGGGTCATATTTGAAAATAATTAGTCACAAAAAAAACAACAATCCGATTATGACTCAGTTTCCACTGATAGTTCGCTTTGTTTGAATGGAACTTCGAGGTCATGTCTTTACCTAATTATCGTCATGTTTATGGAAGCTTGCGCGCGCGCTGACCGCAATGAGTATTTGAATATCGACTATGGTAACCTAATTACTTGCAATAGCAGATTTCACCCACGTAAGTCCCGATCCCTTGGGAATATCGCGATAAAATATAGCATATGTCTTCCAAAGTTTCTGTCGAAAATGTATGCCAAAAAGACTGATGCCCAAAACTGGTCCAAAAATGTAGGTCTCGATTCTAAACAGTCATTTCTGTTATCTGTAGACAAATAATCATACAAATCTAAGCCAATTAACACCTTTCAACCCGGGCCCCATACAATACTGTTCTTTCATACAATAATTGCGCGGCTAATTGTAACAATCACATAGGTATTTGACTTGACCCCGTGTCATTAAAACGACACATGATGTAGCTAATCCAATCTCTTCCAACAATGGTGATATATTAGCTACACCCTCTTTCCTTACGAGTTATATCTGTTATCCATAGACAAATAATCAGTACCTGGATGACCGAGCTTTGCTCGGTATTTTTTTTTACATAGTCTAACCTCAAAGCAAACACTCATTGACTTCGTGTTCCTTAACAACGCCATCTGCTGGAATAACTTTATTGCTCACAAAAAATAGTATTAGTAGTTCGCCAATAGATGTCAGGAAGAGTCATATTTTTCAGATAAAAAAAAAGTAAGTTTCGATAAAACACGAATAAAATGACATTTTCTAAAAATGATTCCTAGCTAGATCGATTTATTGCCTCCGAAACCCCCTATATACCAAATTTCATGAAAATCGTTGGAGCCGATTCCGAGATTCCAATCATATATATATATATACAAGAATTGCTCATTTAAAGATATAAGATACAAATCTAAGCGAATTAACACCTTTCTAACCTGAAGTGTACCTCTCAACCCGGGCCCCATACAATAGTGTTCCTTCATACAATCATTGGGCGGCTAATTGTCATAATCATATAGGTATTTGAGTTGGCCCCGTGCCATCGTGACTCATGTAGTTTGTATAGGGGATCATTCCATTATCTATGGTATGTTAGGAATTGGTTTAGTTTTCTCGCCCCGTTTGGTGTCTGCAATGCATAATGTTGTGGGTTCGATTCCCGCAGTATTTGTGTACCGATATTTATTTCGTTGAAAAACATTTTTTTGTTGTCTGGATGTTTCCGTGTGTACTATGATACTCCTTTGACTGACGTGACTTTAATTGCTTAGTTTCAAGTATACCTTCAAAAATATTTGTAATGTTGACCTGTCTGACCAAAAAACCCTATATTTGTGGCTTCTCATTGGTGGGCGCGTTCCGAAAGCACACATCTTAACTTAGTTTTTAAGACGTTTTGTGTCAATGTCAATGTGATTCATGCAAATGGCATGATTCTTAATGAATAAAGAATTTAATTGGAGTTTTGGCAGGAACAAGTTAACAACATGTCGTGCTGCAGTTTTATTTTCATGAAACTTAGATGTAACCCGAGTTGAATTGTATAATTCTGGTGGAATGTTATTCAATTTAGTTCTGTGAAAGTGCACAAGTGTAGTGAAAGTAAAAATCAGTGTCAAACATGCAGTTTTCACGTTGCCTCCAAATCTCCTATTAAGGTTATGGTAAACTTGCCACAGCTTTACTATAACCCCTGACTTGACGGACTATGACGACTTTGACTGTATTGAAACACTTTAGGCCCGATTTATGAAAAATCGGGTCATAATTTGATGCTAAATATAACTTGACACTGGCTAAATGCACACGTGCGAAGCCATAATAAAAGAAAAAAAAAAGAATTTAATTTGGCTTAATCCCTTTAAATATAAAATTCTCGTGTCGCGGTGTTAGTTACCAGTCTCCACCTAAACGGCTGAACCGATCTGTATGAATTTTTTTGTTAGAACTGAGAATCGAACAACACCTATTTTTTTTCCTTTTTTATTTGAAAAAAAAGTCGTGTCGTGTCGTGTTATTTACGTGGTAACCATAGCAACGTATTAAAGTATGAAAAATGGTTATTTCAACGTTAAAAACAGTTCAATTAATTGTTTTTCATATTTGTGCCATAGATATTTGTTTCTGGTCTGGTTAAGGTACCTTAAGTTAATATTTACAAAAAAAAGTATAAATTTGTATTCTATCTGTTGTCTAGCACCATAACACAAGCCTAGATGCTTAGCTTGGGGCTAAATGGCGCTGTTAAAAATGTTTTACAATATTTATTTATTTATATCCTAAAAATATGGACATTCTCTTTTAATGTTTCTAACCTTTGTCAAAAATAAAACATTAATTACATCAGTTAGGGTTCCCGTTTAAAATAATAATGTTTAGTTTTATCAGATGGACATGCCCTTTTTGTCCTTTATTACCTGCTATACAATTTGTTTCAGCGAATGTGTTTTTAATACGAAATGGGGTTGTTCTAGACGTCTAGACGAACAGCTTTTCGAAATTTGAACATTTCGTTCGATGTTTTTGTATGAAACAGCTGATTTTCAAGGAAAAATTATAATAAATAAATAAATAAATAAATATTGCAGGACATTCCACACGTCGCCATCTAGCCCCAAGCTAAGTAACTAGACTTGTATTATGGGTGCTAGACAACGGATATACTACTTATATACTTTTCTTTTGTAAATATATACTTATAACACATAGAAACAACCAGACCACAGACAAATATCTAAGCATAAATACTTGTCTGAGGCGGGAATCGAACCCGCAACCCTGTGTTTGGCAGTCCGGCATGGTGACCATTGTGCCAACTGGGTCGTCCCTCAGAATTCCCTCAGAATTATCGAAAAAAAGACCGAATTTTCAAAAGACGTTGAACAAAAGTTGTTGAAAATTTTGTTCGATGTTTTTGTATGAAACAGCTGATTTTCAAGTAAAAATTCCCTCAGAATTATCGAAAAAAAAGTTCGAATTTCCAAAAGTCGTAGAACAAAAGTTGTTCGCCTAGAAGTCTAGAACAACCCCATTTCGTATTAAAACCCCTTCGCTGAAACACATTGTAATAAGTCTTCTTTTTATAAGTTACGACCCGCCCCGGCTTCGCATGGCTATATTACGTACTAGCTGCACTCCCCGGTTTCACCCGCGTGAGTCCCAATCCCGTGGGAATATCTTAATGAAAAGTAGCCTTCAGCCTTCATCGATTAATAGACACAAAAATATTTTTTCAGTTAGAACTGTTAGATCCTAAGGTTGTTTGTTCGTTTGTTTGTTTGAACACGCTTATCTCAGGAACTACTGGTTCGAATTGAAACAATATTTTTGTGATGAATAGTCCATTTATCGAGGAAGGCTATAGGCTATTTTTCATTTTGATATTTCCACGGGATCGGGACTTACTTAATATAAAACTCCTTTTTTTTACAGAATATCCCTCTTTTTAGACCTATATTGTTCAATTATAATCTGGCAACCCTAAACTTGGTACCTAAGCCCCGAATTACGCTAAAACCACTAGCGGTGCGCATGCGCAGGTGAGAACGGTACACCGAAGGTACAGTGAGTCAGGGGTCGACGAACTGTGTAGGCTTCGCTTTGAACTTGAATTGAACCATTGTTTGTTCGTACTTACTTCTAATAATTGATACTAATTATAAAAAACAGGCTATACCGACAAACGTTTTTTTGCCATATACAAAAAAAAGTATTCTGTAAAGTCAGTTTACGAACGATAATTTAACGTGATAACGTCATGAGAAAGCGATGCCAAATTGAGCAGTGACCTTTTTTTTTTCTTTTCTATCCTTTTTTCTTTTTATTTTTTTTCCATTATATAAGTCTTCTATTCGTCATTGTCACCATAACACAAGCTCAGATGAGCGATATTATTATTAATTATTAAACGACATAAAACAAACACGAGACGCGTGACGTTTACCATGACACCATCATGGTACCGGAACATAACGGCCCGGAACGGACACTTTTTTGTGAATCCAGGATTGCAGCTGTTCCATCAAATTATTAGACTTTATGACGTCAAAAAATAAAGATGTTCAATTCTCAGACCTAACGAATACACACTAAAAATTTCATACTAATCGGTTCAGCCGTTTAGGTAGAGTTTGGTAACTAACACCACGACTCTAAGCGATACACGTCCATTGTCCATTAACAGGTTCAAAACTTTTATAAATCATAAATTGTGCAGTAAGGCGTACTATGATACTTCGTCTTACCTTAATGATAACAACCCATGGACGTGACTTTAGTTGCTCCATTTCTAATAATACTTTAAAATATTTGTAATATTGACCTTTGTGAGCGTGATCACAAAAAAAACCCCCATGACTTTCTTGTGCCTTCTTCTCATTGGTGGGGCGCGTTCCGAAGGCACACATCCTAACTTAGTTTTTAAGACGTTTTCAAGTGGTCTATGTATGTATTAAGCATCCACAGAAATATTTTTTTTGACTTTGACACGAGAATCCTACTTCCTACTAATGTTATAAATGTGAAAGTTTGTGTGTGTGTGTGTCTCCTTCACGCAAAAACTACAAAACCGATTGCGATGAAACTCGGTATGTAGATAGCTGGAGACCTGGATTAACACATAGGCTACTTTTTATCCCGATATGTCCACGGGATCGGGACTTACGCGGGTGAAACCGCGGGGCGCAGCCAGTTTTAAAAATAAAAGAAAATTAGCAACGCCCCGCGTTTTAACTTGCGTTAGAGTCTCTTTATAAGTAAAGTTGCGCCCCGCGGTTTCACCCGCGTAAATCTCGATCCCGTGGGCATATTGGGATAAAAAGTATCTTATGTCCGTCTCCTGGCTCTAAGCTACCTCCCTACCAATTTTCACCCAAATCTGTTCTGCCATTCTTGAGTTATAAGTGGTGTAACTAACACGACTTTCTTTTATATATATAAGATAGTGATATCCTAAAAACACATAATACACTGAATTTTAGGTCAAATCTACTAAAATATCCCTCGTTTATTAAAAGGAAAGGGTACCGGGGGCTCTCTCCATACAAACGTAGTCGACTGTTTCCTCCCTGGATAATGACACTAGAGCAAATATTAAAGCTTATACTGCCATGAGCTATGTTTTTTTTTTCTTAATCTTAATTTCTTTGATAGTTACAAAATGAAAAAAACCGAAACATAGGGGCGTAGTCATGGCAGTTATAGGTTTTATAGCACAAAAATATTTGAGGGAGGAAACAGTCGACTACATTTAATTGGACAGAGCCCCGGTACCCTTTCACTTTAAAATAGCAGATTAGTATCTCTTACGGTTTTTGTTTTACGTTTTCGTAACGCGTAACGTTTTATCTCGGCTAGGTCACTTCGCCATCCCGCGATAAGAAACTTCGTTCTAATAAACATTCAATACAAATTCAAAACATCTGTTTCACACTAACCAAATAAAAAAAAGGTAACAAAAACTTAACTCACTGGCTGACTCATAAAAATTTAATTATTTGGTACAGACAGGTCAAGCACGTGTTGCGGTTTCGATGAAGGGTTCCATTGTTTTTTTTTTCTATTAATTATGGCTTCGCACGGCTTGTGCATTTAGCCAGTGTCAAGTTATATTTTGCATCAAATTATGACCCGATTTTTCATAAATCGGGCCTAAAGTGTTTCAAAACAGTCAAAGTCGTCATAGTCCGTCAAGTCAGGGGCTATAGTAAAGCGGTGGCAAGTTTACCATAACCTTATTAGGAGATTTGGAGGCAACGAGAAAACTTCATGTTTGATACTGATTTTTACTTTCACTACACTTGTGCACTTTCACAGAACTAAATTGAATAACATTCCACCAGAATTATACAATTGAACTCGGGTTACAACTAAGTTTCATGAAAATAAAACTGCAGCACGACATGTTGTTAACTCGTTCCCGCCAAAACTCGGTTCCATTGTTTAATTTTAATTTGATTAGGTGATATGATAAATATTAGTTGATATGATAAATAATAATGGGAAAACTTCGAACACATATTACTTGTTAGTAAGGAGGTTAGGTTCTTGAAGTTCCTATATGTGTAATGGCGTCAGATGTGGATGAAGAAATGAAAAACAAGTCACTTTAAATGTTGATATCTTTTTTCCAAATCTAGTTAAAGAAATACTAGCAATTTCATTCAAATCTTAAAAAAATGGAGATGTTTAATAAAGAAATCTATAACTAATATTATAAAGCTGAAGAGTTTGTTTGTTTGAACCTCAGGAACTACTGGTTTGAATTGAAAAAATATTTTTGTGTTGGATAGTCCATTTATCGAGGAACTATAGGTTACTTTTTATTTTAATATTCCCACGGGATCGGGACTTACGCGGGTGAAACCGCGGGGCGCAGATAGTTAACAATAATTGATAGTAATTCATAAACGACACTTTCGTTTTTGATACTACAGCGTTTTGAATATCATTGATGAAAAGTTGCTGGCGTTGCATAAATCATCTGGATTTAATTTTATTATTACAAAGTCCCACTGAACCCTAAAACCAGCGCACTGGCCGCTAACAAACCATTCAAATAAAGAATAAAACTCGGTGAAATTATTCAAAAATGGAACAGCGGAAGCGCATTCCGCCGCCGCATTCGAACTATTTCTGTCCGCCGACTGCGCTCTAAATAAAAAAAACTGTTTTTATTCTTATTTTAAAAATAACTTGCATTCTAACAACATTGTTAGAGTAGTTTTTGGCGGGATTTTGAATAAACATGGCGTGTTATGTTTGTTTTCGTCTATAATTGGTATTAATAAATTGCATAATTTAAGAGGAAAGGGTACCGGCGCTCTTTCCATACATACGTAGTCGACTATTTCCTATGTTTTGGTTTTTTTTTTCATTTTCTAATTATCATAGAAACTAAAAAAATAAACAAAACATACATGGGGCCTGGTCATGGCAGTTATAAGTTTTATGCAACAACAATATATGTTCTACTGTCATTATGAGACGACCTAATTGACCCAATGGTCACCACGCCGACAGTTTCCTCCCTGGATGATAAATAAATAAAATAAATATTGCAGGACATTCCACACATCGCCATCTAGCCCCAAGCTAAGTAACTACACTTGTGTTATGGGTGCTAGACAACTCATATACTACTTATATACTTTTCTTTTGTAAATATATACTTATAATACATAGAAACAACCACAGCACAGACAAATATCTAAGCATAAATACATACATGTCTAAGGCGGGAATCGAACCCGCAACCCTGTGTTTGGCAGGCCGGCGTGGTAACCATTGTGCCAACTGGGTCTTTGTTTTATACTATGTAATGATACTCCTAAAAGGGCAGGCAAAAAACTTTTAACCTATACAGCCTCGTCTGACATATAACATACTAGCAGCGCTCCGCGGTTTCACCCCCGTAACTCCTGATCCCGTGGAAATTTCGGGATAAAAAGTAGCCTATAGCCTTCCTCGATAAATGGACTATCAAACACAAAAAGATTTTTTCAATTCGAACCAGTAGTTCCTGAGATTAGCGCGTTCAAACAAACAAACAAACAAACAAACTCTTCAGCTTTATAATAGTATAGATTTTAGGGTTTTCTCAACTCAACAGCAAATAGTAAACACGGAACCCTTCGTACACAAGTCCGACTCGAACTTAGCCCGTTTTTTATTTACACAATCTGTCATTGCATCACAATATTTAAGCCATTTAAATCTTTTCCGAAATAAATTAGAGATCCTCACTAACGAGTGGCGTGTTTTGACATTCCAAGGGTTCCGTGTGTTTATTTATTTAAAGAATGATTGAGTGTTTACTCATGTGGGATTATAAGAGGATTAGTAGTGGGTCGTCATAAACGCAAACTCGTCAAACTAGCGCAACTCGTCATTTTCGCATCTCGTCATTTTAGCATCTCGTCATTTTCGCATCTCGTCATTTTCGCATCTCGTCATTTTCGCATCTCGTCATTTTCGCAATTCGTCACACGAACCTTAAGCATTACATTTCTCTAAATTTACAGCTGTCCTTATATTGTATCACCCTGCACGATAGTCTATCTTTACTAATATTATAAAGAGGTAACGTTGGTAACATGTATTTGAAACAAACGATTTAAACAATATTTGTAGCAATAATAACAAAAATATGTAGAAAATATCTTGGACAGGACAAGAATTTGTCGCGTTTATGACGAGTTGCGAAAATGACGATTCGCGTTTATGACGAGTTGCGAAAATGACGATTCGCGTTTATGACGAGTTGCGAAAATGACGAGTCGCGTTTATGACGAGTTGCGCTAGTACGATGAGTTTGCGTTTATGACGAACCACTACTAATCCCAAAATGCGATTAGTAGTTCTGCAAACAGTCTGTCTGTCAAGATGGAGTAGGCCCTACTCCATCTTATATGTCAAAGAAAGACAGATAGACATGAATATCCTACTAATATTATAAATGTGAAAGTTTGTGTGTGCGTGTGTGTGTGTGTTTGCTCCTTCACGCAAAAACTACGGGACCGATTACGATGAAACTTGGTAAGTAGACAACTATAGACCTGGATTAACACATAGGCTACTTTTTATCCCGATATTCCTTCGGGATCGGGACTTACGCGGGTAAAACCGCGGGGCGCAGCTAGTATCTATATAAATATGGTAATTTGTTGCAATCATTGAAGATAGATGGACAGACGGACGGACGTTTAGTTTTAATATTTTATATATGGTGTAGGGGGTCCATGGTTTCTAGTATAATAGGGATAGACCCAGTTGGCACAATGGTCACCATGCCGGACTGCCAATCACAGGGTTGCGGGTTCGATTCCCGCCTCAGACATGTATTTATGCTTTTAGATATTTGTCTGTGCTCTGGTTGTTTCTATGTATTATAAGTATATATTTACAAAAGAAAAGTATATAAGTAGTATATCAGTTGTCTAGCACCCATAACACAAGTCTAGTTACTTAACTTGGGGCTAGATGGCGATGTGTAGAATGTCCTGTAATATTTATTTTATTTAAATTTGATTTTTACTAACTTCGAAAAAAAAAATCTTGAGAGGCGTCAAGGGACACCCGGATGGAACGAAGTTTCTTTCGATTAATTAGTGAAGGAATTGTAATAAAATCAAAAAGTGTCGTTACAACTTTTGGTCTTAATTTTTTCCGTCTAGCCCCCTTTCGCAACGCGCGCCAAGGAACCACGTTCCAAAAATGCCCACATGGTTTTTTTTTGTTCCTTCAATAAGAGGGCTACTGGATATTCTACCTGATAAGTTTCGATTTCGATCTCTTTTAGGGATCCATACCGAAAAGGTAAAAACGGGAACCCTTTGTATTAAGAATCCACTGTCTGTCTGTCACCAGTTGGTACTACGGCCAGCTTCAATGTGGCTGTAGGCTTGCACCAAGGGTCGGCTCTCAGCCCGTACCTCTTCCTAATTATATTGGACGCTCTTACGTCGGAAATTCAGGAGGAGGCACCCTGGTGCATGCTGTTCGCCGATGACATTGTGCTGGCCGCGGAGAGTGGCCTAGAGGTCCAGAGTAGATTGGAGGTATGGCGGCAACGACTGGAGAATGTTGGCCTGAAAGTCAGTAGAAGCAAAACAGAATATCTTTTTTGTGACTTCGGCGGTCTCTCCAGTCCTATGCCCGTAACCCTTACGGAAGTGCCATTACCGGTCTGCTCCAACTTCCGGTATCTCGGATCACTCGTGCAAGGCGATGGTGATATTGATCGGGACGTTGTACATCGGATTAACTCTGGATGGTTGAAATGGCGACAGGTCACAGCAACTACATGTGATCCACGGATGCCCCTTAAACTGAAGGGTAAAATCTATAAAGCTGTGATAAGACCTGTCGTCATGTATGGATCGGAATGCTGGGCCGTGAAGAAGAAGGATGAGAGAAGATTGCATGCAGCGGAGATGAGAATGCTAAGATGGATGTGTGGAGTAACGAGGATGGATAAAATAAGAAATGAGTATATAAGAGGAAGCCTGAAAGTAGCACCTGTTACTGAAAAAGTAAAAGGGAACCGTTTGAGTTGGTATGGGCATGTGATGAGAAGAGAAGAGACGCATGTTACTAGAAGAGTGATGAGTATGAATGTAGAGGGATGGAGAGGAAGAGGACGACCTAAGAAAAGATGGATGGACTGCGTGAGACAAGACATGAGAGAGATGAATGTTAACGATGAGATGACGACTAATAGGAGTGAATGGAAGAAGAAGACATACTGCGCCGACCCCAAATAAATTGGGATAAGGGCAGGAAGATGATGATGATGTCTGTCTGTCACCAGACTGTATCTCATGAACCGTGATAGCTAGACAGTTGAAATTTTCACAGATTATGTATTTCTGTTCTCGCTATAATAACAAATTAACAAACTTAAAACAGAATATAATAAATATTACAGGACATTCAACACATCGCCATCTAGCACCAAGCTAAGTAACTACACTTGTGTTATGGGTGCTAGACAACTCATATACTACTTATATACTTTTCTTTTGTAAATATATACTTATAATACATAGTAACAACCAGACCACAGACAAATATCTAAGCATAAATACTTGTCTGAGGCGGGAATCGAACCCGCAACCCTGTGTTTGGCAGTCCGGCTTGGTGACCATTGTGCCAACTGGGTCGTTATGATGATCATAATGGTACGGAACCTCTTCGTGCGCGATTCCACAATTTTTTTTTGTTTTTTTTTAACGATTTTAATTTTTTTTGTAAATGCTACAGTTGTAAATGCTATTTTTATTATAAATACGTTTTTTCTGTTAAACATAATCAACGAGTATTTTTAAACTTCAGTAACCCCACATAGACGATAGCTAGCTATCAACCTTGACCCCGGCTTTGCTTGTGGAAGCCGTACCGCCCTACATCCCGTTATTAGACTCTCACAGACAGACGGACAGGTGTAGTTTGATGAGATATATTGATATTTATTTCGATTACGAATGCCCGGTGGAACAATTTATAGATAACTAGCGACCCGCTCCGGCTTCGCACGGCTATATTATGCCTGTATTATACATATAAACCTTCCTCTTGAATCACTCTATCTATTAAAAAAAACCGCATCAAAATCCGTTGCGTAGTTTCAAAGATTTAAGCATACAAAGGGACATAGGGACAGAGAAAGCGACTTTGTTTTATACTATGTAGTGAAGAACACAGCGCCATGTAGTTTCGAACTTATCAATTATGCTTGTGATATGGTGGTCAGGCAATATGGATTTTACGAATATATGACTAATTTAGGTAATTTTGTAAAATATAAATATTATAAAGAGGAAAGATTTTATTTTGTTTTACGACTTGTGGAAATTCTAACTTTTTTTTTCAATAATTTTGAGGGAATTTTAACTTGAAAATCAGCTGTTTCATATAAAAACTTCGATTGAAATGGTCGAATTTCAAAAAGTAGTAGAACAAAAGTTGTTAGACGTCTAGAACAACCCCCTTTCGTATTAAAACCTCTTCGCTGAAACAAATTGTATAAACACTCCGCTTCGCTTTATCCCGATATTCCCACGGGATTGGGTATAAATACTTCCCCAATCCCGTGGGAATATTAGAGCACAGTAATGTATCACTTTGTTCGCACTAATTGAGGAACTTACCATCAAAAGTTAAAAGTAAATTTTTTACTTCTTTGGATGCTTAATACATTTGTACATAGATCACACAGAAACTTCTTAAAAACTAAGTTAGGATGTTTGCCTCCGGAACGCGCCCACCAATGAGAAGATTTTTTTCATGTGATCACGCTCACAACGGTCAATATTACAAATATTTGAAAGTATAATTTAAAATGGAGCAACTAAAGTCACGTCCATGGGTTGTTATCATTAAGGTAAAACGAAGTATCATAGTACGCCTTACTGCACAATTTATGCTTTATAAAAGTTTTGAACCTGGTAATGGACATGTCATATACATCTTTAGGTAATTTATTATAATAGAGCACACATGTACCTGTTTATTTTCCGGGCACGGTCAGTTCATCCTTATTTCTTAAGTTGAAATTATGAATATCGCTATTTTTACGAAAAATATCAATATTTTGAAACGTTTATCAAGTTTCGAGAGCGTTAATATATTTATCTCTTTCAATTTTTCTCTAAGTGATTCCTTCGGTTTTCGAATTGATGGAATAAAAATTGTGAACCATGGTCCCCCTACTCTGGCTGGGTTCATTGACCGCACCATCTTATAATTTAGTTCGTACAATTGGCCTTTGTTAATAAAACCATTATTTTTAATTTATGATTTATTACTTTGATAACCTCTTCCCTTTCTACATGCATGAGTTTTGGTCGAATTTAGATAATAATTTTTAATAATAATAATAATTTTTTGATTCATTTTTGTGGGTTCGATTCCCGCCTCAGACAAATATTTATGCTTAAATATTTGTCTGTGGTCTGGTTATTTCTATGTATTATAAGTATATATTTACAAAAGAAAAGTATATAAGTAGTATATGAGTTGTCTAGCACCCATAACACAAGTCTAGTTACTTAGCTTGGGGCTAGATGGCGATGTGTGGAAAGTCCTGCAATATTTATTTATTTAAAATTACTAGCTGCCTGGGTCAACACGATAAAAAGATATGGGCAAATTTACATTTTTGTGAAAACTTGTTAGCACCATAATTTTCCTTAATTTTTAACTTCTTTTATCATTCGAATTTTTCCCTTTACTTGTTCTATAAGAAGACCTTGTTTTTAACCAAAATTGACAATTCCAGGTCAACCTAGAATCACGAAATTTAGCAAAAAGCAAGGTCCTAAAACACAAATATAGGAAAAATTCCAAAAACTAAAAAAGTTGTTTAACTTGACCCTTACATTGTATTGGCGCCCAAACGAAACAGGGGTCAAGTAAAATTGGTAAATTAAGAGGGGAACAACAAAGTATTCGGGTACTGAACACTAAAACCATACTAAGACTCCACTGTCGTAAGAAATATCCATTGACTGCATGGTCGGCCGGGAGTCGAACCCACGACCTTCGTAATTAAAGTCTAGTAGTCCGAGATGTGGATTTAAACCTTAGATTTAGACACAGATTTACTTGTAAACTATAGTCTAAACACTATCCCTATAGATTATATAGGGAACTATAGTCTAAACACCAAAGCTATAGATTATATAGGGAACTATAGTCTAAACACCAAAGCTATAGATTATATAGGGAACTATAGTCTAAACACTATCCCTATAGATTATATAGGGAACTATAGTCTAAACACCAAAGCTATAGATTATATAGGGAACTATAGTCTAAACACTATCCCTATAGATTATATAGGGAACTATAGTCTAAACACCAAAGCTATAGATTATATAGGGAACTATAGTCTAAACACTATCCCTATAGATTATATAGGGAACTATAGTCTAAACACCAAAGCTATAGATTATATAGGGAACTATAGTCTAAACACTATCCCTATAGATTATATTAGGAACTATAGTATAAACACTATCCCTATCGATTATATAGGGAACTATAGTCTAAACACCAACGCTATAGATTATATAGGGAACTATAGTCTAAACACTATCCTTATAGATTATATAGGGAACTATAGTCTAAACACTATCCCTATAGATTATATAGGGAACTATAGTCTAAACACTATCCCTATATATTATATAGAGAACTATAGTCTAAACACTATCCCTATAGATTATATAGGGAACTATAGTCTAAACACTATCGCTATAGATTATATAGGGACAGTGTTTAGACTATAGTTCACGAGTAAATCTGTGTCTAAATCCAAGGTTTAAATCCACATCTCGGACTATCGTTAAACCTCGTTTTGGAATAAGGGGGTAGGTATGTATCTAACACTAGGGCAACACCCGCTTACTTCATACTCGCAAGATTAAAGATAAACCAAAAGTTGTATTCCGCAAGAAGACCCGACGTTGCACAACCGCAAACTTGCAAAATTCTCGTGGGATTATTTCTAAATCATTTTAGAAATGTTAGCCGAGCTAAAGTGAACCTTATTACTTGGAAAAAAGGTATTAAAATCCATTTGAATTTTGTACTTGGTAACTTCTTGAAATAATATGCATTTAAGTCCTCGTAGACTGGAAACTTAAATGAATGAATAAATAAAATAAATATTGTAGGACATTCCACACATCGCCATCTAGTCTCTATGTATTATAATATAAGTATATATTTACAAAAGAAAAGTATATAAGTAGTATATGAGTTGTCTAGCACCCATAACACAAGTGTAGTTACTTAGCTTGGGGCTAGATGGCGATGTGTGGAATGTCCTGCAATATTTATTTATTTATTAGTCTATGGTCTGCGATAGCCTTTTATGGTGTAATTTCGATAACATTATAATCTGTGATTGCTTACAAAAGGTTCAATGCGCTCTGAATAATACGATAACATTTTTATTTCACAAGTAACTGCGCCCTGCGGTTTCACCCGCGTAATTCCCGATCCCGTGGGAATATCGGGATAAAAAGTAGCCTATGTTACTGTCAATTAATCAATGTATCGTCATACCAAGTTTCATCAAAATCGGCTCATCACTGCCGTCTTCCAACCTTCCTCGTGTCCCTCGAAGGTCCCTGTGTATTTGACGACCCAGTTGGCACAATGGTCACTACACCGGACTGCCAAACACAGGGTTGCGGGTTCGATTCCCGTCTCAGACATGTATTTATGCTTAGATATTTGTCTGTGGTCTGGTCGTTTCTATGTATTATATGTATATATTTACAAAAGAAAATTATATTAGTAGTATATCCGTTGTCTGGCACCTATAATACAAGTCTAGTTACTTAGCTTGGGGCTAGATGGTGTTTGAGTGACGAGCGTATAGGTATCTTCTAGACACTGCGTGCTACATCTTACACCGCATCCTCACTTACCATCGTGTGACTATAGTGGTCAAACGAAGGCTATATTTGCCTAACTGATTGAACTGACTGATTTCACTACGAGATCGAATCAGAAATGAGGAGATTCGTAGGCGAACTAAAGTTACCGACATAGCCCAAAGAATTAGTAAGCTGAAGTGGCAATGGGCGGGCTCGTAGAACTGATGGCCGTTGGGGCTGAAAAGTCTTAGATTGGAGACCACGTACCGGAAGGCGCAGCGCGGGACGGCCTCCGACTAGATGGACGGACGACTTAATTAAGGTCGCGGGAAGTCGTGGGACGCAGAAAGCATGCGACCGACCGCTCTGGGGCGTCTTTGGGGGAGGCCTATATTCAGCAGTGGACGTGTTGTAGGCTGATATGATGATGATGAGACTAATATTATAAATAGGAAAGATTTGATTGCGTGTTTGTTTGAATTGAATAGCCTCCGAAAGAGAGCGATGTTGGCTTAGTGGTAGATACCTCGACGGGTTCGAATCCCGGCCGGCCGTGCACCAATGCATTTTTCTTAAGAAACAATTATGTGCGCTAATTGACATTTCTCTTACGGTGAAGGAAAACATCGTGATGAAACCCGCGGCTTAGTTGGCTCTAGTATTGACAAGTTCTCTCCTCTGGAAATGGTCGACTAAGCTGAGAGGGTTAGGTGCTGGGCAAGCCTACTCCATCCTCACGCAATAAAATGATCCAATTAAAAACGGTCCGTTCAAGTACAAGTAGCTTCCGAAACTACTAGACCGTTTTCAATGAAACTTCATTTCATTGGGAGTGTTATAGGGTATTTTTATCCCGATATTCCCACGGGATCGGGAGTTACGCGGGTGAAACCGCGAGGGTATGCTAGTCATTAATTTCAGAAAAAAGATAACGGCAGGTAGACATGACGAATTCTGAATCACGCAATCGCAATTTGCCAATTTGAAATACCTCCTTAGCCAAACTATTGGTTTGAGACTAGTAGCGCGTAATGGTCTTTTTATAACAGTTGCTCATAAAGTGGATCTTATTCAACCGCTTTTAGGCTCATAATCCAACGTAACGCGTGTGTAAACGCGTGCGTTATGCATTATCTCGACGCCACTAGTGTGTAAAAAGTTATCCTGATAAGTTAAATTGGTATCTTACTGCTAATTACATGTTAGGTAGATGAAACATTCTTAATTTATCTGGGTTATACTGTTTTGATGGATAAAAAAATGTAGGTACCAAAAAAGAGGTTTTACTTCAGCATAAAAGGTTGTCTATAAAGTCGGTTTACGAACGATAATTTTACGTGATAACGTCTTAAAAAATGATTAAAAATTTAGTGTTGTTTTTTTGTTTTTTCTTTACTTAAATATAGTTTTTTTCCGTTTTATTCTGTTTTTAACCCCCGACAAATGGAAAAAACGCTAAAAAATATTGTGTGTCAGACGAATCTGTATAGGTTAAAAGTCTTTTGCCTGGCCTTTCGGGAGTATAAATAACAAAAAATATTACCTAAAAAATTGTAAACAGACTTATCACCAAATATTTTGTTAATTATTATTTTCTTTTCTATTCAAGTCTTTTCTTTTATTCACAACTGTGATAAAAAACGTCGTACGATACACGTGTGGATTGATTATTTAATCTCGGCGTAGACGCACTCTAGTGTTTACCACAAGTGTGGTATCTATTTCTAATGGGTTATGTAGTGTCATTTCCTATAATACAATTAATTAATAATACCTCTGGTTTACATATCACTGGTAAAAGCAGAATATAATGGTACAGAACTTTTCGTACGCGAGACCGACTCGCACTTGGCCGGATTAGCATTTTTTTTGTACTCATGAAATCTTGTATACTGGGCCTCCCGCGATTCGGGCCCGTCCTCTTGCGGTTTTTCTTAGTATTTGTATATTTTTTGGTTAATAAAGATTTTTTATTTCTATTTTATCGTATTCACATGCGGGAAGAGTGAATTCCATAAAGTAGCTTTATGGATTATTTGTTATAATTAATTTATATTTGCTTTAACTACACTATTGCATTGGGGAATCCTGTAATGGTAGGTGTAGTTTTTCTGATAAATATATAAATAAATTTTATCTTGTTTCTCTGACAATCTTTAACGAAACCTCACCGTGGAGCATTACGTGAACGAGTTAATCTATACTAATATTATAAAGCTGAAGAGTTTGTTTGTTTGAACGCGCTAATCTCAGGAACTACTGGTTCGAATTGAAAAAATATTTTTGTGTTGGATAGCCCATTTATCGAGTCAGGCTATAGACTATTTAATATTTTTATATTCTCACTGGATCGGAACTTATGCGGGTGTAAGCGCGGAGCGCAGCTAGTGTAACATATCACTAGAGTTTTGCGGTTCACCACAGTTGTCACACCTTTATTTAATCACACTAACAGCGCCCTGTGGTTTTACCCGATTTAGTGTCTCTTTAGAATGGTATCGATTCCCTACAAACACAGAATACAAAATAGTTACTATGAATAACAAACTGTATCAGCCCTGCACACACAGTACATAAAACACATAATATGTTTGGTAAATAATATGTATTAAGTTTATTTACTGTATATTATTACATCGTATGTATACAATTTTATATTATACTAGCTGCGGCCCGCGGTTTTACCCGCGTAAGTCCCGATCCCGTGGGAATATCGAAAAAAATATCCTATGTCCGTCTTCTGATTGTAAGCTACCTCCCCACCAATTTTCAGCCAAATCGGTTTAGCCGTTCCCGAGTTATAAATGGTGTAACTAACACGACTTTCTTTTATATATATAGACTAGCTGTTGCCCGCGACTTCGTTTGCGATGTGGTTTTGGGTTATATAGAATACCTAGCATTTTTCGGCATAGATACAATTTATCATTCGGTGTAAGTTATAAAACAAAATAGGTAGTTACATTGTTTTTAAACTATATTTTTAATTGATTTGGCGAAGGCACTTTACTTACTCATACTCCGAAAGTAGGTCTAAAGATGCCTGAAGAGCGTGTAGAAAGAAAAACTTTCAGCCCTAGGGAAAATCGCTTTAAGCCATAATTTGACATGACAGCTGTCAGTAGCTGTCATGTCAAATTATGGCTTCGCACGGCTCATCCATACTGCCAGAGAGTATATAATAGGTTTTTTCTTAGTAATCGAATTCAGGTAGATATATTTAGTTCAAGATATCTTATTTAATAAAATAAATGTAAAGGTGAAAATGGTCAAAGCGACGTATGACCATGCTGCGCCTCTGCCGGCGCCCTGTCAAGATGTTGCAGATGTGGCTTTATGCGACCGTGCGGTCAGTGTTGTTCCTTGAGTAAAAAATACTGGCAGGAAATGCTTGCATTTTGAATGATTTTAATTAGTATTATCTTTTGTTATTTTATTATGTTTTTGTGTTAAGTTTAATCTAGTTTTTCATTTATGATTGTGTATTTTGTGTAAATAACATTTTCTAGACAAACCGTGTTTCAAAAACTGTAATTTAAATCTACGGACTTCGCGTCATTACTCAGTGTTGGATAAACTAATTAATAAAAATCACTTCGGTAAGTACCGACGTATTTGAGTATTGAAAACATATTGAAAACAAACAGCAAAAACAAAAAAATCTACATAATCTATAACCTCTTTGGTCCCAACCTTGTAAGAGGATCAGGTAGTATGGAGTCTCTCATTCACTCTCGTTATTAGGAAGAATTTTATGTTTACACGCAGCGTTAAAAGCACAGTGTTTACCTCGGGTTTGTTTTGTTTACCCAAGGTGTGAAAGTCACTCATTTAGTCCCTCGAACTATTAGCGCCCTCGCTACGCTCGGGCGCCAAACTCCGTCTCGGGACTCAATGAGTGACTTTCACACCTTGGGTAACAATGTACTATTTTTGTTAATTTTTCACAAATAAAACATAATACACAACAATATGATAAGCTAAAACTAAGTCCAATTTCTATTCGCACAAATTTTTCAAAATACTTTGTCTTCCTAGTTATCTTTAGATTTTTGTAAATTAAAGAAAAAATAATTATCAACTACCTTTGGGTCTCGATTCATATTCTTCAATTAATCATATAAGAGGTTATTATAGTATTTATTACACCAACATCATGCAAATAATAATCTATTTTGGTGCAAATAATAATATACATTGTTTTTATTATCAAATAATAATATTAATGATTAAAAAGAAAGGCCATTGGACAGAACAAATACTAATACTTAAAATAACGCGATGCACATTGAGATCTTTACATATTGATAGCAGGCATTACGTTGAACAAAAAATGCTTTCACACCAAACATCTAAAGCATCTCGGAAACGGGGTATTTGAAGGAACGTGATGTCCTATGATTTCACAAAAGTGCACGGTGCTCTTTGAGACTCATACCTATCGATAGAGGGCATCGAAAAAAAAAACAAATAATAAAAACACCAACCCTCTAAAGCGTTTTCGATACAGGGTTTTTGAAGAAACGTGATGTTCCTTGATTTTCTAAGAGTGCGCGGTGACTTTATGCCAAAAATAATTGTGTAAAATTATGTTATGCCTAGTTTAGGTTTTTATGTCAAAACCGATTATTCCAAAACCTTTATGCCAAACTACAAAAGGACATTCAACTTCTAAAGCGAGACGTTTCGGAAATGGAATATTTAAAGAAAAATAATAACCTATAATTTTTCAAAAGTTTGCGGTTCACTTTGAGTCCCATACCTATCGAAAATGACAAATAATGCCATCAAACAAAACCTATAAAGCGTTGGGCATAATTTATTCATCGGGTCTAAAATCACAGCGCAAAAAACATAACATAACATATAACCACGCTACCATACTGAATGTCCGGACCCCTTTTCCATTTTTCTAAATTCTTAACCAAAATACCCAGTTTTTTTATTAGGTAGCTGGCAGGCCTACGTAATTTTGGGAAAAAAAATGATTTTTACAAATAACTACCTGTATATTTTTTAACCGACATCAAAAAAGTAGGAGGTTCTCAATTCGTCACGTTTATATTTATTTTTTTATGTATGCTCGCTGATTACTCGTAAACTCTTGGAGCGATTTGGAAAATTCTTTTTTTGTTTTTACTATTTAAGGTTTCCGCTACTTGAACTCATAATTCAAACTATAGCAGGAGAAAAGCGCGATAGAAGTGTACCATCGGAGGTCTTCGGTAAAGGAGATCGGTAATATTATGTAGTAGTACCTCTTTGTACTAACCTCATTTTCAGTTTCACGTAGGTAGTATTAAATGCAAACTATTTGGTTTTATGACAGCTGTCATCTTGAGCGGAGGCATGTACTGCAGCCCTACCATGACTTTTTGAAGAACTTGAAAAAAAGAAACACTTTTTCGATCACTCTCTTGTCCGTATGTCTGTCAGTGTGTCACTACCGATATTCTCAGAGACGGGTGGACCTAGTAAGTTGATTTTTAGGAAGTTTCATAGTAAATACTCAATATATTATGTTTAATCGAATACGTAAAAAACCCGTGGTAAGGGTACTGTTCCCTTCTGACGTTCGATTACGTTTTACCACGGCAAAATGTTTCGATTTCACATTTTTTAAATGTTTTTTTATCAAATATCTTAATTATTGTATTAAACTCAAATTGAAACATACCCTAAATGTTAATCTGATATTTCCTGAACATATTTGTGTGGACCTTGTCGAAATCTGTTCTGTAGTTTATGAGATTACCTGGTTCAAACAAACAAACAGACAGACAAACAGACAAACAGACAAACAGACAAAAATTCTAAAAACCACCCTATCGTGTTCAGCTAACGATTTAAAGACGACCTGTGTATTTTTTTTCTGGATATCTTACAATTACAGATTTTTTGATGTCTACAGATTTATTATATGTATAGATTATTATGTGGGATCGTTGCCTAGGGGTTCGGGGTGTCTAGGAACGTGGAGATCGAAAGGAAACACCTTGGCTCACTTTCAATCACTATATTTCAGTATGTCTTCGAATAAACAATATTTTCACAGAGAGTTGTTCGTCGTAATTAACATAATCTCCATCTTTTTTATAATCCTTTCATTCCTCTCCCTCTTCCGGCTTTCTTTCTCATTCAACCCACTCTTTCCGCATTTCGTTCAGAAACACATTCATACTATCACCAAACTAATTCTTTTCATCCGTCATAGATCATTCATCGTTCTCGTACACAGCATTTCCATTACATTCCTACATTATATACATGTGAATTTTTACATGGGTCTTCAGGGTTAAATCCTAAACTATAAAAGATAGCTAAAAATGCTGTTAGGAGTTTAGGTTTAGGTTTAAAGATATTTATTCTCATAAGACAATAGTCACTTAAAATGAGATACAAACATAAAAGTAGTAGTTAAGTATTCACCTCTGACGTGTTAACAGTTAAGTAGGTAGTTCTAATAACAAGTTATTTGAGAAGAAAAAAAAAAAAAAAAAAAAAAAAAAAAAAACAATAAAAACAAAAACTACATCAATATATTTTTGAAACAATTTCATTACCCCAGCCAGGAATCAAACCTGGTGAATTTGCAAAAGAAATATCATTTTTTTTATACCAATTGATAGTATTACCGATAGAAATAAATTCCTGAAAACATAGTATGGCAAATCAATAGAAATAGTTCGTTTTTGTGGTCGCAAGGTTGCGGGTTCGATTCGCCCACTGCACCATAATAGTCGCCAGGAGTTCAGTCAAAAAAAAACTTGAGAGGTGTCAAGGGACAACCGGATTGAACGAAGTTCCTTTCGATTAATTAGTGAAGGAATTGTAATAAAATCAAAAAGTGTCGTTACAACTTTGGTCTTAATTTTTTCCGTCTAGCCCACTTTCGCAACGCGCGATACGGTAGTTCGTTTAATGAACTTTATTAACTTACTAGCTGCGCCCCGCGGTATCACCCGCGTAAGTCCCGATCCCGTAGGAATTAACTCTAGAAAACGTTTGTATGGGAAATAGAAAAGGGCTGTTTTTAGGGTTTACCCGGAAATTATTCGATTTTTTCTCGCCTTTTAAACCTTCCCTAGACCTCCACGAACATTTCAAGACTAAGATAAGATAAATCCGTTCAGTAGTTCTCGAGTTTTAGTGAGACTAACGAACAGCAATTCATTTTTATATATATAGATTATTTTTTCTTACGCAGATAACAAATAAATAAAAACAACATGGCCGATACAGAGGTAGAGACTCTGCCCAACGGGAACGCTCAGCTATCCAACGAGGAAGAAGAAGAAAGGATGAAGCAGAGACCGGCAGATATTGATGCTGTAAGTGCTATTTGTACTTGTTATTAGCCTACTCAGCTTAGTCGACCAGAGGAGAGAACTTGTCAATACTTCTGGAGCCAACTAAGCCGCGGGTTTCATCACGATGTTTTCCTTCACCGTAATAGCAATGTCAATTAGCGCACATAAATTTTTCTTGAGAAAAATCTTTCGGTGCACGGCCGGCCGGGATTCGAACCCACGACCAGTATGAAAGCCGAGATGTCTATTAACAAGCCAAGAAGAGTAATATGAAAAAGATTTAGGGATGATTCTCAGGGCGTGCCGTTTGCTTCATACGCAGAAGCAATTTTTATAATACAGTGCATGATCCATGTAATCCCCGTCTACACCACGGATCTGCTCCGTCTCCTCGGTGGTGTTATTTAGCCCTAGATGTCTCACACGGAACCGCTGGATGATGGTAAAGGAGCAATCTCCTGGTTTGAGGCTTCAGCCGCGGCTTGTTACCATCCACCAGCCACCGGAAAATCCTTCTCTTTTCACTTAGTGATACTCTGGGATTTCCTATTTTAGGATAGCTACAAAACCATAGGGAATTTTGGCTCAAAGTCACACCAAAATATCAGTAAAGATCTCACCTACAATTCCATGTCAGCACTTTTGAGAAAAACAAAACACATTCGTTACAATCAACAATATTAGTTGTAAGCGACGGGTATTTCTAGTGCGATGCGTTTGGCAGCATAGTGAGTACGATGGTGAAAGAGCCCCGTGCTAGTACCCAACGTATGTCCCGAGATTCGGCCTTTAAGACCTGAGATGTCGGTAAGGCCATGGGAGGAAGGTGGGATTGTACGCCCATTCTTGTGCCTTCTTCTCATTGGTGGGCGCGTTCCGAAGGCACCCATCCTAGTTTATTCATAACTAGCAGCGCTCCGCGGTTCCACCCCCGCAACTCCTGATCCCGTGGAAATTTCGGGATAAAAAGTAGCCTATAGCCTTCCTCGATAAATGGACTATCCAACACAAAAAGATTTTTTCAATTCGAACCAGTAGTTCCTGAGATTAGCGCGTTCAAATAAACAAACAAACAAACAATCTCTTCAGCTTTATAATATAAGTATAGATGAGTTTGTTTGTTTGTTTAAACGCGCTAATCTCAGGAACTACTGGTTCGAATTGAAAAAATCTTTTTGTGTTGGATAGTCCATTTATCGAGGAAGGCTATAGGCTACTTTTTATCCCGAAATTTCCACGGGATCAGGAGTTGCGGGGGTGGAACCGCGGAGCGCTGCTAGTATAAATTAATTTAAGATACTAATTTAATATTTTTGAGATTTTCTCACTAGTCTCTTTTTAATAATTTTTTGAATATTTTTAAATTTTAAACTTGGTGACGTCACCAATGGCGTAATTCTTCCAAGTAATGTATAAAAAAAGGGTTTCCATATTTATTAATTAGCTGTAATTTGTTTTTTTTTTAATGAATAAAAAAATTTACAATCCCAGTTGCTAATGAATAAAAAATTTGATATTGCTTTACAGGATGTTCGCGAGATGGAGAGACGCAAGCGTGTAGAAGCGCTGATGTCATCCAAGTTGTTCCGCGAAGAATTGGAGCGTGTTTTGGACCAGCAGATGCATGAGGGCAGCGACGCGCCGCTGCTGCAGAGGATCCGGGAGATGGTCGGAGGAAGGCTGCATAGCGGATCTCTAAGGGTAACAATATATACATATAAAATTCTTTGTCCTGAATGACTGACTGATGGATCAACGCACAGCCAAAACCGCTGATCGTAGAGACCTGAAACTTAGAGGGTGTGTTCTTTGTATGACGTAGGCATCTGATAAGAAAGGATTTTCCGAAATTCTACCCCTTAGAGGATGAAAAAGAGGGGCATAGTTTGTATGGGACAACGTGATTCCTTAGTCCATTTTCGACTTTTACGCGGACGAAGTCGCGGGCAAAAGCTAGTCTATACATATAAAATCCTTTGTCCTGAATGAATGACGACTGAGTGACGGATCAACGCACAGCCTAAACCGCTGATCGAAACTACTGAACTGATTTCGAAGAAACTTAGTATGAGGAGACATTGATTCATAGAGCGTAACAAAGGCTACTTTTTATCCCGATATTCCCACGGGATCGGGAGTTACGTTGAACCCGCGGAGCGCTGCTAGCTCATTATAAAAATACATTTTAAAAAACCCGACGAATTGAGAACCTCCTCCTTCTTTTCAAGTCGGTTAAAAAGAACTAGTAAGTGTCGAGGGAATATACATCTATATTGCTGAAGAGTTTGTTTGTTTGTTTGAACGCGCTAATCTCAGGAACTACTGGTTCGAATTGAAAAACGAATTTTGTGTTGGATAGTCCATTTATCGAGGAAGGCTATAGGCTACTTTTTATTTTGATATTCCCACAGGATTGGGACCTACGCGGGTGAAACCGCGGAGCGCAGCTAGTCCTACTAATATTATAAATGTGAATGTTTGTGTGTGTGCGTGTGTGTTTGTTACTCCTTCTCGCAAAAACTACTGGACCGATTGCGATGAAACTCGGTATCTAGATAGCTGGAGACCTGGATTAACACATGCGCTACTTTTTATCCCGAAATTCCCACAGGATTGGGACCTACGCGGGTGAAACCGCGGAACGCAGCTAGTCTTGTAATATTATCCTGGATCCTCTTCATCATTCCAGGGTCCAACGTGTGTGCTACCCATCAACGATATCCGAGGCATTGAGGGTGTTGGATACGAGAAAGGCGAAAAGATACTCCGATGCAAGTTGGCGGCTGTCTATCGATTGGTTGATCTTTTTGGGTGGACACAGAGTGAGTTAACTAAGATAAATTATACAAAGGTTGAATTTAATCTTATATCTTTAAATGAGCAATTCTTGTATATATATATAATTGGAATCTTGGAATCGGCTCCAACGATTTTCATGAAATTTGGTATATAGGGGGTTTCGGGGGCGATAAATCGATCTAGCTAGGAATCATTTTTAGAAAATGTCATTTTATTCGTGTTTTATCGAAACTTACTTTTTTTTATCTGAAAAAATATGACTCTTCCTGACATCTATTGGCGAACTACTAATACTATTTTTTGTGGGCAATAAAGTTATTCCAGCAGATGGCGTTGTTAAGTAACACGAAGTCAATGAGTGTTTGCCTTGAGGTTAGACTAAGTAAAAAAAAAAATATACCGAGCAAAGCTCGGTCATCCAGGTACTTTTAATTAATCATTATATACTTGTACTTGTATACAGGCTGTTTTCCGCCATTGGACCCTTTTTAATTAGGTCTTTTTTTGCATGAGGATGGAGTAGGCTTGTCCAGCACCTAACCCTCTCAGCCTAGTCGACCATGTCCAGAGGAGAGAACTTGTGAATACTTCTGGAGCCAACTAAGCAGCGGGTTTCATCACGATGTTTTCCTTCACCGCAATCAATGTCAATTAGCGCACATATATTTTTCTTTAGAAAAATACATTGGTTGTGGCTGATATGATTGGTATAAATTATGTGCACCCTAACAAACAGCTTTTGTTCTACGACTTTTAGAAATTCGAAAAAAAAAATTGAAAATTTTGAAGCTATGTTTATCTGAAAATCAGCAGTTCCTTACACGGAGAGGTCATTAAGGTGAAAGGGTACCGGCGCTCTCTCCATGCAAACGTAGTCGAGACGTTTCCTCCCTGGATAATGAGACTAGCACAAATATTTTTGTGCCATAAAACCTATAACTGCCGTGATTATGCCCCTATGGTTTTTTTTTTCGTTTTCTAATTATCATAGAAATTAAGATTTAAGAAGAAAAGAACATAGGGCCATGGTCATGGCAGTTATAAGTTTAATGCAACAAAAATATTTACCCTAGTGTCATTATCCATTGAGAAAACAGTCGACGTTTGTATGGAGAGAGCCCCCGGTACCTTTTTCTCTTAACTTTAATATTATAGTTTTATTTCTAATAGTCCTTTGATTGGTCTACAAAAATCTAGTTGGCTACGATTTATCTTTCTCATTTTGATTATTACGTTAGGTCTAGGCAAATAGGTTTTGCCTATAATACCAAATATCAACGCGAAAAGTAGAGGAACACCTCGGGATAAAGGATGTCTTCGTCTTGGGCGGCCTAAACCCCTCGATCCACTCAGGACTGTACATAACGCTCAGGCACACTTGATGACCCAGTTGGCACAATGGTCACCATGCCAAACACAGAGTTGTAGGGTCGATTCCCGCCTCAGACAAGTATTTATGCTTAGATATTTGTCTGTGGTCTGGTTGTTTCTATGTATTATAAGTATATATTTACAAAAGAAAAGTATATAAGTGGTATATCCGTTGTCTAGCACCCATAACACAAGTCTAGTTACTTTTTTTTAGACGTTTGCATGTGGCCTTAGTACAAATGTATTAAGCATCCAAAGGATTAAAAAAAATTGACTTTGACTTTAGCTTGGGGCTAAATAGCGATGTGTGGAATGTCTTGCAATATTTATTTATTTATATATTTTTTTTTATATATATCGGATATATATATTAGTCCAGCAGCCCTCGAAAGTTTTTTTAAGTGATTAATACCAGGCTGAATCTTCGTGAGCAGGTTCAGTTCGACGAGACGCCCAAGTTTCTTCCACTGACAATTCTTGACAGAGGTAGCTAATGTAGTGCGCAGGTATAGGAACCGTGCTTATGAGATCACTTTCTTATCCCTTTATCTATTCCCTATTAATTTATTATCTATGTTATTTATCATTTTCCAGCTGGAGTCCACGGCCAGATCACCGCCCGTCTGAACACTGCCGTGGAGCAAGTGTTGACGACACCTCGTGGGTTGCTCCCTCATGAGGTTACAGCATCCTCCCTCGTCAAGGTCGACATGCAGGGGGTCGTCCAGGATCAGGGGACCACCAACTTTCCTGTTAACGTTGAAGGTACGAAGATAATGACTGATCTATATTCTTGTATGTTGAGTTCTATTAGCGACCCAGTTGGCACAATGGTCGCCATACCGGGCTGCCAAACACAGGTTTGCTGGTTTGATTCCCGCCTCAGACATGTATTTATGTACAGATACTTGTCTGTGTTCTGGTTGTTACTTTGTATTATAAGTATATATTTACAAAATATAAGTAGTATATGAGTTGCGTAGCACCCTTAACACAAGTCTAGTTACTTAGCTTGAGGCTAGATGGCGATGTGTGGAATGTCATGCAAAATATTTATTAATTTATTTCGTATTTTTTTTTTCAGGTTTCAGTGTCCACGCTGCAGTACACGCTGCTCGCCCCGACCTGCGCTGTGTGGTCCACGTGCGTTCACCATCAGCTTTAGCAGTCTCCGTCTGCCGTAGTGGTCTACTGCCTCTGTGCCATGAGGCCGCTGCTCTAGGGCTGGCTCCGAGACATACCGTCACTGAAGGTGAGTTGATCATCAGAATCGGTTCAGCTATAGCACGAAGCTCCATGTATGATGATCGTGGAGCTTTGTGTTACAAATTAGTGAAAGAATCATCAAAATTGGTCTAGTATTTCTGATTTTAATTGACTTCAAAGTTTCATCTATGTACTAGGCGATCATAAATAGCTAACATACTGCCACTAAGTAACTTAACTAGCTAGTTACAATCAAAATCGGTTGAGCTACACAACACAATGGTGAAAGAGTCATCAAAATCGGTCCAGTAGTTTCTGAGATAAGCGATGTCAAACTTTAATCAAAGTACGAGGTGTTCATAAATAGCTAAGAAGTATTATTTGTCCCAGGTATTCTCGACAACGAAGAACGCGACAAGATAGTCCGTGTACTAGGACCCCACGCCAAGGTCCTGATCCTGGCGAACAGTGGCGCCCTCTGCTGCGGCTCGACTCTGGAGGAGGCCTTCCATCACGCGAGGCTGTTCACTGCAGCTGCTGATGTCCAGTTGAAGCTGAGCTCTATCCCTAGGGACGAGATTGAGTTGATGGATGAGGAGACCAGGAGGAAGGTAGGTTCTGGATCTTGGAAATATTAGAGGTCATTGTATACAGCGCCATCTAGCCTCAAACTTACTAACATATTTGTTCTCAGATCTACGAATCAACCCATAAGCCGCCAAATGATCAAGCGAAATGGCGCGTCGGCGGTGAAGAGTTTGAAGGATTGATGCGCATGTTGGACAATGCCGGGTTCCGAACCGGTTACATATACCGGCACCCGCTTATTAAGGTCAGTATGCTCTGAGAGGAGGCCTGTTCCCACAAGTGGGCGAACAACCAGTGGGAGGTTGCGTCCTCACAAAACAAGGCAACACCAGAACCAAATCAATATAATATGAACTCTTAGCTCTTTATGGCCGCCTGGTACTATCAACTGCCCGCGCCCCGCAGTTTCTCCGCATAAATCCTGATCCCGTAAGAATATCGGGATAAAAAGTAGTATCTGTGATACTCCTGTTAACCAGCTATTACCATACCGAATTTCATTAAAATCGGTTCAGTATTTTTCGCGTGACGGATAACGTAAAGTAGAAACAGCCGATGTGTCTCCAGTCTACATGAAGGCTGTAGTAGTAACCCAGAACAGACACAAGGTAGCAAAAAACTTAAACTCCCGGTTTTCTATGATCACCTGGTACTTTTAGTAAATTAAAAATTAATGCACAGCTGAAACCCCTGATTCTAGAAACATGGAATTTTGCACAGGGGTTCCTTATGTGTCATAATTAAGCACTGATATGGGATTTTTTGGAAATTCCCACGGGAACAATTAGTACGCGGCAAATGAACATTATCTCCTAGTTTTCTATGAACGCCTGGTACTTTTGGTAAATTAAAAACGGATGCACAGCTGAAACCGCAGATTCAAGAAGCATCGAATTTTGCACAGGCCTTCACATGAGTCGTACGTGAGACCTGAGACGGTATTTTTGGAAATTCCCACGGGAACAATTTGTACGCGTTTTCATTTGTATTTTTTCCCTTCAGAATGATGTACCAAGACCCAAGAATGATGTGGAAGTTCCACCGGCTGTCTCCTCGCTTGGATACCTTCTCGAAGAGGAAGAACTCTATAAGCAGGGGTAAGCATTTTTTTTTTCTCAAGTTATGACTCCAAACGACTTGTGCATAAAGCCGGTCTCAAATTATCGATCTCATATATGTTACCTATTTAATTTTTGAATAGTTTCAAGTATTTAATTCTTGGATAATAATATTGTAATTGCGCGCATTACTAGTCAATTTCTAGCTTGGTTATTTTTAGGGTTTCGTACGCAAAGGGTATAAAAGGGACCCTATTACTAAGACTTTACTGTCTGTCTGGCCGTCTGTCTGTTACCAGGCTGTATCTCATGAACCGTGATAGCTAGACAGTTTAAATTTTCACAGATTATGTATATCTGTTGCCGCTATAACAACAAATACTAAAAACAGATTAAAAAATTAAGTTGGGCTCCCATATTACATGGTACAGAAACCTTCGTGTAAGAGTCCGCCTCGCACTTGGCTGGTTTATGAAGATAAACTGAAAAAAAATTGGTTGTCTGTAAAGTCTGTGTACGGACGAATTTGACGTGATAACGTCATAAGAACTCTTTTGCAATACGTTGCTATAGTCACTTGTCAATAACGGTTCTATTGTTACTTGTAAATAACCCCATCAAAATATGATTTTGGTGGATCATCACTTCTACGTCACCTAAATTTAACCCCTTGTTCCAGACTGTGGAAGAAAGGTCAAGGCAAGACCGGTGAACGTACCCGCTGGCTGAACTCTCCGAACGTCTACCAAAAGGTTGAAGTACTCGAGACTGGAACCAATGACCCGAAGAAGATCACCAAGGTAGAATATTTGAGGGTTGAGGCAGAGTAGATGGGTTACATTCTAATCTGGGGTTGTTGGGGCGTTGAGGACTTGGGGTTAAATTTGATCCCAAGTGTGTGAGGGTGGATTATTTTAGAGTCTTTGCCAATAGAGAGGTTAAATTCTTATCTGGGGAGGTTAAATTTGATATTTATTTTAGATATTTTAGTAGAGTCTTTGCCAATAGAGAGGTTAAATTCTTATCTTGGGGGTTAAATTTAATCCTAGGTCTGTTAAGTTGTGGGAGAATATTTGTGGGTCGAGGCTAAGTGTAAGGATTAAATTGTAATCTGTGGGGTTAAATTTCATTATAAGTATGTGAGAGGGGAATATTTTAGAGTCTTTGCCAATAGAGGTTAAATTCTATTCTGTGGGGTTAAATTTGATTAATGGTGTGTAGAAGGAGAATATTTGAGGGTCTAGGCTGAGCAGAGGGGTTAAATTCTAACCTGGGGTTCTTGATTTGGGGTTAAATTGGATCCAAAGTGTAATTGGTGAATATTTGAGTGTCTAATAGAGGGGTTAAATTTTAATCTAGGGTCGTTGAGTTGGGGTTAAATTTGATCCCTAGTGTAAGAGAGGAGAATATCAAGGGTTAAAGATAAGTATAGGGCCAAATTTTTGTATGGGATCGAATCTGACCCGGAGTTAAATATGATTGGTTTAATGATAATTAAAATTGAGGTAAATTTTCACCCAGGGTTATATTTAAAGGGGTTTCTTTTGACTCTGGGTGTGTGTAAAAGGTAAATTGAGATCTTGATTTATTTGGTTGAGGTGAAAGGTAAATTTTTGTATGTGAGGAGTAATTTAAGTTGGGTTAAAATTAAGTCTGGGATCAAATTTAACCCTGCAACTAAATATACTAGGTTAGAATTGTAGAAAAGGCCGAAATAATTATCAAAAATAGATGTTTATAAGCTTTCATTAGAATTTAGAAAATCAAAAATTATGTCCTGTTCATCTCCTAATAAATCGAAGTAAGGATAGCGTTTTGAGGCTTAAAAAATAATAAAAAATTAACTCTATTTTGCCAAAAACGGGTTAAATATTATTTAAAAAAACTTATATCACAATTATTTTAACTCAAATCTTTAATTTTTACTATACATTCCAATTAAAGGTAACTTTTTTTACTTTTTAAGTTAATTTTTGCTTTATTTTTTTACTTCTAAGTAACAAAAAAACACTATTTATACTTTTGCACAATATTTTGAATGTCACAAACTTTTGAATATAATAAAATAACCAACTAGGTGGTTGGTTATTACAAATTAAAAGAAAAGAAAATTAACAAACAGATTGACAATTGACTTATATAAATTCAAGATTCCGTTTAAAAAAAATTCAGTTTCGCTCAAAACTTTAATAACTCAAAGTAGAATGACTATTTAATTTTTTTATTGAAAAATAAAATCATCGAAGTGTTTGTTATAAAAATATGATATTTATAAGAGATATTAATAATGATTTTAATTTTATTGAAAAATTATATTTAATTTGGTACATGGTATTTAAAATATTAATAAACATGGTTTATTTTAAAGAGTTTAAATCTCAAAAAGGTATGTTTTTAACGTCACAAAAATAAGTAGACAATTTTTATCTACAAAAAAAAAATCTTTTTTACTAAAAAGTTTTTTTCTTTTCTTTAAAAAATATAAAAAATAATAAGTCAATACCATGTATCAAAAAAAGAGATATTTATTAAGATTATATCGCTTACAAGTGTGTACCTTTGTTTAAGTAAATATACAAATATTTATTACGTATAACAGTTTAGTGGTTTGAGTTTTTTTCACTAAAAATATTTTTATTCCTTAAAAAACTTTAAAGTTTTATATATTAAAAATTCAGATAAATTGCAAACTATTTAATCTGTTACTTGGCCGTTTTTGCATTTTTTAGTTATTTTTTAGTAATTAAAAAATGTATCTAATAGTAACTTTATTAGTACCTCAAACCACGAAACTTAAGCTAAGCATCTTCAATATTATGCTTAAAATAGATGTTTTCTAATAAATAAAATATAATTAAAAATATGAATTAACTCATTTATCGCTTCACTTACATGAAATGCTAATCGGTTACTTACTAAAAAACTAATAATTTTTTTCACTTAAAACTAAAAAAATATTTTTTTCTCACTAAAAATGTTTTGTAAACTGTTTTTTCCGTGTGACTAATAAATTAATGTTTTACAGTGGGTGGACGCTAACAACGACGAGGTAAAAACACATTATTATTTTTCTAAAAAAACACTTCCATCTTTTTTCTTTTTCTTTTTTTAGGGGTAAAGGTTCTATGTTTTCTTTATTTTTTTTGGTGTTATTTCTTTGAACTTTCAGTCTATAATATGTAGATTATTAAGCATCTTTTTATACAACAGAAATCTATAAAATAAGTGACAATTTTTCTTTTAATAATAGATGAAATATAAAAAGTAAGCTGATATAAATATATATTTTTTTCTTATTAAATAGTATTTTTGAACATGATTTTAGTCAAAAAAAATTGGTTTATTAATTTTTAATAAGCTTAATTTATATCTTTTTAGGGCTTTTTATTTAAATAGGTATCTCTCGTCGTTTTTAGCTTCAAAACTAAAAATAAACTGCATTAGCATTTCATAATAACCCTGGTTTTTTATTCAACATCGAGATTGTACAGTGAGGAAAAAAAAGAAAAAAAAGATTAGTACAAAATGTTGCCATCCTAAAATCCCGCACTACCTGTTTATTTTTTATTTTTCCCCAATTTTGACGCCTTTTTTCATGGCATTGCATGATCTATTTTTTATTTTCTTGAAAATTTTAATTTTCTGGTACGATATAAGTAGTAAAAATAACTTTTTTGAAACTAACGCGAAGGTAATTTCATTTAAAAAAAAACTCACGAAACAAGAAATAAAACAGCTCAGCATTATACTACACATTTTACCAAACATTTATTCATAAAAAAAAAAAAACAAAAAAAATTTTTTTCGCTAAAAAACAAAAAAAAACTGCTTTTTGCATGAAAAGTTCCTTTACTGTACACACTCGATGGCCCAGGACGAAGCGATCACTCTTTCCTTTTCTTTCTTTTGCACCTATTTTTATTTAACCTTTTTTCTGGCAACATTTTAAACTAACTTTTTTTTCTTTTTTTCGTCCGAAAGTGGGTGCAAGACGGGTCGCCTGCACACTCGAGCACCCCAGTTAAAATTGACACCCTACAATTTGTGCCGAAGAACACCAACCCTAAGGAATTCAAGAAGTTGCAGCAGCAGGTAAGATAAACCTACACTTTAACCACCGTAGAGTTCTATAGTTTCTATTATTGAAATGTTTTAATTCTAATAATTTTTAGGGTTCACATACCCATGGGGTAAAACGGGACCCTACTACATATTTTACGCAATTAGACCCTTTTTAATTGGGTCTTTTTTGCGTGAGGATGGAGTAGGCTTGCCCAGCACCTACTACCTTCTCAGCTTAGTCGACCATGTCCAGAGGAGAGAACTTGTCAATACTTCTGGAGCCAACTAAGCCGCGGGTTTCATCACGATGTTTTCCTTCACCGTAAGAGCAATGTCAATTAGCGCATATAAATATGCATTGGTCGGCCACGGCCGGTCGGGATTCGAACCCATGACCTTCAGAATGGAAGTCGAGGTATCTACCACTAAGCCAACACCGCTCTTAAACGGGACCCTATTACTAAGACTGCACTGTCTGTCTGTCACCAGGCTGTATCTCATGAACCGTGATAGCTAGACAGTTGAAGTTTTCACAGATTATGTATATCTGTTGCCGCTATAATAACAAATACTAAGAACAGGAAAACTTAAATATTTCTTGAATATGTTTGTTAGAATATTAGGTTGTTTTCATGTTTACTATTTATTAGGCCATTTTTTTTGTTAATTATACTCCTAAAGGGGCAGGCAAAAGAGTTATACAGCCTCGTCTGACATACAATATTTTTTAGGGTTTTTGACATGTATCGATCGAAATGATACAATATAAAACTATAAAATGTATAAAAAAACCAAATAAAAAAGGCCTTTAAAAAAAACATTATATTACTCGGAATCGACTCGCAAAAAAGAAGAATGCTCCGGAAGCCTTCGTGCGAGAGTCCGACTCGCACTTGGCCAATATTTTTTTTGGAACGAAGTTCCTTATCGTGCGTTGCGAAAGGGGGCTAGACGGAAAAAAATAAGACCAAAAGTTGTAACGACACTTTTTGCTATAGTTGTAAGCCGTGCGGCGTGCGCGTGTTTCTCTGTCTCTCTCTCTCTCTCTCATAGAAAGCAAGCCAGTTTACTAAAATTAAGCCTACTGATTAAGTTTATATTACATTATATTTGTTAATAATAAAAAAAATATTATTATAACTTAATTTTTTTTTATTAAATTTTATTATAATTCCTTCAGTAATTAATCGAAAGGATTCCATTCGGGTGTCCCTTTTTTTTCACATTTTTTTTTAATTTTCTAGATAAAGGACAACCGTCGCGCGGATATCATCAGCGCCGGACCCCAGTCCCACATATTGGAAGGTGTAACTTGGGATGAAGCCAGCAAGCTGGTGGGAGAAGACGCTGCTAATACTCATACCGGGGACCATGTGGTGAGTAGGACGTTTGACCGAGCGAGAGAAGCGTCTCAAGTCTTATTCACAAACAGTACTTAAGTTGCTCTTGGATAAATAAAATAAATATTACAGGACATTCCACACATCGCCATCTAGCCCCAAGTTAAGTAACTACACTTGTGTTATCCCGATATTTCCACGGGATCGGGACTTACGCGAGTAAACCGCGGGGCGCAGCTAGTCTCTAATAGTTTTGGGATACAGCCCTAAAGGCCAATTTAAAAAAATCTTTTGTATATGGATTCTATTCTTTATCTACCACCCATAACACAAGTCTAGTAGCTAAGGTTGGGCTGGATGGCGATGTGTGGAATGTTCTTAAATATTTATTTAGAAAATGAATATAGCAGGACAATCCACACAGCGCCTTCTAGCCTCAAGCTAAGTAACTAGACTTGTGTTATGGGTGCTAGGCAAGGGATATACTACTTATATACTTTTCTTTTGTAAATATATACTTATAATACATGAAACAACCAGACCACAGACAAATACCTAAGCATAAATACATGTCTGAGGCGGGAATCGAACCCGCAACCCTGTGTTTGGCAGTCCGACGTGGTAACCATTGTGCCAACTGGGTCGTCAAACAAGTGCGGCCCTATGTTTGTTCATTTTTGTGCTGCTTTCTTCACTTCGCCCACACTATGCATTGTCATAATGACGACTCAGTTGGCACAATGGTCACCATACCGGACTGCCAAACACAGGGTTGCGGGTTCGATTCCCGCCTCATACAAGTATTTATGGTTAGATATTTGTCTGTATTCTGGTTGTTTCTATGTATTATAAGTATTTACAAAAGAAAAGTGTATTATAAGTAGTATATGAGTTGTCTAGCACCCATAACACAAGTCTAGTTACTTAGCTTGGGGCTAGATGGCGATGTGTGGAATGACCTGCAATAGTTATTTATTTGTTTTATCAAAATTCCAGGTACTAATGGGTGCTGCTTCTAAAGGCATCATACAACGCGGCTATCAGCACAACGCCACCGTCTACAGCGCGCCGTACGCCCGCAACCCCTTCGACCACGTGACCGACCACGAGATCGACGCCTACCGTCGCGCTGTCACAAGGAAACAAAATGACTGTAAGTTAATTAAAAACTACATGATATAAGCTATCTATAGGTATAATAATTATCAAAATCGGTTCAGTAGTTTATGAGATATTCGCTGTCAAAGTTTGATTTAATCCTAACACGGGACCGACCACATGATAGACGCCTACCGTCGCGCTGTCACAAAGAAACAAAATGACTAAGTTTATTAAAGTAGACTCCGGAAAATAAACGTTTGATATTGCTATTTTTCTTGCCAACAATAAATAGAACTTGCGTATAAAATTTTTTTTGAAGATAGCACTCCAAATGCAAATATCTAAGCATAAATACTTGTCTGAGTCGGGAATCGAACCCCGCAACCCTGTGTTTGGCAGTCCGGCATGGTGACCATTGTGCCAACTGGGTCGCCAAATATTTGCATATAGTACAAAAGAGCCACAGCTTCACAACCAAAGAGCCGCAGGTTACCGACCCCAGGCATAGATGCATCCAATCCAAATGACTCATGGAGAGTTTTGGCGGGAACGAGTTAACAACATGTCGTGCTGCAGTTTTATTTTCATGAAACTTAGTTGTGACCCGAGTTGAATTGTATAATTCTGGTGGAATTTAGTTCTGTGAAAGCCTTGCACAAGTGAAAGTGAAAGTAAAAATCAGTGTCAAACATGAAGTGTTCTCATTGCGTCCAAATCTCCTATTAAGGTTATGGTAAACTTACCACCGCTTTACTATAGCCCCTGACTTGACGGACTATGACGACTTTGACTGTTTTGAAACACTTTAGGCCCGATTTATGAAAAATCGGGTCATAATTTGATGCAAAATATAACTTGACACTGGCTAAATGCGAAGCCATAATTAAAAGAAAAAAAAATGACTCATGGTATATCTTATTTTCATATATTCATCAGATGACACTGATCTATCCGAATCGGAAGCCATCAGCGGCATGCAGATCACTTCGCCAGCGAGCGCCACGGAAACTGAAGAGGAATCACGCGATGGTAAGTTGAATAAGAAAAATAAAAAAAAACTAAATCAAAATCGGTTCATCCGTTCGGGAGCTACGATGCCACACACAGAGAGAGACACGTCAAACTTATAACACCCCGTCGTTTTTGCGTCGGGGGTTAATAAGAATAAAATAATATTAAATTAATAAGATTAGACCCTTTTTAATTGGGTCCTTTTTGCGTGAGGATGGAGTAGGCTTGCCCAGCACCTACTAACCTCTCAGCCTAGTCGACCATGTCCAGAGGAGAGAACTTGTCAATACTTCTGGAGCCAACTAAGCCGCGGGTTTCATCACAATGTTTTTCTTCACCGTAAGAGCAATGTCAATTAGCGCACATAAATTTTTCTTAAGAAAAATACATTGGTGCACGGCCGGCCGGGATTCGAACCCACGACCTTATATATAGTATTAGTAGTTCGCCAATAGATGTCAGGAAGAGTCATATTTTTCAGATAAAAAAAAGTAAGTTTCGATAAAACACGAATAAAATGACATTTTCTAAAAATGATTCCTAGCTAGATCGATTTATCGCCCCCGAAACCCCCTATATACCAAATTTCATGAAAATCGTTGGAGCCGATTCCAAGATTCCAATTATAAGAATTACAAGAATTGCTCATTTAAAGATATAAGATAAACAAGTATTGTACTTACGACCTTCTTCTAATAGACGTAATACACAAACATAAATACTTGAATTAAAAGTGCTTAGTGTGATTATTATTTTCAACATGTTAGCAATGTGTTTAGTTGTGTGAGTGGTATAAGCCGGCACCCGCTACACCAACCGACGTGGGTTCGATCCACAGGTAACGTTGTTATAATGTTCTAATAGTGCTGCACAGGATTGTAAACGTTACGGTGGCATTGGACTTTTGAGCGTTGATTGGACATAATTACAAAAAATGAAAATAAAACAATACAAAAGGAAAAAGGATTTTTAGAGTTTTCTACAATTTTTATCTTTCTGTCTCTAGCAAAATAATAGCGTATGAGAGAGGGGAAGTAATATTTTTCTAGATATGTTCTAGATTTTCTACATTACATATTTCTAATAACAATTTGTTTTTTTGTGCAGCAGTTTGTAACGTTATTAGCCATACCTCACTGCATTTTTAAGTAGCACCCATAACACAAGCCTAGTTTCTAAGGTTGGGGATAGATGTCGATGTGTGGAATGTCCTGCAATATTTATTTATGTTTCAGAACACCGCGTACTGAGAATCGAAACGACTCAAGCGCCGATTAGAAGCCAACCTGAAGTCGTCCTTAGTGATGGTAAGTTACATACATAGTAATACCCACAGAATATATTACAAAAGACCAATATAGTTTGAATTGTCTAGAGCAGGGTTCCTCAAACTTACGGACCCCATGTACCCCTGTTAAAGTTTTCACCTGACGGCAAACCCGTACATCCGACACCCCTGTAAAAAAATTTAGGAAAATGTATAGCTGCAGAAGAAAAAATACAGTTTTCATTTGATTAAATGTTAACAAATACATTATTAGAAAGAAATGTATTATCCTATATATTTAAACGAGCAATTCTTGTATATGTATATATTATGATCTCGGAATCGCCTCCAACGTTTTTCATGAAATTTAGTATGCGGGGAGTTTCGGGGATGATGTAAAAAAAACCAGTCACCCAGGTACTAAGTATTAACGTGATAGGTGGGCTTATTTCTTGTCGAAAATTGAGTCGATTTTAGGAATAATTTTCTTAATTGTGATTTAGCGAACGATACGTGGTGAAGTCGCACGCGCGCCTTCTTGCGACTCACACGCACTTGCCAGCAATGCATTCGTCATTAGATAAATCATGTCGCGAACCCCCTGCCGTCAAATAGCGAACCCCTAAGGGTTCGCGTACCCCACTTTGAGTAACCCTGGTCTAGAACAACAATTGGAACACTGTAGATTTCACTTGATACATTTCAGCTCAAGGACTTTTGATAATCTTAAGATTGGCTATTATGCACAAGTCGTGCGAAGCCATTGACCGTCGCTGTACAGATTTTAGTTTTTTTTCCATAGATTTGATTTTGAATTTAGCATGTTTTTTTTTCTTGAAAATTCTCTAGTCTTTTATTTGAACCAAATTCGATTTATTTTTGAACGTTTTCAGAAAAATCAGGATTTTTTTTAATGTTAGGTTTTTTCGCTTTCTCTAAATGTTTATTTACTGTAGACAACCATTTTAAATCGAACTTGGTATAGTCTATTTCAAATTCAGAGAGAATTAAGTGTTGCGAATTCGTACGCGTTTAAGTTCTGGTTTATTTTGCTATACTAATACAATTTTTTACCCGACTGCAAGGAAAGGGTTATGTTTCCATCTTTGTATGTTTGTAATATTTTCTTAACACAGTTGCTCATAAAATGGGTCTTATTAAACCGCTTTTAGACTCATAATCCAACGTATTACACACGCGTGGGTTATGCATTACCTCGACTGTTATAAGTTATCCTGATAAGTTAAATTGGTATCTTACTGCTAATTACATGTTAGGTAGATGAAACATTCCTAATTTAACTGGGTTATACTGTTTTGATGTATAAAAAAAAGGTAGGTAGCAACAAAGAGTTTTTAAGTTAGCAAAACAGTTCGAATTTTTAAAAGACTGAAGCAAACGCTCGGCCGAGCTACATGGTCTTAGGTCTTGGTGTTAGGTTTTATTTTCGTTACGGAATTTCTTGATTCGGTCGCCGCAAGCCCGCGATAAAAGCTATGCAATAGCTTAAAAATGTAGTCTTCTTTTTTTATACCAACCGCGGCGGTTTTCGCCGTATACTGAGCGATATTTCTCTCTGATTTTGTAATAGAGTATTTAGCACAATTCTGCATGGAAATTATAGAATGTGAAATGCTGTTATGTTGTTTTCTTAGTCGATACGACTGACTTTTTGAACGCCGAGCGAGCGCATGCGGAGAGGACTAAAGGTAAGGGTTGAACACACTAGTTTTTTTTATTTAAAAAAAAACCTACTAAAATTTTAAACGAGATTCTTGACATGTTTTTTGTTTTTATTTTGCGTGGCTTAATATTTCGATGCCGTTACAAGCATCATGTTCACGACTAATAATAATCTTTTTACTAATATTTGGATGAAATTCAATGATAAAGTTAATCTATAATTATACAGTGTGTAAAAAAACGCGTGATTCCTCTTAAACACAGTATTATTAAAGTAGGTAAAAAATAAAAAGTCCAAACTAATATGCAGGGGGTTTTTTATGGGCCTCAATCAATCAGGAAATCAAGAACTGGAAATCCAAAAAGCTCTTGCATTTAAAAAAATCCATGTTTAACCTTATAACTTATACACCAAAACAATGCTGGCACTATTTTTTTTTTCCTTTATTATCAATGTAAAAAGAAACTTAAATAACATTTATTATATGTGACGACCCAGTTGGCACAATGGTCACCATGCCGGACTGCCAAGCACAGGGTTGCGGGTTCGATTCCTGCCTCAGACAAGTATTTATGCTTAGATATTTGTCTGTGGTCTGGTTGTTTCTATGTATTATACGTATATATTTACAAAAGAAAAGTATATAAGTAGTATATCCGTAGTCTAGCACCCATAACACAAGTCTAGTAACTTAATTTGGGGCTAGATGGCGATGTGTGGAATGTCCTGCAATATTTATATATTTATTTATTATATGTAGCTTAATAATCCACAGAGGTTTGTAGTAACTACATAAACGATATAAAAGTAAATTATAAAATACCCACCGACATACAATGATTACCCACAAGTGCAGTAGGTACACAAAAACTGATAGGTGGGTTGGTAACGTAACGATTGTGTAGGCGTTGGGTAGATACAGTTAACATTAAATTAGTTTAATTTTACCTGTGGCGCCATTTAGTTAAAAAAAATCTTATCTGACATTACTGCATACGACTTGAACAGAATCGAATCTCTCACACACCTAATTGAAAAAAAAAGGAAAAATGTTAAAGTGACCTCGTTCCAAACGCGTTTCTCGTGTCACATACTTTTTTTGTACATACAGATTACCTGGGAGTTACAGGATTCTCTTTACACACTGTATACTACTCTTGAATATATTTCATTGAATTCCATTCAACAAGTAACAATGCACTGTAATAACAACCTATCTATTTTCTTTTACTATTTAAACTCTGATGTCACAATCACATAGACACAATCCACCTGACGAGGTTGTCAGATGACGATGTGTTCGCGCCTCCGAAGCCTGCGCGTGCGCACCAAGCCGTTAGAGGTGAGATTGTGGGGCGGAGCGGGTAGGGTAGTGTTTTGTGAGTGAGGTAGTGATTTTTTGTGAGTGAGGTAGTGATTTTTGTGAGTTAATTTTGAGTGGGTAGTGTGTTTACAGGTTGCGAAAATATTAGAAAAATTAAGTGGAATAGTGGTTGTGCTTGGTGAGATAATGGGCCGGGGCTGGTGGGGTAGTGGATGTGTTAGTGGGGTAGTGATTTTTGTGAGTGAACAGTGATTTTTAGATAGATAGATAGATAAATTCTTTATTGTAAACACCAATTTCAAATAACATTAATAATAAAAATCAAAGCTTAAGTCTAAGTGTTACAAAGGGCGGCCTTATCGCTCAAAGCGATCTCTTCCAGGCAACCTTTGGATGGACAAGAAGTTGAGGAAGTGAAGTTTTTATTGTGAGGGTAGTGAGTTTTATAATACAGGTTGCGATATTAGATAAATATTAGAAATATTTCGTGGAATAGTTATCCTTGGTGAGATGATCTTCTTCTTCTCATATATTGGTGTAGCTCACCTATTGTTAGAGTTTTACTTGACCTAACGACTGCTACTAGAGGTAGCAACCGGGACCAACGGCTTAACGTGCCTTCCGAAGCACGGAGGGGCTCACGAAAACACATTTTTGGCATGCTACTAATTTGGCACCCATCAAAGTGATGACCGCGCCAGGCGTCGCTTAACCTGCACGACCGTAAACGATCAAAGAGCGTCGCTTAGCTGTGAGCCTCCTCCTTGGTGAGATTATGGGCCGGGGTGAGTAGGGTAGTGAAATTAGTGAGTGAGGTAGTGAGTTACTGTAAAAAAGTATGTCAAACGTAACTACGTATGATATAAAGTATAAAGTATTTAAGTAGTAAAGTATTTTTCAGTTGAAAATACTAAAATTTTCAACTGATAATTTTTTTTGAGTAGAAGAGTGAATCTTATGAATAGTTTCATGGATGGAGTGGGTAGGGTAGTGAGTTTTGTGAGTGATAGTGAAACGAATGTGTAAGGGAATTTTACGGGGAGTGGGTAGGGTAGTGAGTTTTGTGAGTGATAGTGAAACGAATGTGTAAGAGAATTTTACGGGGAGTGGGTAGTGTAGTGAGTTTTGTTAATGATAGTGAAACGAATGTGTAAGGGAATTTTACGGGGAGTGGGTAGGGTAGTGAGTTTTGTGAGTGATAGTGAAACGAATGTGTAAGAGAATTTTACGGGGAGTGGGTAGTGTAGTGAGTTTTGTTAATGATAGTGAAACGAATGTGTAAGGGAATTTTACGGGGAGTGGGTAGGGTAGTGAGTTTTGTGAGTAATAGTGAAACGAATGTGTAAGGGAATTTTACAGGTAGTTTCATAAGTGATCTGAGCTTTATGAATGACATGAGTAATTAGGTCAACTAGCAACCCCTAATTACCCGCAACTTCGTTCGCGTAGGGGTTGAATTTTTCAAAACCCTTAGGGGGCATCCCCTAAGAAAGGTGACGTCATAACAGCTATCTATATGTCAAATATCCCGTTTTATCCATTGGTTTGAGCTGTGCGTTGATATATTACTCAGTCAGGTTTAGATAATTCATTTTCACCTACTCAACGACCGTAGGTTCGATTCCCGCGGAACAGAATTTTCGAAAATCCATCAATAATTCTTCTAACAATATTTTTTCCCGCCAAAAGACCCGAACCTACTATCGGACGACGAAGTGTTCCTCGATTCCGCCGCGTCAACTGTGACGTCAAGCATGTCTGGTCTTACGTCACCGGTGACGTCACCGTATGACGTGCCCAAACCGCCCGTAATGGTCCGCGTGCAGAATAATGACACTATGGCGATTATACATGCGAGGGGCCCTCAGCGCCCTATGGCTAGGGGTGAGTTTGATTAAGGGGGTGGGGGGCAAAGGCTGAAGGTGTAAGGGGGATTGGTAAAAGGTTATTATCCCCTTTTTAAGTCAAAATAGGGGGGGGGGTTAAGTTTCGTAAAAGGAGGATTTAAAGGGGGTGAGTTGAAATTAAAGGGGAGGAAGAGTATTTTCGTAAGAAAGGAGGCTAAAGTTACAAGTCAAGTGGGAAGGGGGTAATTTTCGTTTAAGAAAGTGGGAATTCAAAGGTCAAAATAAGAAGAAAAGTGACTTTTTTAAAATTAAAATTTAGGATGGGGGTAAGTTTCTAAAAAGAAAGGGAATTAAAACGGGTTAGTCAAAATAAAGGAGGAAGGTGGTAATTTTCGTAAAAGAATGAGGGGATTTAAAGGGGATATTGATCCTAATTGAAAATAAGGGGTGTTTTATAAAAAAGGGACAATTATTTATTGTCCCTTTTAAAAATCAGGAAAATTTGCGGGTAAAAATAAATTGGTAAAAATAAATTAAGGAAAAAGGTAAATTCTGCTTTCTTTGTGGGGCGGTTTTTAATTGTGTTGTATCTAAAAATCTAAATAGCCAAGTGTCTATGGTTCCGTGTGAGAGGTTAGAAAACTGTGTGCTTATGTGTGTGTATGAGCGAGTTAAATTATGTATGTGTGCGTGGGAATAAATATAAATTGAAAAAAAAAAAGGTTTTAGAAAAAATATGTGTTTTGTGACGTCAGCTATTCTTCATTTCATTTATTATATCTGTGTGCTATCAGGCAATATAAGTGCAGATCCACCGTTGAGCTACAAAACTACTATTATTACATTGTTTTTGACTTAGCGAGATTTTAAGTTCCTGAATTTATTAGACAAACATAATAATCAAACAATAGTAATTTTTAACTTCTACGGTGGGTCTGCTGGCTTACGTACCGTCCCAGCGGGAATCGAACTTGCTATCTCTATTCGAAGGTCTTCTTTGGCGTATTGGTTTGGAGGTCGCTGGTTCGATTCTCACATATGCAAGTGTTAACGCTTAATCACACGCACTTTCAGGTACTAACGCACCTAATGCAGCACGACAGACTAATAATAGAATAATTCATTACTATCCTCGCAATTCGAAATTTGATGATTACCTTAAAATGTATGATAGTCCTGAAGGCAAAAGTCCTAAAACTAATAATAGTCCAAAAGCCAAAGGCCCTAAGGAATCAAATGATCCTAAAAACCAAGGTTCTACACCTAAAGTTAAAGATTTAAAACCTAATTTTGATTTTAATAATAAATTTGACCCTGTAAATGATAACTTCCCCGATGCTAAAGGCTCTGTAGACCTGAATAGGCTTAAAAGCCTTGAATCTTCACCCAAGGTTAAAGATTTAAGACTTCATTTTGATAAAAATAATGAGAATAGTCCTAAACCTGTTCGTAATGATAGAAATTTTGATAACGTCAACGTTTTTCCGAATGATATAACTAAAGTCTCTAATGATATAAATACAAATGATGGTACAAATTTAACTAGAGTACCTAAATGTAAACTCAGTTTACAATACCACGGGGCTGAATATCTAGGCAGCAAATCTAGCTTATCCTCTATTCCATCTATAGAATGGGATTATAAAAATAGATTTGAAAATAAGGCTAAAACTTTACCTAGACAGAAACCTAGGACTTTATTCCGCACTAGGTCTCATAGTGGATTCATTAATTCTTACATTAAAGATCCTGAACCGATTCATTTTCACTACCCTCAAGAGCGATACGTAGAAAATAGAAGTTTAAAAATATATTCAAAATCTCTTGACAATATTCATATTAATTCCGAAGTAGATATCGTTAAAGTTAAAGAAGTAGTTCTTCCAGTGTTAAAAGCTACTGTCCCAAGTGTTCCGGCTAATGAATTTGTTGAAAGCCAAGAATTTACTGAAGATAATTATTTGGAAGACATAGGTAATAGTTTTGCGTCTCGAAATGATACTGTAGTGCCTAATGTTCAAAACAATGAAGAAAATAGCGAAGTTAGTTGTCTTTACAGAGCTGAATATGCGCAAGTAGACAATGACAGTTTAGATACGACAGAAGGTGAATACCACAGTTTTACAGATGATTTCGAAGAAGCTTACGAAAGTCCAGTCAAAGACCTAGTACAGAAAGATATTAGAGATTACTCTGTGCCCATTAATTTTTACTGCGACGATTATAAAAAGAATGATACGCCTAAGAAATCTCCTCGCAAACGAGATGTGATTTTAGAACCTATTTTGGAAGAGTCTAAGAGTTCTTATGATGATTCTAATAATTCTAGTACGAAAAGGGATTCAGATGTACAGAATGATGAAGAATCCGCTGCAACTGACACAAATACTGTTATAACTGTTGTCAATGGTGAAAATGTCTTGGCTGATAGCATTGGAGATGCAAAAAATAAACAGGATATAATCAGTAAAGACTTAACAACCCAAAACGAAACTTCAGCTGATTTACTGAAAGACAATGAAGATTCTTCTGATTTAATAGACAGCAAAAAACCATTTGATGTTAAGAATAAACTTACACATCCTAATACTAACGAAGCAGTCGATGTCACCTTAAGTAAAAGTGAATTTCCACTTGAATCACGTAATGATATTTATAAGTCTACTAATTTCGTAGACAATAATAAACAATTTGAAGATAAAAGTCAATTTGCTCATCCTACTTTTGACCTAACTGTAGATTTTCAGATAAAAAGTGAAGCCATAGCTGATCCCATTGAAATATCTATAGATACTTCCGACAAAGGTGAATTTAAACATCCAGGTAATAAAATTTCAATAACTGTCAGTGAAACATCTACTAGTTATACTAGTTTTAATTCTACTGTAGAATTTGAAAAGTTTGAATTAATATCTGATCTGATTGCTAATATTTTAATCAAAATTGATTATGAAGGTACTAAAAAAGTTGTATTAGATGTTTTGAATCAAAATACTGTTAAAACTAACTTGGACCATGATGATAAAGAATTCGTAACTGAAGAAAACGATTTGTTTGATAGTAAAGAAGTAAAAACAAAAGATAATATCAATAACAATAAAGAATTGAATAATCTAAAAGGATCTGAGACTGATCTTCTTCATAATGCTGCAGATCATTCTGCAATTGAAACACATACGTTTATGAAAAATATGAATATTGTCAATGAAGAGTTCAGTGCATCTGAGACACATCTCACTCGTCATCTAAAAGAAATAAATGAAAGAGATCTTTCTTATAATGAAGAAGTAGTTCCTTCGATAATTGATACACAATGCGAAAGTGCTATTGAAACATCGAATGAAAGCGAACTATTTTCAATAGCAGATATGGTAAAAAGCATAGAACATAATTATATATCTAATGATACAATCTTAACTGAGAGTGATGTCGGAAGCGACGCTTACAAAATCGTCGAAAGTTTAATCTATTATATTTTTAATCGTGCTGTTTATTACACAAATAATAATAAAAAGAAAAGTCTGAAGAAAGTCATAACCGTAGTCGATTCTGAAGATATATTATATACAGCTCTAGATATATGGCCAGAAGACGTAGAAAATGATGCTATTGATGAACAAATTAAAAAGAGTCCACTAGATTTTATTGATTTTGATTGCAACAATGTAAAAGATGAAGAAATTGTATTTAATTTTGAACATTTGAATGCTACAGGTGATGGGAACAGTATAAAACTATTCCATTTAGACAATTTCGAATGTGAAAATGAAACAAACTCAAATATTGAAATTGAACGTCTGGAATCTGAAATTACAGACAATGCAGAAAAACTGAATCCTGAAGTTATAAATGAAGAAACAAAGAAACCTAGTCCTAAAAACTATGAAGATGAAATTGAAAAAGCGCTTTGTCTATTATTCGGTATGGAAGAAGTAGATCCGGATTCCTATATAGATCTCATACCAGAAAGTTTAGAAGAGCACGATTTTGAGTCTTACAACAATGACAATGAGGTTGATTATTCAACCGGTTCTGACCTGGGGAATGAGACTGCGGCTATGGACACGATTACTTACCCAAATGATAATACGGAAATATCACTTGATTCTAACGCCATTTTTGATAACAATACATATAGTTTAGACTCTAATTTTAATAACAGTAGTAGAACATTCGATAAATCTGATAAATATTATGATTTCGAAAAGGATATCAATAAAAGTGATAGTTTTAACACAGCAACTACACATTATGAAGAAAGTGATAGAACATTTAATAAACAAGATACTTTTGAATACGATAATGATAAAACGAAAAACCAGCATGATAATAACTTTGATAACACAAATAACACTTTATCTGAAAGTACAGAAGATACCAGTATGAACACTGCATTTCTTCATACAGTTAGTCATTCTACACCGCCGAAAAATAGTAAAATTTTCGACACTTGTACTGAATCGCCTATCAAAAAACATGCATACAATGACAATTTCACATTCCTATATGAAAACGAAACGCTTCTAAGCTCGCCGTTTTTGAAAAAACCTAAAGTTATCGCCATGTCGCAAACAGAAAACAGCGGGGGAATAAAATACTGGATATCTTTCGATGAAAATTTAACTGAAAATAACATACAGATACATAACAAAAGCATTAAGAATCTAGACGAAACCATCCCTAGCTTTTACACTTTAGACGTCCCTTGTAACCCTAATTTCAAAAACGAAAAATCTGACTTTAAAACTTCGAAAAAGTCAATTCTAATACCTAACGACAATTCGGAAGGTAATGAAAACATTTTTAAAAGTAAGAATAAAAACGAGGATACATTTTTTCAAACTGAAAATCAAAATGATCTAACATATTCTTTGTATGACACTTGTGATTCTTTTGATAGTCCACCGAGAAAATTAATTTATGATGCTCAAAAAAGTAGACTGTATTCAACATGGCCGCCGTTTGAACATACATTGTTTTACAAAATTATATCCAAGTTTAGAATGTCTGATAGTTTTGATGAGGAAGAACTGCAGAAGGCTAGGATTACCGATTTTTAATATGGTTTTTAGTAAAGATACATAAAAGAGTACATACCAGTTTGTATATGACAAAAGTCATGTATCGAACAGTAATGAACAGTCTGTCTATAGGCCACAAAAGTCTTCTACAAATACGCAAAGGCATAATACGTCTACAGTATGTCCATCTTTGTTAAAACCACCCATAGAAGCGATGTATTTTCTGTCAGTAAAAGTCATATTATACGGTATAATAAGCCTATCTATAGGTCACAAAAGTCATCTACAAATACGCAAAGGCATAATACGTCTACAGTATGTCCATCTATGTTAAAACCACCGATAGAAGCGATATTTTTTCTGTCAGTAAAAGTCACGTACGGTATAATAAGTCTATCTATAGGTCACAAAAGTCATCTACAAATACGCAAAGGCATAATACGTCTATAGTATGTCCATCTATGTTAAAACCACCCATAGAAGCGATGTATTTTCTGTCAGTAAAAGTCATATACGGTATAATAAGCCTATCTATAGGTCACAAAAGTCTTCTACAAATACGCAAAGGCATGAAACGTCTACAGTAAGTCCATCTAAGTTAAAACCCATAGACCAAGTGCATTTTCTGCATGACAAAAGTCAATTACGGTATAATAAGTCTATCTATAGGTCGCAAAAGTAATCTACAAGGGCATGACAAGTCTTCAGTAAGTTCATCTATAAAATAATAAACGAATGATGAGGTTGGCCAGTAGTAACTGCATGGCGAGTGGCAAAGAAAATTAAGGAAGGCGGGCTGAAGAAATTTTATTTATAAAAGCGCCATCTTTGATATTATATCTTAACTACTTCTAAAAAGATTCTATCAGGGTTCGCAAGATGGCGTTGTGTTAATAATATATGAACTTTTCAGTCTTTTATTTTCATACATAGAAAACTAAGGTAAGATATTTCGAATTGCGAGGTTTATGATTTTATAATTTGTGATTTTTTTGTTTTGAATTTTATGTTTGCTTCAAAATGGCGTCGGAAAACTCAATTGAGCAAAAAATATACTTAATGAGTATTTATTTTGAACCGAAAAAAAACTAGTTTTTAGGTCAAATGTGCATATTAATTTGTAAAAATCAATTGAGCAACTTAAAAAAATACTTTAAAGTTTAATAAGCGTTTATTTTGAACGTAAAAAACTAGTTTTTAGGCCAAATGTGTATTTTAATTTGTAAAAAAGTTGTTCAACGACTTTTCCGATGTCACTGAATATTAATTTGACAGCTGTCATTTTATTTTAAAATGTCATTTTTGTGTTTTGTGTATGTTTGCATGTCTTGATTTTTTTGTCTAATAAATGTATTACTAACTTTGAATGATAATTGTTTTAATATTTTAATTTATTTTATCGTTACATTTTTAAAGTGAAAAAAATTTGCCAGTCTTAAAAATTTAATAAAATGTTGCCTATGACAAAAACAATGATTTTTATAATTGCAACTTTAGACTTCTTTTTTTAAAAAGAAATTAGTAAATATACTTATTTGTCTAAAGCTAGAAACACTATAAAATAAATTAACACATTAAAGACACTAAAACACTAAGAACCCTTGAAATTGGTACTTATTTGGTTCGTAAAATCTGGCAACACTATATAAAAATGTAACGTAGCTTCTAACACTGGTCACACTGCTTCCTTGCACAGCTGTGGGATGGTTCAGACAGCGCCGCTTCATTGTCGTTACTAGAAGTAAGTTTTATGTTTCTATTTGCCCCTTTTTGGAACGAAAAAGTGTTACGCGTTACGAAAACGTGAAACGTAAGAAAAACTAATCTTCCGTATTTATGTAATACAAAACAAAATTAAGAAAGAAGGTAAAGGGACTTTGTTCCAAACGCAGATATTTTTTCTTTGATTTTTGTTTCGGCATCTTGTTTTTTTTTTATTAATTAAAGCATGTTTTTTATGTTTTTTTTACGGGTTACTGAAAATCATGTACAAAAAATGTATTAGTAAATTAAAGTTACATAAATTTACAAATACCTGTGTACGGAACCCACGGTGCGCGGTCCGACTCGCACTTACACACAATTAAAGAATTAGTAATAAAATAAAAAAATTCTACAAAACTTTTTGTTCGGATGTTAGTATATTAAATGATGAGCTTAAAAACTATGATAGGAAAAAGCATTAAACAAAATGTAATACAAAAAATACTTTTTGATACAAAAAAAATCTTTTCATCACAAAAAATACTTTTTAATACAAAATTACTTTTTTTTTTATCAAAAAAATACTATTTATTAATACAAAAAATACTTTTTTTTAATACAAAAAATACTTTTTTTATTACAAAAATTACTTTTTCTAGTACAAAACATATTTTTTAATACAAAAACATATTTTTTAGTACAAAACTCAAAAAAAAATAAAAAAATTTTTTACTTAATAATTAAAATATATATATATATTGTTTTTTTAATTGTTTAATATGGTAATAGAATATTTGTATAATTACAGGCGAGCATACTGTCAACGGAGATCATTCCGACGCTCACCAGAGTACCTTCTCACATAGCAGTAAAGAGGTAAGACTTGTACTTGAAGGGACTGTTTTCCACAATTAGACCCTTTTTAATTGGGTCCTTTTTTGCGTGAGGTTGGAGTAGGCTTGCCCAACACCTACTACCCTCTCAGCTTAGTCGACCATTTCCAGAGGAGAGAATTTGTCAATACTTCTGAAGCCAACTAAGCCGCGGGTTTCATCACGATGTTTTCCTTCACCGTAAGAGCAATGTCAATTAGCGCACATAAATATTTCTTAAGAAAAATACATTGGTGTACGGCCGGCCGGTATTTGAACCCACGACCTTCAGATGAAATGAAAGTCGAGGTATCTGCCACTAAGCCAACACCGCTCTAGGCCTAGTGGTAGTGGTGGGTTCGAATTCCGGTCATGCACCAATTGACTTTTTTTTATCGAACGAAGAAATTCGTTTGCAAGGAGGTTAGGTTCTTGAAGTTCTTATATGTGTAATGGCGTCAGATGCTGATGAAGAAAATGTAAAACACATGACGATGAAACAGTTTTAAGCTTGTGTGGCCGTCGGTTGTACATAATTGTATGAAAATTATTGTAACTCCAGTCGGCATTTTTTTTTTATCTTAAAAAAAATTTTTTCACCTAAAACTTTAAAAAATTCTAAAATGTCATGAAATCAATCCAATAATTAACTACCATAACCAAAAAAATTTTTTTTTATTAACACCAAAATGGCGGCTGTTTTGTTTTTTTTTTATAAATTAGCATTTTAAATTCAAGAGCTATTTTTAGATTTTGAATTTTTTTAAATGCTTATTTCATTGTAATATAGAAAACGGAGAATTTTATCGTATATTTTTTCTATTGGTGGTAACAAATATCGGTGCGTAAATATTTGTTTCGAGGCGGACATCGAACCCACAACCTTCTACATCGTAAATCGTATCAATATTTAATCCCTGGCGAGAATCGAACCAGTTTAATCGGTTAATATGTCTACAAAAACAACTTTTATCGTTTCCAGGGTTCTCCTTCCAAGGAGGTATCAACCGAAGATTCTCCTAAGAAAGACAAGAAGAAGAAGAAGGGCCTGAGGACGCCTTCCTTCTTGAAAAAGAAGAAGGAGAAGAAGAAGGAGAAGGCTGCCACGCCGCAACCCGCCTAGGTGTAAGTGGATGCTTAATACATTTGTACATAGACCACATAGAAACGTCTTAAAAACTAAGTTAGGATGTGTGCCTTCGGAACGCGCTCACCAATGAGAAGAATTTTTAATTTATAATCTATAATTTCGGAAAATCCAGTCCTATCGGATGCCTACGTCACACAAAGAACACACCCTTCAAGTTTCAGGTCTCTACGATCAGCGGTTTAGGCTGTGCGTTGATCCGTCAGTCAGTCAGGACAAAGCATTTTATATATATAGAAGATAGATAGATTAATTACACAAAAAAGAAACATTAAAATTAGACAATACTAGCTCGGCGCCCCGCGGTTTCACACGGGTAAGCCCCAATCCCGTGGTAATATCAAAATCAAAGCGAGCCTATAGCCTTCCTCGATAAATGGACTATCCAATACAAAAATATTTTTTGCAATTCGAACCAGTAGTTCCTGAGATTAGCGCGTTCAAACAAACAAACTCTTCAGCTTTATAATATTAGTATAGATTAAGAGGATAAATAGATCAATTTATTTTAGACGCGGTAAAATATTTTTTTCTAATCATTTTTCTCTTTTTTTTTTCAGGTAAACCCACACTGCCATCGCTTTGAAAAGTTTTTTTTTTAAATAATTAAGAAACAGTTTTTAGCTTGTGTGGCCGTCGGTTGTACATAATTGTATGAAAATGATTGTAATTCCAGTCGCCATTTTGTTTTTTTTTTTCCCTAAAAACTTTTTTTTTCACTAAAAACTTTTTAAAAATTTAAAATGTCACAAAATCAAACTGTTTCGAATAAATGACACCGTTATAGACAAAATCGTGTATTTTTAACTAAACGAAAAAACAAAATGGCGGCTGGCAGCTCAAATAGCTCTTGAATTGGCTTTATATGGGTCTTTGTAACAATTGACGTAAAAATTAAAATGACGTAAAACAACTTTGGCGTATAAAAAGGCCCATTTTGATAAGTACCCACCTATTTGGCTTTCGTTCGGTGCACAGTAGGACTTAGTTTATATTTAGCGGGAAAAACTTTTGATAAAAATTAAAAAAGTAAGATAAGTATGAGTGACATGGAAAAACCAATTATGTTGAAAAATACGTAACTTTTACGTTGGTAGCATGAAATATCCAATTATAGTGGAAAATTACTTTTGCATGGGTAAAATGGAAAAAACCAGTAATGTTGGGAAAAGATACGCAAGTTTTTCGTAAGTAACATGGAAAAACTCAGTAATTATGGAAAATCATACGTAACGTAAAAGGTAAAAAGATATGTAACTCTAAAAAAACACGTAAATTTTGCTAATAAAGCATTTCTTTTAAAGCCCATTGCACATAATGCTTTGAGCTCTAAGAAATACTGCGTCTTTTTTTCCGATTTAGAAGTTTTTTACGCTAAATGTAAGCTTTCCTTTAGATATAAATCGATGTTTAAATATTTGCCTTAATCGGGTGGCGCTGATACAATATTTATTTTTTTATTTTTTACTTGTTTTTTTTTAATAAAAAAAAGTTGGTAGAACTTGCCAATTTTCTTTTTTTTTCTATATTTTTTAGTACGATTTGGGTCGGAAACCATTGGCAGCTTAAAGTACAGTTTTTTAGTACAAGTCCATATTTTTTTTTGTTAAAAAAACGTTTTTGTTACTAAAAATTTAAAAATCTTGCTTCCATGGTTGTATTATAATATTCATTGTATTAAATTTTAAAACTTTAAATTATATTTGGTGAAACTGTGCTGATTTTGACCAATTTTAAACAAAAATTACTAGATTTTTTTGTGTAATTTCTTCCCAGTTTGAAAAAGTACAATTGAATTTCGCCCTAATCGTACTATATTTAAGGTGCATTCTACATTAAGGCATTAAATGCTTGTCTGGGAGATAAACCCTGCCATTTGTGCTTCTAAATATATCTAAAAAATAGTAATTCGGTCACATTTCAATATATTTACATGCCTAAACACATTTTGATAGAGTTTTAAATAAGAAAATAGGCCAATTTTCTAACATAAGCCGGGCTAAAACAAGATAAAGCACTCAGAAAATACATTACTGAGGGTCCCTTTTTTTTTGGAACCCTAAAAAATATATTATAAAACTCTACAATAGTTTTTTTAGTGAAAAAAAAAACTAAAAACTTAAAAAATATGTTATTTTGTGACCGATAAAATCTACGAAATAAATTTTTATTATATGTTAGCAATTATTAAATTGGCTAGCCTACAGTAGTAGTAATTTATTATCTTATATTTTTTTAGTTATTGACTTTGTTTAAATCTTTTTAAAAATTTTAAAGTCATGAAAAAAAAACCACACACGTTTTTTTTTTCTTTAAAAAAGTCTTGTGAAGAAAATTACAATTAATAAAAAAAACCCATATTATTTTTAACTTACAAAAAATGACTTAAAATTTTGAAAAGAATCAAGCAATATTAGCAATCGGGGTCCAATATTATTTTTGTAATTATTGTACTGGTTTTTTTTTTGTTTTTAGGACCCCGAAATTCAATTTGACATTACCTAGGTCGTTCTAGTGTTTATTAAAATGACAAATTGACATTAAAAAAATGTATAAATTTTTCGAAATAAAATATATTACAAGCATTTTTTTAAATAAAAATATTATGGCAACTTTTTAAATGTTTTTATTTTTGAAAAAAAAAAAAAGTTTATTTAATTTTTTTGTGCCTTAAACTTTGACATACTGACAGACTTAAAGATTCCGTTTTTTTTTATTATTTTATTTCGAAAAATATATCAAAAAGGGGTAAAAACAATCACGAAATAATGTTTTTGGAATATTAATTAAATCCCCGTTTTTAAAAAAAACACAGACCGCCAACCAAATTGCAATATTGCCTAAATAGTTTTTGAATGTAACATTATATACAGTGTGTTACGAAAACCATATAATTCCTCTTAAGTACACAAAACATGAAAATATTGGATAAGGTTTTTTTAAGTTATTGCCCTAATTTACTGACAGTTTGGGGTGTATTTAACAACACTATTATTTATTGGGCTCCAATAATATTGTTGCCATATCTTACAAATTCTATAAATTTTCAGTAAATCAAGATTAAATTAACTCTTTCATCCATGTTTAGTCAAGTAGTAACCAAAATATTTTAAATTTTTTGCATGAAAATAAAATTATTATTTTAATCTAAAATCACCCGAACTTGAATTATCAAGATATGGCAACACTGTCATTTTTAGCAAAAGTAAATCATAGCGTTGTGACATTTAAAAAAATCCTCAAATTCTGGGAGAATTAGTGTAATTTTCCCAAATAAAAAAAATCAAATTAAAATTTTTTTTTCATGTGTTTTTGGTATAGTACCTTAGGGGGTTTTCGTCACACATTGTATAATTAACATACTGCCATATTAGGTTCAAGTACTCAGCATTTACTCATCTTTCTTTTTAGTTAAAGTACAATATAAAATTGTTTAGCCGAAGGAATATCGCATATTTGGAAAATTAATTATAACTCTTTATCTATTATTATTAATTATGAATAAATTTATTAGTTTTAAAAAACAAATTTGTTTTATTTTTCAAAAAGGTTGAGGAAGAAAATATAAAAACATTCAATGTGTTTCAACGAATGGTAATAGGAATGAGGGTTGTTCTTACGTCTAGACGAACTTTTGTTCTACGACTTTTTTTTTTAGAGTTTATATTGCTTTATTTGTATTGAGTAACAGTGTGACTCTAACAGATGATACATAAATAAATATTGCAGGACATTCCACACATCGCCATCTAGCCCCAAGCTAAGTAACTACACTTGTGTTATGAGTGCTAGACAACTTATATACTACTTATATACTTTTGTAAATATATAATACTTATAATACATAGAAACAACCAGACCACAGACAAATATCTAAGCATAAATACTTGTCTGAGGCGGGAATCGAACCCGCAATCCTGTGTTTGGCAGTCCGGCATGGTGACCATTGTGCCAACTGGGTCGTCATAAAGGCCTTAAGACACAACAGGCAGGTGCATTCCCGTTGTCCCCATAGACGCTGACCCCATTAAGGGGAGAACGGGAAGTCATAAATATTTGTGTTCGCTGTCCTATTGACAGTGTTGGTATTGGTAATGGGGATAGTGGAACTAAAATAATTAAAATATATTCCTGTTGTCCCCATTAACGTTTTTCCGCTATGGGGGATACGAAAAGTTATAAAATGTCCTTCCAATTGGAACATGGAACGAGTGCGGGGTGGTGTTCCAATAATGGAACATGGAATATATAGATTACAACCTACGTATTATTTGTAAGTATTATATTAACGGGTTATACGTGGCTTGTTGCAACAAACCACGAAAACTGTTCCCCACATCTCATTTGAGTTGCAATCGACCACGAATCCAACACCACTTTTCCTTCTGTATAGCCGTTGGTTTGTAAAAAAAAAGTGTGTCACTCGGGGACTGCCGCAGTAAAGCTATTGCATCGTACAAGCTTCGTACAGTCGTACCATATACATACACGCTCGGCCGAGCTACATATAGACGAAGTGGAAAAAGAAATAAAAATATAAATAAAAGTAAATCAGGCCACACCTCCGTGCCCGTCGGAGTGGGGAGCGTGAGGTTTTTTTCGTTACGGAATTTCTGGATTCGGTCCCCGCGCTCAAGGCCCGCGATAGAAGCTATGCAATAGCTTAAAAGTACTACGCAATCAGAACTTAGCAGAAGGTATATAAATCATACATATTACATTATCTCTCTCTTCAATTTTTCTACTTATGTGATGTCCATGAAAGCTGGAATAATGTATCCAATTATCTCGAGCATGATTTCGCATTAGATATCAGATAATTTTTTGTGGCATACCTTCTACTGAGTTCTGATATCCTAGTACTAACAGACCAATTACTATCATACAATTTAAACAGTAACGGAAAGTGGTGGTGGGTGGGGCTTGCTCCCACAAAAAAATGGGTTATTCCCTACATCTCAAATGGGGCGTAACTTGTTGCAATGAATCACGAAAGTGTTTTAATAGGATGTTTGTACTAGGCTGTAAGAACTCTGTAGGAGGTATACAGCTTCGTATAAGAGCAAGCCCGTACACACCACCACCGCTGTCCGTAACTGTAGTAATTGGTCCGTAAGTACTAGGCTATCAGAACTAGAAGGTATCTATGAATCAATAAACTGTCACTGTCAACTGTCAGATTTCTGTCAACTACTATTGTCAATTGATTTTTTTTTTTTTTTTTTCTTTTATTATGGCTTCGCACGTGTGCATTTAGCCAGTGTCAAGTTATATTTTGCATCAAATTATGACCCGATTTTTCATAAATCGGGCCTAAAGTGTTTCAATACAGTCAAAGTCGTCATAGTCCGTCAAGTCAGGGGCTATAGTAAAGCGGTGGCAAGTTTACCATAACCTTAATAGGAGATTTGGAGGCAACGAGAAAACTGCATGTTTGACACTGATTTTTACTTTCACTACACTTGTGCACTTTCACAGAACTAAATTGAATAACATTCCACCAGAATTATACAATTCAACTCGGGTTACAACTAAGTTTCATGAAAATAAAACTGCAGCACGACATGTTGTTAACTCGTTCCCGCCAAAACCTCCGTCAATTGATTTGGCGCCAACTTTAAACCGCGTAACTATTGCTGTCTCTGCACAAGGAATCTCAAGTACCGATCAAAACATATTACCGTTCACTCTTATTGCTAGAGTTTTTTTCCTCGACTCACTTGACATTGGCAGAATTGCGACCTTATGTCAGCAATCAGCTATCTAAAAAAGTTGAATTGAACTATGGGGAGTTTTGGCGGGAACGAGTTAACAACATGTCGTGCTGCAGTTTTATTTTCATGAAACTTAGATGTAACCCGAGTTGAATTGTATAATTCTGGTGGAATGTTATTCAATTTAGTTCTGTGAAAGTGCACAAGTGTAGTGAAAGTAAAAATCAGTGTCAAACATGCAGTTTTCACGTTGCCTCCAAATCTCCTATTAAGGTTATGGTAAACTTGCCACCGCTTTACTATAACCCCTGACTTGACGGACTATGACGACTTTGACTGTATTGAAACACTTTAGGCCCGATTTATGAAAAATCGGGTCATAATTCGATGCAAAATATAACTTGACACTGGCTAAATGCACACGTGCGAAGCCATAATAAAAGAAGAAAAAAACCAGCTAGAATTGAACTATTGCTGTCCTGCACACGTAGCTTGTTGCAATGAACCACGAAAAGTGTTCCTGCGTCACACGATCTAAGTTGTCTGTACTAGGCTGTAAGAACTCTGCAGGAGGTATACTGCTTCGTATAAGAGCAGGCACAACACCACCGCTTTCCGTGACTGTGTAAATATCCGTAAGTACTAGGCTATCAGAACTCAGTAGAAGGTATTCCACAAAAAACAATCCGAAATTTAAGCGATATTTAATGTGAAATCAGGCTCAAAATATTTGAATTATTTTTCCAGATTTAAAATTGAACAAAGAGTTCCTACTAATATTATAAATGAAAGTTTGTTTGTGTGTGTGTGTGTGTGTATTTGTTACTCCTTCACGCAAAAACTACTGGACCGATTGCGATGAAGCTCGGTATACGATAGCTGGATACAACATATAACAACATCACATGGATCTACTACATATAGACTACTTTTTATCCCAATATTCCAACGGGATCGGGACTTACGCGGGTGAAACCGCAGGGCGCAGCTAGTAATGTAATATTTATTTAGTGTGATTCGTACCTTCTACTGCTTTCTGATTGCCTAGTACTTTTTACACAGACCAATAGCTAGCGGGGGTAGCCCCCCCATCTGTGCGCAGGGAAATAGTTTGTGCTACCGAGAAATTTAAACAGGAGTTCGACCCCAGACACCCCATGTTCAACACCAACCCGTCTCCACCAAACTACCGATTAAAAAGCCGTAATAGTTTCCAGAAGTCCACGATACCCCTCACCGAAAGGGCCGAAGATGCCCGAGTCCTTCTGTGGAAAGAAAAGCATGCCCCACCTCCACATTTCCCGGAACCTGTGGAGACTCTTCCTGCTGGCCATGACTTGCCTTGGACAGTATGGAAGACACTAAACAGACTAAGGTCTCAGGTTGGTCGCTGCAGGGTGAACCTGGGAAGATGGGACATGATCGATCCATGCCGGGTTCAGTGCGACTGCGGGGCTCCCGAGCAAACTATTGAACTGCCCCTCCAGCTCTAATAGCTGTACATTGTCTGACCTGATGTCAGCTAATAACAACGCCATAGACCTGGCAGTACACTGGTGTGGGCGGATCTGACCTTACTTCGTGAATTCTCCCTTTGGTTTGTGCTATCGATACGAAGAAGAAGAAGAAGACCCAGACCAATGACTACTTCGTACAATAAAAACGTGACGTTGGATTCGTGGTCGGTTGCAGTGTTTTTTCTATTCCCAACATCTCAAGATGTGGGGAACACTTTTCGTGGTTCGTTGCAACAAGCCCCATTAGGCTATGGTCGAAGCATTAGGCCATGACTCCGATACCTATCTAAAACCTTTTTGTTTTTAACCTACGAATCGAACCTTCCGACATGTCTTCTTTTTTCTTCCGTCTGTCATTTGATAATTTGACACTTTCAATAAAAGTGTCAATAAAAAATTTCCGTGGATATTTTTTCTAGGATTTTGTACAAATTTATCGTGAAAATGTTGAAAATATAAAAAAATATGGAAGCAGTCACGGAAACCTATAGGGCTAAGGTATGTAAGCTTTAGGCAATGTCCAAGTATAATACAATTATTTTATCAGTTTTTCTTTATTTTTTTTAAGGTTTTTCGTTGAAATGAATAAGTTATTAATCGAATTATAAGAGTTACAGCGCATTTAGAAGATTATTTCAACTACTAAATTCGTTATTAGGCTTTGAAATTTTATGTAACTTTATATGAAAGTGTCGTTTGTGAATTAACCGTCAATTATTTTTAACTAGCTGCGGCAGTTTCACCCGCGTAACTCCCGATCCCGTGGGAATATCAGGATAAAAAGAAGCCTATAGCCTTCCTCGATAAATGGACTATCCAACACAAAAAGAATTTTTCAATTCGAACCAGTAGTTCCTGAGATTAGCGCGTTCAAACAAACATATTAGTATAGATTACACTATTATTTGAATTTGAGATAATTTCAAAGTCTAATAAGGAATTGAGTATTAGTTGGAAAATTATGTCCTAAATTATATTAAATAAATAAATATTACAGGACATTCCACACATCGCCATCTAGCCCCAAGCTAAGTAACTTCACTTGTGTTACGGATGCTATACAACGGATATACTACTTACATACTTATATTACACAGAAACAACTAGACCACAGACAAATATCTAAGCATAAATACATGTCTGAGGCGGGAATCAAACCCTGTGTTTGGCAGTCCGGCATGGTGACCATTGTGCCAACTGGGTCGTCAATATTTGTTGTGATGTGATTTATTACTTGTGTTCCTTTCAGGTTTCCATCAAAAATCTAAACATGCGTCTCCACAAATCGACGCGTTCAGTCGCAATCAACCCAAGCTGCTACAGAGTCAACAAAGATTCAAAAGGCAACATGAAATCCAAAGCGAAAAGACAAAAATCAAAGGACCGAGATGCCAAAAGACAAAAATCCACTTCCAAAGTTGAATGTTCAAGTAAATGCAGTAATAAGGACAGGAAAAGAAAAGGGAAAAAACTAAAAGAACCGATCACTTTGGCCACTTTAAAATGCAATGTCGAAGAGAATTGCTGTGCGATTTGTGGTATTTTTGTTGAATATGTCAAGGAAGCGGTGCGTTTGGTTTGTCTAAGAGAATGTAGCAGGGAGCCGAGGATTATGGAGATCTTGGGAGATTTGTACGAAGCTCTGGGGTGTTTGTGTACCGATTGTCTTAATTTTATCAAATATATAATGCGGGTGCTTATTGTTTATAAGTAGGGTAATAAATTTGTGGCTTTTTGACTGTAAAGTTTGTTTTAATTGTACTTTTTATCTATTAGTTGCGTATCACCCGCGTAAGTCCCGATCCCGCGGGAATTTCGGGATGAAAAGTATCCCATATCCTTCTCCATACTACCACTATGCCGATTTTCATCTAAATCGGCCAAGTCGTTTGACCGTGAAATTGAGCCATCGTCGCCCACTTCCTATGTGCGACCGAAAAACTGAATTTAAAAAATAAAAATAAAAAAAATATATATCTGTCATACACGCTTTTTTCGTTCTTTACTATGTTCTTTATCAAAATAGTACATTGTTACCCTATGTGTGAAAGTCACTTAATGAGTCTTTTACCCTAGGTAAACACTGTGCTTTTCATTACGAATAATACATAAAATTCTTCATAATAACGAGAGTAAATGAGAGACTCCATACTCTATACTAGCTCTGGCAGTATGCATGACCCGTGTGAAGCCATAATTGTTATTCTTTGGTTACCTAAAGCAAGGAGGTTAGGTTTTCGAAGTTCCTAATGCGTCATGATACAAGCACATTGCACAAGCCGCGCGAAGCCATAATTTGACATGACAGCTGTCAGTGAAAGCGATTTTCCCTAGGGCTGAAAGTTTTTCTTTTTACACGCTCTTCAGGCATCTTTAGACCTAGTTTCGGAGTATGAGTAATGAAAAGAGTTTTTTCAAGGTGTGATGACGTCCATTGATTTTAATCGATTTACGATTTATTTAATCAAGTTTTTGATGTGACCAAGAATTTTCTTCATCAAACAGAAGTCAAAGTTTGCCTATTTCCTACGTGCGACCAAAAAACCGACACCGTGGCCATCCAACACCACTACGCCCTCTATGCTGGCCCATATTAGTGGACCAGCATGATAGCCAATCATGTAGAAGGGCCATTAGCAAGATTACTTTGCATAATCCACATTGGTCGAAGATTATCCATAGAATTTGACGTTCGTTTTTTTTTACTATTATTTATGGCTTAGCACGGCTTGTGCATTTAGCCAGTGTCAAGTTATATTTTGCATCAAATTATGACCCGATTTTTTCATAAATCGGCCCTAAAATGTTTCAAAACAGTCAAAGTCGTCATAGTCCGTCAAGTCAGGGGCTATAGTAAAGCGGTGGCAAGTTTACCATAACCTTAATAGCAGATTTGGAGGCAACGAGAAAACTTCATGTTTGACACTGATTTTTACTTTCACTACACTTGTGCACTTTCACAGAACTAAATTGAATAACATTCCACCAGAATTATACAATTCAACTCGGGTTACAACTAAGTTTCATGAAAATAAAACTGCAGCACGACATGTTGTTATCTCGTTCCCGCCAAAACGTTCGTATTATCGATATCACCAATTGACAGATTTTTAGGCTATTTTCTAGCTTTTATAGCGGGCTTCGAGCGCGGCGACCGAATCAAGAAATTCCGTAACGAAAATAAAACCTAACACCCCTCACTCCGCCTACCATGTAGCTCGGCCAAGCGTTCGCTTAACGTATATGTATATGGTACGACTGTACGAAGCTCGCACGATGCAATAGCTTTACCGCGGTAGTCCCCGATTGCCACACGTTTTTTTTGTATGAAATTGGCATGATGAGACTTGACTACCCTTTTTCTCAAACGCAAGACCACGTGACTTTATGTTGGATTGTCAATTAGAAAAAAAAATCAATATTAACGAATCGTGGCTCACGTGTTTTGAACAAAACCTCAAAATTAACAAAATGTTCGAATTTCCAAAAGTCGTAGAACAAAAGTTGTTTGTTTAGGTGCACAGAAGTAGCCATCAACGGCTTGCTTGTATAACTACCAATACCTGGATGACCGAGCTTTGCTCGGTATTTTTTTTTTTACTTAGTCTAACCTCAAAGCAAACACTCATTGACTTCGTGTTACTTAACAACGCCATCTGCTGGAATAACTTTATTGCTCACAAAAAATAGTATTAGTAGTTCGCCAATAGATGTCAGGAAGAGTCATATTTTTCAGATAAAAAAAAAGTAAGTTCGATAAAACACGAATAAAATGACATTTTCTAAAAATGATTAGGAATCATTTTTAGAAAATGTCATTTTATTAACTAGATCGATTTATCGCCCCCGAAACCCCCTATATTATACTTTTCATGAAAATCGTTGGAGCCGATTCCGAGATTTCAATTATATATATATATATATTTACAAAAATTGCTAATTTAAAGATATAAGATAACCCTGTATCCAATTTTATTGCAAAAAGTCGATTACGTTTCATTCCGCGGCGGTGTAAATTGAGCCTAACAACAAAAATGAAACAATTTAAAATATTTTACTTTTTAATAGTACAGCAATGTACAATGAGATGCAATTTATGCAACATTTATTTAATTATTATTTAATTAAAACATATTAATTTTAATATAATATTTACAAATTCAATTAATTATAATTAAAAACATAAATTCTTACTCTTCAACAAGTTATGTCAAAAGAAAACCACCGATTCAAAAGTGATCGTAATTCTGAAACGGCTGAACCGATTTTGATGAAACATAGCTGAGAATACTCACGGAATATTAAGCTTTCAAATTAAATATCAAAATCGGTTCATACCTTTCGGAATTACGACAGACAGACAGCGCTTAAAAATACTTATTAGTAAAATATTTTTTCCAAAAAAAATATTTTTAGGGAATTTCACTTCTTAAATCGCTTTAATCCCGATCCCGTGGGTATTTCTTAAAAGTCTAGGTCCTGCAGGATCGGGATTTAAATATTCATCAAACACAACAAGAAAAAAAATACTCTAAAGACATTTCTCTACTACAATTATATTTTTTGATACTTTATTTCTTTCAAGTACATATTATTATAATAATTAAAAAAACAAGCCGTTAATAAAAAAAAATGGGTAATACCCAGTTGTCACCAGCAAAGAGCCCAAATGAGAAATTATAAAATAAAAATTTAATTCTATTTTAAAATTTAAAGTGTTGTGATGTTTTTTAATGATAAAATTAAATAATTTATTGATAATATTAAATCGATTTTCGATCCATTTAAATCGATTATCGATAGTTTTAAACGGTTTTTTGTATTTTTGTGATTGGTTTTGTGTTTAGTAGTAGGTAAGGGTAGTTCCAGTGACAACAAACAAGATTTTTTTCCAGTATCACCAATTACTAAACTGATTTTGAAAATACTCCGAAAGAGAGATAAAATTTAAGAAAGAAATAAAGTATCTATCACAAACGAGAGATGATCGAAATTTAAAAAAAAAAGTCAAAATTAAAAACATCAGTTGGCCGGGATTCGAACCCATGACCTTAGGATTGAAAATCGAGGTACATCTCACTAGGCCAACACTAAATACTAATAAAAAATCTAACCTTTTTTAGTCAAAAATTAAAATATAATCACAAGTATCAATACACTTCGATCAAATCTTTAAAAAATTCAAGTATCTTTACATTATAAATGCTTTTACGATCACTAGACCGTTTCCGATGTGGTTTAACTAAACGGATAGCTTAGGAGTTTAGGAATCTTAATTCAGGAAATGTAATTCCGCAATATTGTATAATTAATTAACGATAGCTTAAATTACATTCAATTGCATAAATTTCTAGCTAAATTACATCGAATAACGCATGTTCCTTACCAAAATTACAACGAATTGCGCCCATTTCTAACCAATACTCAAAGAATTGCGCTCAGTTCTAACCAATATTACATCGAATTACGCCCATTTCTATCCAAAATACATTACATTGCGTCCATTTCTTACCAAAATTACATTGTATTGAAAATTACAACGAACTGCGCCCATTTCTAACAGAAATTACAACAAATTGCACAGAATTACTTTCCCATTTAAGTTTATATGTACAAAGCGAATATTCTAATATTTACAATAATTTATGTAGAAACAGTTTAATTTTATTTGTTCCCACATTTTTTCGTTTTTTTTTTTACTTTATCAAATAGAGATCAATTGTTTTTTTTTTCGGTTTAGTGTTGCGCTGGTTCTTAATCGATTATCGATAAGTTTGAACGCAATTATTAATTTTAATCGATTATTATCTACAAATAGCTGATTCAGATCCGGCTCGAAGGACCAAAATGAATGTATGTGTTGTTTTTTATCTATTGCTGATTATTTTGTTTCAATTATCGACTTATTATAATCGATTTTTGATCGATTATCGACAAATTTTACTCGATGATCGATTGTTTTGATTCGATTTTTCGATAGTTTTTAATCGATTAACGATCATTTTTATCGATTATCGATAGGCTTTTTTTACTTTATCAATATAAAAACCGGAAACCAGCGTGTCTTTCAAAAAGTCACCTAAAAGTTGTAATAAGGAATGTACCTAAAGGTTTTCTAAATATTAGGTCTTAAAAAAATACAAAATATTGTATTTTAGAAACTTTTGAATACTAAAAACTTCCAATTTGGTAATCTTAACACATTTGAACTGGCAACATTAAAATTTAAATTTTACATTTTAATTTGTCAAAGTACAAAATAATATTTAATTGGCGGGTTTTTGACAAAAAAAAACCATGGCGTGTTATGTTGCAATAATCAATTGGATTATTTTGTAAGTTCGTTTTGTAGCTTATTTTTCAGTTATTTTTCCCATTTCTAAGCAGCGCCACCTATGGAAGTACATTAGAACTGCCAAAAAAAAATTACAAAAAATATCCCAAATTTATCCAAAATTCCTTATTTCCAATATTTTAGTAGTTTCTTTGACCTAATAAATATTTTTCGGACTAGATGAACTAAAAATGCGCGAAAACCGCAACACTTCCCTAATACCTATGTATTGAATATCTTTCTACAATTTTTTTAGTAATAAATTGGTATATAAATATGATAAATCTACTGAACCGATTTTGATGAAACTGGATGGGGATACATGGATTCATTGGGAGTATTATGGGCTACTTTTTATCCCGATATTCCCAGGGGATCGGGAGTTAAAGTTAAAGTAAAGCAACGGTCCGCGACTTCAAAGTCATCCTACGCGATCGGAAGTTAAAGTAAAACTAGCAACGGTCCGCGACTTCAAAGTCAAAGTAAAAGTCAAAATACAATATTTTTTATTCCTTTGGATGCATAATACATTTCGTACCTCTGCTCAAATCAATACTTACAATATAAAGCTGAAGAGTTTGTTTGTTTGTTTAAAAGCGCTAATCTCAGGAACTACTGGTTCGAATTAAAAAATTCGTTTTGTGTTGGATAGTCCATTTATCGAGGAAGGCTATAGGCTACTTTTTATCCCGATATTCCCACGGGATCGGGAGTTACGCGGGTAAAACCGCGGAGCGCTGCTAGTAGTGTCATATTTAAAAAATTAGAAACTTCTTAAAAAAACCCGCGTAACTCCCGATCCCGTGGGAATATCGGGATAAAAAGTATCCTATGTTACTGTCAATGAATCAATGTATCTTCATACCAAGTTTCATCTAAATCGGTCTAGTAGTTTCGGAGCCTATTCAGTACAAAAAAATCTTTCCTATATTAGTGTTAATTTTTAATTTTTCGTTGTAAATGTAATACAGGGTTATTGGTACCTATTCTAGCAAGCGGTTAATTGCCACTTCTGTGCAACCTCAATCAGTCAATCAATTTTTGACCTATGACTTTTGGAAATTCGAAAATATTTTGGAAATCTTTAAGGTACTTATATCAATTTGAAAATCACCTGTTTTTTTGTTTATAGAGTTCATTCAGACTTAGAACAACAGATACAATTTAAAAAATATGTATAATCTTAAGCTTCTTCTTCTTCTCGTATAGTGGTGTGGCTCACCTATTGTTAGAGTTTTCAGATCGCCTTAAGGCCTCTAACTTGACCTAACGACTGCTACTAGAGGTAGCAACCGGGACCGACGGCTTAACGTGCCTTCCGAAGCACGGAGGAGCTCACGAAAATACACTTTTGCCACACTACTAATTGGTCACCCATCGAAGTAATGACCGCGCCAGGCGTCGCTTAACCCGCACAAACGTAAACGATCAGATTCGCTTAGCTGTGAGCCTCCATCTTAAGGTTAATGACCTCTCCGTGTAAGGAACAGCTGATTTTCCAGTAAACATTACTTCAAAATTTACGTGTTTTTTTTTTCGGAATCAAAAAGTCGTAGAACAAAAGTTGATTGTAAAGGTGCGCAGAAATAACCCTCAATCGCTTTATTATATAATTACCAATAACTCTGTATAAAGCCATATATGGATTCAGAAAACCCATAGGCTTCAAATATGGCAGATTGCTTTTGATTTGGTTTTTGATGTGGTTCTGGCATTGGATAGTTAGGTAATGTTTTGAGTGTGTATTATATTTAGTTTTTCGTTGTATAATGCAAAACCCATGTTTAAAAAGAATAATGGCAAAACTTCGAATAAAAATTACTTATTTGCAAGGTTCATGAAGTTCCTATAATGGCGTCAGATGCTGATGAAGGAAATGTAAAACACGTCACTTTAAATGATTATATCTTTTTCCCACATCTAGTTCACGAAATTGTAATTGTAATCTAGAAAAACGGATAATTTTATCGTATTTTTCTATTTGTCTACATGCTCAAGTATTGCCTTGCCATCGTTATTTGAATACCCTTTATTTGGTTAGCCAAGACAGCTGCAAATTGACGTGGATCCATTTGACCAGCGAATATCAAGCCATATATGGATCTAAAAAACCTATAAGGTGGCTGTAAATCTTTTTAAACTGTTGTTGTCTTGCTTCTGGGATTGGATAGTACTTATTTATTTTATATTTAGTTTTTCGTTGTAGGATGCAAAAACCATGTTTAAAAAGAATACCCTTTTATTTGGTTAGCCGTGAGATAACGCTACAAGGTGTTGGTGACCAGCGAATATCAAGCCATATATGGATCTAGAAAACCCATAATTAAAGGTGGGTTTAATTTTTTTTTTTTTGGTTGGACTATTGCCCTTCCTTTTATTTGGTTAGCCATGATAGCTGCAAATTGACGTGGATCCATTTGACCAGCGAATATCCTACTAATATTATAAATGTTAAAGTTTGTGTTTGTTACTCCTTCACGCTAAAACTACTGAACCGATTGCAATGAAATTCGGTATGTAGATAGCTAGAGGCCTGCATTGACATATATGCTACTTTATATAGGGACTTATGCCAGTGAAACGGCGAGGCGCAGCTAGTCAAGCCATAATGGATCTAGAAAACCTATAAGTTGGCTTTGAAACCTTTTAAACTGTTTTGTTTTGCTTCTGGGATTGGATAGTACCTATATTTATTTTATTTTTAGTTTTTCGTTGTAGGATGCAAACCCATGTTTAATAAATTTGAATATCCCTTCATTTGGTTAGCCATGAGATCCCTATACGCTGCAAGTTGCCGCGGGTCCATTTGTCCCGCGAAATTATATAAAGCCATATATGGATCTAGGAAACCCATAGGTGGCTTCGAATCTTTTTGCACAGTCTGAATCGGCTGTTGTTGACTCGGTTCCGGTACTGGGTAGTTAGGTATGTTAATTGGGGTTTTTCTCGGTGGTGTCTTATCTTTTTCCGGTGTTTTCGGTATAAATTTACCGTTTGACGACCGTTTTTGGGCAGGCCGTTCCCGGTTTTGAGGTTTAGGATTGTTTTTATTTACTAATGTTATTTCTAAGTTGGATCCTACGACTGCTTTACCATCTATTATTGAATAGTTTTTAGTTAAATTTTGCGGTGAATTCTTCGATGGAGACGGCGTATTTGGTACTCTAACAATTTCGACTGTAGGTTTTGTTGTTATTTCGTTAGATTTTGTTGTTAATTTACAAGTTAAATCTAATATATCTTGAGGTGTTGCTACAATCTGAACACTCTTCTGCGGTTTTATCGGGACGCCATGTAAGACGTGCGGTGGGGGCATAAATGGATCTTTTGGGTTGCCATATACGGTTTTCTCAGGGCTGGATGTACCGAATATAGAAGTTGCCTGGATCACTTTAGGAGGCTGCGCACCATTTGGAAAATTTGGGACTACATTGTACATTTGATATAACTGTGCATTTGTCATGATTTGATGTTGGACCACCGGGTTTAGTAACATTGGATTAGGCGTTAGAATAGGGGTTATAGGGGTCGGTAGGACAGGGGGCCAACTAGGAGTAGGTAGGGGGGTGACTTCTAAACCCCCCTCTTTGAGAATATCTAGTTTTTTCTTCTTGACTGATTGAGGACTTTCTGGATATTCGTCGAGGTCAATAATTTCTGGTGTCTTAGGTTTATATGGTACCTGGAAATAAATAAGAAATTAAAAAGATCCTACTAATATTATACATGTGAAAGTTTGTGTGTGTGTATGTTTGTTACTCCTTCACGCAAAAACTACTGGACCGACTGCGATGAAACTCGGTATCTAGATAGCTAGAGACCTAGATTAACACATAGGCTACTTTTTATCTCGATATTACCACGGGATCGGGACTTACGCGGGTGAAACCGCGGGGCGGAGCTAGTTAATAATAAATAAATATTGCATGACATTCTACACAACGCCATCTAGCCCCAAGCTAAGTAACTACACTTGTGTTATGGGTGCTAGACAACTCATATACTACTTATATACTTTTGTAAATATATACTTATAATAACATAGAAACAACCAGACCACAGACAAATATCTAAGTATAAATACATGTCTGAGGCGGGAATCGAACCAGTAACCCTTGGGAGTCCGGCATGGTGACCATTGTGCCAACTGGGTCGTCGAATTGACTCCATTCCCTTACCTCCTGTATGTCGTCGTCTTGCACCGGCGTGGGAGGGTGTTGGGGACGATGTATGCCGAAGTTGTGTGCGACGGGGGCCGGTGCCCCCACCGTGGGGGGGGAACGGGACCACGTAGAGCTGCTAGAGCTGGAGGTTGATACTGATGACGCTGTAACAGACAGACATGTTTGAATTTTAGAAGTATTTCATTAAAAAATATTATATATTTATTTATTATTTATTTCAAAATTATTTATTCATTAGCTGCGCCCTGCGGTTTCACCCGCGTAAGTCTTTTCAGTTCTTTTCCATCCAAAGGTTGCCTGGAAGAGATCGCTTTCAGCGATAAGGCCGCCCATTTGTGCAACTTATTAGTTCTGACTATTACTTTACTTTGTGTATATAGTGTTCTATTTCTTCCTGTGTTGTAAGTCCCGATCTAAGTCCCGATCCCGTGGGAATATCGGGATGAAAAGTAGCCTATATGTTAATCCAGGCCTCTAACTATCTACATACCGAGTTTCATTGCAATCGGTTCTGTAGTTTTAGCGTGAAGGAGTAACAAACATACACACACAAACTTTCACATTTATAATATAAGTAGGAGTAGGATAATAAACAGAGCGGTGTTGGCTTAGTGGTAGATACCTCGACTTTCATTCTGAAGGGAAAACATCGTGATGAAACCCGCGGCTTAGTTGGCTCCAAAAGTATTGACAAGTTCTCACCACTGGACATGGTCGACTAAGAGGTCGAGAGGGTAGTAGGTGCTGGGCAAGCCTACTCCATCCTCACGCAAAAAGGACCCAATTAAAAAGAGTCTAGTTGCGGAAAAAAGCCCGTATACATACATACATACTTAACAATACATTGACTATTACTTACGTGTTGTGTTTGTGGTTGGCCGGTTTGGCTTGACTCGGACAGCTCGAAGGGAGCTCCTACCAGCAGGTCGAGGTTTCTGTAATAGAAATAGAAAAACATTTATTCGCAACAAAAACTTACAGTGATTATGAACTAAATCTATCTATACATATAAAATGCTTTGTCCTGACTGACTGACGGATCAACGCACAGCCTAAACCGCTGATCGTAGAGACCTGAAACTTAGAGGGTGTGTTCTTTATATGACGTAGGCATCCGATAAGGATTTCTCGAATTTCTACCTCTAAGGGGGTGAAAAGGGGGGGGGCAAAGTTTGTATGGGACAACGTGATTCCTTGGTCCATTTTCGACTTTTACGCGGAAGAAGCCGCGGGCAAAAGCTAGTCCTAAAAGCTAGTAATAGAGTCCCTATTAGGTGTATAAAAATCATGAGTCAATATAGACCTCAGTATCTGGTATGAATTTCAACTTGCTAGATCCACCCGTTCCTGAGAAAACCGGTGGTGACACACGGACAGACAGACAGACGGACAAGAAAGTGATCTGATAAGGGTACCTTTTTTACCTTTTGAGGTACGTACTGTCTGTCTGACCGTGTTTCACCACCAATTTCTTCAGGAACGGGTTTGGACCTAGCAATTTGAAATTCATACCAGATACTGAGGTCTATATTGACTCATGATTTTTATACACCTAATAGGGACTCTATTAGGTGTATAAAAATCACGAGTCAACATGATTTTTATTTATAAAAATATTTATTATTTCGGATGTATGGATCGGAATGCTGGGCCGTGAAGAAGAAGGATGAGAGAAGATTGCATGCAGCGGAGATGAGAATGCTAAGATGGATGTGTGGAGTAACGAGGATGGATAAAATAAGAAATGAGTATATCAGAGGAAGCCTGAAAGTAGCACCGGTTACTGAAAAAGTAAAAGGGAACCGTTTGAGTTTGTATGGGCATGTGATGAGAAGAGACGCATGTCACTAGAAGAGTGATGAGTATGAATGTAGAGGGATGGAGAGGAAGAGGACGACCTAAGAAAAGATGGATGGACTACGTGAGACAAGACATGAGAGAGATGAGTGTTAACGATGAGATGACGACTAATAGGAGTGAATGGAAGAAGAAGACATGCTGCGCCGACCACAAATAAATTGGGATAAGGGCAAGAAGATGATGATTTCATATTTCGGATGTTGACTAGGTATGCATTGATTGATTATTATTATGTACCTACTACTTGTACGCCATTATATGGCTAAATATGAAGAAAAAATATCCTATTTTGTAACACCACTATGTACCATATATCAAAATAAATAATTCTGATTCTGATAAAAAGATATTATGAGCAAATTTATTTTACCTTTTGAGGTGAGAAAAATTACATTGGTATGTGATGCTCTTAAGGTTAAGAAGCTTACCTGATCTAGTAATGTATTAGCATGTCCATTATGAGGCGGTATCGTCATGTCTTTTAAAAATCCTACTTCCGGGCTCACTGTGAAAAAAAAAACAAAATACATCTATACTATAAAAATGAATTGCTGAAGTGTTCCTAAGCGCATAACTCAAGAATAGCTGATCCGTTTTCGATTTCGAATTTTAAATTGTTAAAAATATATTTACCGTTTTTTTTCTACCGATATTAACCGTTTTTTCTACCGTTATTATGGTATAGACAGGCAATTGTTAGGTTTAAAAACTAACTTAAAGATTTACCGTTTATCTAGCGATATTTACCGTTATTATTTTCAATATTTAGATTTTGGCACACATTTGTTCGCTTTAATAACACATTTACCCATAATATAAAATAACTAGCTGCGCCCCGCGGTTTCACCCGCGTAAGTCCCGATCCCGTGGGCATATTGGGATAAAAAGTATCTTATGTCCGTCTCCTGGCTCTAAGCTACCTCGACTTTCATTCTGAAGGGAAACCAATTTTCAGCCAAATCGGTTTAGCCGTTCCCGAGTTATAAATGGTGTAACTAACACGACTTTCTTTTATATATATAGATTGGTAATAAGAACATACAATTGTTAGAACAGAGATGTTTGTGTCTGTGACAGCAAACAATTAGGGGTGCGGTTTCCCTACCGATATTTATAGTTATTTTACCGATAATTACTGCTACTTCAACTGATTTTCACTGTTTTATCTACCGATATTTAACGCTTCTTCGTTTAAAGTTGCCATACAGATTTTACCGTTTTATCTACCGATATTTACCGTTTTTTCTACAGCTATACCGACACTCACCTCCGCTCTTCTCATCCCTGTCGATTTGACTCGATTGCTCGAGCAACTTCTCGACCGGTTTGACTGTAATCTTTACCGGTTTCTCCTCTTTCGGTAAAGAATCTAGGAACTCTCGGTTCAATTCCTCGGCGGGTTTAGATATCATGTTCATTTCTTCTTTTATTTCACCTACAAATTAAATAGTACATTAAACTTGTGACCTATTGGAACGAAGTTCCTTATCGCGCGTTGCGAAAGGGGGCTAGACGGAAAAAATAAAGACCAAAAGTTGTAACGACACTTTTTGATTTTATTACAATTCCTTCACTAATTAATCGAAAAGAAATTCGTTCCATCCGGGTGTCCCTTGACACCTCTCAAGTTTTTTTACTTACTTTTTAGGTTTCCGTACCCAAAGGGTAAAAACCCTTTTACTAGACTTTACTGTCTGTCTAGACAGTTTACATTTTCACAGATGATGTGGGTATGTCTGTTGCCGCTATAACAACAAATACAAAAAAACTTGGCCGATTTTTTGAGTTTCGTTTTGTATAGATTTTTGGTACCGTCTAGTAAGTACAATTTATAATACTGTTTTATACATTTTTGGAAGCATTTTTTACTGTTCTTAGTTAAAAAAAAATTTTGTTGGTACAGTTTTGCACAGTATTAGGTACCGTTAAATACTTTTTGGTACAATTTTTAATACCGTTCCACAACATTTGGTACCGTTTCGTACAGTTTTACTGACAAAATATTCATATCTGACCAACGACAAAGGTCGATGGGAAAGACATAAGTATCACTGATTCGTTAGTCGGTTTCGTTGTACCTAAATAATAAATAAATGATTTATTTGCCAAAAGAATACACAGTTACTAATTTATATACGCAACATCTGAGTTTGTTTTTATAAGTAACTAGATAGAAGATAAATCAACAGACCCCGAACTAGGATCTAGCCCTGTATCTCGGGAGCCTATAAATTACATATTTCCTAGTGAACATTACATAACGTAACATATTTGTCACTGTGGAGATGCTACATAGACGAGAGTACTGCTAAAGAACAAGACAAATTATCAAGTTTAGGTAGAGAATGGAACTTCTGTTTTTTTTAAATACCGTTTTATACAGTTTTTAATACCGATTTGAGTACTTACCGGTTTCGCTATCAATAATATCCCGTTTGGGCGTGTGGTGCCTCGTGTCCGGCGAGTCGGTGACGTCAATCGTCGGTATGTCCTGCTGTTCGAACATACCGTTTCTTCTACCGTTTCTAATGTGGTTTTCATATTGTAAAAGATATCTGTTGAGAAGAAAAACATAGTTTTAATTTTAAGTAATTTATTAATCGTAATATTGGCGCAGTAAGACGAACACTAGCCTGCGACGAAGAAGGTTGCGAATTCGATTCCCGTTTGAAACAAATATTTATGTACATATATTTGTATCTGTATATATTTCACAAAGAAAAGTATCCGAACTTTTTTTTCGATAATTCTGAGGGAATTTTTTACTCGAAAATCAGCTGTTTCATACAAAAACTGCGAACGAAATGTTCGAATTTCCAAAAGTCGTAGAACAAAAGTTGTTCGCCTAGACGTCCAGAACAACCCCCTTTTGTATTAGAATCCCTACGCTGAAACACAATGTATATTTTATAAAGAAAATTTTCCATATACAATAAAAACGCGAACAATTAACTAAAATTAGTAGCATTAAGTTAGCAGTTCAAACGAAAAATATTAAATGATTTATTTATTATTTCATGAAAATTACTTAATTAAAAAACATCACTATTTTTTAGAATTGTCTTAACAAACCTAGAAAAAAAGTCATTGTTATTAGTATGAATTTATATATTTTACTAAAAAAAAATGTCACATTTTTATTACAATTTATTACTTCTTATTTTTAGCTTATTCCGTCCCACTGCAGGGCAAAGGCCTCCGTCCCCTCTTTCCACTGTTCTCTGTCTAATGCTAGCCGGGATCATCTGCAGTTAAACCGTTCAATCTACCAAGAGCTTCTTCTACTGATTTACAGTTTTATCTACCGATATTTACAGTTTTATCTACCGATAATTACCGTTTTATCTACCGATATTTATCGTTTTTTTTTACCGATATTCAGACTTACCTTTCATAATGCCTCCGCGTATGTCCAGGTTGTTCATTAAACAGCACCCTCCACAGCTTGTGTCTGCAGACAGCATCGTATCCACCGCGAGAGGCTACTATGCAGTATAACGCTCGGAGAGATACTGAAACATAACAATGCAATCACTTGTCTCAGTCTATCTTTTCTGACGTGTCAGTCAACGAAATTGACCTACCGTAGAGCTATTATTAGAATGGTTTTCAACTAAAGCAAGATTTTAAGGTCATAATTATTTATTCAACAACAACAACTCAGACATGTATTTATGCTTAGATATTTGTCTGTGGTCTGGTTGTTTCTATGTATTATAAGTATATATTTACAAAAGAAAAGTATACATGTAGTATATCCGTTGTCTAGCACCCACAACACAAGTCTAGATACTTAGCTTGGAGCTAGATGGCGAAGTGTGGAATGTCCTGCAATATTTATTTTATTTATTCATTCACACGAAAGAGTAAATTTCATACAAAATGGTCTTATAAAAAATATAAGTAAATTCACTACCCATAGCGAAAAGTCCGTCTATTTCGCCATGGGTAGTGAACTTACAGTTCGAAGGCAGTTTGGTCCTGTTCGAGTTGAAGTTTAAATCATGTATTTAAAAAACAAACATTATTAGAAAGAAAAAAGTCCAATAATTGTAATTTTTACATTACTGATAGGTGCATCTTTTAAGTTTTTTTTCTGTAATGATTGGTTATTTCGCAAGATATCACTTTTTACCATACCAATATGTTATAAAATCGTTTGCAGAAAAAAATACACGAAACTAGTTTACATTTGTCATAGTTTTTTTTTATGAGATAATTTATTTTGTTACCGTTTCATTTTGGTACCGTTATATTTTGATACCGTTTTATCTATTTTTTTAACCATATTTACAGTGTTTTAGAGTAGGCGGTGCAAATTCCTCATTCCTATCCCTATAGAACTGCTGCAACTGCATCACAAACGATTCATCCTCCGGCGAAAGAGGTAAAGGAGGTGGTATATTCTTGACATCCTTTCTCTCTTTAACCACATCATCTGGACCTTTTTGTTACCGTTATATTTTTGTGACCGTTTTATTTTGTTACCGTTATTTTTTAGTTACCGTTTTTAACCATAGATACTTACAGTGTTTTAAAGTAGGCGGTGCAAATTCCTCATTCCTATCCCTATAGAACTGCTGCAACTGCATTACAAACGCTTCATCCTCCGGCGAAGGAGGTAAAGGAGGTTGTATATCCTTGATGTCCTTTCTCTCTTTATCCTCGTCCTCTGAGCTCTTGTCGGGGCCATTCCTTAGTGAAATTCGACGGGGTGTCTGTGTGGGAGAAATATAATTTATTAGCAGCGCTCCGCGGTTTCTCAACCGTGTAACTCCCGATCCCGTGGGAATATCGGGATAAACAGTAGCCTATCTTACTGTTAATGAATCAATTTATCCTCATACCAAGTTTCATCTAAATCAGCTCAGTAGTTTCGGAGCCTATTCAATGCAAACAAACAAACAATCAATTATTTTCTTTAGTTGCTCCATTTCAAATAATACCTTCAAGTATTTGTAATATTGACATTTATTGTGAGCGTGATCACATGAAAAACAATCCCATGAGTTTCTTGTGCCTTCTTCTAATTTTTATTTGTCTGTGGTCTGGTTGTTTATATGTATTATAAGTATATATTTACAAAAAAAAAGTATATAAGTAGTATATCCGTTGTCTAGCACCCATAATACAAGTCTAGTTACTTAGCTTGGGGCTAGATGGCGATGTGTGGAACGTCCTGCAGTATTTATTTAATTGGTGGGCGCGTTCCAAAGGCACACATCCTAACTTAGTTTTTAAGACGCTTCTATGTTATCTCGTATGATTCGAAATGTTTTTTTTTTAGTTTTTAGGGTTCCGTGCATCAAAAGGTAAATAAAAACCCTTATAAGATAACTTTCTAGTCAGTCTGTCTGTTTTTGACGTGATAACGTCTATTAAATCAATAAACATCGGAAGCACTCACAAAAACGGTGACGTCATCGCTCACGTTACGCTAAAGTTACCGCTCACGTTCCGTTATTGACAAGATAATTTACAGACAACCATTTATCAAGTCTCAAGTCTGAAGTCTCAAGTCTCATGCCTCAAGTCTCTAGAGTAAAGTCCCAAGTCTCAAGTCTCGAGTCTCAAGTCTCAAGTCACAAGTCTCAAGTCTCAAGTCTCAAGTCTCAAGTCTCAAGTCTCAAGTCTCAAGACTCAAGTCTCAAGTCTCAAGTCTCAAGTCTCAAGTCTCAAGTCTAAAGTCTCATGTCTCAAGTCTCAAGTCTCAAGTCTCCAGTCTCCAGTCTCAATTATTTATCAATGTTTTTTTATGGGCGTTATCAAGCAAAATTATCGACCGTAAACCGACTTAACAGACCATTTTTTTTTTGCTAGCACTTACCGAAGGTGCATCCTGACCGTCGTCACTGGACCGTGAATCGGGCGACTGTGTTCTGGAACGCGGCGGTCGGCGGCGTCGACCGCGCGGTCTGCCCTTCAGTTTTGGCGCGAGATGGTTGCAGACAAACTCGTGACCTTCCAGATCCGGGTAGTCAAAGGTATCCTGGAAGGTTATGAGATAAATAATAAATATTACAGGACATTCCACACATCGCCATCTAGCCCCAAGCTAAGTAACTACACTTGTGTTATGGGTGCTAGACAACTCATATACTAATTACATACTTTTTCTTTTGTAAAAATATATTCTTATAATACATAGAAACAATCCAGACCACAGACAAATATCTAAGCATAAATACTTGTCTGAGGCGAGAATCAAACCCGCAACCCTGTGTTTGGCAGTCCGGCATGGTGACTATTGTGCCAACTGGGTCGTCGAAATAATTATAGCATGGCAATACTATAAAAAACCGATCAAGGGGTCCGTTTATTAGTTTCAACTCTTTCTCTACCCTTGCCGTGGTATGGTAGGTACCAATTTAACTTGACCTCTATTACGTTTGGGCGCCCATACAATGTAAGGGCCAAGTTAATTTGTTTTGACTATGTCTGTATGGGACACACTTTAATTTTGAACTTTTTTATTTTTTGGGATTTTTCCTTTATGTTTGCTTAAGACCTTGCTTCTTGCCAAATTTCGTGATTCTAGGTCAACGGGAACTACCATATAGGTTTTCGACCCAAAACCTACCCTACTTCCGGTTGACCTGGAATTTTCAATTTTGTTTAAAAGCAAGGTCTTACAGCATAAGTAAAAGGAGAATTCCAAAATATACAAAAAGTAAAAATTTAAGGTAAGTTTTCGTACTTACAAGTTTGTGCGAAAATGTAAATCTTACTTTAATATTATAAATGTTAAAGTTTGTGTGTGTGTGTATGTGATTGCGGTGAAACTCGGTATGTAGATACCTGGAGACCTGGATTAACACATAGGGTACTTTTTATCCCGATATTCTTACGGTATCGGGACTTACGCAGGTGAAACCGCGGGGCGCAGCTAGTTTGCCCATATCTTTATATCGTGTTGACTCAGGACCTTGATTTTTATAGACATAATACTATAGACCTCTGTATCTGGTATGAATTTCAACTTGCTAGGTCCACCCGTTCCTGAAAAAATCGGTGGTGACACACGGACAGACAGACAGACAAGAAAGTGATCATAAGGGTTCCTTTTTTACCTTTTGAGGTGGGTACGGAGACCACCTTAATGAAAAACTTAATATTTCATAAAAATAGGAAAAACTACTTAAAAACAGGTCATTAGATAAATAATTGCTTTATTTTCAATCTGTAAAACAATTTATTCTATTTGTTTATTTTGTCACTAACGCAAAAACGACGGGGTGTTATAAGTTTGACGTGTCTGTGTATGTGTGTCTGTCTGTGGCATCGTAGCTCCCGAACGGATGAACCGATTTTGATTTAGTTTTTAGTAGCACTTATTACTCGCAGGTAACCTTACACATGTATAGTTTTTTTTTAATGAATGGTACAACGGGCAAGGGAGCAGATGCGGCCAGTCCTGCTATGGAGCATCAAAGTTGCACTCCTCAAAACTCTTGAATGCCTTGGAATTCTTGGTAACCATAAGTAAACATCCTGATCCTAAGCCTTAGACCTTACTTTGCAAGAAATCCTGGTACCCTCCCAGAGCTGCCACTAACGAGTCCTGCAGCCAGAAGCCCTGGATACCCTCGAGACGGGAGACCAGGGTAATTCTAAGGTCCTACCTTGCAGTATAAGATCCTGGTGCGAGTAGTAGGTGCGGCGTAACCTCCCAGGGCTGCGACTAACGAGTCCCGGAGCCAGGAGCCCTGGATACCCTCGAGACGGGAGACCAGCGCCCGGTACCGGCAGTACCGAGGGTAGGAGAACACCACCACGCCTGGTGCATCTGATTCTACAGCTGTAAAAGACAGATAGGTTAGTGGTCATATCATGCTAGTACTCATTCCACCCTTCCCAGTTCCCTATCCATCCCGCAATCCCTCAATTTCCCATGATCTCTATTTCTAACCAGCACATATCAAGAAGTTCTGGGTTTTCTGGTGCATTATTGTTCATCTATTTCAAGACTTTTTGGTTAAATAGGATTTTCCGGTTAAATTTTCATCATCATCATCATATCAGCTACAACACGTCCACTGCTGAACATAGGCCTTCCCCAAAGACGCTGCGGTTTCGGGTACGTGGTTTCCCCTTAGATTGGAAACCACGTACCGGAAAGCGCAGCGTGGGACGGCCTTCGACTAGATGGACGGACGACTTAATTAAGGTCGCGGGAAGTCGTGGGACGCAGAGAGCATGCGACCGATCGCTCTGGGGCGGCACCAACGGCACCAACGGCCATCAGTTCTACGAGCCACATGCCCCGCCCATTGCCACTTCAGCTTACTAATCTTTTGGGCTATGTCGGTAACTTTAGTTCGCCTACGAATCTCCTCATTTCTGATTCGATCTCGTAGTGAAACACCGAGCATAGCCCTATCCATAGCACGCTGTGCGACCCTGAGTTTCTTATGAGGCCCATAGTGGTTAAATTTTAATCCATATCAATAGACGCCATCTACAAAACTCCTGGAATATCCCAAAGCCTTAAAACCTTCAAGGGCCTCAAATCTTACCTATAGTGCTCTTCTCTTTCTCCACATCGCTAAAATCTAGCCTCGTGTGGTGCAGCGGTGCTGTAGTGTTAGTATCTGTGGGTGGTGCGCACGCGCCGCGCCACACCGCCCTCAGGCCCCATCTCCAGTCATCGCCCTCTGAGATCCAGCTGAGGAGGTCTTCCGCTTTGAGGACCACCTTGTCGCTTATGGCTAGGACTTCATCCTGGAAATAAACAGTTTCTCTTTTATTACAAGCTTTAATATATTACTAACTAGCTGTGCCCCGCGGGTTCACCCGCGTAAGTCCCGATCCCGTGGGCATATTGGGATAAAAAGTATCCTATGTCCGTCTCCTGGCTCTAAGCTACCTCCCTACAATTTTTTGTACCAATTTTCACCCAAATCTGTTCTGCCGTTCTTGAGTTATAAGTGGTGTAACTAACACGACTTTCTTTTATATATATAAGATTTATTTACGATATTTGTCATCAAATCTTACAAATTTTATTAGATGAATTAAAAAAAAATGTGTTCCTGTTGTCGCTTTAACAAACAAATACTAAAAACAGAATAAAAAAACTTGAGAGGTGTCAAGGGACATCCGGATGGAACGAAGTTTCTTTCTAATCGAAAGTAATTAGTGAAGGAATTGTTTTTTTAAGTTATAATAATATTTTTCTTATATATATACAAGTATATATACAAATATAGTGTAATATAAACTTAATCAGTAGGCTCAATTTTAGTAAACTGGCTTGCTTTCTATGAGAGAGAGAGAGAGACGCCACACGGCTTAAAACTATAGCAAAAAGTGTCGTTACAACTTTAGGTCTTAATTTTTTCCGTCTAGCCCCCTTTCGCAACGCGCGATAAGGAATTCGTTCCAAAAAATGGTTGTCTGTTTACGGATGATAATTTTACGTGATAACGTCATAAGAAAACATTGATGGTAACCATAGCAAACGATAATAGTTGATAACGCTCACGTTCCCGTAACGTGAGCATGGCGTCATACGTTTTTGTGAGTGCAGTACTGTGTTCATCGATTTATAAGGCGTTATCACGTCAAAAAATATATAAGGGAGCCCCCCTTATATATTTTTTGACGTAATAACGCCTAAGGGAGTCCCCCTTATATATTTTTGACGTGATAACGCCTAAGAGAGCCCCCCTTATATATTTTTTGACGTAATAACGCCTTATAAATCGATGAACACAGTACTTACTGCACTCACATAAAAGTATGACGCAACATGGTACGGAACCCATCGAGCGATATTTTAGTCAATAGTCCAAGTTAACCAAAAAAAGAATAATTCCAATAATTTTGATGAAATAACTCGTTTTTATCGAAACAACAAACAAACGTAAAATAAACGTATTTGATTAAATAGGGGAGAGGTTTGAGTGCGTCCCTGAAATCGACGGCGGGTGGCTGGTAGCGGGTAGGTCCCAGAGGGTGAGCACAGGGAGGTACTCGAGGCCGTGGCGTAACGTGGGTCACTGTCACCTGGGGCGGAGTCATAATGTGCCCCCCTTTTGACGTTATGAAAATAATAATGTTAGTGTTTGTGAAAAATAACGTAACGACATGAAAGAAGAAAGAAAGAAAAACATTTATTCAGTGCAGGCACACGACAACTTTAAAATTAAACACACACAAGAGAAATAGGTAACATTATACAACGAAGAAAGAAACCTACACTAAACCTTAGAATATTTAAGCAGCCATGAAAGAATTGAGCGTAAAATATCTATTTCAAAACCATGTAAGGATTCGGGGCGACTCGTGATTTGCAACAACTGTATTGGGCAGGAGGGACATTCCATATACCTATGCAAGTGGGTATGAGCTAATTTCTTGAAAAATTAATTGTCTGACTGACCGCCAGTGACCGCACCAAAAAACTTTTTCCTAAGTTTGCCGCCCTCCTAATGATAAAATACATGTACACTTTTTTTTATAAATATATACTTACATATATTATCTACTAGCTGCGCCCCGCGCTTTCACCTGCGTAAGTCCAAGGGAATATCGGAATAAAAAGCCTATATGTTAATCCAGACCTCAAGCTATCTACATACCGAATTTCATTGCAATCGGTGCAGTAGTTTTAGCGTGAAGGAGTAACAAACACACACACTCACACAAACTTTCACATTTATAATATTAGTAGGATAGCATAAATATTTGTTTGCGGCAAGAATCGAACTGGCAACCTTCTGCGTCGCAAGCGGGTATTCGCCCGACGAGCCACAGAGGTCGTCAGAGGTTGGTCATAGACCAAGATCCCGCCTACCAAAGAACTTTCGTGATTTAAAAAAAGCTGAGAATTTCTCAGCGCATGTCTCCAACACAGTTATTAACGACTAGCTTTTACTCGCGACTTTGTCCGCGTAGAAGTCGAAAAATATTTATGCAAAGTCAAAGTCAAAATCTTTATTTCTTTGAATGCTTAATACCTAGGTATAAGATCACTTGGACACGTCTTAAAAAAAATTGAAGTAGATTGGACCAAGGAATCACGTTGTCCCAAACGAACATTCCCCCCATTTTCACCCCCTAAGGGATAGAATTTCGGAAAATCCTTTCTTATCGGATGGCTTCGCCATACAAAGAACACACACTCCAAGTTTCAGGTCTCTACGATCAGCGGTTTAGGCTGTGCGTTGATCCGTCAGTCAGTCAGTCAGTCAGTAGTTCAGGACAAAGCATTTTATATGTATAGAAGATGTGCAATTATGAAGTTCAGACCATAATGGCTTGGAGAGTAATCAGGTAGCAAACGAAATACTATTTTATTGTAATCTAGAAAAAATTGAATTTTCATATATTTTTCTACTTGTATTTATGCTCAAATATTTCTTTGATATCATTATTAAGTACTGGGTACCAAACTGGAATCTTATTCTTCCTTTAATGAATAAATGAAACGTAATCCATTAAATATCCTGAGTACGGCCCTGAACTTCGTGGGTAGGTTAGGGGGTGGGGGCAGGAACGGATTAGGAGTGTTTAGATAAAAAAATAGGACAAAGGATTGTGAGGTTATATTTTTTTAAGTAGAGAATGTAATTTTTTCGCAAATTATTCGCGCTTATGAGTATTTAAAATAATACTCAGCAAGAAATTTGTGAAACTGCAAGAGCTACGAGTCTTTGCATGTGGGGTTCAAAGGGGAGCATCGCCATCCGTTCAAATTCTGAATTTGTATAATTGATTTGTTAGCAGTTCGTTCAAAATGTTGTATGGTAAATTATCAATTCGTCAAACTCCATAAAAATAAAAGAGAACGATATATATTAATAACTAGCAGCGCTCCGCGGTTTCACCCGCGTTACTTCCGATCCTGTGGGAATATCGCATTAAACAGTAGCCTATAGCCTTCCTCGACAAATGGACTATCCAACACAAAAAGATTTTTTCAATTTGAAAAAGTAGTTCCTGAGATTAGCGCGTTCAAACAAACAAACAAAATCTTCAGCTTTATAATATTAGTATAGATAAATAAAGAATATATGCGAGAACCTCCTTTTATTGAATTCAGTTAAAATTAGCAAAAATTCCGTAAGAATTCGCCCTGAATCCGTCCCTGAACATTTCTAAATGAAGGGGAGTGGGGGCTTGAACTAAAATTGCTTTCAAATAAGTAACCGACTCGCGGTCGTATTCTCGAACTAAAACCATATCGTTTCCATAACGTTTCTTAACTCCTTAACTTTTACTGAATGTCTGGAGTTTTAAGAAACAATTATACTGTGAATAGCAAAAAATGTGAAACAACAACAAAAGAAGAACCAAACAACAATAAAGGCGATCGAAACAACAATAAAAGATGATCGAAACAACGACAAAAGAACAACTAAACCTCAAAAAAAAACTAACCTAATAACTAATCTAATTAGTACGCTTACCTAGCATATACAACTTAATAGAAACCAAAAACAAGATCATCGAAACTAAAACAAAAGAAGATTGAAACGGAAACAAAAGACGATCTAATCTACAACAGAACACGATCTAAACAACAACAAAAGGAGATCGGAACATTAACAAAAAACAATCTACAAATTAATTAAAACCAAAAACAAAAGACGATCGAAACGAAAACGAAAGAAGATTGAAACGGAAACAAAAGACGAACCCTTGGTCCGATTGATAAAAGTAAACCATGCTCATTGATTGAACCATGCATTGGCACCATGACTGTTTTTTTTTCTCAAAGTTTCACGGATCTGTCTTGTAAGTAATTGTTATTTGCCAGCATAAAACTTTGCATATTTTTGGAGAAATAAAATAGATAGTATTTTCTAAGATTTTCGCGACTTGAACTCATAATTATAATTTTACTAGCTGCGCCCCGCGGTTTCACCCGCGTAAGTTCCGATCCCGTGGGAATATCGGGATAAAAAGTATGTGTGTTAATCCATGTCTCCTCGCTATCGTTTCATCGCTATCGGTAAAGTAGATTTTGCGTAAAGGAGTAACAAACAAACACACACACACACACACACACACACATAAACTTTCACATTTATAATATTAGTAGGATTTGAACAGACATATTCAAGTTTTTTATTTTTGATTTAAACCTTTCGGGAACTTTGCAGATCCCAGATTATCAGACCCTAGTCTGCCTGTGACCATGGGATCTGCAAAGTTCCCGAAACGTCAGGTTTAAAACAAAAATAAGAAACGCGAATATATCCGTTCAAATATAATCTGTATATATAAAAATCTTGTGTCACGATGTATATTGCCAATAAACTACTGAACCGATTTCAATCAAATGTTCACATGTACCCATATTTTGGTCTAACTTACTGGATAGCTTATGTCGTGAATGTAAACGAATAAAATGTATCAATTAATGGTTTCTTAAGCAAGTGTTTATTTACTGTTTAGTTTTATGAAGTTCTCATCGATTAGAGAAATAAAATATGGCGGTACGAAGTTCGCCAGGTCAGCTTGTTATAATTATTAATAAAATAGAATCTGAAATGCTGAAATTAAGTATTTTCTTCATCCATCCCTTTGAAATATTATTATCTCACCTCACATCGTTTCAAAATCGCTTCAACTTCGAATTAACATCAAGAATAGTACCTTCAATTTATGGTTGGCATTTCGTTAAAATCTTCTAAAGTAATCCCAACCTCTAGGCACAGATTAAAATTGTTTGTCCGTATGTCTGTCATTGTTTAGTTTGACTACACTCTTGTACACGGATTGGTCTGCTTTTTCAATACATTAAATAAATAATAAATAAATATTGCAGGACATTCCACACATCGCCATCTAGCCCCAAGCTAAGTAACTACACTTGTGTTATGGGTGCTAGACAACTCATATACTACTTATATACTTTTCTAACGTAAATATATACTTATAATACATAGAAACAACCAGACCACAGACAAATATCTAAGCATAAATACTTGTCTGAGGCGGGAATCGAACCCGCAACACTGTGTTTGGCAGTCCAGCATGGTGACCATTGGGCCAACTGGGTCGTCATATTAAAAAGGTAGGTAATTTGAAATTATTAGACCGATTTTAAAATTCTCGTGTCGCGGTGCTAGTTGCCAATCTCTACCTAAATGGCTGAACCGATTTGTATGATTTTTTTGCCGTTTTTTGTGTAAATCTTCGACCTTATGTGTAAATTCGTCTGAAGAAAAGAATTATATTTTTTCCTTTACCTATACATATAAAATGCTTTGTCCTGAACTACTGACTGACTGACTGACGGATCAACGCACAGCCTAAACCGCTGACCGTAGAGACCTGAAACTTGGAGGGTGTGTTCTTTGTATCACGTAGGCATCCGATAAGAAAGGATTCGAAATTCTACTCCTTAGAGGATGAAAATGGGTCAAAGATTGTATGGGACAACGTGATTCCTTGGTCCTATCCTATTAGAAACATTTTCGACTTTTACGCGGACGAAGTCGCGGGCAAAAGCTAATTTTAATATAAAAGCAAGCAAAGTAAGTAAACAAAGGCTATAGCGAATATGCCATCGATTTTTCTCATAGCAGACAACGAACCAAAAAACGCTATTTGAAAAATTCCGTGAAAAACATTCCATTTCTAGTTCCTACCTACTAATGATCAAATGCGAAAGTTTGTCCATCCGTATCCTACTAATATTATAAATTTGAAAGTTTGTGTGTGTATGTTTATTACTTCCCTTATGCAAAAACTACTGGACCGATTGCGATGAAACTATAGATAGCTGAAAACCTGGATTAACACATAGGCTACTTTTTATCCCGATATTCCTACGGGATCGGGACTTACGCGGGTGAAACCGCAGGGCGCAGCTAGTCTATACTAATATTATAAAGCTGAAGAGATTGTTTGTTTGAACGCGCTAATCTCAGGAACTACTGGTTAGTATTGAAAAACAAAAATTGTGTTGGATAATCCATTTATCGAGGAAGGCTATAGGTTACTTTTCATTTTGATATTCCTACGGGATCGGAACTTACGCGGGAGAAACCGCGGGCCATAGCTAGTTATGTAGAAGAATTTTAATTATAAAGTATGTAGGTAAAGATATTATTTTGTGAGTTCGTTGACTTTAGATTGCTCATTTTTTTTAAACTAGCAAAACCCCGCGGTTTCACCCGCTTAAGTCCCGATCCCGTGGGAATATCGAATTAAAAGATAGCCTATGTTACTGTCAATGAATTAATGTATCCTCATACCAAGTTTCATCAAAATCGTTTCAGATATTTTCCAAGTATTACAACAAAAAATTAAAAATTAAATTCAATCACTATCACTAGATAGTATTAAGGCCCTCTGCTAATAAAGCTACCAAAATCGACCTTTGTTTTAAGCAACTCCAAGTAATCAAATACTGTTTTTTTGTTATTAGGATATAATATATGGATATTGTAGTTTAATAACCATATTTTTGTTTATTGTGGTTGAAAACATGATATGAACAACTTCGTTCGATACAAAAATTTTTTGAAAACAGAGAATTATTAGATCGTTTATCGGGTTTTATTCAAAAATAGTTAACGTTTGTTTCTAAAAATGAATCAAATGATAGGTTTTGACCTCTAGGAACTATATTTGTGGATAATAAATGCTAAAATGTTTTGCATATCGATCAAATATAACAGTTAGCACGCAGCACGCTACGTCTTTGAGAGCGGGGGCTAAGGTAATGTGAATACCTACACACGGTACTGGAAGAGCGCCTTAAACAAAGTCACTTCCCGCTGTCTGTCCCTATGTATGCTTAGATCTTTAAAACTACGCAACGGATTTTGATGCGGTATGTTTTAATAGATAGAGTGATTCAAGAGGAAGGTTTATATGTATAATACATGCATAATTTAGCCGTGCGAAGCCGGGGCGTGTCGCTAGTTATAATAATATCGATAATACATTTAATTATCTTGTCGTGGTGTTAGTCATTTGTATGAATTTTTCGTGTATAAGTAAGGTCTGAGAATCGAAAAACATCTATGTTTTTTCGTAAATAAATAAATATTCAGGACATTCCACACATCGCCATCTAGCCCCAAGCTAAGTAACTAGACTTGTATTATGGGTGTTAGACAACTCATATACTACTTATATTTATTTTGTAAATATATACATTTAATATATAGAAACAACCAGACCACAGACAAATATCTAAGCATAAATACTTGCCTGAGGCGGGAATCGAACCCGCAACCCTGTGGCGAAACAATATTTGCCGATAGTCCTACTAATATAATAAAAGTTTTGTGTGTGTGTGTGTGTGTGTGTTTGTGTGTGTGTGTGTGTGTGTTTGTGTGTGTGTGTTTGTGTGTGTGTTTGTGTGTGTGTTTGTGTGTGTGTGTTTGTGTGTGTGTGTGTGTTTGTGTGTGTTTGTTACTCCTTCAAGCAAAAACTACTGAATCAATTGCGATAAAACTCGGTATCTAGATAGCTGGAGACCTAGATTAACACATAGGCTACTTTTATTAATACATAAACGTCTTTTTTTTTAAAGAAAGACTGAAAGAAAATCATTTATTTGGACAAGCACACGATACAAGACAATCAGAAAAGTAGTAACAAACATAAAAACACTAACATAAAAGTAGTAAGTAGTAGCAGTAAGTAGTTTCGTTGTTTTAAATGTTTTTCTATTAGTTATTCTACTATATAAAAATAAGTCCGGTTTTCCTCCCTGACGCTATAACTCCAGAACGCACGAACCGATTTCCACGGTTTTGCATTCGTTGGAAAGGTCTTGGGCTCCGTGAGGTTTATAGCAAAGAAAATTCAGGAAAATCTGGTGTCGAAACGGAGTTCGCCGGGTTTGCTAGTCTGTATATATAAAAATCTTATGTCACGATGTATGTTGCCAATAAACTCCAAAACTACTGAACCGATTTCAATCAAATGTTCACATGTACCCGTATTTTGGTCTAACTTACTGGATAGGATAGTTATCATCTCAATTATTCGCTTATGTCGTGAATGTAAACTAATAAAATGTATCAATTAATGGTTTCTTAAGCAAGTGTTTATTTACTGTTTAGTTTTATGAAGTTCTCATAGATGGCGGTGTACGTTGATTCATCGATAAAATTCTTCAATATTGTTTGACATCTAGGTTGCAAATACGCCCAATAGATGGCGCTGTGTTCGAGACTTACGCGGGTGAAATCGCGGGGCGCAGCTAGTTTATACTAAGTAAAAGAAAATTAATATGAAGAGTTTTGGCGGGAACGAGTTAACAACATGTCGTGCTGCAGTTTTATTTTCATGAAACTTAGTTGTATGTAACCCGAGTTGAATTGTATAATTCTTGTGGAATGTTATTCAATTTAGTTCTGTGAAAGTGCACAAGTGTAGTGAAAGTAAAAATCAGTGTCAAACATGAAGTTTTCTCGTTGCCTCCAAATCTCCTATTAAGGTTATGGTAAACTTGCCACCGCTTTACTATAGCCCCTGACTTGACGGACTATGACGACTTTGACTGTTTTGAAACACTTTAGGCCCGATTTATGAAAAATCGGGTCATAATTTGATGCAAAATATAAAATGCACAAGCCGTGCGAAACCATAATTAATAGAAAAAAATATATTAATATGAACCCCCAAAAAATCGGAAACGGAACCCTAAAAACTACTTAGAGCATGCGGTGCGCGTTTACAATTAAATTTAACATAACCGTGTCTTAGTGTGGGTGACGGTTTATCTGTGTGAGTTTGGTAGAACAAGGTGAAATGATACAGGGTGTTATTTGGTCTTGGGGTAAACACGTGGTTTTATTCTATTCGTTTAAGAGCGGTGTTGGCTTAGTAGTAGATACCTCGACTTTCATTCTGAAGGTCGTGGGTTCCAATCCCAGCGGGCGGTGCATATATGTATTTTTCTTAAGAAAAAAATATGTACGCTAATTGACATTGCTCTTACGGTGAAGGAAAACATCGTGATGAAACCCGCGGCTTAGTTGGCTCCAGAAGTATTGACAAGTTCTCTCCTCTGGACATGGTCGACTAAGCTGAGAGGGTAGTAGGTGCTGGGCAAGCCTACTCCATCCTCACGCAAAAAGGACCCAATTAAAAAGGGTCCAATGGCGGAAAACAGCCTGTATACAAGTACAAGTACTATTCGTTTTTTTTTTTAATTTATTCAAGTAACGAACTTAATCTATGTATCGCAAACCGGACAAATCTTTATGATTTTTTGGTTAGCTTATAATTTTCATTGTAAATGTTTAATAATTCATAAAAAATAATAAAAATCTTAGGCACTATTTTTTCGACGACCCGGTTGGCACAGTTGTCACCATGCCCAGTGCTTGGCACAGGGTTACGAGTTCGATTCCCGCCTCAGACTAGTATTTATGCTTGGATATTTGTCTGTGGTCTGGTTGTTTCTATGTATTTTGTGTATATATTTACAAAAAGTATATAAATAGTATATGAGTTGTCTAGCACCCATAACACAAGTCTAGTTACTTAGCTTGGGGCTAGATGACGACGTGTGGAATATTGTGTAATATTTATTATATTTATTTTTTTATTATGGATTGTGGGTTGGCGAAGAGAACTTAGTTCCAAAATTTAATTTATTTTAATTACACCCTAACAATAAAAAAAATGCCCAAACCCTTCTAAAATAGCAACACCCTGTACTGTCGGACATGTGACACTCACACAGACGTAAACACTCACACATGTACAACGAATTGATAACGTCGGATCTATTCGGTCGGTGCAACGCCCGGGTTTAGGCTGAGTGCACACTGGTCGCAAACACACATTGTTTTATTTATTTACTTAATGTACATTAAATAGAGTAATAAGATGTTAACATTATAATAATGTACTTGGCTATTTAACCTCATTTGAGGTATCTGAATTAGTCTAAATTAGTAGTGAAATGTCAAATAATAAAAGTAAAAATTATTACATAAAATGTCATTAATAGATTCTCATCATCATCATCATCATCATATCAGCCACAGGACGTCCACTGCTGAACATAGGCCTCCCCCAAAGACTTCCAGAGCGATCGGTCGCATGCTCTTTGCGTCCAACGACTTCCCGCGACCTTAATTAAGTCGTCTGTCCATCTAGTCGGAGGTCGTCCCGCGCTGCGCTTTCCGGTACGTGGTCTCCAATCTAAGACTTTTCGGCCCCAACGGCCATCAGTTCTACGAGCCACATGTCCCGCCCATTGCCACTTCAGCCTACTAATTCTTTGGGCTATGTCGGTAACTTTAGTTCGCCTACGAATCTCCTCATTTCTGATTCGATCTCGTAGTGAAACACCGAGCATAGCCCTCTCCATAGCACGCTGTGCGACCCTGAGCTTTCTTATGTGGCCCATAGTGAAAGACCACGTTTCTGAACCATAAGTCATCACTGGTAACACACATTGGTTGTAAACTTTCGTCTTGAGGCACTGAGGTATTTTAGACGAGAAGATATCGCGCAGTTTTCCGAACGCTGCCCAGCCGAGCTGGATTCGTCGATTGACCTCCCTCTCGAAGTTGGACCTACCTAATCGGACAGCTTGTCCTAGGTACATGTACTCTTCTACAACTTCGAGAATAGAGCTCCCAACTAGCACAGGGGCAGGCGCGACATGGATATTTGACATAATTTTCGTCTTATCCATGTTCATTTTAAGACCTACCTGTTGAGAGACTCTGCTGAGGCCATCGAGCATTGCACCGAGATCTTCCAACGATTTTGCCATGATCACAATATCGTCGGCAAATCGAAGGTGAGTGATGTATTCGCCATTGATGTTAATGCCGAATCCTTGCCAGTCCAAGAGCTTAAAGGCGTCTTCCAAAGCAGCGGTGAATAGCTTTGGAGATATTACATCTCCTTGCCTGACACCTCTCTGCAATGGAATCGCCCCCGTGCACTGCTCCTGAACTCGGACCGACATTGTGGCGTTTTTGTACAAGCACTTCAACACTTCGATATACCGATGGCATCGCTGGAGAGATCGCAGCACCGCCCAGGTTTCGACCGAATCAAAGGCCTTCTCATAGTCCACAAACGCTAAGCATAATGGCAGATTATACTCCTCAGTCTTCTGTATAACCTGCCGCAGCGTATGTATGTGGTCTATGGTACTATAGCCTCTTCGAAATCCGGCTTGTTCGGGTGGTTGGAAGTCATCAAGCCTGCGTTCGAGACGATTCGTGATGACCCTTGAGAACAGCTTATAAACGTGGCTCAGCAGCGAAATGGGCCTATAATTCTTCAAGAGGGCTTTATCACCCTTCTTGAAGAAAAGTACCACCACGCTCCTGTTCCACGCTTCTGGTGTAACACCTTCGAGCAAGACGGAATTAAACAGCCTCTGAAGGACTTTAAGTATCGGTGTTCCACCCGCTTTCAGAAGCTCTGTCGTAATTCCGTCTTCGCCCGATGCCTTGTTATGCTTGAGCTGCTTAAGGGCCATTCTTATCTCATACAAGCTGATGTCCGGGATATCTTCGGTAAAGTGTCGGGTAAGCTTGGCTCTCGGGTCTTTAGCCGTATCAGCAACAGGTTGCGCTACCGAAGTATATAACCGTCTATAGAACCTTTCGACCTCTCTCAACACCTCTGGTTTTGTCGACACTATACTCCCATCCTCCTTCTTCAGCTTGGTCAACTGGCTTTGCCCAATAGACCTGTCTCTTGCAAACACTTTGGAGCCTTTGTTCCGCTCTATCGCCTCTTTAATACTATTGGTATTAAAGGCACGAATATCATGCCGCAAGGACTTATTGATGTGTCTATTGAGCTGCCGAAATGCGTCTGCATCGTCGGATGATTGGAGTGTCAGGGAGCGTCGTTTTTCCATGAGGTGCAAAGTGTGGCCTGATAATTTTTGAGGTCTATTTTTATGGCGGGTTTTAAAGAATTTTGACCCGACCGCTTGACCGCCGTTATTAGTATCGTCCACAGAAACGCAATCTTCTAGGCAATCGAAGCGATTTTGGAGCTCGAGTTGAAAGCTCTCGGGATCCTGGTAGTGGGCAACTGTAGGCCGGAGCGTCGACTTCATCATACGCGACCTCTCTTGTTTGACGTTTATATTCAACGTGCCTCTTACCATACGGTGATCACTGCCAGTTTTAACTCTGTGGATCACAGAGACATCGTTAAATATATGCCGCCTAGTAGTCATGATGAAGTCGATCTCGTTTTTTGTAGAACCATCGGGACTCATCCAAGTCCACTTTCTATGAGGCGGCTTCTGGAAGAAAGAATTCATCAAGAAGAGTCCCTCCTTCTCCAGAAAGTCGGCCAGCCTCTGTCCTCGAGGGTTCCGTCGCCCAAAACCAAAATTTCCCACTTTCATCTCGTCATCACTTCTTTTGCCTATTCTTGCGTTAAAGTCCCCCATAACAATAGTAAAGTGAGTTTTAGACTTATGTATGGCTCTACTAATGTCCTCATACATAGCCTCCACTTCGTCATCCGGGTGTGTCGAGGTCGGCGCATATACCTGTATGACCTTCAGCGAATACCTTTTAGATATTCTGAGTATAAGGTACGCTACCCTATTCGACACACTCTCGATAACCATTATGTTGTTAACGAGGGACTTGTGGACGATAAACCCAACACCACCTTGGGATAGTTGATCGCCCTCCCGGTAGAAGAACAAGTTGCCAGAATTTAGGGTTATCGTGTCCTCACCCTCTCTTCGGACTTCAGATAGCCCTATGATGTCCCAATGCAACTTGCTCAGTTCTTCTTCCAACTCGTACAACTTCTCGTCGGTCCTCAAAGTGCGCGTATTATGTGTTACCAGGGCCAGTCGTCGGTGGTGGTAGCCGGATCTCTGCCGGGGATTCTTCGCACCCCCGGCAGATATAGAATAGATTAGAATAGAATAGATTCTATACATTGGTAAATACTCTTTAAGGCTTTAAAAGGAATTTTCCGTCAAAAAATTATGTAATTCTCTCTTAAACATAGAGAAGTCTTCAATTTGAGCTATACGATCTGGCAACTCTCTGTACATCGTTACCATCAATGTTTGCAAAATTTCACGTCGTATATTAAGAATAAGGAATTATGGTACCTGCGGGAAATAGGGGTACTAAAAGGTTTTTTAAAAACCTTGATATTAGTGACAAAACAAGAAAATAAACAATTGTTTTTTTTTAGATTGAAAAAAAAATATTTACTTACCTAATGACTTTTCCCTATTTTAACGAAGAATACGAATTAGAATGGGGTTTTAATACGAAAAGAGGTTGTTCTAGACGTCTACGCGAATAACTTTTGTTCTAAGACTTTTGGAAATTCGAACTTTTTTTTCGATTATTTTTACTTGAAAATCAGCTGTTTCATACAAAAACATCGAAAACGAAATGTTCGAATTTCCGTTGAAAAGTCATAGAACAAAAGTTGTTCGCCTAGACGTCTAGAACAACCCCCTTTCGTATTAAAACCCCTTCGCTGAAACAAATTGTATAATTTGTATTTCAATACGAAATATTTCATTTTTAATTAAGATGGCAGGTAGCCCTTATTACCCGCAGGAACCTTTTGCAAATAAATAATAGATAGTCTATTATTCTATTATTTTTTAAATAGACCTTTAAACAAAAAATAGCAAAGAACCCAATGTGTAGACACCCTTACCGACATAAATTCTCAATAACACGAAATGGCGGAGCGGGGCGAGAGGGGAGGGTTATGCCGGACGGATTAAGGTATTTATATTTTATTATTATTATTATTACTATTTATAATTATTTATCTAATTTATGGGCCCACCTTAATCAAAAACTTAATGTTTTTTAAAATAAGAATTTTCCATATCGGTACAGGCATTTTTGAGTAATCGGCGAACATACATAATATATATATATATACGCGACGAATTGAGAACCTCCTCCTTAAAAATAGAAAAAACTGCATAATAGGTAATAAGATAAGTATTTGCTTTATTCTCAATCGAAAAAACAATTAATTCATTTGTTTATTTTTTTGTTATTACCGCCCGAATACTGAAAGGCTACTTAATCTTAAGCGGCGTTTAAATTTACGTTAAGTGTATGCTTTCTATTGAAACCTACACTTAAATATCAATTTAAACGCCGCTTAAGATTAAGTAGCCTTTCAGTATTCGGGCGTTAGTCACTAATATCAAGGTTTTTCAAAACCCTTTTAGTGGCACTTACTACTTGAAGGTAACCTTATAGAATTTGTTTCAGCGAAGGGATTTTAATACGAAAGGGGGTTGTTCTAGATGTCTAGGTGAACTATTGTTCTATGACTTTTGGAAATTCAAACATTTTTTCACCGAAGTTTTTGTATCAAACAGCTGATTTTCAAAAGAGGATTTTTTCTTCTTTGGTAACTCGTTACGAACCTCCGGTTTCTTATCAGCCGAACGGTAAAAAATCCCTTAGAAAAATCTAATTATTAAAAGTTCGTAAATAAAAGTTGTTCGCCCAGACGTCTAGAACAACCCCTTTCGTATTAAAACACCTTCGCTGAAAGACATTAAATATAAACTAGCAGCGCTCCGCGGTTTCACCCTCGTAACTCCCGATCCCGTGAATTTTATTTATCTACTGTCATTTATGTTTAGTGACACTAGCGAGATTAATACGAATCCAATATCCAAATAGCTCCACGCGTTTGGCCCTTAGCGCCACATACACACAAACGTACATATATTATACATATTATAATGTTTTGACATATCAAATAATTAAATATTTTGATTTGATAAACATTTCCATGCTTTTGTAAGGTAGAACATATTGATCTATTTTTTTTTTTTGTAATTAACATCTAATATTTATACCTGTGTTTTAGCAAATAAAGATTCTGATTCTTAGACTGATAAACTCATAACCCTCCGTTGCGCCACGCAGTGTCGGGTAATAAAAACACAACAATCGCACAAACACCCTCACTCCGTCCCTGCGTAAAGCAGTGAAAGATGAGAGCTGGGTCGAATACTGCGGCCGATATGTATTGATACTTCAACACAAACATTGCTTACGTAACCAAACAATAAACAAATAATAACTACTTATATGTTAAAACTAGCTGCGTCTTGCGGTTTCATCCGAATAAGTCCCGATCCCGTCGAAATATCAAAATATAAAATAGCCTACAGCCTTCCTCGATAAAATTACTATCTAAAACAAAATATTTTTTCAATTCGAACCAGTAAGTTCATGAGATTAGCGCGTTCGAACAAACAGACAAACTCTGCAGCTTTATAAAATAAGTATGGATTATGATAAGTAATTTTGTTGATTAATATGACGAAATGTGATTTTTGGAGCGAAGAATCGCGGGTTGTCGAACTATTTCATGAATCTGTAGTGTAATTCTTTCTACCTTTTTGACTAAACATTTATTTATTTTAAGCGCAGTACCGCCATCTTGGTTTAATATAATTCATTCGATCACACATTTGAGGCAGCACCGAGCATTTTAGCGAAATCAAAATAAAATTTACAGTGATCAGAAACTACCTCTCGAAAAAATCCAAATAAATCGATTTGGCCAAATGAGATTCCTTAAAAATATGTTTGTACTTAATATTTTAAAACATTTTCTTTTGTTATTATTTATATTCAATAATATTTATAAGTGCTTAAGCAAAATCCGACCAACTCATCGTCAGTTTGCTTGGCTACGGTATGCGTAGATACAAAAATTCTTACTTGTAAACACTATTTAATTAAGTACATTAAATATACAAAACAATGCTTAAGTATAAGTGTTACAATGGGCGGCCTTATCGCTCAAAGCGATCTCTTCCAGGCAACTTTTCGATGGACAAGAAGTTGAGGAATTAAATAACAGGACGGATTTTGATGAAACCTGATTTATTATAGCCTAAAGTTAATCTATACTAATATTATAAAGCTGGAGAGTTTATTTAGACGCGCTAATCTCAGGAACTACTGGTTCGAATTGAAAAAATATTTTTGTGATGGATAGTCCATTTATCGAGGAAGGCTATAGGCTATTTTTTATTTCGATATTCCCACGGGATCGGCAGTTACGTGGGTGAAACCGCGGAGCGCTGCTAGTCAATAATGATATTATAAAGCTGAAGAGTTTATTTAGACGCGCTAATCTCAGAAACTACTGGTTCGAATTGAATAAATATTTTTGTGATGGATAGTCCATTTATCGAGGAAGGCTATTCGCTACTTTTTATTTTGATATTCCCACGGGAACGGGAGTTACGCGGGTAAAACCGCAAGACCCAGCCATTCGTGAAATAACACGGGATCGCGACACGTGTGCGCAACCGCGGTACGCAGCTAGTTTAAAAGAAATTTATAACAAACAAATAAATCAACACGCTTTTAAACAATTAAAAAAACACAAACATACACAACTAGAAACAAAGAAATAAACAGATCGTATGAAAAACAACCAAACAATGATCAAGTATCAAAACATTGCGATCGCACTAACAACCGACTCACGAAGTTTCAAATCGTTCTAATAGAAAAAAGGGTGTAAGTGCGAAATATTTTCAAGGGAATTTCGCTCTTAAAACTTTAAAAATAAGGTTGTTTTTATAAAAGTTGTTTGTTTAGCTTATTAATACACATAGCTTATACAAAATTTGGAGATTAGGAAACTCTGTTTTTTTTTCGAGTCGGTTTTTTTTTGCGTTTTTCGCTTATTTGTATTGGTTTATAGATTATATTCCGGTGTGTGACTTTAATTTTTTTTTAAACTAAATAGGTTTAAATATATAATAGACTCATCTAGAAATCTCTAAAACTAGCAGCGCTATGCGGTTTCACCCGCGTAAGTCCCGATCCCGTGGGAATATCGGGATAAAAAGTAGCCTATGTTACTGTCAATGAATCTATGTATCCTCATACCAAATCTCATCAAAATCGGTCCAGTAGTTTCGGAGCCTATTCGTTACAAATTGAGCCTACTGATTAAGTTTAATATTACATTATGTTTGTTAATAATAAAAAAAATATTATTATAACTTTAAAAAAATATAATAATTTCTTCACTAATTAATCGAAAGGAAAGGTTCCATCCGGGTGTCCCTTGACACCTCTCAAGTTTTTTGGAACGTAGTTCCTTATGGCGCGTTGCGAAAGGGGGCTAGACGGAAAAAATTAAGACCAAAAATTGTAACGACACTTTTTGATTTTATTACAATTCCTTCACTAATTAATCGAAAAGAAATTCGTTCCATCCGGGTGTCCCTTGACACCTCTCAAGTTTTTTTTTATCCCGATATTCCCACGGGATCGGGAGTGATGCGGGTGAAACCACACAGCGCAGCTAGTAAATAATAAATATTGCAGGACATTCCACACATCGCCATCTAGCCCCAAGCTAAGTAACTACACTTGTGTTATGGGTGCTAGACAACTCATATACTACTTATATACTTTTCTTTTGTAAATATATACTTATAATACATAGAAACAACCAGACCATAGACAAATATCTAACCATAAATACATGTCTGAGGCGGGAATCGAACCCGCAACCCTGTGTTTGGCAGTCCGGCATGGAGACCATTGTGCCAACTGGATCGTCAAAGTGCACCTGTAAAATTAGCTGAAACCAGTTCAAATACAGGTCCAGGTATTCGTGAGTAACACTCGTGTATTTTGAGAAGCATTGCGTTCAGAATGGAAATATCTGTTATGTTTATAAATAAAACCGAGTGTATTTTTATACAATACGATTATCGAAGACGGCAGTGGACGATTTTTTTGAAAAACGAATTTAAGGCCAGGTGCTAATAAAGCTACCAAAATCGACCTTCGTTTTAAGCAACTCTAAGTAATAAAATACTCTTTTTTTGTTATTTGGATATAAATGGATATTGTAGTTTAATAACCATATTTTTGTTTATTGTGGTTGAAAACATGATATGAACAACTTCGTTCGATAAAAAAAATGTTAGAAAATAGAGAACTATTAGATCGTTTATCGGGTTTTATTCAAAAATAGTTAACGTTTGTTTCTAAAAATGAATCAAATGATAGGTTTTGACCTCTCGGAACTATATTTGTGGATAATAATGCTAAAATGTTTTGCATATCGATCAAATATACAAGTACAAGTTAATAGGTAAATTGACGACCCAGTTGGCACAATGGTCACCATGCCGGACTGCCAAGCACAGGCTAGCGGGTTCGATTCCCGCCACAGACAAGTATTTATGCTTAGATATTTTTCTGTGGTCTGGTTGTTTCTATGTATTATAAGTATATAAAAAGAAAAGTATATAAGTAGTATATGAGTTGTCTAGCACCCATAACACAAGTGTAGTTACTTAGCTTGGGGCTAGATGGCGATGTGTGGAATGTCCTATTAAATCTACGAGTACCTTAAATGTGTAAAACACATAACTACCCCTTTAACTCTCTCTAATCGAGTCGGGTATAAACAGTAGAAACGCCGGTACATACTATCATATTCGAGTTGGTTTATCGATTAGCCACCACTAATAATAGATTGTAAGGGTGCCACTTTGTACGTGAGCGGAGCGGGGGAGTCAATTATTTACTATTTGCTTGAAATGTAAAAATACGGCCAAGTAAATAAATAAATAGAATATAATAGAATAGAATATTATTTATTTGCAACAAAATAAGAAATCACAAAGTCTTAAAAACTATTTACTAATAATTGTTGCAAAACGGACCCCAACTCAGCGAAATGCTAGTCATTCCACTAGCGCTGGTCTTCCGTTGAGGCCGTATTAATATTAGTAAATATTGCAGGACATTCCACACATCGCCATCTAGCCCCAAGCTAAGTAACTACACTTGTGTTATGGGTGCTAGACAACTCATATACTACTTATATACTTTTCTTTTGTAAATATATACTTATAATACATAGAAACAACCAGACCACAGACAAATATCTAACCATAAATACATGTCTGAGGCGGGAATCGAACCCGCAACCCTGTGTTTGGCAGTCCGGCATGGTGACCATTGTGCCAACTGGGTCGTCAAAGTCAAAGTGCGAGTCGGACCGTTATATTGTTTTTAACCCCCGACGCAAAAACAAATGCAAAAAACCTTTTAATTTTTTTATGTTAGACGAGGCTGTATAGGTTAAAAGTCTTTTACCTGCCCTTTTGGGAGTATAATTAACAAAAAAATATTGCCTAAAAATTTGTTATCATGAAAATAACCTAAATTCTCAAAAACATACTCAAATAATATTAACTTTATTCTGTTTTTAATATTTGTTGTTATAGCGGCAACAAAAATACATAATCTGTGAAAATTTCAACTGTCTAGCTATCACGGTTCATGATATAAAGATTTTTATCCGTGGTTACTTCCAAAAATCAAATGTAACATGCTGATGCAAAGATAAAAATGATGTAGCTAATCTAACAAAGAGGTTGGATTAGCTCCATCCGTTTTACGAACTCCACTGCGGCTTCGTCAAACTACCCGCAGCGCCACCTATAGACGCATAATAAAAACATTCGTCCAGAAACACTCATTTGTTGAATACAGCATTAAGGTACCGGATATAACCGGATGTAACTGGATTAGTGACCGGTTCGAAGCGGATTTCACCGGTTTTCTAATTAAGAAGCGTTAGATCGGATCAAGTGAAGATCATCGTGGTACTGTAGCTGGTTCGAGTCTCGCCGCGGTGCTAATGATAATCATATGACTTTGTTTTTGTCTTAATGGAGACTAGCAGCGCCCCGCGGTTGCGCGGTAAGTCCCGATCCCGTGGAAATATCGGGATAAAAAGCCTATATTATTCCCAAATCATCAATGTGTCCTCATACCAAGTTTCATCGACATCGGTCCAGTAGTTCCGGAGTTACAAACAAACAAAAAAAAATAAGAAATCTTTCCTCTTTATAATAATAGTGTGTAGATGTGAATGTGTGTGTGTTTGTATGTTTGTTACTCTTACTACAACCGATTGCGATGAAACTCGGTGTATAAATAGCTGGAGACCTGGAGTAACACTTAAGCTACTTTCCATCCCGATATTTAAGGTTAAAGGGTACCGGCGCTCTCGTCATACAAACGTAGTCGACTGTTTCCTCCCTGTAAAATGACATTAGCACAAATATTTTTGTGCCATAAAACCTATAACTGCCATGACTATGCCCCTATGTATTGGTTTTTTTCATTTTCTAATTATCATAGAAATTAAGATTTCAAAAACAAAAAAAACATAGGGGGCATGGGCATGGCAGTAATAAGTTTTATGCAACAAAAATATCTGCTCTAATGTCATTATCCAGAGAGGAATCAGTCGACTACGTTTGTATGGAGAGAGCACCTGGTACCCTTTCCTCTTAAGACTCACACGGGTGAAATGCTGGGGACCAAATCTACACTTTACATTCTTATAAACACAAATAAATTGGGAGACCATAAGAAAGTTCCAATATCACGCAAAAACTACTGGACCGATTGTAACTAATATGGTACAAAAAATGAAAATAACCGGTACCCTTTCCTCTTAATATAGACGCATTTAAAATTCTAAAAATTTTGTTGATAAGAAAAATGCAAATAATTACCCTACTACGACGAAACTTATGTTTTTGATCCATATATTGACCTAGCACATATCTTCCAGCATATATCTATATATATAAAAGAAAGTCGTGTTAGTTACACCACTTATAACTCAAGAATGGCAGAACAGATTTGGGTGAAAATTGGTAGGGAGGTAGCTTAGAGCCAGGAGACGGACATAAGATACTTTTTATCCCAATATGCCCACGGGATCGGGATTTACGCGGGTGAAACCGCGGGGCGCAACTAGTTCTAAACTATTTATAATTTTGATACTTTATATGAAAGCGATCAATAAATAAAATTATTCAAGTATCAAAAACACGACGTCGCATATAGGAATCCGGAGTCGCGCGTCGCTTACGAAATGTTACTACTTTACCGATGGATAAGGTTATATGTGCTATTAATATATTTTATCTTTAATAATGTTATAAAGCTGAACCTTATTCCAAAACGAGGTTCAAGGATAGTCCGAGATGTGGACTTAAACCTTAGATTTAGACACAGATTTATTTTTGAACTATAGTCTAAACACTATCCCTATAGATTATATAGGGAACTATAACTAAACACTATCCCTTGTGTTATAGGTGCTAGACAACGGATATACTATTTAAATACTTTTCTTTTTATTTATATACTTATAATACATAGAAACAACCAGACCACAGACAAATATCTAAGCATAAATATTTAATCGGTGATCTTTCTTCTTTATAATATTAGTATTAGGATAGTCCGAGATGTGTATTCAAACCATAGATTTAGATACAGATTTACTCGTGAACTATAGTCTAAACACTATCCCTATAGATTATATAGGGAACTATAGTCTAAACACTGTCCCTATAGATTATATAGGGAACTATAGTCTAAACACTGTCCCTATAGATTATATAGGAAACTACTGTCTAAACACTATCCCTATAGATTATATAGGGAACTATAGTCTAAACACTGTCGCTATAGATTATATAGGGAACTATAGTCTAAACACTGTCCCTATAGATTATATAGGAAACTACTGTCTAAACACTATCCCTATAGATTATATAGGGAACTATAGTCTAAACACTGTCCCTATAGATTATATAGGGAACTATAGTCTAAACACTGTCCCTATAGATTATATAGGGAACTATAGTCTAAACACTATCCCTATAGATTATAATAAAGGGAACTATAGTCTAAACACTATCCCTATAGATTATATAGGGAACTATACTTTAAACACTGTCCCTATAGATTATAGGGAACTATAGTCTAAACACTATCCCTATAGATTATATAGGGAACTATAGTCTAAACACTATCCCTATAGATTATATAGGGAACTATAGTCTAAACACTATCCCTATAGATTATAATATAGGGAACTATAGTCTAAACACTATCCCTATAGAGTATATAGGGATAGTGTTAAGATTATAGTTCACGAGTAAATCTAAATCTAAGGTTTAAATCCACATCTCGGACTATCCTTAAACCTCGTTTTGGAAAAAGGGGGAATATGGATACAAAAACGTCATCAATAAACCGATCTAGTTTCGCATTTGTCACGTTATGCGACGGGACCGGCGTTAAGTAAAGCAAGCAAACGAAGCAAACCCGAGGGCACAGGGCTGACACAAAACAATTTCAAATTTAAATTTATTTTGTTGACTATTATTTTAATTAAAATTATTTTATTCGGATAGTCCACAGTTTTTAAACCCCAACGCAAAAACGACGGGGTGATATAAGTTTGACGAGTCTGTGTGTGTGAGTGTGTCTGTGGCATCGTAGCTCCCGAATGGATGAACCAATTTTGATTTATAGTTTTTCTACAGGTTTCACCCGCGTAATAACAAATATAAAACGTCTTCATTTTTTTGGTTGTTTGTACAACCAAAATATTTAAGAAATCTTTCCTTAGCGAATAAAGATAGATAATATCTCATAAAAACACTTCTAATCTTTATAGATACTAGAATACGGTACGTACCGTCTGATCGAGTGCGTGAACAACTCGTGATTTCTATTAGAACTATGAAAAACTGACTTCAAATTACGTAAATTCAGTTTTTAAGCTATTGCATAGCTTTTATCGCGGGCTTTGAGCGCGGCGACCGAATCAAGAAATTCCGTAACGAAAATAAAACACCCCCCACTCCGCCTACCATATCGCGACAGTCCCCGAGTGCCACACGTCTTTTTTTAATTAACTGAAATTTTAGTTTTCTTTAATTTAATTTTATATCTTTACTAAATACAAAAATATTTAACATTAAAAATCTAAATATGTTTCCCTAGGTAGGGCGCCCAAAACGCTCGCTGCATTGCCCTTGGTCACCTGAAGCCCTGAAGCTAATACTAATAATTTTGAAATCCATACATATAAAATTCTTTGTCCTGAATGACTGACGGATCAACACGCACAGCCTAAACCGCTGATCGTAGAGACCTGAAACTTGGAGGGTGTGTTCTTTGTATGACGTAGGCATCCGATAAAACGGATTTTCCGAAATTTTATCCCAGAGGAGTGAAAAAAGGGGGGCAAAGTATAGGACAATATGAATCCTTGGTTCATTTTCGACTTCTACGCGGACGAAGTCGCGGGCGAAAGCTAGTAATTTCATAAAAATCTAAATTTATATTAAAACAGCTCTCCGCGGTTTTACCCGCGTAAATCCCGATCCCGTGGGAATATCGGGATAAAAAGTAGCCTATAGCCTTTCTCGATAAATGGACTATCCAACACAAAAATAATTTTACAATTCAAACCAGTAGTTCCTGAGATTAGCGCGTTCAAACAAACAAACAAACTCTTCAGCTTTATAATATTAGTATAGATTAAAATAATAAAATGTAATAATAATAATAAAGGTTCGTGTACAACCCTAACTTCTCGACGAGTATGCGCCAGGCCGATATTTTTTTCACTGCAGAACATAAAAACTGCGGAGTCGCAATGTTTTATCAATTTTAGGTCATAATTTATTTTTTACTGTTAATTTAGGTCAAATTTTTCCCATTTTGATTTAAACGTATGCCAATTTAGATTAATAGAGATAAACACATTGCCTTCGATTTTAGCGGGCATACTGAACATTGATTTAAATTAAATAAATAATAATAAATATTGCAGGATATTCCACACATCGCCATCTAGCCCCAAGCTAAGTAACTACACTTGTGTTATGAATGTTAGACAACTCATATACTTTTTTTTAATAAATATATACATACTAGCTGCGCCCGCGGTTTCGCCCGCGTAAGTCCCGATCCCGAAGGAATATCGGGATAAAAAGTAGCCTATGTGTTAATCCAGGTATCCAGCTATCTATATACCGAGTTTCATCGCAATCGGTCCAGTAGTTTTTGCGTGAAGGAGTAACAAACACACACACTTTCACATTTATAATATTAGTAGGATAATAATAAATATAATACAAAAATAACTATACTAAATAATACATAGAAACAACCAGACCACAGACAAATATCTAAGCATACTACTCTGCAATACTGCAATACTTGTCTCGAGGCGGGAATCGAACCAGCAACTCTGTGTTTGGCAGTCATCAAAATTCTCGTGTCGCGGTGATAGTTACCAATCTCCACCTAAACGATTTGTATGAAATTTATTGTGTATATTCATTCGTTAGGTCTTAAAACCTAACATCTATTTTTTCCATTTTTTTTTACATCGCAAAACAACGTTTACCGGGACTAGTTGAACTCAAAAAAGGGCTTTCAAGGTTTGTAGTTTATAGTTACTATTATGTATTCTGTGTTTCAATGAAACCAATTTCACTTATATTAAATCACTTATATTTTTTTGTATCTATATCTATAATATATATAAAAGAAAGTCGTGTTAGTTACACCACTTATAACTCAAGAACGGCAGAACAGATTTGGGTGAAAGTTGGTGGGGAGGTAGCTTAGAGCCAGGAGACGGACATAGGATATTTTTTTCGATATTCCCACGGGATCGGGACTTACGCGGGTGAAACCGCGTAGTTTTTAATAAAGGAAGAGGACAAAAAGTCTATACTTGGAAGCAAAGTTTCACCCGCGTAAGTCCCAATCGCGTAGGAATATCAAAATGAAAAGTAGCCTATAGTCTTCCTCGATAAATTGACTATCCAATACAAAAATATTTTTTCAATTCGAACCGGAAGTTCCTAAGATTAGCGCGTTCAAACAAACAAACGAAGCTCTTCAGCTTTATAATCCTACTAATATTATAAATGTGAAAGTTTGTGTGTGCGTGTGTGTATGTGTGTTTGTTACTCCTTCACGCTAAAACCACTTAACCGATTGCAATTAAATTCGGTATGTAGATAGCTGGAGGCCTGGATTAACATATAGGATACTTTTTATCCCAATATTCCCACGGGATCGGAACTTACGCGGGTGAAACCGCGGGGCGCAGCTAGTATTAGTATAATTATATTAGTCTAGGGAAGTTTTAAAATGATCTCATCAATACATCGCCTCCTTAGTTTTGTATTGAAGACATATTGCCGTCCCTCTCGCACGCCATTTCCCTCCCTCCCCCCGCGCCGCACACGAAGGGTTCAGGCGGCTGTTAGGTAAGAAGCATTTATTATTTTATTGTTTTAGATTATTTAATTTTAAATTAAAATTATATTACCCAATTAAATGTATATTTATAAAATTCAAAGATCTAACTGACTGATATTTTAGATTAGATTTATTTATTTACTTTAATTATAAAGTTTTACTAAAACATTTACAATAATTAAAGAACTAACAAAGGGTTATTAGTAATTATACAAAAATTTATGTGCGCTAATTAACATTGCTCTTACGGTGAAGGAAAACATCTTGATGAAACCCGCGTCTTAGTTGGCTCTAGAAGTATTGACAAGTTAACTCCTCTGGAAAATGGTCGACTAAGCTGAGAGGGTAGTAGGTAGGCAAGCCTAATCCATCCTCATGCAAAAAAGGACCCAATTAAAAAGGTCTAATTGCGGAAAACAGTGCGTTCAAGTACAAGTAGCCGTGCGAAGCCGGAGCGGGTCGCTAGTTTATCGTATCAGACTAATATTATAAATGTGAAAGTTTGTGTGTGTGTGTGTGTGTATGTTTGTTACTCCTTCTAGCTAAAACTACTAAAGCGATTGCAATGAAATTCGGTATGTAGATAGCTGGAGACATGGATTAACACATAGGCTACTTTTTATCACGATATTTCCACGGGATCGGAACTTACGCGGGTGAAACCGCGGGGCACAGCTAGTTATCGATACAAATAAAATTATTTGTCCTGAACGACTGACTGACTGACGGATCAACGCACAGCCTAAACCGCTGATCGTAGAGACCTGAAACTTGGAGGGTGTGTTCTATGCATAACGTAGGCATTCGACTTAAAGGATTTTCTGAAATTTTACTCCTAAGGGGGTGAAACAGGGGGGCAAAGTTTGTATGGGACAACGTGATTCCTTGGTCCATTTTCGACTTTTACGCGGACGAAGTCGCGGGCAAAAGCTAGTATTTATTAAAATTAAAATTAACGTAACCTTGCCTACGAACTGTGCCACCGTCACTGCAGCCTACCTCACAGCGATCACAAAGACACAACTTAGCGGGGGCCATGTGACGTGTCATTTTTTTTTATCACAGTTTTTTTTTAAACGCTTATTACCTGAGTGTAGTTACAAAACGAATTGATTTTGATAAATAAAACGACCTCTATGGAGTATTGGGTGAATATGCAAGGTTCGAATCCCACCGCAGAAGAAATCCTAGACATTGTCCAGTTCTATTGAAGATATTATGGCTTTCATACAAATATTTTTTTATAACGTAAAATTTTCATTTTCGGATAGTTTGGATCCCTTTAAGAATGACCTTTACCGACCGAAAAACAAGTCTAGAATATGATTAACTAGCTGTTTCACCCGCGTAAGTCCCGATCCCGTGGGAACATCGGGATAAAAAGTAGCCTATAGCCTTCCTCGATAAATGGACTATCCAACACAAAAAATTATTTTTTAATTCGAACCAGTAGTTTCTGAGATTAGCGCGTTCAAACAAACTCTTCAGCTTTATAATCCTACTAATATTATAAATGTGAACGTTTGTGTGTGTGTGTGTTTGTTACTCCTTCACGCTAAAACTACTGGACCGATTGCGATAAAACTCGGTATCTATAGCTGGAGACCTGGATTAACACATAGGCTACTTTTTATCCCGATATTCCCACGGGATCGGGACTTACGCGGGTGAAACCGCGGGGCGCAGCTAGTATTAGTATAGATTAATAATTTAATAATTTTTGAACCTATCACTGGTTTGGTTAATAGACAAATTCCATACCAATCGAAAGTATGTAGCTTATTGAATATGCAAACGTAAGGTTGAATATTTTTTCTCGTCACAACTCTTGGGTAGGGAGGTAAATCGATAATAGTCATTTGCACTGGTCTGGTTAATGAATAAGTTGAAATAAATAAATAATAATAAATATTGCAGGACATTCCACACATCGCCATCTAGCCCCAAGCTAAGTGACTACACTTGTGTTATGGGTGCTAGACAACTCATATACTACTTATATACTTTTCTTTTGTAAATATATACTTATAATACATAGAAACAACCAGACCACAGACAAATATCTAAGCATAAATACATGTCTGAGGCGGGAATCGAACCCGCAACCCTGTGTTTGGCAGTCCGGCATGGTGACCATTGTGCCAACTGGGTCGTCCTACTAATATTATAAATGTGAAAGTTTGTGCGTGTGTGTGTATGTTTGTTACTCCTTCACGCAAAAACTACTGGACCGATTGCTATGAAATTCGGTATTCAGATGGGTGGAGATCTGGATTAACACATTTATTTTATCTCGATATTCCCACGGTATCGGAACTTACGCGGGTGAAACCGCGGGGCGCAGCTAGTATTATATATTTCATTGGTATGGAATTTGTCTATTAACCAGACCAGTGGAAAGTCCAAAAAAATAAAAAATAAATTAATTATTCTGGACAGAATTCTTTTGTCAACCTATTAGCAATATATTTATTGACCTATTTAATTTGATTTATAAAATGCTTTGTCCTGACTGACTGACGGATCAACGCACAGCCTAAACCGCTGATCGAAAAGACCTGAAACTTGGAGGGTGTGTTATTTGTATGACGTAGGCATCGGATAAGAAAGGATTTTCCGAAATTCTGGTGGTGAAAAAGAGGGGTAAAGATTGTATGGGACAATATGATTTTTTGGTTCAATCTACTTCAAGATTTCGACTTCTACGCGGACGAAGTCGCGGGCAAAAGCTAGTATGAATTACTTTCATCCATTAAACAGCTCGGTGTAGGTCGTTCTTAAGGCGATCTTAGACTATAAAATTCAATAACAAGAACAGCAAGGATCATAAAAGCAAAATATTGCAAAATTTGACAACCCAGTTGGCACAATTGTCACCACGCCGGACTGCCAAACACAGGGTTGCGGGTTCGATTCCCGCCTCAGACATGTATTTATGCTTAGATATTTGTCTGTGCTCTGGTTGTTTCTATGTATTATAAGTTTATATTTATAAAAGAAAAGTATATAAGTAGTATATGAGTTGTCTAGCACCCATAACACAAGTGTAGTCACTTAGTTTGGGGCTAGATGGCGATGTCTGGAATGTTCTGCAATACTTATTTATTTATAATAAACCATATTCGTCTACATCACAATAATCCCATTTCGTACGTAGGTACATACCTACATACCTATTATACATGTTTATTAAACCCTAAAACTGTGACGGGGCGCAGCTAATTTAAAATAATAAAAGAAACCGTAAAAGAAACCTAGGTACAACTCACACTTGACCATAATTAAGAGTCATCAATTGTACCTACATTTATTAATTATTATTCAAAATTCTTCATTCGACCTTCATGATCATATTTTATAGGCAATAGGTAGGTATAGTCAATAATGTAGACGGAATACTTTATATCGCGCGATACGTACTTACCCGATTGCGCGACGTAAAGGAACGGTAATGTGTTTTTATCACAGTTGCTCATAAAGCTCATCTTATTCAACCGCTTTTAGGCTCATAATCCGACGTATTACGCACGCGTGCGTTTTACATTTTATGTCAGTCGAGGCTGTATAGGTTAAAAGTCTTTAGCCTGGCCTTTCGGGAGTATGGGAGTACATGTCTGAGGCGGGATACGAACCCGCAACTCGATGTTTGGCAGTCTGGCATGGTGAACATTGTGCCAACTGGGTCGTCAAATGGGATTATCGTTAAAGGTTGTAATTTAGGTACCTATAATATTTTATTTTTTATCACAGTTGCTCATAAAGTGGATCTTATTCAACGGCTTTTAGGCTCATAATCCAACATATTATGCACGCGTGCGTTTTAGATTTGTTAACTAGTGCTGTAAAGTTATCCCGAAAAGGTAGGTACCAAAGAGTTATTTAGCTAGCAAAAATGGTTGTCTCTAAAGTCGGTTTACGAACGAAAATTTTACGTGATAATGATTTAGAAAACGATTAAAAATTGAGTTGTGTATTTTTTGTTTTTTCTTTACTTAAATATATTGTTTTTCCGTACCATTGTATTTTGTTCTTAATCTCCGACGCAAAAACAAATAGAAAACCCCTAAAAAATAATGTATGTCACACGAGGATGTATAGGTTAAAAGTCTTTAGCCTGGCCTTTCCGGAGCATAATTAACAAAAAAATATTGCCTTAAAAAATGTAAACATAGAGTTATCATAAATATTTTGTTAATTATCATTTTGTTTTCTTTTCAAGTCTTTTCTTTTATTCGCAACTGTGATAAAAAACGTCGTACGATATACGTGTGGAATTGATATTTGCATCTTGGCTTCTATAACACGCTCGCTGCCGCTCGCGCGTCATAAACCGCCTCTATGCAAAGATCAATTTACCACACTTATATCGTAATGTACTATTACATATCAAGTTTAAATGTTTATTTTTAAATTTTTAGTTATTTTTATTTTATTAACATGAGCAATAAAGCTTGTTTTTTAAAGTTTTTTTTTATTATATTTTATTTTAAATTTTTAAGCGCATTTAAGTACTTTAAATCTTAAAGTAGAAGATAGTCTTTTCATTACAGAAAACAGTTAAAATTGACATTTCGAGGCGCGCGAGGGAAAGGCATAGTATCACCAAAAAAATCGTGAAAAATTGCCATTTTTATGTTTTTTTTTTAATTTTCAGCGATTATAAAAAAAAAACAAGTACAAACTCTATATTTTCATAAACTTTACATCAAATCCCATAAGGTAGTACAGATGGTTTTTCACTAAAATTGATGTCAGTCTTTTAATTACATAAAACAGTTAAAACGGTCATTTCGCGGCGCGCGGGGGAAAGGGATAGAAACATCGCACGGCGCGCGAGTGTCAAATCAAATCAAAATTCTTTATTCCTTTGGATACTTAATACCTAGGTACAAGATCACGTGGAAACGTCTTAAAAACTAAGTTAGGGTGTGTGCCTTCGGAACGCGCCCACCAATGAGAAGAAGGCACAAGAAATTCATGGGGTTTAAATTTCATGTGATCACGCTCACAAAGGTCAATATTACAAATATTTGAAAGTATTATTTGAAATGGAGCAATTAAAGTCACGTCCATGGGTTGTTATCATTAAGGTAAGACGAAGTATCATAGTACGCCTTACTGCACAATTTATGCTTTATCTAAGTTTTGAACCTGTTAATGGACATGTCATATACATATTTAGGTAATTTGTTATAATAGAGTACACATGTACTATTAAACGACCTGTTTATTTTCCGGAGCCTACTACCGGGCACGGTCACTTCATTCTTATTTCTTAAGTTAAAATTATGAATATCGCTATTTTTACAAACAATTTCAGGATTTTTGTGAACGTATAGCAAGCGTATAGAGCGTTAATATATTTATCTCTTGAAATTTTTCTCTAAGTGATTCCCTGGGGCCCATTTTGTAGATAGCTCGGACAGCTCTCTTTTGCAATATGAAAATAGTATCAATATCTGCACTAGTACTATTAAACGACCTGTTTATTTTCCGTAGCCTACAACCGGGCACGGTCAGTTCATCCTTACCTGTGAAAGGGATAGGGGTATTTCAGGTCCTACTTCACCTTAATAAAAAGCGAAAAGGTAAACATTTATATTGTTGGTATTTGAGTAGGTAAATCTTGTTATCAGTACATAAAAACGTTATCAATGAGGCTAGCGGGGCAGCTTATATACGCGGCATTTATGTACTTGGTGTAACTTGCTTTGCTCTGCGGTCTCACCCGTGGAAGTAGACTGCGGACTTTAAATAGTATAAAAATAATCTATACATATAAAATGCTTTGTCCTGACTGACTGACGGATCAACGCACAGCCTAAACCGCTGATCGTAGAGACCTGAAACTTGGAGGGTGTGTTCTTTGTATGACGTAGCCATCGGATAAGAAAGGATTGTTCGAAATGCTACCCCTAAGGGGGGCAAAGTTTGTATGGGACAACGTGATTCCTTGGTCCAATCCTATTAGAACCATTTTCGACTGTTACGCGGACGAAGTCGCGGGAAAAGCTAGTAAATAAATATTACAGGACATTCCACACATGCATCGCCACCTAGCCCCAAGCTAAGTAACTACACTTGTGTTATGGGTGCTAGAAACGGATATGCTACTTAAATACTTTTCTTTTGTAAATATATACTTAAAATACATAGAAACAACCAGACCACAGACAAATATCGAAGCATTAATACATGTCTGAGGCGGGAATCGAATCCGCAACCCTGTGTTTGGCAGTCCGGCATGGTGACCATTGTGCCAACTGGGTCGTCAACTGGGTAGTACATATAAAACAAAGTCACTTCCCGCTGTCTGTCCCTATGTATGCTTAGATCTTTAAAACTACGCAACGGATTTTGATGCTTTTTTAATGGATAGAGTGATTCAAGACGAAGGTTGATATGTATAATGCATGCATAATATAGCCGTGCGAAGCCGGGGCGGGTCGCTAGTTTATTATAATGTGCTTTTTAATTTATTCTTTGTGATTGTTTTCTAATTCTGACTGTTTTATTTTCATTTTTTGTTTTATATAGAACTAATATTAGTTACAATCGGTCCAGTAGTTTTTGCGTGAAGGAGTAACAAACACACACACAAACTTTCACATTTATAATATGAGTAGGATTTTCATTTTTGTTTTTTGTAGTATTTTATTAAAGTTATACTTCTCTAGGCACGTTATAAAAAAATTTGGGTGTAATTTTAAGATGCACGCATCACTGTAACACAAAAGTCACATGTTGCAGCTGCGTAACCCAAAAGTAAAACAGGTCGAAGCTGCGAGAGTGAAATTTTAAGATGCGTGCGCATCACTGTAACACAAAAGTCACATGTTGCAGCTGCGTAACCCAAAAGTAAAACAGGTCGAAGCTGCGAGAGTGAAATTTTAAGAAGCGTGCGCATCACTGTAACACAAAAGTCACATGTTGCAGCTGCGTAACCCAAAAGTAAAACAGATCGAAGCTGAGAGAGTGACATTTTAAGATGCGCGCGCATCACTGTAACACTTAAGTAACAAGTTGAAGCTGCACGCAAAATAAATATCAAACGGACGGACAGACAGATAGACATACGGACATATAACTTCTTACACGCGTACATAAATAAGTACACGGGCCTTATTTTTCATTTTTATTCATTTTCTTATCCGTGTGATCTTCTAATAAATTTCATTCTAATTCTCAGAGCTACAAGTACCTAAGAGGGAATACCGAGTTTTCGTTACACGCTGTATACGCTAAGTAGTTAAATTAAATACAAAAAATAAACATTAAATAATTAAAATACAGCGCCGATTGTGGCGTCTTCTTGTTTTACTGTATTATTTCATGTGTCTATAGAATAAAATGACAAACGTGGTTCATTCTGTCACCAGTGGCTTCATGATATTGGAACTTTCTTATGGTCTCCCAATTTATTGGTATATTAGTATAAGAATGTAAAATGTAGATTAGGTCCCCAGCATTTCACCCGCGTAAATCTCTCCATACAAACTTAGTCGACTGTTTTCTCCCTGGATAATGACACTAGAGCAAATATTTTTGTTGCATAAAACTTATAACTGCCATGATCATGCCCTTATGTTTTTTTTTAATCTTAATTTCTATGATAATTAGAAATGAAAAAAAAAACCAAGACATAGGTACATAATCATGACAGTTATAGGTTTAATGCAACAAAAATATTTGTGCTAGTATCACTATCCAGGGTGAAAACAGTCGACTACGTTTGTATGGAGAGAGCGCCGGTATCCTTTTACCTTAATACAGCGCCGATTGTGGCGCCACCTTGTTTTACTTTATTATTTCATGTGTCTATAGAATAAAATGACAAAACGGTTCATTCTGTCACCAGTGGCTTTATGATATTGGAACTTTCTTATGGTCTCCCAATTTATTTGTGTTTATAAGTATAAAAGTAGATTAGGTCCCCAGTATTTCATCCGCGTAAGTCTTAACACAGCGCTAATTGTGGCGCCATCTTGCTTTACTGTATTTTTTCAAATATAGAATAAAATGACAAACGTGGTTCATTCTGTCACCAGTAGCTTTATAATATTGGAACTTTCTTATGGTCTCCCAATTTTTTTGTGTTTTTAAGTATAAAATTGTAAAATGTATATTAGGTCTCCAGTATTTCATCCGCGTAAGTCTTAATACAGCGCCGATTGTGGCGCCATCTTGCTTTACTGTATTATTTCAAATATAGAATAAAATGACAAACGTGGTTCATTGTCACCAGTTGCTTCATGATATTTGAACTTTCTTATGGTCTCCCAATTTATTTGGGTTTATTAGTTTAAGAACATAAAATGGTACCTTAGGTTATTTCTGACTTTGTCTAATTATTTTTAATTTAAATGTTATTTGACAAACTTCCATATGGATTTAATTTTAATTGAATTTTGATAATTTATTCTGAAATAAGTAAAAAAATATTACATAAATATACTAACTGCGCCCTGCGGTTTCACCGTCTGATCTTGATAGCTAGACAGTTGAAATGTTCACAGATGATGTATTTCTGTTGCCGCTATAACATCAAACACTATGAACAAAAAAAGCTATTGCATCGTGCGAGCTTCGTACAGTCGTACCATATACATACACGTTAAGCGAACGCTCCGCCGAGCTGCATGGTAGGCGGAGTGGGGGCATGTTAGAGTTTATTTTCGTTACGGAATTTCTTGATTCGGTCGACGCGCTCAAAACCCGCGATAAAAGCTATGCAATAGCTTAAAAATTAAGAGGTACCTATGCACACAAGAGGGAGGGAACCCCGTGTTATCGTTACACACGATAAGTAGTTAAATGAAATACAAAAATAAACATAAAGTAACAAAAAATCAAGGGCACAAAACGCTCACAAGATGTCCGGTAATGAGTTCAAGGGTGACAGCGTTATGTACACACACACACACATGTTATGGACGGATAGTATATGAAGGTCGCCGACTCAGCGCATCGAGTGACGTCAATCAATTGCACGAGGCGCTGCATCAGCAGTTAGGCTTTGTGGGAATATAATTTTGTAATTTCATTCTATTCATTCTGGTTCTAGCATCGAGCCTTGATCATATAGTTTGTACTTTTATTGTAATTTTGAATTAAATATTTTAAAATAAATATATTTTTTTCGTCACCTCCGACCGTCCATCCATAATTGGCGCAGTCGGTAGGATACTCTGAGGTTCGATCGCACCACTTTTATCCAAAAATCGCGTTTGGATCACCCGCGTCGCGCATCGCTCGAGTATCCAGGATCTACGGGATCGACGGAGGAGGAAGTCCAGAAATCGACTACGCGAAAGAGATATCGACGACGAATATGAAACTGTGAGTACTTTGAAACTTTCTCGGTCCTCACTCTCCTAGTGTACTCCTTGCCTTATTAAATTTATTTTACATACATATAGTTTAGCCCGACTTTGCTAGTCATTTTTTATTTAAAGTGTTAATTTAAAGCTTACAAAATTTTCCATCCACGGGAATCGAAAGCTGTTAGGCTAGATAGCAGTAGGGTAGATAGTAGACTCAGTGTTATTGACGAACATAGAAATTTGGCCATGGCTGACGAAGCAATTGATTCTATCTATAAGGCGCTGAGATTATTACCGGATTTTGACGGGAACACTCATGTTCTCACGCGCTTTATTAATTTGGCAGACAAGTTAGTGTTACAACATTTTAAGACGACTGGGCAAGGGCACGAACTAATAAACTTAGCCCTCATTAATGGTATTCTCAATAAAATCACCGGCCCCGCCGCTAGACTTATTAATTCTAGCGGGATTCCCGAAAATTGGCAGGGAATAAAATCTGCTTTAATAAATAATTTCGCAGACCATCGCGACGAGACTGCTTTGTACAGCGATCTGTCTTTGTTAACTCAGGGGTCCAGCACACCCCAGGAATTTTATGAAAAGTGCCAAAACTTATACAGCACGATTATGACCTATATATCGTTACATGAGACAGTTCAAACAACTATCGAATCGAAACGCGCTTTGTATAAAAAATTAACTTTACAGTCATATCTACGCGGACTGAATGATCCTTTAGGATGCAGGATTCGTTGCATGCGTCCTGGATCAATGGAACAGGCACTTGAATTTGTTCAAGGTGAACTTAACACCCTTTACTTACAGCAGCGTAACGAAGGTGGGTCTAGAAAGGAGTCACATCGTCCGCCACCTATCCCTAATCTTGGCTATAACTTACCTAGTTTACCTATGAATAATTTTGCATTCAAGTCAATGCCTTTTAGCGGTTTTAATATGCCGGGACCCTCTAGGCAGCCTGTCGGACATAATATGCAGGCATCCCAGCGACAATTTCCCATGCAACCTAACAACGGTTGGAGGCCTAATTTACCACCTCCAGGTCCTCGAGGTCCCACTAGGACTCAACAAATAATGCGCGCTGCCCCACCAAACTACAGCCAACAAGGTAACAGTTTCAGGATGCCGAGCCAGCCACAACAATCTAATTTCAGGTTTAATAGCGCACCCCAGCCCATGAGTGGTGTTAGTCGCTTTTCTGCCAAACCACCTCCACCAAGTGGACATGACTGGCGAAAATTCGGTAACCCGCCACCCAGCAACTATTTTAAAACTAGAGAAGTTAACATGAATGAATTCGATTTTAATTATAATAACTATTATACATACTATGATTACGATTATAGTAATTGTGATTATAATTTTGTACAACCGGACTACTATGATTATGAGTGTGGAAATTATAATTATGCAGAGCCTCCTTTTATAGAGGAAGTAGATCTAGCTCAAAATAATCCTTCTCAAACTACTGATGAGGATTTTCAGGACAGTCAGAAATCAGAAAAGCCAAAATAGAAGTTAACTTTCACATCCAAAGGCAATTAGGTTATATACAAATCTCTGAACCACCACTTAGGTTTTTAATAGACACAGGCGCTAACCAATCATTCATTAGCCCTGATGCTGTAGAAAAATATTTCAGTAATGTACCTCTGAATTATGATCCATTCGAAGTCACTAACGTACATGCTACAAGTAAGAATGATTATTCCATAACCTTACCATGTTTTCAGGAATTTAACGAGCAAGGTGACATAACTCTTTTTATCTACAAATTTCACCATTATTTCGACGGTCTTTTGGGGTTCGACTTGCTTGACGTTTTTGGTTCTAATATTGACCTTAAAAATAAATTATTAATAACTCGTAACACTAAGATACCTATTCAAATGTACGATTCTAGAAATGTAAATTTATATGAAGAAATTATCCCCGCTAAGTCTTCCAAATTAATTAGATTACCAGTTAACTCGCGGGATGGTGAAGTTTTCGTAGAAAATCAAGTAATATGCAACTGCCTAATATCTGAGTGTTTTACTAAAGTAATTAAAAATCGCGGATGGGTTGAGATCACCAACACCTCTAGCAATGATATAATATTCTCCATGGATAGACCTGTAGAAGCTGAAATATTTAATTTTGAAACTGTAGGTACTGAGACTTCAAACCGTGCTGAATTAGTTCTATCTCGCCTCCGTACTGCTCACCTTAATGAGGAGGAACGCGCTAACTTAATGACGCTTTGTGGAAATTATGCTGATGTGTTTTACCTTGAGGGGGAACCTCTAACATTCACCAACAAGATAAAACACAAAATTAAAACCACAGATGAAGCCCCAGTACACACAAAAAGCTATAGATATCCGTACGTCCACCGACAAGAAGTCAGAGACCAAATTAGTAAGATGTTGGAACAGAATATAATAAGACCTTCAGATTCTGCATGGAGCTCTCCAATTTGGATTGTACCCAAAAAGGCAGACGCTTCAGGCAAAGTGAAATGGCGTCTTGTTGTGGACTTTAGGAAAGTGAACGAGAAAACGGTTGACGATAAATACCCTATTCCGAATATCACAGATGTACTGGATAAGCTCGGGAAATGCCAATATTTCACAACTCTCGATTTGGCAAGTGGGTTCTACCAGGTGGAAATGGACCCCTCTGACATTCATAAAACCGCGTTCAATGTCGAAAACGGGCACTATGAGTTTCTTAGAATGCCCATGGGTTTAAAGAACTCGCCTTCCACCTTTCAAAGAGTAATGGATAATGTCCTAAAAGATCTTCAAAATCAGGTTTGCTTAGTTTATTTGGATGACATAATCGTATTTAGCACTTCTCTGCAAGAACACATGCTAAATCTAGAGAAAGTATTTCAAAAACTACGTGAATCGAACTTTAAAATTCAGATGGACAAATCTGAATTCCTTAAGCTAGAAACTGAATTTTTAGGCCATGTCATTTGTAATGAAGGAGTAAAGCCTAATCCTAATAAAATACATGCCATCCAGAACTATCCATTACCAAAGACCACAACCGAAATCAAACGTTTTCTCGGATTACTGGGATATTATAGAAAGTTTATCCCGAATTTCGCAAAATTAACCAAACCATTAACCCAATGCTTGAAGAAAGGTTCTAAAATCACATTAGATCAGAATTACATTAACTGTTTTGAACACTGCAAAACTCTCTTAACTAATGATCCGATTTTACAATACCCAGACTTCACTAAAGATTTCATATTAACTACAGATGCCTCGAATGTCGCAATAGGTGCAGTTCTATCTCAAGGTGCAATAGGCTCTGATAAACCGATTGCATATGCATCGAGAACTCTTAACTCTAGCGAACTCAACTATAGCACAATCGAGAAGGAGCTTCTGGCTATAGTCTGGGCCACAAAATATTTTAGACCATACCTTTTCGGTCGTAAATTCAAAATCATTACAGATCATAAACCTCTGCAGTGGGTTATGAGCTTGAAGGAACCTAATTCTCGCTTAACTCGGTGGCGCTTAAAGCTAAGTGAATACGATTTTACAGTAGAATATAAGCAAGGCAAAGCAAATACTAACGCTGACGCGCTTTCAAGAATTGAGGTTAACAACGAGGAACTTATGTCTATTGTAGATGAGCTTTGTTCAATTTTACCTAACCCCTCTGTTACACCAGGCACCTTAGATGAGTCTAGAACCCTGACAGCTGATCCCGTAAATACGTCTGATCATTCCAGGACGGTTACGGTTCATACAGATAATGAACATCCGATTTTTGAGGTACCTATTACAGATGATCCACTTAACAAATTTACCAGGCAATTAATATTTAACGTTGTAGGCGACATCAAAGGTAGGCCGATTCTAACGAAACCCTTCGATACATTTACGCGAATTTCAGTTCAAGTCTCTGAGTCCAATCTAGAAGAGGATGTTATTAATGCCATAAAAGAATATGTCCATCCAAAAACTAGAACTGGTCTATTAATAAATCCGTACTCAGCTATGTATAACATAATACCGATTATCCAAAGAACATTTAAAAATTCATCTATGAAAATTATGTTGACCAAGAAGGAGTTAGAAAATGTTAGGGAATATATGAGGCAACAAGAATTAATAAGCAAGTACCACGATGGCAAAACAAACCATCGAGGTATAAACGAAAGCTACTTAGCTATTTCACATAAGTATTTTTGGCCTAAAATGAGGGAACACATTTCCAAATTCATTAATGAGTGTACCGTCTGTGGACAGGCCAAATACGATCGTAATCCTCCAAAGCAACAATACAAAGTTGTACCACCTGCCACTAGGCCTTTCGAACTAGTTCATCTCGATCTCTTGACCATACAAAGTGAAAAGTTCTTAACTATAGTAGATTCGTTCTCAAAATACGGCCAAGCATACTACCTTAGGGACGGAACAGCTGTTAGTGTAGTACAGGCGTTGCTTAACTATTGCACTCACCACGGTATGCCCCTCACAATAGTCACGGATAATGGTACAGAATTCACTAACCAACTTATAGCAGAATTCGTTAGACTTCACAAAATTAACCACCATAGAGTAGCCCCACATACACCAAATGAGAATGGTATAGTCGAAAGGTTCCACTCCACTATTCTTGAGCATCTAAGAATTTTGAAAATCGGTCAAAAATCTGAATCTGTCATAAACCTCATGCCTTATGCACTTTTAGGATATAATAGCAGCATACATAGTTTCACCAGATGCAAACCTCTAGATGTAGTAACAGGACATTTCGACCCTCGAGATCCCTTTGACATAGACTTGTCATCTCAGTTAATGCAACAGTATATGGTAAACCATAAAGATAAAATGAAGGAAGCCTATAATACGATTCATGATCTATGTAATAACACCCGTCAGGACTTAATGCACAATCGTAATAAGGACAGGGAACCGGAAGCTGATTTTTCCCCTGATCAACAGATCTTTGTGAAAAATCCATTCGCTTTACGACAAAAATTAGCTCCGCGTTATACCCACGACGTTGTGATGGCTGACCTTCCGATTCACATTTACACAAGGAAAAAGAAAGGCCCCATCGCAAAATCTAGACTAAAAAGAGTACCTAAAAGCGCCCGATTGTTACAGGACGCTCCTGATACTGATACTTCAAATTCTCCTGGACCGAGCCCAAGCGCAGGAGATAAAACTTGAGCATCTCGATGACGGACCTGGTATATTACCCTTTAAATTAGGACCCGCTAAAATCGTGTCCCACCACCATACCTTCCTACAGTATGTTAACCTTCAGCAGTTTCAAGACACCATTGATTCATTAAATAACCAACTAGTACTTGTCGAAAGTGATATTAATACTAACTCTTTGTTTGAACCTCATTTAACGTATTTAAAGAAAAAACTTAATTTCGTGCTCAACCAACTAGAATCTTTCAAGATTAATCGTGTAAAAAGAGGTCTGGTAGATGGTCTGGGATCCGTCGTTAAGAGTATCACGGGCAACCTCGATTATACAGATGCCCTGCATTATAACCAAGCTATAAAATCTCTTAAAGATAGCGAGAATAAGTTATTGGTGGAATTAAATAACCACGTTAGTATGTCGAAAAATTGGTCTGAACAATATTCGAAAGTTTTAGAGAATGTCGTAGAAAACCAGAATAAGATAGGAATTTTAGTAGAGAAAATAAAAGATACCATAGCAACAAAAGAATATGACTTAATTAAGTATGCGCATTTAGCTCAGATACTTATTATATTAGGCGATAACGTAGATTCTATTTCGTATGAATTATTTAGATTAGAAAATAACTTAGCATTTATTAAAAGTTCTACTGTGCACCATTCAATCGTTAGTTTGGAAGCATTACGTAACTTGATTAGTACTTTAGTTAGTTTGTACGGTAAAGAAAAGATTATAGATCTAGACGTTAGAGAATACTATGATATAATAGGAATAGGTTCATACTATGCGGAAAACGAAATAGTGTTAGTATTTAAATTCCCCATCATTCTACCTTTTACATACAATTTATATAAACTATCCCTAATTCCTAACAAAAATCATGAAGTCCTCGTCCCAAGTCATCCATTCCTAACATTGTACGAGAAAGATTTCAAGTACATAGAGGCTGAATGCCCGAAGCTCAGCAAATGGTATCTCTGTGAAGAACCACGGTATCTTCAGAACCAGACATCGGAAGATTGCATCCAACAACTTATCATCACGCAACAGAAGACCTCACTCTGCAAACCCATCACCATCACTCTAGAGAAACCTGCGTATGAACAACTTGATGAAATGCACTACAGCCTCAGCTTCCCATCTCCTACAAAAGTACATGTATCCTGTGGACAAGACTTATACAAAACACTTCGGGGTAGCTACTTCGCAGTCATTCCCCACAAATGCTATTTGGAAACGCCATACTTCAAGATCTCCAACTCCAACAATCGTCTGAAAGGACAAATACTGAAGATCATCGATCTACCTCAAGAAGCTGTAACCACGCCAACAGCAATCGCTTCATTCAAATTGAATTCGATCAACCTGGATAATCTTCACGCAACAAACGCAAAAATGGCCTTACAACAACCAATCCAATTAAATGAAGACACAGATTACAGTCTATATCACACTACGATCCCCATATACTCGATATTATTCGGTGCATGCGCACTCGTTAGCTACATACTACTTCGGAAATATCGCAGTCAGAACCAAGGGATAAAATCGAACGAACATAAAGACAAAAACCAACTGGAGCTACAAGGAATCTACTCTGTTCCTGACACTTCCAAAAAGGATGATCAACTTCCAGCTCCATTTCTGACAAATGTCTTCAATAATCGCTGCTCTACGGGGGGAGGTGTTATGGACGGATAGTATATGAAGGTCGCCGACTCAGCGCATCGAGTGACGTCAATCAATTGCACGAGGCGCTGCATCAGCAGTTAGGCTTTGTGGGAATATAATTTTGTAATTTCATTCTATTCATTCTGGTTCTAGCATCGAGCCTTGATCATATAGTTTGTACTTTTATTGTAATTTTGAATTAAATATTTTAAAATAAATATATTTTTTTCGTCACCTCCGACCGTCCATCCATAATTCACACATAAATACATACATACATACACACATGCATACATACAAACATAAGAGCGGTGTTGGCTTAGTGGTAGATACCTCGACTTTCATTCTGAAGGTCGTGGCTTCGAATCCCGGCCGGCCGTGCACCAATGTATTTTTCTTAAGAAAAATTATGTGCGCTAATTGACATTGCTCTTACGGTGAAGGAAAACATTGTGATGAAACCCGCGGCTTAGTTGGCTCCAGAAGTATTGACAAGTTCTCACCACTGGACATGGTCGACTAAGCTGAGAGGGTAGTAGGTGCTGGGCAAGCCTACTCCATCCCCACGCAAAAAGGACCCAATTAAAAAGGGTCCAATGGCGGAAAACAGCCTGTATTACAAGTACATACATACATATATACATACATCTATACATATAAAATGCTTTGTCCTGAACTACTGACTGACTGACTGACGGATCAACGCACAGCCTAAACAGCTGATCGTAGAGACCTGAGATTTGGAAGGTGTGTTCTTTGCATGACGTAGGCACCGGATAAGACAGGATTTTTAGAAATTCCACCCCTAAGTGGGTGAAAAAGGGGGGCAAAGTTTGTATGGGACAACGTAATTCCTTGGTCCAATCTACTTCAAATTTTGCATATACCTTCTTTAACAAAATTGATGGAACACGTGTTTCCTATTTTATTAAAATTCATCCCCTAACGGGGTTAGAAAGTTATTTTGTTCGTTTGCTTAAGAGTACCATTTTCGACGTCTACGCGGACGAAGTCGCGGGCAAAAGCTAGTATGTAATATAAACAAACATACATTCAAATACTTTACAATAACTAAATAATCTACTAAACAAAAAAAACCGGCCAAGTGCGAGTCGGACTCGCGCTCGAAGAGTTCCGTACCATTCATTCTGTTTTTAGTATTTGTAAACAATGGTCACCATGCCGGACTGCCAAACATAGGGTTGCGGGTTCGATTCCCGCCTCGGACATGTATTTATGCTAAGATTGTCTGTGGTCTGGTTGTTTCTATATAATAAAGTATATATTTACAAAAGAAAAGTATATAAGTAGTATATGAGTTGTCTAGCACCCATAACACAAGTGTAGTTACTTAGCTTGGGGCTAGATGGCGATGTGTGGAATGTCCTGTAATATTTATTTATACAAACTACTATAGATAAATTATTAAGATTCGTTGTTAGTGAGCTATTTGAAATCTTACTACAACGTTCAAACTGGGCATGAAATTGATTGTTTAATATTTTAATAAGTACTCAATCAATTTTAAGTAATGTATGGATCTTACTGTGTCATATTATAATATCATATTTATGTATTAAGGCGCTCTTCCAGTACCGTGTGTAGGTATTCACATTACCTTAGCCCGCGCTCTCCAAAACGTAGCGTGCTGCGTGCTATATGTGATACTAGCTGCGCCCCGCGGTTTCACCCGCGTAAGTCCCGATCCCGTGGGAATATCGAAAAAAATATCCTATATCCGTCTTCTGATTGTAAGCTACCTCCCCACCAATTTTCAGCCATAACGATTTAGCCGTTCCCGAGTTATAAATGGTGTAACTTACACGACTTTCTTTTATATATGTATATAGATATAGATTTGATCGATATGCAAAACAATTTAGCATTATTATCCACAAATATAGTTCCTAGAGGTCAAAACCTATCATTTGATTCATTTTTAGAAACAAACATTTACTATTTTTGAATAAAACCCGATAAACGATCTAATAATTCTCTATTTTCTAACATTTTTTTTATCGAACGAAGTTGTTCATATCATGTTTTCAACCACAATAAACAAAAATATGGTTATTAAACTACAATATCCATTTATATCCAAATAACAAAATAGAGTATTTGATTACTTAAAGTTGCTTAAAACAAAGGTCGATTTTGGTAGCTTCATTAGCCCTTAATGCTAAATATAGAAGCCGGGGCCATCTAACACAAGTATTTTTTTTACTTAAAAGGTGGCTCCCACAACTATGTTAGTATCTAAGATCAATTGGTTACGGCAATTTTTTTTGAAGTGAAAACTTCTTTGGCGGCGTTGAGCACTTTTTCTGTAATGGGTATAAAATCTTAAACTCGCGTCAGGACACGTGACCTGATCGAAAAAGCGTAAGACGGATGGAGAGTAGACAGCTATAGTTTTAAAGTGTTAAATTTTTAATGTAATATAAATTGTCATGTTTGTGTACGATAGCGCAATAAATGAATATTGTATTCTACCACATAAATGATAGTACTTTTATACTGATAAAGCAATTGGTGCAAAATTATTCCCTAACCATTCCAAAATATCAAACATGCTCAACGTTAATAATCAAGTTTTCACTTCTGCCGGCACTCCCGGAGTGCAACCCGTCTTTTTTTTTATAGAATTGTGCTAAGACTGTGGCTGGTAGCGATTTCAGCTATACTATACTATATTATTTGTAATTATACCGCGGTTTCACCCGCGTAATAATTTTCTTAATTTTTTCTTGCATAAGAACCTTCTCCTGACAATGACAAACACAACAAAAAAAGAATAAGCGAAATCGATTCAGCTGTTTTCGAGATTTGCGCCCAGCAACACATTCAGCGATTAATTTTTATAATTGTAAAGAGAAACATTTAGTTGTTTGTTTGAATTAAATAGGCTTCGAAAGTAGTTGGACCGATTTTGATGAAACTTGGTATGAGGATACATTGATTCATTGGGATCGGGAGTTACGCGGGTGAAACCGCGCTGCTAATCAATATACAGGGTTATTGGTAATTTTACTAGCAAGCCGTTGAGGGCTACTTCTGTGCACCTAAACAACTTTTGTTTTACAATTTTTGGTTATTCAAACATTTTTTTTGAAAATTTCGAGGTTAATTCTACCAGAAAATACGCATGACGTCACACTTTTTTGTGAATGCCAGTGTTCATCGATTTAAAACGTCTCATCGATGACCGGCAAGGAAGTCCGACTCGCTTTTGGCTGGTTTTTCATTATTAAAATATAAATATTGTAAAATAAATATTGCAGGGCATTCCACACATCGCCATCTAGCCCCAAGCTAAGTAACTAGATTTGTGTTATGGGTGCTAGACAGCTCATATACTACTTATATACTTTTCTTTTGTAAATATATACTTATAATACATAGAAACAACCAGACCACAGACAAATATCTAAGCATAAATACTTGTCTGAGGCGGGAATCGAACCCGCAACCCTGTGTGTGCATTATTATCCTGGATTGTCCCACAGCTGGACAAAGGCAAAAGATAGGAGATGGAATTCAAATATTTTCTCAGCAAGTACGCCGAAGTACGTACAAAATTTTAAAAGTTGTAAGCCTTTCACAAACTTTCTTTGTGTTAAAATGATTGTTTTATTACAAAATTGTTGTTAGTTATATTTAACTTTTCATATTTTTATTAGTGGCTGCGCCCCGCGGTCGTCCGCGAAGACACGAAGCAAACACGAACTCACAGAATACATACAATCTATACCTATAAAATCCTTTGTCCTGACTGACTGACGGATCAACGCACAGCCTTAACTGCTGATCATAGAGACCTGAAACTGTAGGCATCGGATAAGAAAGGATTTTTCGAATTTCTACCCCTTAGGGGGTGAAAAAGGGGGGCAAAGTTTTATGGGACTACGTGATTCCTTGGTCCATCTTCGACTTTAACGCGGACGAAGTCGCGGGCAAAAGCTAGTAATCTATAATACAAAAATGAATCGCTGAAGTGTTCCTAAGGGCAAATCTCGAGAACGGCTAAACCGATTTCGCTAATTCTGTTTCTAGAATATTGTTTAAGGTTGGAGGATGGTTCTTACGGAGAGAAAACATCTAAAAATTGCCTGAAAATGACTAAAAACAATTTTCTATTATTCTTCCAATTTCCATACAAACGATACGTAATAATACTTAGAAGTCAATTTGCACTTTAATACCATAGCATAAAGTTCAAGTTTCAATGGACAGGTTTCGGAAAGGCAAAACAATTGAGTGACGTTAGCTGTATCGTATAAATATTGATGTCATATTTATTAAATATTGAAATAATTGAGTTATTTTTTGTTTTTCCTTTATTATATATATTTTTTCCCGATTTTTTCCTTTATATAGGTCTTGTATTGGTCACTCGTCACCATAACACAAGCCCAGATGAGCGATATTATTATTTAACAATATAAGACAAACAAGAGACGCGTGCCGCGTCACGTTTGCGTCCGTTCCCAGAACGTGATGCGTCGCATGACGTCACACTTTTTTGTGAGTGCTGCCGGTTAATAAATATTGTTAATACGGTTAATAAATATTGCAGGACATTCCACACATCGCCATCTAGCCCCAAGCTAAGTAACTACACTTGTGTTATGGGTGCTAGACAACTCATATACTACTTATGTACTTTTCTTTTTCAAATGTATTCTTATAATACATAGAAACAACCAGACCACATACAAATATCTAAGCATAAAACATGTCTGAGGCGGGAATTGAACCCTGTGTTATGTAGTCCGGCATGGTGATCATTGTGACAACTGGGTAGTCAATAATAATAGTTCGCGGGTAAAATCGCGGGACGCAGCAAGTCTATACTAATATTATAAAAAGGAAAGATTTGAATGTTTGTTTGCATTTACTGAACCGATATCGATGAAAAATTAAATATGAGTGCTGATAGATTTCATTTTTCAAAGTGATTTTTGACGTGATAACGCCTTATAAATCGATGAACACCTGCACTCACAAAAGAGTGTGACGTCATGTCACGTTACCGTTATTGACAAGGTAACCATAGCAACGTATTGAAGTATGCACAATGGTAATGTCAACGATACAAAAGAGTTCTTATGACGTTATCACGTAAAATTATCGTCCGCAAACCGACTTTACAGACGTCTGATAAATTGATTCCATCAATTTCACAAAAAAGTGTCATGGTAACATGACTATGACGCGTCCATTCCTATTAGGAAACAGAGGATTTAACAATAATATCGCTCATCTGGGCTTGTGTTATGGTGACGAGTGACGAATAGAAGACTTATTTAAAGGGAAAAAATCTCAAATTTTAATTAATGTTTTCTTATGACGTTATCACGTAAAATTATCGTCCGTAAACCGACTTTTCAGACATATTTTTTTATATATTTTTTTTAATTCTTCAAACATACATACAGACAAACAAAGATAAAATCTGGATTACATTTAAAAGTTGCTATCATTAAAAAAATATATTATTATCCTGTGTGTTGGCAACCCTGGCGCAGTGGAGCGCCGCGTCACTGGCAAATAATTGCTTAACTGAAAATATATGGAGTTGCCATTATTTTAAATGATTTAATAAATATGGTTTAAACACAAAATGTATATAAATCAATTAATAAATATTGCAGGACATTCCACACATCTCTATCTACCCCCAAACTAAGCAACTAGGCTTGTGTTTTGGGTGCTAGACAACGGATATACTACTTATATACATTACTTTTTATAAATACATACTTATTAATTATTTTATAGTAGCAGCGCTCCGCAGTTTCACCCGCGTAACTCCCGATCCCGTGGAAATATCAAAATCAAAAGTAGCCTATAGCCTTCCTCGATAAATGGACTATCCAACACTCGAATAATTTTTCAATTCTAACCAGTAGTTTTCTGTGATTAGCGCGTTCAAACAAACAAACTCTTCAGCTATAAATATAGAAATACCCATATCAAAAAACAAATTTCTGTACACGGATATACGACCCGGTCGGCACAATGGTCACCATGCCGGACTGCCAAACACAGGGTTGCGGGTTCGATTCCCGCCTCAGACAAGTATTTATGCTTAGATATTTGTTAAAACGAATAGGCTCCGAAACTACTGGATCGATTTAGATGAAACTTGGTATGAGGATACATTGATTCATTGACAGTAACATAGGCTACTTTTTATCCCGATATTCTCACGGGATCGGGAGATACGCGGGCGAAACCGCAGACCGATATTAGTATTTAACAACAACTGATATACCTACTTAAAGTATAATAAAAATTAATTATTATTATAACATTGCGTAAATAATTAGTTAAACAAAAACGAATTTGTTGATAAGAAACCAATTACGAAATACTAGGTAAGATTTCTTGTTTAAATAGAACTAGCAGTGCTCCGCGGTTATATTTATCTTTATTGGTTACGAATTTTTAATCAAAACTGGCTGTTGCCCGCGACTTAGTACGCGTGGTAGTTTTGTTTTATATACCAAAACCTTCCTTTTGAATCACTCTATCTATTAAAAAAATCCGTTTTAAAGATCTAAGCATACATAGGGACAGACGGCGGAAAGTGACTTTGTTTTATACTATTTAAAGATATTATTATATTGTATTTCGACATTTGTGAAGAATTATAAATTGGGATTGGGCATATTATATAAGTAGTATGTCCGTTGTCTAGCACCCATGACATAAGTATAGTTACTTAGCTTGGGGCTTGATGGCGATGCATATGTGGAATGTCCTGCAATATCGATTATTTTCAGCTCTAGCTGAATTAAACTATCAGGGTTACTTGTTCATGAAAGCCAGTAGTTTTTAATATACGTTGCAGAAAAAGATAATATTTGAAATATTTTTTTAGAACCATACATAAACTAGATTTTGAATTAAAAAAAAACTTTAATGGTTTTATTTTGAGTTTTATAAATCTTAGACTCTGATTGGTGAAGGGGTACAAAAGGTCCATTATTGAATTTAATTCACACAAAAAGGCAGAATCGCAGACCAAATAGTTTGGCTGTAATTGCGAAGTTCGGGGTGAAATCTGACTTTGACTAAAATTTGTCCAAATAACTTTTGAACCACTAATTATTGTAGAACATACATGGGGGTTAAAATGAACCGTGTACATATATCTATACATATAAAATGCTTTGTCCTGAACTACTGACTGACTGACGGATCAACGCACAGCCTAAACCGCTGATCGTAGATACCTGAAACTTGGAGGGTGTGTTTTTTGTGTGACGCAGGCATCGGATATGAAAGGATTTTGCTAAATTCTACCCCTAAGGGGGTGAAAAGGGGGGAAAGGGGGGTAAAGTTTGTATGGGACAACGCAACGTGATTCCTTGGTCCAATCTTTTTCAAATTTCGCATTAACATTCTTTAACAGAATTAATAGAACACGTGTTTCGTATTTTTAATAAACGTGCAGCACGGACGGGCTCCGGCCCGGATAAGGCCCGGTCTAATGCAAATCATCCCTATGTTGGCGGTGCCTCGCGCGCGCACCAACTTGTTGCGGGAAGCGCCTCTAACGCGGACATTGCGCACTATCAATCGCATTGCGGACGATATTGATGTTTTTACGTGTTCTCTGAGTGAATTCACAATAACTGCTCTTTTTATTTTAAGTTACAATTAATTTTAGACTAATTGACTGAATATTGGAAAATTTAAACCTATTTGCTTATCTATCGCATTGGGACCCACCTGTAAAGATAGATTTAAGTTTGAAAAAAAATAAAAAAAAATAAACGGCTTGTGTTTTGTGATCACTTTACCACACAACATTACTGTGTTATCAGTGACTTACATGTATAGAATGAACTATTGATAAGACGAATACCTACGTCCGATATCAGGAAGGTATTTCTTAACATTACCTACGTCTATGTTACGGTCATACTCACCTCATGTTACGAAACTTTTAAAATTAACCAATAATTACTTAAATTCTTACTTCCTTTTAGACTTGATAACGTCTTATAAATCGATGAAACACGTCATCATTTATTTACGATAAGAAGATATAATGCTAATTTTCAAGTTTCTACATTAAAAAAAAATCAAACCTTCATACAAACTTCCAGCCCCCATTTGCCCCCCTTCGGGGTTGAATTACGCAAAAACCCTCTTAGTGAGCACCTATGTCATAAAAGGAACCCCCATGCAAAATTTGAGACTCCTACCACTTGTAGTTTCTGAGATTTCGTGGTGATTGAGTGAGTGAGTGAGTCAGTGATTTTCCCTTTTATATATATAGATGAACACCGGCATTCACAAAAAAGTGTGACATCACGTTCCGTTATTTATAAGGTAACTATAGCAACATTAGCAACGCATTATCGTTGCTATGGTTACCATATTTTTTTTGTTATGACGTTATCACGTAAATCTACTTTATTTTATACTAATATTATAAAGCTGAAGAGTTTGTTTGTTTGTTTGAAAGCGCTAATCGCAAAAACTACTGGTTCGAATTGAAAAAATCTTTTTGTGTTGGATAGTCCATTTATTGAGGAAGGCTATAGGCTACTTTTTATCCCGATATTCCCACGGGATCGGGAGTTACGCGGGTAAAACCGCGGAGCGCTGATAGTTTTATATAATAAGAGCAGCTCTTTCCCTTAATTAATTACTTATTTGGCTAATTAAATTTTAATAAACTTGTTTTGTTTCTCAATTTTGGCAATATTTAAGTTTTCATAATAAATTTCCAAAAAATACAATTTTTCCCCAAAATCCCAAATTTTTTTGATTTATGTATTACTAGCGACCCGCTCCGGCTTCGCACGGCTATATTATGCATGTATTATACATATAAACCTTCCACTTGAATCACTCTATCCATTTAAAAAAAGCGCACAAAAATCCGTTGCGTAGTTTTAAAGATCTTAGCATACATAGGGACAATCAGCAGAAAGTGACTTTGTTTTATACTATGTATTCTGTGTTTGTAGGAAATCGATATTATTTCTAAAGAGACACTCACGCGGGTAAAACCGCACGGCGCAGCTAATAAGAAATAAAAAAAAAATTTAACAAAAAATATAATAATAAAATCAACTCAATAGATTTCTATGTTCAAAAGTCGTCACATGGCGACGCGGGGCGAATGTATTGTGAACTGCGATCGCTTTGTTTTGATACTTGCGGTATTATTATTATTTTAATGCCCGATTCAAGTTTAACTATAATATTGTTACGACGACCCAGTTGGCACAATGGTCACCATGCCGGACTGCCAACTAGGGTTGCGGGTTCGATATTATTAGATTTCTTTAGATAAAAACTACTGAAAGTGCCATGCCCATGATTTATGAAATGAATGAACGAACTATTGCCTGGAAACTCGGTATGTAGAAATCTTAACCTAGACTGGAGAAAATGGTATAAATCTTAAACGACAATAAAATTAATTTGAACTTTGTCAGTACCTAAATGATCAGCAAATCTAATCCATCAACAAAAAAATCAATTAAAACATCAACAACATTACTTTTTGTATCATTTTTGTTTAATAAACTATTATTAATTCAAGTTATTTTATTTATTTATTTCTTTGTGTTTTCGGTATGCATATAGAATAATTTAATGATGTAAATAAATAAATAAATTATTAATGTGTAATTTTGTATTTTAAGTGATGTGTATTTTAACTGTATTTTCAATGTTAATTCTATTAATCAAATTAATTAAACATATTTTAATTGGCACATAAAATATTCAAACATCGAACAAAGAACCTAATATTGGTTAACTATCAAAACACAACGGTCGAAGTATAAAAATCCCATAACGTCTACTAAAATTACTGTTGTACGCCGAGCGAGTTTCACGGTTATGTCGTTGCGATAAGGTCGAAACTCCTGTGGCAGGTATAAGGCAATACTATTGGTGTTTGGTACAATTGTAAACAAAATTCAAATTAATATTTAAAAAGATTTAAAAGTGTTTTGTGGCGCGTTTTTAACGTCTTATAAATTAATGAACACCGGTATTCTCAATAAAGTGTGACGTCGTGCTTCATGTTATTGACAAGTAACCATAGCAACGTTAATGACAAGATATGGTTACCATCAATGTTTCTAATGACGTCATCACGTAGAATCATCGTCCGTAAACCGACTTTACACACAACCATTTTTTTTAACCGACTTTAAACTATTAGGCTTTCTTGGTTAGGACTATGCTACCCTTAAAAATGGGGGGTTTTCAATTATTTTTCTATATTTCTTTAAAAACAAATATTACTAGGTGCGCACCGCTGTTTTATCCGCGTAAATCCCGATCGCGTGGAAATATCGGGATAAAAAGTAGCCTATGTGTTAATCCAGGTCTCTAGCTATCGGTTTGGACGTTTTTGCCTGAAGGAGGAACAAACATACTCACACACAAACTTTCACATCTTAATCTATCTATTAATATTTTAAAGAAGAAAGATTTATCCTTTTTTTTTGTCGTTTTGTTTGTAACGAATGAGCTCCAACACTACTGGACCGATTTTGATGAAACTTGGTACGAGGATACATTGATTCATTGACAGTAACATAGGCTACTTTTTATCCCGATATTCCTACGGGATCGGGAGTAACGCGGGTGAAACCGCGAGGTGATGCTATAGCTGATATAACTCATCGTTATCTCTTATCAAATATTTTTTATCATTCACTAATACTTATCTAGTTGTTATCTATTTAACAATAATTCATGTGTCAATTAAAAAAAACACCGATCAACATTAAAAACAAAAGTTGAAAATTAAGATAAACGGCACTTACAAGTTTTAGCGAAAATCTAAATTTTAATATATCTTTTTATTGTGTCAACTCAGGACTTTGATTTTTATACACCTAATAGGGACTATAGACCTCAGCATCTGGTATGAATTTCAACTTGCCAGGTCCACCCGTTCCTGAGTAAATCGGTGGTGACACACGGACAGACAGACGGACAAGAAAGTGATCTAATAAGGGTTTCTTTTGAGGTACGAAACCCTAAAAATGATGATTATTTAAGACGTTTCCAGTGGTAACGATAAAATATGAAATACTAGCTGCACTCCGCAATTTTTTTTTTAGGGCATAGTCATGCCATTTATGGGTTTTATGCAACAAAAATATTTGCTACAGTGTCATTGTGTATAGGAAACAGTCGACTACGTTTGTATGAAGAGAGCGCCGGTACCCTTTTCTCTTAATAAGTTCAGTAGCTTTTTGTTGCTAAGCAAAGGCAGGCAGCCAACAAATAAACTAAATTCAAAAAACTAATATCACTTTGTAAAGAGAACAATGAGTTATGGATATCCTACTAGTTTATAAATGTGAAAGTTTGTGTGTGTGTGTGTTTGTTACTCCTATATTATAAATGTGAAATTTTGTGTGTGTGTGTGTGTATGTTTGTTACTCCTTCACGCTAAAACTATTGAACCGATTGCAATGAAATTCGGTATGTAGATAGCTGGAGGCCTGGATTAATATATAGGCTACTTTTTATCCGGATATTCCCACGGGATCGGAACTTACGCGGGTGAAACCGCGGGGCGCAGATAGTAATTATGTTTTTATTAAACCGCTATCGCTTCAGCCTATACCTTATATGCGAGCACAAGAGTAATTTCATCCATGAAATAGTTGGCGCTACCAAATAGGGATTAGAGTGGGACGGAGCGACGTGCTGTGCGAGTGCGAGGGAGACGGAAGATGTACGGCAGAGCTTGCTCTCGATTTTTGAGGTCTCTTACTGAGTTTGTAGGTAAATATACTGTTTTTAGAGTTCACTAGTTAAATTAAATAAAAAAAAGTTTACAAAAAAAATTAACGTGTTTACAGACGAATATTACGTAATAAATATGTAACTGATGTTGCTAATCTAATCGAAATATAAGAATCCAACAATCCTGTTGGATGATTGGATTTAAAAAAAATTGTTATGCGTTTATTTTCACAAAACATTGCCTAGATTAATTACCGAAAACGCAAACTAATTAAAAAAATATATATATAATTTGTTTTTGAATTCATTTATTATTATTATTTATTTATTTATGAGATTTCTCACTTTCTCACTGCAGGGCAAAGGCCAACCTCAGACGGACCTTTCTTCTATTGATCGCTGTAGAACTATTTTTGTACACCAATTTATTGCAATTTTTTTACAAGTCAGCAATTAATCTTTTTAAACTTATTTTTAACGCGATAAATGTAAAGGGTCTTGTGTTAAGAAAATGAAGGATAAAATCTGTATATATAAAAATCTTGTGTTACGATGTATGTTGCCAATAAACTCCAAAACTACCAAACTGATTTCAATCAAATGTTCACATGTACCCGTATTTTGGTCTAACTTACTGGATAGGATAGTTATCATCTCAATTATTCGCTTATGTCGTGAATGTAAACCAATAAAATGTATCAATTAATGGTTTCTTAAGCAAGTGTTTATTTACTGTTTAGTTTTATGAAGTTCTCATAGATTGCGGTGTACGTTGATTCATCGATAAAATTCTTCAATATTGTTTGACATCTAGGTTGCAAATACACCCAATAGATGGCGCTGTGTTCGGGACTTACGCGGGTGAAATCGCGGGGCGCAGCTAGTATAGTATATTTTCCTACGGAACCCGGTCCCGCACCTCTCACACTTGACCGCCAATTCAAGTTTTGATAAGAGATAAGATTAGATGTACATATTCGTTATTATTATTTATTTTGATGGACTTTTAGGTATTTTACCTACTTAATTACGTTTTTAAAACATTTAGAAGACGACGACGAAACACAGGGTTGCGGGTTCGATTCCCGCCTCAGACATGTATTTATGCTCAGATATTTGTCTGTGGTCTGGTTGTTTCTTTGTATAATAAGTATACTAGCAAACCGCCCCGGTTTCGCACGGCTATATTATGCATGTATTATACATATAAACCTTCCTCTTGAATCACTCTATCTATTAAAAAAACTGCATCAAAATCCGTTGCGTAGTTTTAAAGATCTAAGTATACATTGGGACAGACAGCGGGAAGTGACTTTGTTCTATACTATGTAATGATATTTACAAAAGTATATAAGTAGTATATGAGTCGTCTAGCACCCATAACACAAGTGTAGTTACTTAGCTTGGGGCTCCTTCAAAATCAAAATCCTTTCTTATCGGATGCCTACGTCATACAAAGACCACACCCTCCAAGTTTCAGGTCTCTACGATCAGCGGTTTAGGCTGTGCGTTGATCCGTCAGTCAGTCAAGAATCAGTGTATAGATAGATAGAGAGAAGATATATTTTTTTTTGCGTAATTGTCGTTGTGGCCATCCTGGGCAGGCTCATACGCCACTACAATCATATCAATGTCTTCCATTGCCTAAGTTGTGTGAGAAAAGTGTGTCTATCAGTATTTATTAGCTGGCTGTCATTTGATTTTTTTTATGGCACATGTCGATTTCGTCATAACGTCGATGGTGACGTCATTAAAGTGCAAGTGAAGGTCAAACAATCGAAAATATCAACGTATATCTATCTATATATATAAAAGAAAGTCGTGTTAGTTACACCATTTATAACTCGGGAACGGCTAAACCGATTTGGCTGAAAATTGGTGGGGAGGTAGCTTACAATCAGAAGACGGACATAGGATATTTTTTTCGATATTCCCACGGGATCGGGACTTACGCAGGTGAAACCGCGGGGCGCTGCTAGTCTAATATATAAAAAGTACCTGGATGACCGAGCTTTGCTCGGTATTTTTTTTTTTGTGTTTTTTGGAAATATTATTTAAGTACGAATTACATACTAATAAAATGATGAAATATGAATAATATTTGTCGATCTTACCGACAGAATAATAAAAAAATATGAACTGGCTATATATAGAAAAAAATCATGAGTGCAATTAGTTTGATATTAAATTAGAAACAAATACTTAATTTTTTACAGTTTATCAATCAATTACGCAAGTGAACACGTGCATTAAGAAGACACAAATAATATAAATAAACATTGATTTTCTTAGTCTAACCTCAAAGCAAACACTCATTGACTTCGTGTTACTTAACAACGCCATCTGCTGGAATAACTTTATTGCTCACAAAAAATAGTATTAGTAGTTCGCCAATAGATGTCAGGAAGAGTCATATTTTTCAGTTTAAATTGGGACTACTCAAACGCCTTAAAACACGAATAAAATGACATTTTCTAAAAATGATTCCTAGCTAGATCGATTTATCGCCCCCGAAACCCCCTCATGTCATGTCAAATTTCATGAAAATCGTTGCAGCCAATTCCGAGATTCCAATTATATATATATACAAGAATTACTCATTTAAAGATATTAAGATATAAAAATAAGTCAGGTTTTCCTTCCTGACGCTATAACTCCAGAACGCACGAACCGATTTCCACGGTTTTGCATTCGTTAGAAAGGTCTCGGGCTCCGTGAGGTTTATAGCAAAGAAAATTCAGGAAAATCTGGTGGCAAAACGGAGTTCGCCGGGTTTGCTAGTGTATTATAAAATGTTTATCTATAATGTAGAAGAAGTCTATTTCTCTAAATGGTTTGAAAATTAAATTTAAAAAAAAATGAATAATCCCAATCAAAACATCTCCAAACTCGCGTCATTGTACGAAATTACTCGACAAGCCGGGACCGGCTCACATAAAAGTCACACTCACCTCCCCGTGTTGGCTTCGTCCGTCAGGCGTGTTCTCAGGCAAGAAGTACAGACGTAGACTGACAAGAGTTTGATCTGACACTCTGTCAGTCCATAGCAGTTGAAGTTCACCTGTGAGGGAGAAGAAATTATGTAGATTAAAATGTAGTCTACATAATGACTTAAAGTCTACATGATTCAAAAGTCTGCATAATGGCTAAACGACTAATATAATTACTGGAAAATCTACATAGTGACTAAAAGTCTACATAACGATTAAAAAGTTTATGTAATAACAAAAATTTATATGTAACCTGAAAAGTCTCAATAACGACTAAAAAGTCTACAAAACGAATAAAAAGTCAATATAATGACTAAAATGTCTACGTAACGACCAAAGTCTATATAATGCCTAAAAGTCAACATTATTACTGAAAAGTCTTCATAACGACTAAAAAGTCTACACAACGTCGAAAAGTAGACATACATAATGAATAAAAAGTCAACATGATGACTTAAAAGTCTTCATAACGACTAAAAAGTCTACACAACGTCGAAAAGTAGACATACATAATGAATAAAAAGTCAACATGATGACTTAAAAGTCTTCATAACGACTAAAAAGTCTACACAACGTCGAAAAGTAGACATACATAATGAATAAAAAGTCAACATGATAACTTAAAAGTCTACACAAAGTCTAAAAATTAGGTATACATAAGGAATAAAAAGTCTAGACTATGACTAAAAGTCTATATAAAAATTAAAAAGTGTACATAATGACCAAAGTACAAATGTCAGTAAGTTTGTCAAAAAATATATATATTTTTAGCGACAATGTTGTTTCAAAACTCACCAATGGAAACAAGCTCGGAATCCTGCCAGATCCTAACGAAAAAGAAGTCACCGATCGCCACGATCCTTTCTCTGGTCGTTGTCAACTTTATAGCCTTGTAGAACGTATATTGACCGTGGTGTCCGCATGGCGCTCCGATCAGCTGTGGGCAAAGATATTGAGTATTAATTAGAAGAAAGAAAGAAAAACAATTTATTTTTGTTTTTGTTGTGTAAAATTCTTTTTGTGTTGGATAGTCCATTTATCGAGGAAGGCTATAGGTTACTTTTTATCCTGATATTCCCACGGGATCGGGAGTTACGCAGGTGAAACTGCGGAGCGCTGCTAGTTATAATATAAACAGGAAAGATTTGATTGTTTTCATTGAATATGCTCCGAAACTACTGAACCGATTTCGGTGAAACTTGGTATGAAGATACATTGATTCATTGACAGTAACATAGGCTACTTTTTATCCCGATATTCCCATGGCATCGGGAGTTACGCGGGTGAAACCGCGGAGCGCTGCTAGTACCTAATAATAATAAGGAGAAAAGATTTGATTAAATATGCTCCGAAACTACCGGACCGATTTTGATGAAACTTGGTATGAGGATACATTGATTCATTGACAGTAACATAGGCTACTTTTTATCCCGATATTCCCATGGCATCGGGAGTTACGCGGGTGAAACCGCGGAGCGCTGCTAGTACCTAATAATAATAAAGAGAAAAGATTTGATTAAATATGCTCCGAAACTACCGGACCGATTTTGATGAAACTTGGTATGAGGATACATTGATTCATTGACAGTAACATAGGGTACTTTTTATCCCAATATTCCCATAGTGAAACCGCGGTGTGCAGATAAATATCCCCTACTGCAAGTTCACTGTGGTTCGATTCGTCTCGGTTCACTAATAATTAACAGCTCCGGATACGCGCGTTTCTAAACCGACTGCAGAAAACGAGAGTACGTACTTTCAGTGTTAAATAACACTTGTTTTAATTCACTTATTCGTTGATTTTATTGACCGAGCGAGAGAAGCGTCTTGCTTTAAGTGTGGCTTTGCTTTATTCTATCATTTTTTTTATTAACCCTATGTGTTAAATATAAATAATAAAAATAAATTCTATTAATATCATAAATGTGAAAGTTTGTGTGTGAGTGTGTATGTATGTTTTCATTACTCATACTCCGAAAGTAGGTCTAAAGGTGCCTGAAGAGCGTGTAGAAATAAAAATGTTCAGCCCTAGGGAGAATCGCTTTCACTGACAGCTGTCAGTATCATTACGCAGAACTTCAAAAACCTAACCTCCTTGCTTTAGATAACACCAAAGAATAACATTTATGGCTTCACACGGCTCATGCATACTGCCAGAGTTTAGTACCTACTTAGAAGGTTTTTTCTCAGTAATCGAATTCAAGTAGATATATTTAGTTAAAGATATCTTGATAATATTTTAAGACGAAATTGGTCAACGCGATGTATGACCATGCTGCGCCGCCGCCCGCGCCCTGTCGAGATGTTGCTGATGTGGCTTTATGCGACCGTACGGTCAGTGTCGTTCCTTGAGTAAAAAAAAAGGTGATGGGAAATGATTGCATTTTGAATTATTTTAATTAGTTTTATCTTTTGTTATTTTATTATGTTCTTGTGTTAAGTTTATTCTGGTTTTTCATTTATGATTGTGTATTTTGTGTAAATAACATTTTTTAGACAAACCGTGTTACAAAAACTGTAATTAAAATCTATGGATTTGCGTCATTTCACAGTGTTGATTACCTCATAACTAAAAATCTCTTATGTTAGTACCGACGTATTTGAGTATTGAATACAAATAGCAAACATCCTAAAAAAACACTATATAATGTAAAACCTCTTTGGTCCCAACCTCGTAAGAGGATCAGGTAGTATGGAGTCTCTCATTCACTCTCATTATTAGGAAAAAATTATGTATTATTCGTAATGAAAAGCACAGTGTTTACCTCGGGTAAAAGACTCATTTAGTCCCTCGAACCATTAGCGCCCTCACTGTGCTTGTGCGCCAAACTCCGTCTCGGGACTAAATAAGTGACTTTCACCCTTTGGGTAACAATGTACTACTGAAAATTTGACCTCTAAAGGAGTAAAAAGGGCTTTTCAAATTTGTAGTTTCTAATAACTATGTATTCTGTGTATTCAATATCACATTCAAAGAGACACTTAACGCGAGTAAAACCGCGTGGCGCAGCTAGTATAAAACACTGTATAATCAAGCCCTTTCGTTTGATACACGACCCCTTTCATTTTTATTTTATTTATGACTATGTTCTTTAGAGGACGCCATATTGAATTTATTGTGACGTCACATAATCTATAACCAGCGGATAATCAAAATGCTTCTAATAATAATATATTTGTTAAAATACAGGGCTATTGGTAATCATATTTCGACGACCCAGTTGGCACAATGGTCACCATGCCGGACTGCCAAACACAGGGTTGCGGGTTTGATTCCCGCCTCAGACATGTATTTATGCTTAGATATTTGTCTGTGGTCTTGTTGTTTCTAAGTATTATAAGTATATATTTACAAAAGAAAAGTATATAAGTAGTATATGAGTTGTTTAGCACCCATAACACAAGTCTAGTTACTTAGCTTGGGGCTAGATGGCGATGTGTGAATTGTCCTGCAATATTTATTTATTTACTAGCTGTTGCCCGCGACTTCGTTCGCGATGTGGTTTTGGGTTATTTAGAATACAGCATTTTTCTGCATAGATACAATTTATCATTCGGTGTAAGTTATAAAAACAAAATAGGTAGTTACATTGTATTTTTAATTGATTTGGCAAAGGCAATTCTTATTCTAGGCTTACTCATACTCCGAAAGTAGGTCTAAAGATGCCTAAAGAGCGTGTAGAAAGAAAAACTTTCGGCCCTAGGGAAAATCGCTTTCACTGACAGCTGTCATGTTAAATTATGGCTTCGCGCGGCTTGTGCAATGTGTTTGTAGCCAGTATCAGTATCATTACGCATTAGGGACTTCAAAAACCTAACCTCCTTGATTTAGGTAACACCAAAAAATAACAATTATGGCTTCGCACGGCTCATCCATACTGCCAGAGTTTAGTACATAATAGGTGTTTTCTTAGTAATCAAATTCAGGTATATATATTTAGTTCAAGATATCTTATTTAATAAAATAAATGTAAAGATGAAAATGGTCAAAGCGACGTATGACCATGCTGCGCCTCTACCGGCGCCCTGTCAAGATGTTGCAGATGTGGCTTTATGTGACCGTGCGGTCAGTGTCGTTTCTTGAGTAAAAAATACTGGCGGGAAATGCTTGCATTTTGAATGATTTTAATTAGTACTATCTTTTGTGTTAAGTTTAATCTGGTTTTTTATTATGACTGTGTATTTTGTGTAAATAACATTTTCTAGACAAACCGTGTTACAAAAACTGTAATTTAAATCTACGGACTTCGCGTCATCACTCAGTGTTGGATAAACTAATTTATAAAAATCTCTTCGGTTAGTACCGACGTATTTGAGTATTGAAAACATATTGAAAACATGTTGAAAACAAATAGCAAAAGCAAAAAATCTACATAATGTATAACCTCTTTGGTCCCAACCTTGTAAGAGGATCAGGCAGTATGGAGTCTCTCATTCACTCTCGTTATTAGGAAGAATTTTATGTTTATTCGTAATGAAAAGCACAGTGTTTACCTCGGGTTTGTTTTGTTTACCCAAGGTGTGAAAGTCACTCATTTAGTCCCTCGAAGTATTAGCGCCCTCGCTACGCTCGGGCGCCAAACTCCGTCTCGGGACTCAATGAGTGACTTTCACACCTTGGGTAACAATGTACTATTTTTGTTAATTTTTCACAAGTAAAACATAATACACAACAAAACTATAAAGCTAAAACTAAGTCAAATTTCTATTCGCACAAAACTTTCAACGTTCTTTGTCTTCCTAGTTATTTTTAGATTTTTGTAAATTAAAGAAAAAATAATTATCAACTACCTTTGTGTCTCGATTCATATTCTTCAATTAATAATATAAGAGGTTATTATAGTATTTATAACACCAACATCATGCAAATAATAATCTATTTTGGTGCAAATAATATTTTACATTGTTTTTATTATCAAATAATAATATTAATGATTAAAAAGAAAGGCAATTGGACAGAACAAATACTAATACTTAAAATAACGCGATGCACATTGAGATCCTTACATATTGATAGCAGGCATTACGCTGAACAAAAAATGCTTTCACACCAAACATCTAAAGCGTCTCGGAAACGGGGTATTTGAAGGAACGTGATGTCATTTGAATCAAATTTTCTGAATTCTTGACCAAAATACCCAGTTTTTTTTATTAGGTTGCTGGCAGGGCTACGTTATTTTGGGAAAAAAAATGATTTTTACAAATGACTATTACCTGTATATTTTTTAACCGATATCAAAAAAGGTGGAGGTTCTCAATTCGTCACGTATATATATATATTTATGTATGTTCGCTGATTACTCGTAAACTCTTGGAGCGATTTGGATAATTCTTTTTTGTTTTTACTATCTAAGGTTTCCGCTACTTGAACTCATAATTCAAACTATAGCAGGAGAAAAGCGCGATAGAAGTGTAACATCGGAGGTCTTCGGTAAAGGAGATCGGTAATATTATGTAGTAGTACCTCTTTGTACTAACCTCATTTTCAGTTTCACGTAGGTAGTATTAAATGCAAACTATTTGGTTTTATGACAGCTGTCATCTTGAGCGGAGGCATGTACTGCATCCCTACCATGACTTTTTGAAAAACTCGAAAAAAAGAAACCCTTTTTCGATCACTCTCTTGTCCGTTTGTCTGTCGGTGTGTCACTACCGATATTCTCAGAGACGGGTGGACCTAGTAAGTTGATTTTTAGGAAGTTTCATAGTAAATACTCAATATAGTATGTTTAATCGAATATGTAAAAAACCCGTGGTAAGGGTACTGTTCCCTTCTGACGTTCGATTACGTTTTACCACGGAAAAATATTCCGATTTCACATTTTTAAATGTTTTTTATCAAATATCTTAATTATTGTATTAAAGTTAAATTAAAACATACCCTAAATGTTATTCTGATATATTCTGAACATATTCGTGTGGACCTTGTTAAAATCTGTTCTGTAGTTTATGAGATTACCTGGTTCAAACAAACAAACAGACAGACAAACAGACAAACAGACAAACAGACAAAAATTCTAAAAACTACCCTATCGTGTTCAGCTAACGATTTTAAGGCGACCTGTGTATTTTTTTTCTGGATATCTTACAATTACAGATTTTTTTATGTCTACAGATTTATTATATGTATAGATATTAGCAAGCGGTTCAGTGCACCTAAACAAACCATTTTTGTTCTATGACTTTTAGAATAGATGTGCGAGTGAGCTCTGGGTCACGTGGGGTTCAGCTTATTGGTATTTCAACTGTACATAGGTTAAGAATAAAATCGGAAAGCTGTGTCGAGAGGCAGCCCCAGTAGAGATGTAAAAACGTCTTTTGTTAACCAAAAGATTTCTCATTTTATAATGGAAATAGTCCCGCGAAATCGTCAGCTTGAAGTTGATTTTTTCAAAATCGTGTCTTAGCGAATGCCTACGTCATAACATCTATCTATATGTCAAATATCCCGATCTGTTCATTGGTTTAAGCTGTGCGTTGATATATCACTCAGTCAGGACTTTAAATCTATACTTATATTACAAAGCTGAAGACTTTGTTTGTTTGTTTGAACGCGCTAATCTCAGGAACTACTGGTTCGAATTGAAAAAATATTTTTGTGTTGGATAGTCCATTTATCGAGGAAGGCTATAGGCTACTTTTTATCCTGATATTCCCACGGGATCGGGAGTTACGCGGGTGAAACTGCCGAGCGCTGCTAGTCTTGTAATATGTTTGTGATGGGCCCTAGCGTAGCATGTTAATTGTAATTCAATTTTTACCCGACTGCAGGGATAGGGTTATGTTTTTCGAGCCTATCTTTGTATGTTTGTATCACGGGTTTGTATGTTTTTTATAATAATTTGTAACATACTAATCCAACGTCTTTGGGTTATTAATTTTATCTATTGTAAAACTAGCTGCGCTCCGCAGTTTGACCCGCGCAACTCTCTTTTCCGTGGGAATATCGGGATAAAAATTTGCCTATAGCGTTCCTCGATAAATGGACTATCCAACACAAAAATATTTTTTCAATTCGAACCAGTAGTTCCTGAGATTAGCGCGTTCAAACAAACAAACAAACAAACTCTTTAGCTTTATAATATAAGTATAGATTTTGATTTTAAAATATGTCTATACCTATAATAAAGAAAGACAGGACAAAAATGATTTAATTAGAAGCAAATTAAAAAAAATTGAGGCTAGTTATAAAAAATAAATAAATAATGAAATGTAAAGAATTATAAAAGAAATAAGAATATTAAAGCCTAGTTAAATTAATATACAGGTTGTATTTCTTAAATTGACCTTCAGGGCCATATCCCAATTTTTTTTCGTTTTAAAGTAAAAACCCATTTTTTCTCAAAGTAGGTATAATTAAATGAATATTGTAGACACGAGTGCACGAACGAGCAAGCAACAATCAAAACTCCGGATGTTACCGTTTTCTAATGTAGCGTCAGCAAAACAAGACGACTTTTATTAATTTATACTAATATTATATAGCTGAAGAGTTTTTTTTATTTGTTTGTTTGAAAATGCTAATCTCAGGAACTACTTGTTCGAAGTATATATATATATTACAGGACATTACACACATCGCCATCTAGCCCCAAGTTAAGTAACTAGACTTGTATTATGGGTGCTAGGCAACGGATATACTATATAAATACTTTTCTTTTGTAAATATATACTTATAATACGTAGAAACAACCAGACCACAGACAAATATCTAAGCATAAATACTTGTCTGAGGCGAGAATCTTGTGTTTGAAACCCTGTGTTTGGCAGTCCAGCGTGGTAACCATTGTGCCAACTGGGTCGTCAATTGGGTTGGGTGGGTGGTGGGTGGTGGGTGGAATTGAACAAATCATTTTTGTGTTGGATAGACCATTTATCGAGGAAGGCTATAGGCTACTTTATTTATATTTTGATATTCCCCCGGTATCGGGAGTTACGCGGGTGAAACCGCGGAGCGCTGCTAGTATCAAAGAATAATAGCAAAACTTTGAATATAAATAACTTCTTTGCAAGGAGGTTAGGTTCCTGAAGTTCCTATATGTGTAATGGCGTCAGATGTGGATGAAGAAAATGAAAAATATGTGACTTTAAATGCTTATATCTTTTTACCACATCTAGTTCACGAAATACTATCAATTTTTGTTTTAATCTAGAAAAAACAGATAATTTTATCATATTTTTCTTTTTGTGTATAAGTTATAGTATTGCTATCTTCAAGATTAAAAAAAAATAGAAAATATTTTTAAGAAAACATGCATCTTCAGAATTGAACACTGTGGCAAAATAATAATAGCAAGGCGATACTCGTGCATATACACAAATATAAAATTTATGATAAAATTCTCCCTTTTTATAGATTATAATTAAATTAACACTAAAATTAAAATTAACAGTTTCGTGAACTAGATGTGGAAAAAAGATATAAGCATTTAAAGTCACGTATTTTACATTTAGTTCATCAGCATCTGCCGCCATTACACATAGTATAAACTTCAAGAACCTAACCTCCTTGCAAATATGTAATTTTTGGTCAAAGTTTTACCATTATTCCATTATTTAGAGGAGGAATTTCCAAAAAACCTTAGTGCTCCATGCGAAAATTCAAACGATGCAATTAATTCTTTGAATAAATAGTATTATACTAGCTGCGCCCCGCGATTTCACCCGCGTAAGTCCCGAACACAGCGCCATCTATTGGGTGTATTTGCAACCTAGATGACAAACAACATTGAAGAATTTTATCGATGAATCAACGTACACCGCCATCTATGAGAACGTCATAAAACTAAACAGTAACTAAACACTTGCTTAAGAAACCATTAATTGATACATTTTATTCGTTTACACTCACGATATAAGCGAATAATTGAGATGATAACTATCCTATCCAGTAAGTAAGACCAAAATACGGGTACATGTGAACATTTGATTGAAATCGGTTCAGTAGTTTTAGAGTTTATTGACAATATACATCGTGACACAAGATTTTTATATATAAAGATTTTTAAATTGTTTTTGCAAACGGTACAGGGGCTCGACCTCTAAATCAATAAGTATAAAATTGAAACAGCCCCGGGGCGAGAGAGAAAGGCGCAGTGTGCGAGCGAGACAGATAATAGTATAAGGCCGAATACAGAGCTACTAGTTTTTTTAACTTAACTGCACATTTTTGGAGGGAATAGTGTGACGTCATGTCAGCTGCTTATTGACCGTAATTGGTATTTTTAGGGTTCCGTAACCAAGGGGTAAAACCGGGTCTTTTACTAAGACTCTACTGTCCGTTTGTCTGTCACAACCGATAGCTAGACAGTTGAAATTTTCACAGATTTATTTCTGTTGCCGCTATAACAACAAATACTAAAAAGAATGATACAAACAAACAATCAAAGAAAGGCGCGCAAAACATTCCTTTCCTTGCAGTCGGGTAAAAAATAAACGTACATGCACGGAGCACGGATTTAAAACGTTTCATACATTTTGTATGAAGTAATTTATATAACACATGTGCATGGTAATAATAAATATTGTAGGACATTCCACACATCGCCATCTAGCCCCAAGCTAAGTAACTAGACTTGTGTTATGAGTGTTAGACAACAGATATACTACTTATATACTATTCTTTTGTTAATATATACATATAATACGTAGAAACAACCAGACCACAGACAAATATCTAAGCGTAAATACTTGTCTGAGACGGGAATCGAATCCGCAAACCTGTGTTTGGCAGTCCGGCATGGTGACCATTGTGCCAACTGGGTCGTCGAAATCCGTGAACCGTCCGTGCCCGGACGACGCTAAACATGCAGCACGGTCGGGCTCCGCCCCCGGACTCGAGCCGGTCTAATGAAAATCATCCCCTAAGAGGAAAGTGTACCGGGGGCTCTCTCCATACAAACGTAGTCGACTGTTTTCTCCCTGGATAATGACACTAGAGCAAATATTTTTGTTGCATAAAACTTATAACTGCCATGATCATGCCCCTATATTTTTTTAAAATCTTAATTTTTATGATAATGAGTAAATGAAAAAAAAACCAATAGGGTCATGGCAGTAGGTTTTATAGCACAAAAATATTTGCTCTAGTGTCATTATCCAGGGAGGAAACGGTCGACTACGTTTGTATGGAGAGAGCGTCGATACCCTTTAACCTTAAGCGGGTGAAACCGCGGGGAACAGTCTTTATGTACAGTCGGCTGCATAATTACAGACCCACCGTAGAGCTCCAAAACGGCTGTTATAAGAATGTTTTGAACACAAGCAAGATTCTAGGCACCTGCTTTAGCTGAACATTAAAGTCTTCTAACTCATCAATTTATCAAACAAAAATTATTACAATGAAAACTTGCCAATAATAGTCATTTTAAAACTCTACCGGGGGCTGCAATTAAATAAATAATAAATAAATAAATATTGCAGGACATTACCACACATCGCCATCTAGCCCCAAGCTAAGTAACTAGACTTGTGTTATGGGTGCTAGACAACTCGTATACTACTTATATACTTTTCTTTTGTAAATATATACTTATAATACAAAGAAACAACCAGACCATAGACAAATATCTAAGCATAAATACTTGTCTGAGACGGGAATCGAACCCGCAACCCTGTGTTTGGCAGTCCGGCATGGTGACCATTGTACCAACTGGGTCGTCGAATTATGCAGCCGACTGTACCAGCAGATCGTTAAGCCACAGTCTGTGTTCACCCTTAGACATGTTTCACACTTCAATGGGCATAGTTTAGATTATAACCGATTTTTATTTTACTTTGTAAATCGTATAAAGCGACATCTAGGCCAAAACTAAGCAACTAGGCTTGTTATATGGTGACCGGATTACTGATGGAAATCTTATATCTTTACGTCTTAAGGTGAAAGGGTACCGGCGCTCTCTTCATACAAACGTAGTCGACTGTTTCCTCCCTGGATAATAAACACTAGAACAAATATTTTTGTTGCATAAAACTTATAACTGCCATGACCACGCTCCTATGTTTTGGTTTTTTATTATCTAATTATCATAGAAATTAAGATTTTAAAAACAAAACATAGGAGCGTGGTCATGGTAGTTATAAGTTTTATGCAACAAAAATATTTGCTCTAGTGTCATTATCCAGGGAGAAAACAGTCGACTACGTTTGTATGGAGAGAGCCCCCGGTACCCTTTCCTCTTAAAGTCGGGTATCTTCTAGGAAGGCGTGCTACATCTTAGGCCGCATCGTCAAAATACATAATCTGTGAAAATTTCAACTGTCTAGCTATCACGGTTTATGAGATACAGCCCGGCGACAGACAGACAGACAGTGGAGTCTAAGTTAAAAGATCCCGTTTTTACCCTTTGCGTACAGAACCCTAAAAAAAAAGAAAACAAAATGGCTCATCATAATGTCAACGAGTGGTTGAGAAGCAATGTGAATAGTGAGGAGTCGTTGTCGATAAAATAGTGCAACGTTTTTATCGATAGTTTTTAATTTTAAAAAAAATATTGAAACGAAATTCCTTATCGCGGGTTGGCGGGACTTTGAAATAAGTCATAGGAAAACGATAAAAATTGAGTTTTTTTTGTTTTTCCTTTATTTATTTTTTTCGTTTTTATAAATCGCCTATTCGTCACGTGTCACCATATCATAAAGCTCAGGTGAACGATAATTTTACAATACATTGTTTGCTATAGAACGTGAGCGTTTCGGGAACGTGAGCGGAACGCGATGACGTCACACTTTTTAGGGAGTGCTGCCGGTCTTTATCAATTTAATAGACGTTATCACGTCAAAAAGGGAAAAGGTACTTCGTTCCAAACACGTGACCCACGTTTATTTATTTTTTATCACAGTTGCTCATAAAGTGGATCTTATTGAACCGCTTTTAGGCTCATAATCCAACGTATTACGCACTCGTGCGTTTTACATGACCTCGACGCCACTAGTGTGTAAAAAGTAATCCGGATAAGTTAAATTGGTATCTTACTGCTAATCACATGTTAGGTAGATGAAACATTTTTAATTAATCTGGGTTATACTGTTATGATGGATAAAAAAAATGAAGGTACTAAAAAAGAGTTTTTACTCCAGTAAAAAGGGTTGTCTATAAAGTCGGTTTACGAACGATAATTTTACGTGATAACGTCTTAAAAATGATTAAAAATTTAGTGTTGTTTTTTCTTTACTTAAATATAGTTTTTCCGTACCATTATATTCTGTTTTTAACCCCCGACAAATGGAAAAACCCCTAAAAAGTATTGTGTGTCAGACGAGGCTGTATAGGATAAAAGTCTTTTACCTGGCCTTTCGGGAGTACAATCAACAAAAAAATATTGCCTAATAAATTGTAAACATAGACTATATTTTGTTATTTATTATTTTCTTTTCAAGTCTTTTCTTTTATTCACAACTGTGATAAAAAACGTCGTACGATACACGTGTGGATTGATCATTTGATGATCAATCCACAAGAGTGGGATTAGGATTCCGCTCCGCATTCCGCATTTCGCATTCCGCTCGCGCGTCATAAACTGCCTCGATGAAATGATCAATTTACCACACTTGTATCGCAATGTACTATTTTAGCATACTGTCTAAATATAAATACGGAACCCCAATGTAATTTATATGTATATATATATATATATATATACTAGCTGCGCCCCGCGGTTTCACCCGCGTAAATCCCGATCCCGCGGGAATATCGGGAAAAAACGTAGCCTATGTGTTAATCCAGATCTCTATCTATCTACATACCGAGTTTCATCGCAATCGGTCCAGCAGTTTTTGCGAGAAGGAGTAACATACGCACACACACACACACACACGCGCGCACACAAACTTTCACATTTATAATATTAATAGGATATTATATATTTAGTGTAGATAACACGTAATTGTTTATGCAGTGGGTGAGCTGACTCAGATAATAATAGCGGTGCAGCAGTGTTACTAGGTAGCTGTATGTAGAAATATTATATTCTTCTAGCTTTTGCCCGCGACTTCGTCCGCGTAGAAATTAAAAATGGTTCTGAATAAGTCAAAATTCTTTATTTCCTTTGGATACTTAATACCTAGGTACAAAATCACTTAGCGACGTCTTAAAAACTAAGTTAGGATGTGTGCCTTCGCGCCCACCAATGAGAAGAAGGCACAAGAAACTCATGGGGATTTTTTTTCATGTGAAAATAGGGCTGGACCAAGAAATCACATTGTTCCGTCCAAACTTTGCCCCCCCCCCTTTTCATCCCCTTAGAAGTCAAATTTCAGAAAATCCTTTCTTATCGGATGCCTACGTCACACAAAGAACACACCCTCCAAGTTTCAGGTCTTTACGATAAACGGTTTAGGCTGTGCGTTGATCCGTCAGTTAGTCAGTCAAGACAAAGCATCAAGACAAAGCATTTGACGACCCAATTGGCACAATGGTCACCATGCCGGACTGCCAAACATAGGGTTGCGGCTTCGATTCCCGCCTCAGACAAGTATTTATGCTTATATATTTGTCTGTGGTCTGGTTGTTTCTATGTATTATATGTACATATTTACAAAAGAAAAGTATATAAGTAGTATATGAGTTGTCTAGCACCCATAACACAAGTGCAGTTACTTAGCTTGGGGCTAGATGGCGATGTGTGGAATGTCCTGTAATATTTATTTATTTATATGTATAGTTAGACTAGCTGAAAGTTGTTTTGCCATATACAAAAAAAGGAAAAAAACAAACGGTTGTCTGTAAAGTCGATTTACGGACGATAATTTTAAGTCATCCTACTAATATTAAAAATGTGAAAGTTTGTGTGTGCGTGTGTGTGTGTGTGTTTGTTACTCCTTCACGCAACATCTACTGGACCGATTACGATGACACTCGGTATCTAGATATATTACTTACTCCTTTTTATATTTTTTCATTTTTTCTTTCTAATTTGTTTTTTCTTTTGTATTTTGTATTTTTTTTTCATTTTTACAAGTCTTCTATGTATCACCATAACACAAAACCAGATTTTCAGGTAAACCTAACCTCAAAAATTTCAAAAAAATGTTCGAATTTACAAAAGTCGTAGAACAAAAGTAGTTTGTTTAGGTGCACAGAAGTAGTCCTCAACGGCTTGCTAGTATAATTACCAATAACCCTGTATAAAAAAGTAAAGGGACTTAGTTCCAAACGCGTGTCCGTGGCGAGACGTTTTGTTTTATAATTAATTTTTTATCACAGTTGCTCATAAAGTGGATCTTATTCAACGGCTTTTAGGCTCATAATCCAACATATTATGCACGCGTGCGTTTTACATTACCAACCTAGTGCTATAAAGTTATCTCGATAAGTTAAATACGTATCTTACTGCTAATTACATGTAGGTAGGTGAAACATTCTTAATTTATCTGGGTTATACTGTTTTGATGTATTAAAAAAGGTAGGTACTAAAGAGTTTTTTAGCTAGCAAAAATGGTTGTCTCTAAAGTCGGTTTACGAACGAAAATTTTACGTGATAATGACTTAGAAAACGATTAAAAATTGAGTTATGTTTATTTTTTGTTTTTTCTTTACCTAAATATATTGTTTTTCCGTACCATTGTATTTTGTTCTTAACCCCCGACGCAAAAACAAATAGAAAAAACCCTAAAACATATTGTATGTCAGACGAGGCTGTATAGGTTAAAAGCCTTTAGCCTGGCCTTTCCGGAGCATAATTAACAAAAAAATATTGCCTTAAAAAAATGTAAACATAGACTTATCACAAATATTTTGTTAATTATTATTTTGTTTTCTTTTCAAGTCTTTTCTTTTATTCGCAACTGTGATAAAAAACGTCGTACGATACACGTGTGGAAATGATCTTTGCATCTTGGCTTCTTAACACACTCGCTGCCGCTCGCGCGTCATAAACCGCCTCTATGCAAAGATCAATTTACCACACTTATATCGTAATGTACTATTATTTGACCGTAACTTCTTATCTAAAGCTTACGCATTAACAACTATCTAGCTATGTGTCAAATATCCCAATCCGTCCATTGGCATTGGCCTTTAAAAAAAAACAAAAAAAAAGTTCAGATAACGAAAGATCCATAATAGGTAATTATGTTTGTTTGTGCACACTTTACATAAATTAAATTTATATAGATTACATAAAATAACTATTATGTCAAGGAAAATTTTAAAAATATTGTTTTGTACATTTACAATTAAAACGTTATTTTTTTTATAAATCTGTATAAAAAATCTTGTGTCACGATGTATGTTGCCAATAAACTCCAAAACTACTAAACCGATTTCAATCAAATTTCACATGTACCCGTATTTTGGTCTAACTTACTGAATAGGATATCTATCATCTCAATTATTCGCTTATGTCGTGAATGTAAACGAATAAAATGTATCAATTAATGGTTTCTTAAGCAAGTGTTTATTTACTGTTCAGTTTTATGAAGTTCTCATAGATGGCGGTGTACATTGATTCATCGATGAAATTCTTCAATAATGTTTGAAATCTAGGTTGCAAATACACCCAATAGATGGCGCTGTGTTTGGGACTTACGCGGGTGTAATCGCGGGGCGCAGCTAGTTAATATACTAATATTATAAAGCTAAAGAGTTTTTTTATTTGTTTGTTTGAACGCGCTAATCTCAGGAACTACTTGATGGAACTGAAAAATTATTTTTGTGTCAGAATGTCCATTTATCGAGGAAGGCTATAGGCTACCTTTTATTTTGATATTCCCATGGGATCGGGATTTACGCGGGCGTAATCGCGGGGCGCAGCTAGTTAATATTATAAAGTGGGTAATCGGTGGATGGAGGCGGCTTATGACCGCTATTTCTGGCGTCGTACGGGAGGCCTATGTCCAGCATTGGACGTATATGAGCAGATATGATGATGATGATGATGATGATAAAGAGGATGGAATTGATTGTTTGTTTGAATTAAATAGGCTCCGAAACTACTTGACTGATTTTGATGAAACTTGGTATGAGGATACATTGATTCATTGGCAGTAACATACGCTACTTTTTATCCTGATATTCCCACGGGTTCTGGAATTACCTGGGTGACACCGCGGAGCGCTGCTGGTAAATAATATTATTGTAGAATGATCCTGAAACTTCTGGACCGATTTTGATGAAATATAGAATTGAGAATACATTAAATCCTTAAGAATAACGTAGGTTTAAGGCTCCGTACTCATAGGGTAAAAACGGGACCCTATTACTAAGACTTCGTAATAGGGTCAGTCTGTCTGTCTGTCACCAGGCTGTATCTCATGAACCGTGATAGCTAGACAGTTGAAATTTTGACAGATTATGTATTTCTGTTGCCGCTATAACAAGTACTAAAAAGTTAAAAACAGAGTATAATGAATCGAAAACCCATTGTTTGCGAGTCCGACTCGCACTTGACCGGTCTTCATTATCCAGAAATTCCCACGGGATCGGAACTTACGCAGGTGAAACCGTTTAACGCAGTGACAAATCTATTTGCAACTGTACAGTCGGAATACCAATTAGCTATACCCCACGTGACTCACTCGGACATCTGTAAGGTTTGACGACCTTACAGATGTAAGAGTGTTGGCACAATGGTCACCATGCCGGACTGCCAAACACAGGGTTGCGGGTTCCATTACCGCCTTAGACAAGTATATATGCTTAGATATTTGTCTGTGGTCTGGTTGTTTCTATGTATTATTAAGTATATATTTACAAAAGTATTTATGTAGGTATCCGTTGTCTAGCACCCATAACACAAGTCTAGTAACTTAGCTTGGGGCTAGATGGCGAAGTGTGGAATGTCCTGCAATATTTATTATTATATTTATTTATTTATTTTTATTTAAGCAATGTTACCTGATTTAGCTTTTTTTAACAATATACTTACTTTACAATACAATATAAAAAATTAATAACGTGTGGCACTCGGGGACTGCCGCGGTAAAGCTATTGGCATCGTGCGAGCTTCGTACAGTCGTACCAAATACTTACACGTTAAGCGAACGCTCGGCCGAACTACATGGTAGGCGGAGTGGAGGGGTGTTAGGTTTTATTTACTTTACGAAATTTCGTGATTCGGCCGCGCTCAAATCCGGAGATAAAAGCTATGCAACAGCTTAAAAATAATAAAATAGATTTTAAAAAAAACTTGTGAGGTGTTAAGGAATACCCGGATGGAACGAAGCTTCTTTCAATTAATTAGTGAATGAATTGTAACAAAATCAAAAAGTGTCGTTACAACTTTTGTTCTTAATTTTTTTCGTCTAGCCCCCTTTCGCAACGCGCCATAAGGAACTTCGTTCCAATACTACTGCGAGTGCTCTGGGTCACGTGGAGTTCAGCTAATTGGTATTCCGACTGTATTACAAAGCCGTCTGTCCCTGTACCAACTGCCTATTTTTATCTCAACCTATTCTCGCGCAAAAATCGTAACGTCAGTTTAATAATAGCATTGTATTAGTTTTAAATTAACTTTTTATAGGTCACAGAACAGCGGGAGAGTGTTCGTATTTCGATGCTAAGGGATTGGGGTTCGATGGTTGGTAATCTATGCAATGTGTTTCAGCGAAGGGGTTTTAATACGAAAGGGTGTTGTTCTAGACGTGAAGCGAGGAAGCGGACCCCGGGCTCCCGAGAGGGATGCAACCGGGAACATCACTCGGATGATGATGGGGGTTGTTCTAGACGTCTAGGCGAACAAACTTATTTCTACGACTTTTGGATATTCAAACATTAAAAAGAAATGAGGTTATATTGTTTAGCTGTAAATCAGCTGTTTCTTACACGGAGAGGTCATTAACCTTGATTATACTTATTATTTAAGGTGAAAGGGTACCGGCGCTCTCTCCATACAGACATAGTCGACTGTTTCTTCCTGGATAATGAGACTAGCACATATATTTTTGTTGCAAAAAAACCTATAACTTCTACCCCTATGTCTTGGATTTTTTTTTCATTTTCTAAATATCATAAAAAATAAGATTTAAAAAAAGAAAAAAATAATAAAAAGAACAAAAACACAACAATAACTCAACAATTATTCATGCAATAATTTAAAAAAAACGTTTTCGGCGAAAGGCATTTCGCTTTCGGCCCATTTTACTTTAATAAACATAGCAAGTAAAACCGCAAAGCGTCACCTAGTATATAAATTCACACAATTATTATAGCTGTTTTATATCTAAACATATAAAATGCTTTGTCCTGACTGACTGACGGATCAACGCACAGCCTAAACCGCTGATCGTAGACACCTGAAACTTGGAAGGTGTGCTTTTTGTGTGACGTAGGCATCGGATAAGAAAGGATTTTCCGAAATTCTACCCCTAAGGGGGTGAAAAAGGAGGGCAAAGTTTGTATGGAACAACGTGATTACTTGGTCTATTTTCGACTTCTACGCGGACGAAGTCGCGGGCAAAAGCTAACCTATACACACAGCTATCCGGTATGACTAGCTGATTATTATTAGCCACTCAAAATAATCTAAAGATACAAAATACATCTGCGAGCTTGTGGAAATTACCAATTTACTGTGAAAGGGTAAATAAATATTGCAGGACATTCCACACATCGCCATCTAGCCCCAAGCTAAGTAACTAGACTTGTGTTATGGGTGCTAGACAACTCATATACTACTTACATACTTTTCTTTTCTTGTAAATATATACTTATAATACATAGAAACAACCAGACCACAGACAAATATCTAAGCATAAATACTTGTCTGAGGCGGGAATCGAACCCGCAACCCTGTGTTTGGCAGTCCGGCATGGTGACCATTGTGCCAACTGGGTCGACCAGACGCGTCATAGTAACTTAGGAAACAGAGAATTTAATAATAACATCGCACATCTGGGCTTGAGTTATAATGACGAGTGACGAATAGAAGACTTATATAAATAAAAAATCAAAGAAAAAAAAATAAAGGTATAATAAAAAAAATCTTACTTTTTCATCATTTTCTTAAGACGTTATCACGTAAAATTATCGTCCATAAGCCGATTTTACAGACAACCTTTGTTTTTTAGTTTGTAAAGTTTTGCCATCATTCATTAAAAAAACAGACAAAAAATCGCCTTTACAATATTAGTGTAGATGAAGCCAAGAAAAACCGTAAACGAATCTAATAGTCATAGCGCATTACGAATGAGTTGACTTCAACATACCAACAATAAAAAAAATATTTTGAAGGTCAATTACATACCTACTATTTATTTATTATATTATACATGAGTTCTTAAAGTTCTTTTTAGGGTTCGTAAACAAAGGGTAAAAACGGTTTTACTTAGACTTCACCATTAACGACCCAGTTGGCACAATGGTCACCATGTCGGACTGCCAGACACAGGGTTGCGGTTTCGATTCCCGTCTCAGACATGTATTTGTGCTTAGATATTTGTCTGTTGTCTGGTTGTTTCTATGTATTATAAGTTTTACAAAAGAAAAGTATATAAGTAGTATATCCGTTGTTTAGCACCCATAACACAAGTAAATAATAAATAAAATGCAATGTGTCGAATGTCCTACAATATTTATTTATTACTAGGTCTCCAGTTATATACATACCGAGTTTCATCGTAATCGGTTCAGTGGTTTTAGTGTGAAGGAGTAACAAACACACACACAAACTTTCACATTTATAATATTAGTAGGATTTTATTTATAACATGGCACGGAACACTTCGTGCGCGAATCCGATTCGCACTTGCCCGGTTTTTTCTACTATTCACTTGTAAATTGAAGTTTTTATGCAATTATAATTAAATAATTATGGGAAATATATTACTGTCAAGAAATATTAAGTTTAAAAGGGTAATAAGGTACCTGCGGGTTATAAGGGCAACAGAAATTAAAAACTAAATAATTTTTAAATTAAGGAAAAAATATTGTCTGTAAAGTTGGTTTACGGACGATAATTTTACGTGATAACGTCATAAGAAAATATTGATGAAAAATTAAGACTTTAGACTCGAAACTCGAGACCCGGGACCCGGAGACCCGAGACCCGAGACCCGACACTTGAGACCTGAGGCCTGAGACCTGAGGCCTGAGACCCGAGACCCGACACTTGTGACCCGAGACCCGAGACCCGAGACTTGAGACTTGAGACCCGAGACTTGAGACCTGAGACTTGACAAATGGTTGTCTGTAAATTACCTTACGAAAACGGACAGACGGACAACGAATTCTTAGTAATAGGGTCCCGTTTTTACACTCTGGATACGGAATCCTAAAAAGAATGATCAACAATGCCAGAATGTACAACCCTTTTTGATTAGATTACTCGTCACTATGACGTAAGAAATAAAAATATTACGTAAAAAAATATCGATATCAAAATAACCTTTTATCGACATTCGATATAAATGTGACAAAAATATTTTATCACATCACTTAAAAATCGATACGAATAACTCAGCTGTAGAATTGTAGTGAGAATTATAAAATCTATACATATAAAATGCTTTGTCCTGACTGACTGACGGATCAACGCACAGCCTAAACCGCTGATCGTAGAGACCTGAAACTTGGAGGGTGTGTTCTTTGTATGACGTAGGCATCCGATAAGAAAGGATTTTCCGAACTTTTACTCTTAAGTGGGATAAAAAGGGGGGCAAAGTTTGTACGTGATCCCTTGGTCCCTTTTAGACTTTTACGCGGACGAAGTCGCGGGCAAAGGCTAGTAATAGAATAGAATAATTTATTTTCAGACTTTATCCATGTGTTAGTATACAAAGAGCTTACAAACTATGTTAGTAACAAAAATAAAATAAAAATTTTATGTGGACCTTCATCCAGTGTCCCCATATTGGGCTATCAATTTTTTCAACAATTGCTTTCAGGTATCTGTTGGCGCCGCTCCTCACCCTTGCCATCATTGATGCTGCTCTCTTTCGCAATACTATAAAGAGGAAAGATTTTATTGTTTGTTTGAAACGAATAGGCTCCGAAATTACTGGACCGATTTTGATAAAACTTGGTATGAGGATACATTGATTGGGAGTCAAATCAAATCAAAATTCTTTATTCCTTTGGATACTTAATACCTAGGTACAAGATCACGTGGACACGTCTTATAAACTAAGTTAGGATGTGTGCCTTCGCGCCCACCAATGAGAAGAAGGCACAAGAAACTCATGGGGCTTTTTTCATGTTCTTTTTTTCATGTGAAAATAGGGCTGGACCAAGAAATCACGTTGTTCCGTCCAAACTTTGCCGCCCCCCCCCTTTTCACCCCTTAGAAGTCCAATTTCAGAAAATCCTTTCTTATCGGATGCCTACGTCACACAAATAACACACCCTCCAAGTTTCAGGTCTTTACGATAAGGACATAGGCTACTTTTTTATCCCGATAATCCCACGGAATCGGGAATCACGCGGGTGAACCCGCGGAGCGCTACTAGTTAGAAATTATATTTAAATTTTAAAATTATCGATATCTATAGAAAACCCTACGTCATCGTTATAAAATTATTACTAGCTGCGTCCCGCGGTATTACCCGCGTTCGATTCTTTTAATTTTATTGACGGGATAACGTATAATAAATTGATGAAACACCTGCATTTACACGAAAGTGTCATGTTCCGGTAACATGACGCGCCCCATTCCCGATGTGTGACGTTATGCGCCATGGTTACATGAGAGTATTTAATAATAATATCGCTCATCTGGGTTAGTGTTATGGTGACGAGTGACGAATAGAAGACTTATAAAAATTGAAAAAAAAAGAAAAAAAATCTCAATTTTTCATCGTTTTTTTATGACGTTATCACGTAAAATTATCGCCCGTAAACCGACTTTACAGACAACTATTTGTTTTTTTTTTTCATAAGAACCTGCTCCATACAGTAAAAAAAAGCATAAGCAAAAATGGTCCGGCCATTTACGAGTAATGCGATGTTATAGGATAATATGGACTCATTTTTACAAGTACACTGGCTGCGCCCGCGGTTTCACCCGCGTAATAATTTTCTACGCAATTTTCTTATTTTTTTTCTTTCCTATGAACTTTCTCCTGACAATAACACAACAAAAAATTAATTATGGAAATCGGTTCAGATGTTCTCGATATTTGCGCTTAGCAACACATTCAGCGATTCATTTTTATATTATAGAAGAGATATATATGTATTATAAATGATAATATAGATTATTGACGACCTGTTTAGCGCGGTGGAAGATCTCCTGCTTGTGACGCAGACGGTTGTGGGTTCGATTCCCGACATGGCACCAATGTTTGTGTACAAATATTTGTTGGGTTTTTCTGTATGAATATTGTATAATAAAAATTAAAAAAAAATAGTTGTCTGTAAAGTCGGTTTACAGACGATAATATTACGTGATAACGTCATAAGAAAACATTGATAATACGTATCATGTCAACAGAACCTGACATTACCATTTTGTATACTTCAATACGTTGGTATGGTTACCTTGTCAATAAGGGAACGTGAGCGATGACGTCACACTTTTGAGCGAGTGCATTCATATTTATAAAAAAGTAAACAGTTGTTATATCCGTTGCCTGGCTACCATAACACAAGACTAGTCGCTAAACTTACGGCTAGATGGCGCTGTGCCTTAAAATGCATTATTTATTTATTGTAAACCTACCTTCCTCTGGAAACCTAAGGAAAATCGGTTTAGTAGAAAGTTATAACGTTTATATACCACAGACAGACAGACGCGGACGTACTTTGTTTCATTGTGATTAAGTACCTAATTAAGTAATTAGGTTTCGTTAACTCTTTATTTCCGTAGAAGTCAAGGCTGGGAAATTCAATCCCTATGCACACGAAGTCGCAGGCAAATGTTAGTAATATTAGTAGACAAAATTGATAGTAATTATTTATAATCGCGTATTTTTTATTTATCTTAACTCGACGTTTCGACTATGTTACAATAGTCATGGTCGCGATGAGACGAATACAAATCGTGAGTTAAAAAAGTTTAAAAAATTAAATCATCGATATCGATAAAAAATTTACTTTACCACATCACTACAGAATTGATAATATGGCAGTCGACCGAGGAATTAATAATAATAAATTGCTTATTCCGATCGTCAATCCAGTTTTATTAACTACAAAGAATTACAATAGCAATTAAAATCAAACAATTGATTGAAATCATGGGTATTTGTAAAGAAAATTATTAAAATTTTATTAAGAAGTCGTCATTATTACTAATTCACTACTTCCGGTCGGATTAACAATGGATGACGTCACAATCGGTTGACAAAAAAAAATAAGCCAACATGATGATTTGAAAATTCAACAATTTTTCAAACTCAAAACAAGATTTCTTCACAAAGACGTGCGTTTTATCGGAATTTTTACTGTTTTTCTAGACATTAACGAAGAAAACATAGTACAGTACCTTGAAAGACGGTTTTTCCATTTTCGTAAAAAAATCCAAGATCGACACTCAAATCACTTCACAGCACTATTTTGTTTGTAAAATTCACTGTTTTAGACACAAAAGCATTCTTAAAATACCGAACATTGCACTAAAATAACACTAGAACTCACTTCTTGTTTATTTATAACCATACGGAGTTAATTTCTTTATTTTGTTCACATTTTTTCCCGCAACACAACAAAAATAAACACAAACATTCACTCGCGTCGTTCACAAAAGTATTGACAACCTTTCAAACATAATTATTTTTTTATCTCCGTAATCAATTCACGAACTTATCAACCGAATATTTTAAAGCACAAGTTTAAACCACTAAAATGTTAATGGAAATTCGTATTTTAATTATTTATCTAATTATTGGTTACAATAAAGCAATATGGCGAACGTTTGAATGGTAAAAAGTCGAAATTCGCGGGCAGTAAGTAGCCATCTTGACACACGGCCGCCCGGCGCGCGGCCAATTCGAGTCTGTGTTGCTTTGCTGTTGTTCAGCCAACGTATTTTCTTACCCGCTCACACATTGCATAGGGCTGGGAACTATTTCTATTTTGCATTATAATTATTTTTTACTATTATTTTTAATTAAATCATAATTAATTAGTGAATTTATGTAGAAATATTTCTAATATGACTAGAACTTTTGTACGCTACGCTAAGTAAATTATATTTTTTTGTTATATTGCTTAATAATGATATGTAATTTGTATAATTATCTACTGAATAAATTGTAATATTTTAATAGATAAGCATGATTATTTTGGCATCAATGTACCTAGTATTATGTCATTTATAAAATAAAAAATAAAAAAAATAACAAACTACATAACTGAATTCAATTAATTAATTAAAATGCAAATGCTACTTTAATTATGAACTTATAATATTGCCTGCATTGTAAGAGAATAAATAAAAAATAAAAAAATTACTCATTTTTCGTCTGGTCTATTAAACAATAATAAGTTACTTTGTAAATTATATATTAATTAATTAAATAGGATAGTAAAATATGCGACAAATAACAATTGAGAACCTTTTGGCTTCGGGTGAAAAAGAGTGTTTTTTACCAGACTACTGCGAAACCAAAAGGCAGGTTAATTCCTTTTGGACAAACTAGTTTAATCAGCAGGTATCTTAGAAGCGTCTTGATCGTCCGCTAGTTATAGGTTATGTGACGTCACAATAAATGCAATATGGCGTCCTCTATAGGACAAAATCATGCATCAATAATAATAAAAGAATTCAAGTTAATTAAAACATGGCAGATATACTAGTTAAGAGTATTTTTTTTATTTTTTTATTTTATTAACACGAATCTCGGTATAACTACGGACTATTTCCCCAGTCCTCCTGTGACCATGATCGGTGCAACTCGATCAGAACGGGCGGGATCACGGCCCGTGTAGAATAAACACTGTAAATATCTCGGTTTAAATACCTATAGTAGTAAAATTTTACCTCTTTCATTCAAAGTCGGTTAATGGAAGATTTGCTTATAAAGGATAAGAAGAAATAAACAAAGCAATCAATAAACAAAGTATCGGATTTTTAATATTTAGGATTAGGATTATTTAGGACTAGCTGAGCCCCGCGGTTTCACCCGCATAAGTCCCGAGCCTTCCTCGATAAATGGACTATCCAACACAAAAATATTCTTACAACAAACTCTCTAATATTATAAATCTAAAAGTTTGTGTGTATGTATGTTTGTTACGCCTTCACGCAAAATCTACTGATCCGATTGTGTTGAAACTCGGTATCTAAATAGCTGGAGACCTGGATTAACACATAGGCTACTTTTTATCCCGATATTCTTACGGGATCGGGACTTACACGGGTGAAACCGCGCAACTATTACAGTATAGATTTAAAAAAACTTATGTAAGGAGCAGTATGCGTCATAAGCGGTGAACTATTGAGCGTCAATTGTACCTGCGACAAATAAGAGCCACCTGTCCCTTAATAAACAACTAAATATTTCCTAAAAATAGGGAAAACTAATTAAAAACAGATCATTAGATTAATATTTGCTTTATTTTTAATCTGAAAAACAATTGTTTATTTTCTTGTTATTTTATCACTAGTACCTGGATGACCGAGCTTTGCTCGGTATTTTTTTTATTTTTATTTTACTTAGTCTAACCTCAAAGCAAACACTCATTGACTTCGTGTTACTTAACAACGCCATCTGCTGGAATAACTTTATTGCTCACAAAAAATAGTATTAGTAGTTCGCCAATAGATGTCAGGAAGAGTCATATTTTTCAGATAAAAAAAAAGTAAGTTTCGATAAAACACGAATAAAATGACATTTTCTAGAAACGATTCCTAGCTAGATCGATTTATCGCCCCCGAAACCCCCATATACCAAATTTCATGAAAATCGTTGGAGCCGATTCCGAGATTCCAATTATATATATATAAGAATTGCTCATTTAAAGATACAAGTAATCAATTTTTGAAAAAAAATATTTTAATGCCCCTTATTAACTCACTTAGAAAAATATAACACCCTTCTTTTTAAAGTCGGTTAAAAATAATATATTAGCCAGTGGCAAGTGACAACCCTGAATCGGTAGGTACCCGCTCACAGACCCGTGTATATATTCTATGCGAGACGTTTTTTACGTAAATAATGATCGCCTACGTACAATCGCACAGATAAATTATTTTATTACTATTAATTTTCAAAAAAAATAGTTTTTTTTACAAAATCAAATTGTATACAAAATAAATATTACAGGACATTCCACACATCGCCATCTAGCCCCAAGCTAAGTAACTAGACTTGTGTTATGGGTGCTAGACAACTCATATACTACTTATATACTTTTCTTTTGTAAATATATACTTATAATACATAGAAACAACCAGACCACAGACAAATATCTAAGCATAAATACTTATCTGAGGCGGTAATGGAACCCGCAACCCTGTGTTTGACAGTCCGGCATGGTGACCATTGTGCCAACTGGGTCGTTATGTTATGAACGATGTGCAATTATGAAGTTTAGACCATAGTGGCTTGAAGAGTTATCAGGTAGCAATGCCAAGAATCAAACCTGTTAATTTTGCAATAAAAGAAATCTATACATATAATATTCTTTATCCTGACTGACTGACTGACGGATCAACGCACAGCCTAAACCGCTGATCGTAGAGACCTGAAACTTGGAGGGTGTGTTCTTTATATGACGTAGGCATCCGATAAGGATTTTCTGAAATTCTACACCTAAGGGGGTGAAAAAGGGGGGCAAAGTCTGTATGGGACAACGTAATTCCTTAGTCCAATCTACTTCAAATTTTGCATAAACATTCTTTAACAGAATTGATGGAACACGTGTTTCGTATTATATTTTAATTCATTAACGGTGTTAAAAAGGGGTAGAAAGTTATTTTGGGGGTGAGTTGCTTAAGAGTGCCATTTTCGACGTCTACGCGGACGAAGTCGCGGGCAAAAGCCAGTCGCTTATATTTTTGTACCATAATGTTACTATCTATAACAATTGCCCGCGACTGTACTCGCGACCAATTCCATAAGTAACGGAAAATGTATAAATTCAAAAAACCTATCAGTTAATTTTTAACTATTCCATCTTGTATTATTACCAAATAACGTCACAAATACTATCTAATATACAGGGTTATTGGTAATTATACAAGCAAGCCGTTGAGGGCTACTTCTGTGCACCTAAACAAACAACTTTTGTTCTACGACTTTTGGAAATACGACAAAAATATGAAAATTTTAGGTTATGTAAATTCGAAAATTCGAAGCAGATTTTTTAAAACAATGGTCATTCAGACTAAGAACAGTTGATAAAAATTAAAAAAAAAATAAGTAAAATTTTAAGGTTAATGACCTCTCCGTGTAAGGAACAGCTGATTTTCAGGTAAACCTAACCTCAAAATTTTCAAAAAAATGTTCGAATTTACAAAAGTCGTAGCACAAAAGTTGTTTGTTTAGGTGCACAGAAGTAGCCCTCAACGGCTTGCTAGTATAACTACCAATAACCCTGTTTATATATTTTTTTATTATTATATTCGTTTTTATTAAAATACTAGTTGCGCCCCGCGGTTTCACCCGCGTAAGTCCCGATCCCGTGGGAATATCGAAAAAAATATCCTATGTCCGTCTCCTGGCTCTAAGCTACCTCCCTACCAATTTTCACCCAAATCTGTTCTGCCGTTCCCGAGTTATAAGTGGTGTAACTAACACGACTTTCTTTTATTTAAATATAGATTAAACTTATCAATTTCGAATCTTTACGCCGTATACGATAAGGGGCGGATTATTTGACTACTCTTCATTTTTTGTATTTATAATGTTAAATGGGTATGTGTTTTTATTTTATTTATTTATTATTTAAGTATTTGAAAAACATTAATTTAATTATAGTAGAAAATTGTCGCTAGCCGCTTTCTAATTAATTACGCAACCAAAATGGAGGTACTCCATATTTATTTCAAGTTATAGAGACAACTTTACAAGTTGGAGTTTTAAGGTATTAAGGTTTGACGACCCAGTTGGCACAATGGTCACCATGCCAGACTGCCAAACACAGGGTTGCGGGTTCGATTCCCGCCTGAGACATTATAAGTATATTTTTACAAAAGAAAAGTAATATAAGTAGTGTATGAGTTGTCTAGCACCCATAACACAAGTGTAGTTACTTAGTTTGGGGCTAGATGGCGATGTGTGGAATGTCCTGCAATATTTATTTATTTATTTTAAGATACCTGATATTTTAATACGGGCTACAAAAGATTTAAAAAAATTTTTTTATCTATACTAATATTATAAAGCTGAAGAGTTTGTTTGTTTGAACGCTCTAATCTCAGGAACTAGGTTCGAATTGAAAAATTATTTTTGTGTTGGATAATCCATTTATCGAGGAAGACTCCTTTTCATTTTGATATTCCCACGGAATCGGGACTTACGCGGGTGTAATATGCTAAGCTAAGCTAGTCTGTAATATGAAATAGAATAGAAATAACTTTATTTTGTAATTACACTACACATACAAAAGTAAAAAAATAACAGCAAACTAAATCTAAACAATAAAACAGACTTCTAAACCTGTAGTGTAACCAAAAAAGGATTCATCATCATCATCTTCCTGCCCTTATCCCAATTTATTTGGGGTCGGCGCAGTATGTCTTCTTTTTCCATTCACTCCTATTAGTCGTCATCTCATCGTTAACATTCATCTCTCTCATGTCTTGTCTCACGCAGTCCCTCCATCTTTTCTTAGGTCGTACTCTTCCTCTCCATCCCTCTACATTCATACTCATCACTCTTCTAGTTACATGCGTCTCTTCTCTTCTCATCACATGTCCATACCAACTCAGACGGTTCCCTTTTACTTTTTCAGTATTTGGTGCTACTTTCAGGCTTATACTCAGCATAATGTGGTGATGCCAAAAAACACCACAACGCTGATTTTCAGTACAATCCCATCAAGATGAGTGACCGAATCGCTGAATGTGTTGCTAAGCGCAAATCTCGAGAACAACCGATCGCTAAACCGATTTCGTTATTGCAATATGTAAGAAAAAATTAAGAAAGTCACGCAGAAAATACACGCGGGTGTAACCGCGGGGCGCAGTTAGTTTGATATAAAATACTTTTCATCCTTTAACCAGCTCGGTGAAGGTTGTTCATAAAGAGATCCTATACTAATAGATTTTTATCGTCCTTCTAGATTTTTTAAATTGCCGCCAAAACTCCTCGGCGCCATTATACCACTCGATTTTGGTTTAAAATGTTGGCATTACTTCCGTTTTGAGTTTTGTAAACAAATAAAAAAAAATAGAGTTTTGGCGGGAACGAGTTAACAACATGTCGTGCTGCAGTTTTATTTTCATGAAACTTAGATGTAACCCGAGTTGAATTGTATAATTCTGGTGGAATGTTATTCAATTTAGTTCTGTGAAAGTGCACAAGTGTAGTGAAAGTAAAAATCAGTGTCAAACATGCAGTTTTCTCGTTGCCTCCAAATCTCCTATTAAGGTTATGGTAAACTTGCCACCGCTTTACTATAACCCCTGACTTGACGGACTATGACGACTTTGACTGTATTGAAACACTTTAGGCCCGATTTATGAAAAATCGGGTCTTAATTTGATGCAAAATATAACTTGACACTGGCTAAATGCACACGTGCGAAGCCATAATAAAAAGAAAAAAAAAATATATATATATACGCGACGAATTGAGAGTTTGAAGTCGGCTAAAAAATTGTTGTCTGTAAAGTCGGTTTGCGGACGATAAAACTCTTTTGTATCGTTGACATTGCCCTAACGCATTCTTCAATACGTTGCTATGGTTACCTTGTCAATAACGGAACGTGAGCGATGACGTCACACTTTCTTGCGAATGCATTCCTATTTTTACGACGTTATCAAAAGTTTTTAATCGATTTGAATTTTGTTCGAACTGTTTTAGTATTCGACCTTTGAATTCATTATTCAAATGTTTTTTCCATAGACATAAAAACCATGTGTGTAATTTTTGTTTTATCTTTATTTAATTACATATTTTAATTAAGTATCCATTAAAACTTAAAATTAAATTCCAAAATATGAAATAATATAAAATATTTTTTTTAAACGTTTCGAAAATTTTACAGCTCTCGTGGTCACAGGCAGACTGATGCATCAGCACATGTGCGCTAATTGACATTGCTCTTAAGGTGAAGGAAAACATCGTGATGAAACCCGCGGCTTAGTTGGCTCCAGAAGTATTGACAAGTTCCCTCCTCTGGATATGGTCGACTAAGCTGAGAGGGTAGTAGGTGCTGGGCAAGCCTACTCCATCCTCACGCAAAAAGGACACAATTAATGAGGTCGTTGCGTAAAACAGCCCGTTCAAGTACAAAACAGTCTTACAAAAGCATTCCAAATGTCAAAAACCATAAATAAATAATAATAAAATATTCAAAATAATTCAAATAAAAAATAACAGAGCAACATTTTTTTAAAATCTAAAAACAAAAAATCCACCCGTGAATTCACACACTCACACAACGAAGCGTTCGATTTTCAAATAATCTACAACATTCCCACATACAATAATACACTTTAAAACTAAAGCAATAAAGTCGATATTCGCTAAACCACAACCAGTTATTGTCATTAATAAATTGTTCAAGCAATTTCTTATCTTAATTCTTGTGAAATAAGGTTGATATTTAAATAGCAAATAACTAATTTATTAAACATACATGTATAAAAGATATGGTACCAAAAAAAAATGGTTTCTGAACTTGGATTTTTGGTAAAAACAATTGGATTTAAATATTTAAATAAATAAATATTTCAGGACAATGCATACAGCGCCAAGTAACCAACTAGGCTTGTGTTATGGGAACTAGACAACGAATACACTACTATTATACATGTCTTTTGGAAATATATGCTAATAATACTTAGAAACAACCAGACCACAGACAAATTTCTAAGCATAAATACTTGTCTGAGGCGGGAATCGACCCTACAACCCTGTGTTTGGCAGTCCAGGGCATGGTGACCATTGTGACAACTGGGTCGTCATATAATACTTTTATAGAAGTAAATAATAATATATGAACAAATAATACATATTTATATATGTACATTTGTTAGAGTCAGGAATTGAACCTACAATCATATGCGTTACAGGCGTCTGTAGCTCCTAAACTACGAGAGCTATGAGTCTAAACATAGGCTACTTTTTATCCCGATATTCCCACGGGATCGGGATTTACGCGGGTGAAAAAGCGGGGTACAATGTTACTTTCACTACATATTATTATAAAACAAAGTCACTTTCCGCTGTCTGTCCCTATGTATGCTTAGATCTATAAAACTACGCAACGGATTTTGATGCTGTTTTTTAATAGATAGAGTGATTCAAGAGGAAGGTTTTAGTATATAAAACAAAACTACCACGCGTACGAAGTCGCGGGCAACAGCTAGTTATTTGTAATTCTTATCTATACTAATACCTACTAATATTATAAAGCTGAAGAGTTTGTTTGTTTGAACGCGCTAATCTCAGGAACTACTGGTTCGAACTGAAAAAATATTTTTGTGTTGGATAGTCCATTTATCGAGGAAGGCTATAGGCTACTTTTTATCCTGATATTCCCACGGGATCGGGAGTTACGCGGGTGAAACTGCGGAGCGCAGCTAGTAATTTATAAATGTTCTGGCGACTATAACACAAGCCTATTTGCTTAGCTTCGGGCTAGAGGGCGCTGTGTAAAGTGCCCTATAATATTTATTTATATAATTAAATTAAAAAACCTAGTATAAAATTAATCGAAATAATAATAGTAATAATGTGACAGTGTGTCCGCGGCTTAGCAGCAATTTCATCCAAATGGATACGAGGTTGTGCGCGTTCACACTGGAGTAGAATTTATATATGATTTTTAAACTTAATAATGAGCTGGAAAGCAGTATCGAGTTTTGGCGGGACCGAGTTAACAACATGTCGTGCTGCGGCTTTATTTAGATGTAACCCGAGTTGAATTGTATAATTCTGGTGGAATGTTATTCAATTTAGTTCTGTGAAAGTGCACAAGTGTAGTGAAAGTAAAAATCTGTGTCAAACATGAAGTTTTCTCGTTGCCCCCAAATCTCCTACTAAGGTTATGGTAAACTTGCCACCGCTTTACTATAGCCCCTGACTTGATGGATTGTGACGACTTTGACTGTTTTGAAACACTTTAGGCCCGATTTATGAAAAATCGGGTCATAATTTGATGCAAAATATAACTTGACACTGGCTAAATGCACAAGCCGTGCGAAGCGATAATTAATTAAAAAAAATCTTAATGATACCGCTTTGAACACCGTTTTGGGGGATAACGCAACTTTCAATTAACATTATGGCCAAATGGCCATTTTCTATTACAATTGAATGAAGCCTCCTACTTTTTTGAAGTCCATATGTAATAATGTTATCTATATATATAAAAGAAAGCCGTGTTAGTTACACCATTTATAACTCGGGAACGGCTAAACCGATTTGGCTGAAAAATATCTTTCTAATATTAGAAAGGACGGGAGGAACAACAGTCTGTGCCTAGGTTGGCACAGACTGTTGTTATTTTCTTATTTTTCTTATTTTTGCTTCCAAGTAGGTACTTGAAAGCAAAAATAAGAAGAGTCCTTTTGGACTTGATACTCTATACTAATACTAGCTGCGCTCCGCGGTAACACCCACGTTAGTCAGGGTGCCGTGGGAATATCGGGATAAGAAGTAGCCTATGTATTAATTCAAGTCTCCACCTATCTACATACCGACTTTCATCGCAATCGGTCCAGTAGTTTTTGCGTGAAAGAGAAATAAACATACACACACAAACTTTCGCATTTATTATACTAGCTGCGCCCCGCGATTTCACCCGCGTAAGTCCTGATCCCGTGGAAATATCGGGATAAAAAGTAGTCTATATGTTAATCTAGGTCTCCACCAATCTACATACCGAGTTTCATCGCAATCGGTCCAGTAGTTTTTGCGTGAAGGAGTAACAAACATACACACAAACTTTCACATTTATTATATTAGTAGGATTATAAAGCTGAAAAGTTTGTTTGTTGGTTTGTTTGTACGCGCTAATCTCAGGAACTACTCGTTCGAATTGAAAAAATATTTTTGCGTTGGATAGGCTACTTTTTATCCCGATATTACCACCGGATCGGGAGTTACACGGGGGAACCCGCGGAGCGCTGCTAGTTAGTAAATAAAATGTAGGTCAACGAAATATTTCCCCCAGTGTGATCCAGCGTTCAACTCACAAATGAATGCGAATAACCCGGTGTACACACGGGCGGGTTTTATTATTTCTTTTACATATTTTTCTACTATTTTTTTGTTGTTTTTTTTATTTACTTTTTTTAATGATGTTGCTAATCCAACCTCTTAAAGTTTTATGTATATTTTTTAGGGTTCCATACGTGAAAAGGTTAAAAAGGAACCCTTATAGGATTACGTCTTGTCCGTCTGTCTGTCCGTGTGTTTTAAATTACCTATAGTTTTCGACTAAAAGTTAGATACAACTTTCAAGTTTTTCACCATCACTACATAGTAGAAACAGGCAAAGTCGCTTCCCGCTGTCTGTCCGTATGTATGCTTAGATCTTTAAAACTACGCAACAGATTTTGATGCGTTTTTTTAATAGATAGAGTGAATCAAAAGGAAAGTTTATGTATATAAAACAAAACTACCACACGTACGAAGTCGCGGGCAAAAAAACACTCTTTGGTTTTCCCGTTTTTTAACATTAACTAGTTGCGCCCCGCGGTTTCACCCGCGTAAATCCCGATCCCGTGGGCATATTGGGATAAAAAGTATCTTATGTCCGTCTTCTGGCTCTAAGCTACCTCCCTACCAATTTTCACCCAAATCTGTTCTGCCGTTCTTGAGTTATAAGTGGTGTAACTAACACGACTTTCTTTTATATATATAGATTTTAATTTTTTTTAATCAAAAAATTTAATTTTACTTCTCCATTTATTTTTACTTGTCTTGTTTGTAAGATTATTATTGCATTTTGTTTATAACGAATAGACTCCGAAATATCTTAATCAATTTTAATGAAACTTGGTATGATTATACATTGATTCATTGACAGTAACATAGGGTACTTTTAATCCTGTAATATATAACGGATGTGACAATTAAGTGAAATGAAGGATGTTATTTTAATCATTTTTTTTTTAATAGTTTTATTTGTAACTTTGATTTTGACAAGTAATTAGATTGCACACCTTAGAAGGTAAATTGTAAGTGGACCTATACTATACTTGAATTTATAAGAACTTTTGTAACCTACAATTATGCAATAAAATACCTTTGTATCTTTGTACCTGATATTCCCACGGGATCGGGAGTAACGCGAGTGAAACCGCGGGATAGTAGTAGTTAGATATCTAATTATTATTATTTTAAACGTAAAAGTACGTACAAAATGGTACTAACTAATTCGCTTCAAAAATAAATTCTGAACAAACAAGACTAAGGAAAACTATGGAGTATTTTGATGTGTTTTTTGTAGACATTATATTTAGTTTGTATTTATGGTCCCGCGTAAGTCTCGAGCCCGTGGGAATATCAGTATAAAAAGTCAATGTGTTAATCCAGGTCTCCAGCTATCTATATACCGAGTTTCATCGCAATCGGTCCAGTAGTTTTTATAAATCCCTAAATCGTGTCTGATAAATGTAGTCAAAATAAATGCCCATAATAGAAGACACTGATACACTTTTTTTTATTTAATATAAAACATCTGTGCCAACCCTACATGATGACGCATCAATTTTGACAACTCCGAATAACCTTAGTCTCTTTTTTTTGGCATAAATAAAGAGTATTAGTCTCTGGTTGTATTCCTACTCATGTGACGCGAGTGCGTCTACAAAGCGCCGAAATTAAATTATCAATCCACGTGTATCGTACGACTTTTTTATCACAGTTGTGAATAAAAGAAAAGACTTGAAAAGAAAATAATAAATAACAAAATATATTTGGTGATAAGTCTATGTTTTCAATTTTTGAGGAATTTTTTTTTTGTTAATTATACTCTCGAAAGGCCAGGCAAAAGACATTTAACCTAAACAGCCTCGTCTGACATACAATATTTTTTAATTAGGGGTTAAAGACATACAGAATATAATGGTAAGGAAAAAACTATATTTAAGTAAAGAAAAAATAACACTTAATTTTTAATCATTTTTCAAGACGTTATCACGTAAAATTATCGTTCGTAAACCGACTTTATTGACAACCTTTTTTGCTGGAGCAAAACCTTATTTATGGTACCTACATTTTTTTTATCCTTCAAAACTGTATAACCCAGATAAATTAAGAATGTTTCATCTACCTAACATGTAATTAGCAGTAAGATACCGATTTAACTTATCCGGATAACTTTTTACACACTAGTGGCGTCGAGATAATGTAAAACGCACGCGTGCGTAATACTGGCCCTGCCGGAAGACCAGCGGCTGCGTGAACTCAGTGTTGTTGCAGCTATTTTTTGCTGAGGCAGAGCCTTTTTGGAGGCACACGGCTCCTTAGACCCTATTTTATTTAAATATTTTTTCGTTTTTCTTTCTACTGTATTCTCTGAATTTTCTTTCATGCTATCTTAAACTTTTTTGTACCTTGTATTCTTTTAATTTCCTGTATTTTTATCTTATTCTTTTTGTTTCTTATTTTTATATGTCTGTGTTCTAATGTTCTGTTACGCTCTCAACAGTTCTATCTAAGTTTGTCGTCGCTTGTCCAAATAAATGTTTTTCTATTCTAATACGTTGGATTATGAGCCTAAAACCGGTTCAATAAGATCCACTTTATGAGCAACTGTGATAAAAATGGTTTTTATTAGTGTGTGAGTGAACTAAATAGTACATATTTTTCAAATAAATATCTACTCCATGTATTCTCTATTCCCACCTTCCTCTAAAAGGCTATTGCGACAAACTTTTAATTATATACCCGTCTCGCTCGCACTCCCGCGTTGCTATGTTGCTATCTCTCTCGCACGATCTTCCGTCCCACTCGCACTTGTTTTTCGAAGAAATTGATTTAGGATTTCTGATTTTTTTATTTTAAGGGCCGATACAGACTGGCGATATTATGAGATTAGTGATTCTGCGAGTTTGAGGAGTTTTGTGATGAGAAGGTTGTTCTAAGTCTGGTAGTTTCTAGGTATTATATGTATATGTATATATTTACAAAAGAAAAGTATATAAGTAGTATATGATAGCTTGGGGGTAGATGGCAATGTGTGGAATGTCCTGTATTATAAATTATTATTTATTAATCGCTTTTCGATACCAACCGTGATAGCTAGACTGTTGAAATTTTCACAGATTATGTATTTCTGTTGCTAAAATAGAAAAAAGTAAATATTTTTTGAGTATGTTTTTAAGAAGCTTAGGTTATTTTCATGTTTACTTACTATTTTTTTTAAGCATTTTTTTTGTTAAGGGCAGGCAAAAGTCTTTTAGCCTATACAGCCGCGACTAACATACAATATTTTTTAGGGGTTTTTTTCTCCATGTAAACGGTATACGAAACCCATCGTGCGCGAATTTGACTCGCACTTGGCCAGTTTTTTGTTTGTTTGTTGTCGGCCAACTGAATTGTTGTTTGTATGCAACAGCCCTTAAATGACTGACGAATTTAACTGTTCTTTGTAGACTACGACCTTTAAAACGCTGGAGATGAACACCAGAAGGTTGCGGGTTCGATTCCAACGCGTGGATTTTCTATACTAATATGATAAAGAGGAAACATTCGATTGTTTATTTGTTTGAACCAATAAAAAAGAAAAAAGATACATAGATAAATTTATTCGTACAACACAGTAAGAAACAGAACACTATATACACAAAGTAAAGTAATAGCTAGAAAGTATAAGTTGCACAAATGGGCGGCCTTATCGCTGAAAGCGATCTCTTCCAGGCAACCTTTGGATGAAAAATAACTGACTCAGCTTTAATGGTAGATTGTGAATTTATTCAAGCAGGCAAGTAATTGCTATTAATTATTTTCTTTCTTTCTTTGAAACGAATAGGCGCTGAAACTGAAACTACTTGACAGATTTTGATAATACTTTGTATGGAAATACACTGATTCATAGGGAGTGTCATATGCACACATAGACACGTCGGAAGGTAGTCTCGCTCCAAACATATTCTGTATAAAAATCTTCTGTCAAGATGTATGTTGCCAATAAACTCCAAAACTACTGAACCGATTTCAATCAAATGTTCACATGTACCCGTATTTTGGTCTAACTTACTGGATAGGATAGTTATCATCTCAATTATTCGCTTATGTCGTGAATGTAAACGAATAAAATGTATCAATTAATGGTTTCTTAAGCAAGTGTTTATTTACTGTTTAGTTTTATGAAGTTCTCATAGATGGCGGTGTACGTTGATTCATAGATGAAATTCTTCAATATTGTTTGACATTTAGGTTGTACACCCAATGGATGGCGCTGTGTTCGGGACTTACGCGGGTGAAATCGCGGGGCGCAGCTAGTAATATTACAAAAGTGAAACAAACAAACAAACAAACACCTATACAATATAAGTAAATATCTAGAAATTAACTCGACTTATCAACACACAGTCTATGGTATATACATACATACATACATACATATGGTTGATGTATGTTGTCTAAGGTTACATACATACTACTCTAGGTATGTCACCAGGTAGCCTCGCTGCATTGCCTCATTGCTCGTCCAAACATCCTACTAATATTATAAACTAGCTGCGCCCCGCGGTTTCACACGCGTAACTCCCGATCCCGTGGGAATATCGGGATAAAAAGTAGCCTATATGTTATTCTAGACCTCCAGCTATCTACATACCGAATTTCATTGCAATCGGTTCAGTAGGTTTAGCGTGAAGAAGTAACAAACACACACACACACTCTCCTTCACGCAAAACTACTGGACCGATTGCGATGAAACTCGGTATCTATATAGCCTGGATTAACACATAGGTTACTTTTCATTTTGATATTCCCACGGGATCGGGACTTACGCGGGTGAAACCGCGGTGAGCCGCTAGTTTGAAATAATCGTTAATAATAATACACTAATGAGAAAAGATCTTTTTGTTTTTTTTTGTAACGAACAGGCTCCGAAACTACTGAACTGATTTTAATGAAACTTGGTATAAGGATACATTAATTCATTGACAGTAACATAGGTTACTTTTTATCCCGATATTCCCACGGGATCGGGGGCTACGCGGGTGAAACCGCGGAGAGCTGCTAGTTTCAGAATAAAGATGAAGAGTAATGATAAAATTGAACTTTTGTTCTACGACTTTTGGAAGTTGAACAAGCTTTTTGAAAATTTTGAGGTATTCTAAACCTACGGCTATTTTTTTAAATTTTAAAGTCTTAATATTCTAATTTTATTAATTAAATATTTATATTTTTACATAATCAGACACGATTGTTGATGAAAATTAAAAAAAAAAACATTATTATTGAAACACATTACACCTCTTTTTGTTAAAATCGGGTAAGCAAGTGTGGCCGCGGCTTTATCTCAGCTAATAATAATACCTTACGTGTACAACGACTCTCCTTACTGTTGCTAGGGAGGGGGGGAAATTTATCGATATCGATAAAAGATAAACAATATAATTTAATAAAAAACATTTAAGAACGAATTAAACCTAAACATAAAGTTAAATATTATAATTATATTTTCCTTTATATGTACAAGTAAAACAATCTAATATTATAAATACAAATAAATGAGTTACAATAAATAAAGTGACCAGTTAGTGAAATAACCCGCCCCTTATCGTACCCGGCGTAAAAGTTCCCATAATGCTAGAAGCATTGCCACGCTGAATGGCGATGGATAACCTCTGCGCCAGAAACGAGCCGGAGCGTGAGTTAACATAACATAAAATTAAATCAAACAACACAAATAAATGTACCTTAATTCATTTGTTTGTATTTTGATATTAACTATTCAATAATACAAAACTTAATTATTTAGGCCCGAATACTCAAACGTTTAGGTGTCCCCTAAATATTTAAGACACTCCTATCCTATGTAAACATGAAACTTAAATGTTAATTTAATCGCCACTTAAAATAAGTAATCTGGCGTTATAGTACTATTTTGTGTAACTGGTTTTTTCTGTTTTCTATCGTAAATCGTTTTCATCTGTGTGATATTTTTAAATAATAATTAGGTCACCGTTTGATCACTATAGTCACACGATGGTAAGTGACGATGCGGTGTAAGATGTAGCACGCGGTGTCTAGAAGATACCTATACGCTCGTCACTCAAACACCACCAAATAAACGGGGACTTCAGTCCAAAAAAAACATTTGTCAGTAAAGTCGGTTTACGGACGATTTTACGGGATAACGTCATAAGAAAACATTGATGAAAATAAATTGCTATAATTACTTATCATGTCAATAGAACGTGACACTTGTTTGTGAGTGCATACCGTGTTCATCAATTTGTAAGACGTTATCACGTTAAAATCCTTCTTTATCGACAAGTTAGGAACCGCAAACGCGGCCCACCCCTAGCCCCCGTATCCATTTAGTTTGACAAGCATTTGGTTTCATATATCGTGAGTGTGTGCGTGTATTGTACGATCTGTATCTGTGTGAGTGTTAGGGCTGCCACTTATAGAGATATAATTAAATATTTATTTTTTTATTAGGGGTACAAAATATAAGAATAGGAATGTATTTTGAAAAAAGTGTAAAATGTTTGGTAGGTAGTTTTAAATAATAACAAACAAATAATAATATTCATATAATTCAGATTAATGTAATTACATTAATATACAATTCAATTATAAATTAATCCATATGCAAGTTTGTCATTAGTAAACTAGATCCAATTTAAAAATAATCAAATAAAGAAACAAAGAATCTATACTAATATTATAAAGCTGAAGAGTTTGTTTATTTGAACGCGCTAATCTCAGGAACTACTGGTTCGAATTGAAAAAATATTTTTGTGTTGGATAGTCCATTTATCGAGGAAGGCTATAGGCTATATACCATCACGCTGCGACCAATAGGAGCGAAGAATTAGAGGAAAATGAGGAAAAAAACGGGGAAAATTATTCACCTTTGAGGGCTTCCTTTGTTTGTTTGAACGCGCTGATCTCAGGAAGTACTGGTTCCAATTGAAAAGTATTTTTTGTGTTGGATAGAACATTAATCGAGGAAGGCTTCAGGCTATAAAACATCACGCTGCGACCAATAGGAGCGAAGAATCAGTGGAAAATGTGGAAAAAACGGGGAAAAATATTCATCTTTGAGGGCTTCCGTTGTTTGTTTGAACGCGCTGATCTCGGGAATTGAAAAATATATGACATTTTTTATCCCGATATTTCCAAGGGATTGGAGCTTACGCGGGTGAAACCGCGGGATGCAGCTAGTACTGCAGTATAACTCATATCAGTTAATTCAATTCAATACAATGCGAAGCGAAGCTCGCTGATCGTTTACGGTCGTGCGGGTTAAGCGACGCCTGGCGTCATTACTTCGATGGGTGACCAATTAGTAGTGTGGCAAAAATGTTTTCGTGAGCCCCTCCGTGCTTCGGAAGGCACGTTAAGCCGTTGGTCCCGGTTGCTACCTCTAGTAGCAGTCGTTAGGTCAAGTTAGAGGCCTTAAGGCGATCTGAAAACTCTAACAATAGGTGAGCCACACCACTATACGAGAAGAAGAAGAAGAAGAAGAAGAAGAAGAAGAAAATATTTAAAAAAAAATACCGCGGGTCGCAGGTAGTAAAAAATAAAAATAAATCAATACTAAAGTGTCAACCCTACACAAAATTGAGCCCAACAAACAAAATAACCCCATACACCTACATGCACTCACACAGACAAACCCGCTGATAAATTTTAGCTACATTTTTTTTTTCGATAATAGTCAAGTACATATTTTTAAACTGTTCCTCTAGAATTTGTACTGATAAGCCCTTTTTGGGTGCTTAGGACAGATTGTTGTGACGCGGAAGATTGCAGGTTCGATTCCCGCCTCAAATAAGTATGTATGTATATAGGTTGCCTGGAAGAGATCGCTTTTAGCGATAAGGCCGCCCATTGTACCATATTGTAAGGTATTAAATACGATTCTTTTAGCATATAGGTAGTTATTTAAGTTAGAATTAATTTTAATTTTGTTATCTTATATATATAAAAGAAAGTCGTGTTAGTTACACCACTTATAACTCAAGAACGGCAGAACAGATTTGGGTGAAAATTGGTAGGGAGGTAGCTTAGAGCCAGGAGACGGACATAAGATACTTTTTATCCCAATATGCCCACGGGATCGGGACTTGCGCGGGTGAAACCGCGGGGCGCAGCTAGTATGTAATAATTTTGCGTTGTGTTTTTATGGTGCAATAAAGTGTTTATCTATCTATCTATAAATTTTTGTTTCTGGTCTGAGTGTCTATAGGTATATTTACAATAGCTGCGCCCCGCGGTTTCACCCGCGTAAGTCCTGATCCCGTGGGAATATAGGGATTAATAGTAGCTTATGTGTTAACCCTTCTTCAGCTATCTAGATACCGAGTTTTATCGCAATCGGTTCAGTAGTTTTTGCGTGAAGGAGTAATAAACAAACACACAAACTTTCACATTTAGAATATTAGTAGAATTATAAAGCTGAAGAGTTTGTTTGTTTGAACGCGCTAATCTCAGGAACTACTGGTTCGAATTGAAAAAATATTTTTGTGTTGGATAGTCCATTTATCGAGGAAGGCTATAAGGCTACTTTTTATTTTAATATTCGAAAGGATTGGGACATATAACGACCCAGTTGGCACAATGGTCACCATGCCGGACTGCCAAACACAGGGTTGCGGGTTCGATTCCCGCCTCGGACATGTATTTATGCTTAGATATTTGTCTGTGGTCTGGTTGTTTCTATGTATTATAAGTATATTTTTACAAAAGAAAAGTATATAAAGTAGTATATGAGTTGTCTAGCACCCATAACATACTATGTAATATTAATATTTATATTATTCTTAACATACCAAACACAAGAGAACAAAGAAATAAATGAATTATAATATCTGTGAACAGATAATAAAAATAGTTATAAAATTAATTAATTGATAAGAATATTTTTAATATCCGTGTCTTTTTAATTTTTTTGCCGAATTTTAAATCAAATAAATTTAAAATGAAGTCTCTTAAACTATAAAATAAATGAAATATAAGCAAAACGTTTTCAAGTATCTACTGCAGCTGTTTCTTTAAAAAAAAGTGCCCCTTTTTAGGCATTTTACCTGCCGTCATAAAAGATTACCACTTTTTTCTCTAATCGGTTAAATATAAATATTCGTAATGATTTGTAAAGGATGTTGCTAATCCAATCTTTTAAAGTTTTTAGGCATTTTATCTACTGTTCTGAAAGACTAACCTCTTTTCTCTCAAATCGGTTAAATATAAATATTCGTAATGATTTGTAAAGGATGTTGCTAATCCAATCTTTTAAAGTTTTTAGGCATTTTATCTACTGTTCTGAAAGACTAACCTCTTTTCTCTCAAATCGGTTAAATATAAATATTCGTAATGATTTGTAAAGGATGTTGCTAATTCAACCTTTTAAATTTTTTAGACTTTTTATCTACTGTTCTAAAAGACTAACCTCTTTTTTCTCTAATCGGTTAAATATAATTATTCGTAATGATTTGTAAGGGATGTTGCTAATCTAACCTTTAAAATTTTTTAGACATTTTATCTACTGTTCTGAAAGACTAACCTCTTTTCTCTCAAATCGGTTAAAATATATATATATTTTTCTGTAAATTAATACAAAATTTAGCCTAAACTGTATTATGTGAGTGCCACGTAAATACATATTGTTTGTCTGTGTGTGTCAGGATCGTAAAAAAAAAATGATACTAGTGTGTGATGATGTGCAACTTTGAATTCACAGATTTCATGCACGATTTTTTACCCGACTGCAAGGAAAGGGGTGTTTTTCGTTAAAAAAAACACACATACAAAGATTTGTGTGTGTGTTTTTTTTAATATTTTTTATTCTCTCATATCTTCCAAACAATTAATATTCATTGTATTCATTATTCATAGTAGCGGTCGTGGGTAGTCGGAGGATGGAGGCGGCTCCATCCACCAACTAACCGAGGAACTTTGCTTCTAGAACGAATTGGTTCGTTGTATAATTAGTGCTCAATCTTTTTACGAAGCGAATTTGGTCGGTTAGCTAACAACTGAGGTTATGATTTGTTTTTCGTTTATATCTACTTAAATACGAGACATTTGAAGCTGAAAATTTCAGGATCTGTATTTCCAAAGACACTCTACTTTTTGGTATATACGTACATATCTTTAGTTGAATAGGTTTCTTGCAAAGCTATGAATTTTTCAGATTTGACTTGAAGTGTTCTAGAAGCAAAGTTCCTGCTGCACGGACACGCGGAGCGGCACGATTAATTGCACGATTAATTTGCGCGAATTATTATACAATAGAGCAGTGTGTGGGCAAAGCAAGGGCAAAGAAACAACTTTGCGGTAACGCGAGGAGTATAGCGATGATTGCGCAAGGAGCATAGTGTAGTAATACCTTAAGATATTCATCTCATGAGTCTAAGTGTTCTTATTTTAATATTTTGTTTAGAATTTTATATCAGGGGAAGTGGTGTTAATTAAGCTTGTAAGATTGACCTAAACATACATACATACAAACATTGCAAGTTAAAAAAAGTTTTTATTAGATAAATATAATTAGAATAAAAACATTCCAATAATTGTAATTTTAGAACTCTAAAGTGGGTCTGCAATCTGACTCCGACCGTACCTTAGTCAATAAGTACAAACGGTGAAATGTCCAAAGTGTCAAAATGTCCATATGCTAATAAGACAACTAGTCAATGAGTAAAAATGCTATGATATTGATAATAAAAAGACACGAGAATATAAAACGTAGAGTTGTACGACATTCACACGGTGTACGGAATAGATTCGACCCTAATTCGTTACGTTGTCTGTGTACTTGTATATGTGTGAGTTTGCATAGGGCTGCCACTTCATAGATAGTTATATTTATTATTTTATATATTACTAGCTTTTGCCCGCGATTTCGTCCGCGTAGAAGTCGAAAATGGACCAAGAAATCACGTCACATATAAACTTTGCCCCCCTTTTTCACCACCTTAGGAGTAGAATTCGAAAATCCTTTCTTATCGGATGCTTACATCACACAAAGAAGACACTCTCCAAGTTTCAGGTCTCTAAGATCAGTGGTTTAGGCTGCGCGTTGATCCGTCAGTCAGTCGTTCAGGACAAAGTATTTAATATGTATAGATTTTATTTATTATTCCCACGGGATCGGGAGTTACGCAGGTGAAACCGCGGAGCGCTGCTAGTCTATTATATTTTATGCTATTGATCTGTTGAAGCCCGGTCAATAAAGGTCATTTTTGAAAGAAGGGTCTCATCGTGGGTTGGCTCAAATGTTACGCGATACGAAAGAATGTGAAACGAAAAACCGTAAGAGAAACTAATCTCTTAACTGATCACACATTTATAAAAAAACATTTGACGAAAGCTACTTTGGCAGAATTTAATTTTGCATAAAATCTTGTGACATTATACTTAATATTTGGCATTTCATTAGGCATAACTACATTTAACAAAAGCTACTTTGGCATAATAACTTTTGGCAAAATTTAAGAAAGAAAGAAAGAAAAACATTTATTTGGTACAGGCACACGACAACTTTAAAATTAAACACACACAAAGAAAAAGGTAACAATTATACAATGAAGAAAGAAACATACACTAAGCCTAAGAATATTTATGGGTCGACCTCAGCTGGGTCGACCTCAAATGGGTCGACCTCAGCTGTAAACCACAGTCAAGCGTAACTTGGCTGCAGCGCTGGTCTTCCGGCTAAACCCGCTACCGTCGTGCGTCGTCACACGCTCTCACATACACACAATAAAACGATAAATAAATAAAATAGCAAAATAATTATATACTTACGGTAAATGGGAAAGAAAATAGAATAAATATTTTATTTGTTTAAGACATAAACTGAGTATAAACAGCCTAGAGAAGAAGAGGAGCTGCCCGTAATAAGAAAAAGAAAAAATATATAAATACGACGAAACGTCACTGTCATTAGCATTTTATTTTGCATAATAATTATTGGCATAAAATCTTTAGGTTGTCAAATAAATAAATAGTGTAACCATGTAATAATAATAATAATGGTATAGATATAAGTGACATCCCTATATAGTTTAGTTTGCATTCCGGCAGCGGACATGCGCACCACAATCAACGTACAATACCCTCACAATATGTGAGATTAATGTGGATATTACATTTATTTAATAAAAATAATAAAACTTCGAACAAAATTGACTGAATTGAATGATATCGAACTTTTTGACTTTTTGGACAATCAATTACATTTTTCAACATGATGCCCTAGCTCTAGCCGAATGAAACTGTCAGGGTTTATTCTTCATGAAAGCCAGTACCTAGTTTTTAAGAAAGGTTGCAGAAAAAAAAATCTGTGAAAATTTTTTTTAGAACTATACAAAGATAATGTAAAAATTAGATTTTGAAAAAAAAAATACTTTACTGGTTTTATTTTAAGTTTTATAAATCTTAGACTCTGATTGGTGTAAGGGTACAAAAGGTCCATTATTGAACTTGTTTCACAAAAAAAGCCAGAATCGCAGACCTCATGGCTGTAATTGCGAAGTTCAGGGTGAAATCTGATTTTGACTAAAATTTCACTAAAACCTAAATAACTTTTGAACCACTAAATATTGCAGAACATACAGGGGGGTTAAATCGATAGGTACTGAGGTCCCCCACCCCCCAGCAACCGATCTACCCCCCTTGTAATACCGTGTATAGATAAACACCACAAACCTAAATTGCTTGTCCTACTACGAGTGAGTAAGGTGATTATCTAAATATTATAAATTATTAAAGTATGGCAAATCAAAAGAATTACTAATTTTTGTAGTTTACTACCACCTTTCTAAAAAAACATACTTGAAGAGTATTGAAGAGTCGTATCCATATTAATCCAACTTCACACAAAAACATTTTAACCCTCTCACACAGACGCACCCTATATATTATGTAAAGCACACATACAAACAAAACTTTTTAATTTTAAACGCTAAAGTAGGTGGTACACTGAAATTATATATTTTATTTTAAAGGAGGTTTTATACTTGTTAATTTTTTTTAAAGTTTTCGTTACGTTTTGTGCGTTCTAAAACTAAATTTCTTGGCATAATCAATTGGAATATTTTTTTTGTTATTGAACTACTGGACCGATTGGGATGGAACTTCGTATGAAGATACATTTATATTTTCACGGGATTAGGGTCCGTAGTGTGAATTTTTTCGTAGCTTTGCTTTACATCCGCTACTTTTCAACGTTCCAAACAATTATTGCATTTAAAAAAACCTCGCACGACGGGCTTGGGACTTATGCGGGTGAATCCGTAGGGCGCTGCTAGTCTTATGTCTACTGCCAAGCCTAAATAAACGAGCGTAGGAAAATTCTAAAAAAATGATAAAACTAATTACGAAAAATGACTCGGAAAATTCCTCCATTACTTCTTCTTGTTTGAAGATTTGAAATTAGGAGACTTGTAGCTCCATCTATCAGCAGATTTTGTACTACATATTCAATTAGTTAATTATGTCACAGACAGATGTCGCTACGAATAGTAAACATAAACCGACAAAATTAAGGTAGTCGAAGATTCATTCATGTTTGGCAAAGTAGGACGCAGTGCTATTTCATTTGTTTGACTTATCTTTATATGTTTGTATTTCATCGTTTCGTTTACGACTGTTTTCGCTTTACATAGATGGTTTTAGATAGAGAATTCTGTTGAAGAAAGAAGGAGGTACCTCTACTGTGCCTCTACTATGCCTCTACCAAGCCTAGCAAGAAAGCGAAACGCACTTCGTCATTGACAAAAAAATACAGTTTAATTTTGTAGCGTAATCCATTTATTAGTTTTTGGCGGCTTATCTAAAAGGTAGTGTTCATATACACTTCGCAGCATTATTCAGTTCCTTTTCGACATTTTTCGTTGACTAAAAATCTTCACAATGATATTTCGTTAGAGATTATCATGAGGTTCGCAAAATAAGAAGACTAGAAGAAGACGGAGGAATGAAAGAAGAATGATGTTTAAAAAAATAAAAAGCTGTGTGTGTTAATCACCTTTTGCCTGCCCTTTCAAACCTGTAAAAAGAAAAAGAAAGAAAAAAATTGATTGGCTTTTTGCAGGCTGCGGAATATTTTCAAAATATTATTAAAAATTCATTGAATTTTCATGATTTTCTATTTGAAACAGTGTTATTAATATTAAAATCGACAACTATTAGTTTAAATAAGTTGTATTGTGCGTAATTATTCACCGTGGAGCCCGAAATAGGCGGTAAGTTACGTATTTACGGAAATATTTTTTTCCGGTTTCCTCAATAATATTTTTATCGATGTAATTTCACGTGAAAAACGGCTGTAAACCGTGAAAATGCAATTAAAACGCATAGTTTTAAATATTACGATTACGATATTACGAGTTTTAATATATTACATTTGTCGTTTGATAAGGTAAAAGCAGTGAATTCTTGCTGAGTTTTGTTAAAGTAGGTAAAAAAATATTTATTAACATGTACAGGCCTTTTTTCTTTCTTTCATATTTGTCCCAGTACTACTTCTTATAATCTTCCATTTTTGCTTGTGCTGCGGTGGCCGAACACAACAAACAAAGTTCGATTTTCGCCTTGAAACATTTTTTTTCGATATTTTTTCTGGTCTAGGTGTTTCTTTGGATTTACAAATCTATCCATTATCTGGCCACCATAACACAAGTCTAGTTGGCGTTTGGGCGACTCAGTTGGCACAATGGGCACCATGCTGGACTGCCAAATACAGGGTTGCCGGATTGATTTGAATCCTGCCTCAGACAAGAAGTGCTTAGATATTTGTCTGTGGTCTTGTTGCTTCTATGTATTATAAGTATATATTTACAAAAAGAAAAGCATCTAAGTAGTATATCAGTTGTCTAGCACTGATAAAACAAGTCACTTAGCTTGGGGCTAGATGGTGATGTGTGAAATGTCCTGCAATATTTACTTGTTTTTCAGTGGAGTTATGTGGGGAGTCGTGGCGCGGGGGCGTTGCGCGGTCTCCGTCCCACGAGTCAGTGACAACGGAGCTAAGCCTGTTCAGCGTATCGTCTGCTGCGTCAGACGCGAGGGTGCTCCGGTTGCTGGCTTGTAAGGTAACACTCCATAAAGGTTGTAGAACCTATCGGAAGCAAATCAAATGGAACAACCCTTGGTACTTTATGAATGCCTGGTACTATCTACCAGCCAAAACATGCAGTTTCTCCGTCGTAAATCCCGATCCCATGTTAATATCAAGATAAAAAGTAGCCTACATGTTACTACTTGGAACCAGCTATAACCTTAATGAATTTCATTGAAATTGGTTTAGTAATTTTTAACATGTAGGGCTACAATTGAAGCGAATGAAGGGTGTAGTAACCACTGGAAGCAAATCAAATGTAGCATCAACACAACATTAACTCTTGGTACTTTATGAATGCATGGTACTATCTACTAGCCATAAGCTGTAGTTTCTCCCTTATAACTTCAATCCCATGGGAAAAGCTAAATAAAAAATACTCTCCTAAATACCAGCTATTAACATACCAAATTTCATTGAAAACGGTTCAGCAGTTTTTAACGTGAAGGACTACAATTGAAGCAGATATAGAGTGTAGTAGCCACTGAAAGCAAATCTAATGGAACAACAAAACAACACTAACTCTTGGTACTTTATGAAAGCCTGGTACTATCCACCAGTCACACCCTGCAGTTTTACCCTCGTAAATCCCGATCCCCTGGAAATATCAGGATAAAAAGTAGCCTACACGTTACTTCTTGGAATCAGCATCTTAATGAATTTCATTGAAAATGGTTAAGTAGTTTTTAATGTGAAGAACCACAATTAAAGCAAATGAAAGTTATAGTAGCCACCAGAAGCAAATCAAATGGAACAACTCTTGGTACATTATGAATGCCTGGTAATATCCACCAGCCACACCCTGCAGTTTCGCCCTCGTAACACCCAATCCCATAGGAATATCAGGATAAAAAGTAGCCTCTATGTGACTTCTGAATTCTAGTATACAATGAATTGATAGAATTTTGTAAATTAGATGTGGAATAAAGGTTTAAGCATATAAAGTCACGTGTTTTACATTTTCTACATCTAGTCCATTGAAATGTTACATTTTTTAGGCCTTACCTTGCGTTTTTCAGAGGACGAAATTTTATAATAATAAAAAAAATAAAAAATAACTGATAACACATTATTAGTACACACGTATAATATAGGTATAGTTAAGAGAACTGAAAAATAGTACTCACTTCGGAGCGCTGTAAAACCTTAGCTATTGACTTAATGAAAAAATATTGCGAATAAAAGTTGTTCCTCAAAAAACGATCTACAAAAATGGTCAGATATCATTTTTTCGTAAAATGATAAAAAAAAGTTAAATCGAAAAATATATATTTTTTTCTCGAATTTTTGAACATTTTCGTCTATAACTTTTTTATTTATAGTTCTACGATAAAAATTTACTGGACCAAAGTTGTAGAAAATTTAATTTGCAACAAAAAATGTTAACAAATTTTTTTTTATCAAATAAATAGTTTAAGAGATATATCGTAAAAACCATTTCAACCCCTATTTTCAAGATGGTGGCCGTGGGACAAGAGTGGCGACCCCACAAACTTGGTTTTAGCTTTACACTGACCCCCCCTACACATCAAAAAAATAAAATTGCGTCCTCTGAAAAACGCAACCCCAAATGTAACTTTTTAATGGACTAATCAGCATCTGACACCATTACACATATAGGAACTTCAAGAACCTAACCTTGCAAACAAGTGATTTTTGATCGAAGTTTTACCATTATTATTTTTTATTTTTCTGTTTACAGGCTGGTCAAGGCCCAGATCCTGCTCTAAGAGGCGCAAGTCCTAATCCTGATGGAAAATGTGTCAAGTAAGTAGAAAACTGCATAAGTACCCATACAATTTGCGGGTCTTCAAGTAGCGAGTGAACAGGTATCTTCTAGACACCGCGTGCTACATCTTAAACCTCATCGTCACTTACCATCGTGTGACGATACTGGTCAAACGGTGATCTATAATATGTAAAAAAAATGTATGACATAAGTTTTTTTTGACGTGATAGCCTCTAGTAAATGGATTGAACACCTGCATTCACACAAAAGTGTCATGTTCCGGTAACATGACGCGTCCCATTCCCGATGCGTGACGTCATGCCTCATGGTACCATGGGAGTATTCAATAATGATATCGCTCAAAAAATTAAAAGGGAAAAATGGAAAAAAAGAGATTAAAAGAAAACATCTCAATTTTTCATCGTTTTCTTATGTCGTTATCACGGTGCGGTATAAGAGCGGTGTTGGCTTAGTGGTAGATATCTCGATTTTAATTCTGAAGGTCGTGAGTTCGAATCCCGGTCGGCCGTGCATCAATGAATTTTTCTTAAGAAAAATTTATGTGCGCTAATTGACATTGCTCTTACGGTGAAGGAAAACATCGTGATGAAACCCGCGGCTTAGTTGGCTCCAGAAGTATTGACAAGTTCTCTCCTCTGGACATGGTCGACTACGCTGAGAGGGTAGTAGGTGCTGGGCAAGCCTACTCCATCCTCACGCAAAAAGAACCCAATTAAAAAGGGTCTAATCGCGGAAAAAAGTCCGTTCAAGTACAAGTACAATACAAATACAATAATCTATACTTATATATATTATAAAGCTAAAGAGTTTGTTTGTTTGAACGCGCTTATCTCAGGAACTACTGGTTCGAATTGAAAAATTATTTTTCATTACTCATACTCCGAAAGTTGGTCTAAAGATGCCTGAAGAGCGTGTAGAAAGAAAAACTTTCAGCCCTAGGGAGAATCGCTTTCACTGACAGCTGTCTTGTCAAATTATGGCTTCGCACCACGTGTGCAATGTGCTTGTAGCCAGTATCAGTATCATTACGCATTAGGAACTTCAAAAACCTAACCTCCTTGCTTTGCAAAACACTACAAGGTTGATACCAAAGAGGTTATACATTATATAACCTCTTTGGTCTCAACCTTGTAAGAGGATCAGGTAGTATGGAGTCTCTCATTCACTCTCGTTATTAGGAAGAATTTTATGTATTATTCGTAATGAAAAGCACAGTGTTTACCTCGGGTGAAAGACTCATTAAGTCCCTCGAACTATTAGCGCCCTCGCTACGCTCGGGCGCCAAACTCCGTCTCGGGACTCAATGAGTGACTTTCACACCTAGGGTACTATTTGTGTTGGATAGTCCATTTATTGAGGAAGGCTATAGGCTACTTTTTTCTCGATATTCTCAAGGGATCGGGAGTTACGCGGGTGAAACCGCGAAGCGCTGCTAGTTAGTAAATATATTTGTATAGAAGAATGCTTGGGGTTTCGTGGACCGACTAAGCTGAGAGGGTAGTAGGTGCTGGGCAAGCCTACTCCATCCTAACGCAAAAAGGACCTAATTAAAAATAGTCTAATTGCGGAAAACGGCACGTATACAAGTACAAGTGACGTTATCACGTAAAATTATCGTCCGTAAACCGACTTTACACACAACCATTTGTTTATTTTATCTGTGGTGGAGTGGGCGAAGACCCACCTGTAATACTAAAGGTTGCAGGTTCGATTCTTGCCTCAAACAGGTATTTATGTTCTACAGATATTTGTTTCTGGTCTAGGTATGTATAGTATAGAAAAGTAAGTACAGCAGGACCTCTTTAATCCGAACTCCGAAAATTTACCCCCTGTTCGGATTCGTGGAGCGTTCGGATTATAGTACAGAATATTTCTTTGGTATTTTTTATGAAATAAAACGAATAGTATTGTGAAATTTTAAATGTATATCATCTATAAACGTTACATTAATTAATCTTTTTAAAGAAATCCAATATTTTAGTTTGTCGGGAGGTATTTAATGACAAATAAAAAGCTACTCGATAGTCGGTAAGCAACCGGCGAGACCGCGAGACGGCGAGTGAAACAGCAGCGCAGGCGGGGGTGTGGCGTTCGGATTACAGAGGGGTTCGGATTAGAGTGGGTTCGGATTAAAGAGGTCCTGCTGTATATAGGTAGCATATGAGTTGTCTAGCACCCATAACACAAGTGTAGTTACTTAGCTTGGGGCTAGATGGCGATGTGTGGAATGTTCTGCAATATTTATTATTTACTTACATGGCCCTGCGGTTTTACCTGCTTAACTCCCGTGGGAATATCGGGATAAAAAATAGCCTATGTTATTCCAAATTAATCAATGTATCCTCATACCAAGTTTCATCAAAATATGCCTGTAGTTTCGGAGCCTATTTGTTACAAAGAAAAAATATATTTTCTCTTTATAATATTAGTGTTGCTAAATGAGTATGCGGCATGTTTACTCGTAAATGAAAGAAAGAAAAACATTTATTGATTAATTTTAAAAAGCTTTTGCCAAAAAATTAACCAATAAATCACGTTGTCTCATATACACTTTGCCCCCCTTTTTCTCCCCTTAAGGTGTAGAGTTTTGGGAAATCCTTTCTTGGCATCCGCCTACGTCATACAAAGAACACACCCTCCAAGTTTCATGTCACTACGATCAGCGGTTTAGGCTGTGCGTTGATCCGTCAGTCAGTAAGCACAAACATTTTATATATTTTTTTTTTTTTTTTTTGTTACTTAAATATTAACAAAAACATCTTATAACTAAAAAAGTACTAGAAAACCAAACATAATGAGGTTTGTGTTAGTACCTGACACTCCAATAGGAAGGTTAAGTAGATAGGAAGTACACACCGATCGCAAAGCTTCATACACTTATGTGTGCGTGAGCGCGCATCTTGCCATACCGGTTTGATTGCAACCGAGCGAAGACAGCACCTCACACATACAGGGTGACTCAAATAAATTGGATACCTTTTTACTAGTTAATGATTTATTTTATTTATTTATATGATTTATTTATTTTTTAAATTATTTTCATCAGTAGTTTTATTTTAACCTAAATATTATGTTATTTATTAATTAGTTGTTTAAAAGAAGTTTTAAGAAATATATTTTAAGTTTACTTTTATAATTTTTTAAATTTAATTCATGTTTTATACTTTTAGGTATTTCGTTAATTAATTTAGGAACTAAGAAATTTAAAGTACGCCTTCCGTAGTAATTGTTTTTCATTGGAACATTTAATTGTTCTTCAATTATTTTTCGCGTTGTAATTTTGTGTGTTATCGGTTTATTTATTTGTGTGTTATAATATTGTTCCATGAGTAGTAACATTTTTATTTTATCTTGGATGGGCAATATTTTAGTAAATTTAAATAATTCATCTACATTCTGTTTAGCTTTATTTTTAATTTTTCTAGGCACTATCGATTTTAGCAATCGGACCTGTAGAGAATACATTTTTTCAATATATGTTTTGAAAGTTCTTCCATAGCTCGTTAAGCCGTAAGATATCAAAGAATCCGCCAACGCGAAATAAAGATATGTATAGATGAATGGTTGTATTATTCACAGACGGGGCTCCGCCCTCGGTGTGGATGGTTGTCGCGAGCTGCTGGCCGGGTGCGCAGCTCTGTGCGCGCAACTCGGGCTCCGCCGGTCGTTCAGTGCGGGAGATGTTAGCGGAGCCGGCGAGCAGGGGAACAGTCTCGTTAGAGGGTAGGTAGGGCTCCGCCCTCGTCGCGTTGACACGCGTCAAATTGCATCGGTGGAACTTTTTTCACTTTAGGGTTCTGAAACCTCAAAAGGTTTCAAAGGAACCCTTATATGATCACTTTCTTGTCTGTCTGTCTGTCCGTGTGTCACCACCGATTTTCTCAGCAACGGGTGGACCTAGCAAGTTGAAATTCATACCAGATACTGAGATCTATAGTCCCTATTAGGTGTGGGGAAAAGATTTTCGCGAAAACTTGTAAGTACCAAAATTTACTTAATATCATTTTTTTTATTTTTCGTAATTTTTCTTTATTTTTTAGTGCGACTTCAGAAATGGGATTATGCGCCGCGCTCGAAGCATTGACACTGAATGCAACATCGCGTTCTTGTAGTACTTGGGTCGCAGGTTGGTATATATTCGCCTTTTTTCTTTATTTCAGCAGTGCTCTGCGGTTTCACCCGCGTGACTCCCGATCCCGTGCGAATATCGGGATAAAAAGTAGCCTATGTAACTGTCAATGAATCAATACCAAGTTTCATCAAAATCGGTCCAGTATTTGTTACAAACATAAAAACAGTGAAAAAATATTTTCTCTTAATAATATGAATTTAAAAAATATATCGGCCTGAAATGTGTTAATTTTTTTTATCAGTTGGAGGATCTCAGCTACCGTCCCCACAACGCACGCAGCCTAACCAACCTCTAAAGCATTCTCTTGTAGATAATAAAAAGGTATGTATTCCACGTCAGGCAAGTATTTTTTTTTTGCTTATTTATATCATACTAGCTGCGCCCCGCGATTTCATCGCGTAAGTCCCGAACACAGCGCCATCTATTGGGTGTATTTGCAACCTAGATGTCAAACAATATTAAAAATGTTTATCGATGAATCAACGTACACCGCCATCTATGAGAACTTCATAAAATTAAACAGTAAAATAAACACTTGCTTAAGAAACCATTAATTAATTTTTATTTGACGACCCAGTTGGCACAATGGTCACCATGCCGGACTGCCAAACACAGGGTTGCGGGTTCGATTCCCGCCTCAGACATGTATTTATGCTTAGATATTTGTCTGTGGTCTGGTTGTTTCTATGTATTATGAGTATATATTTACAAAAAAAAAGTATATAAGTAGTATATCCATTATCTAGCACCCATAACACAAGTCTAGTTACTTAGCTTGGGGCTGGATGGCGATGTGTGGAATGTCCTGCAATATTTATTATTTTTATTTATTAATTGATACATTTTATTCGTTTACATTCACGACATAAGCGAATAATTGAGATGATAACTATCCTATCCAGTAAGTTAGACCAAAATACGGGTACATGTGAACATTTGATTGAAATCGGTTCAGTAGTTTTGGAATTTATTGGCAACATACATCGTGACACAAGATTTTTATATCTACAGATTATGATATTTGTCTGTGGTCTCTTTGTGTATCCTTCACATCAAAAACTACTGCACCGATTTCAATAAAATTCTGCATAATAATAGCTGGTTCTCGGGAGTAGCACATAGGATACTTTTTATCCCGAAATACCCACGGGATCGGAACTTACGCGGTTAAAAATATGAACTAAAACTACCAGGCGATCATAAAAAACCAGGAGTTAATGGTGTATTTTTTATTTCAAGGTTCGACAGAGCTACATAAAACGTCGTCTGCTGACAACGTACAGGGCTTTGGAACGGATGTCACAGTCTGAATTCAATCTGGATCGCCTTGAGGTTAGTTTGACATATTTAAAGTCTAATGGAAGCTGGGGCCCAACCGCGCTAATTGCGTCGGCTTCAAACCGACGTCGATATACCCACCGCCTCACAATAGGCGGAATTTTGAGCCTGCCTTTCATACAAATTTTGAAATATTACGTTGTTTTTTCGTGTGTTTTAACTATGCAGGATTTTCGGGGACATCAAAGCATTCAAAAATAAGTGATTCTGGTTATGTTATTTTTAAAAACAACACAAAATGACTTTGTTTTTTTTTTAATAACAACCGGAATCACTTATCTTTGAATGTTTGATGTCCCCGAAAATCCTGCATAGTTAAAACACACGAATAAAACAACTTAATTATTCAAAAACCATATGAAATGAAGGCTTAAAGTTCCGCCCAGTGCAAGGCGCGGGTCTGCATAAGCCGACGCGTTGGCTTGAAGCCGACGCACTTAGCGCGGCTGTTCTTGAACTAGTTGTAGATTCAAATAAATTAGAAGGTGAATAAACGGTTCTAGGATCATGAGACCACTGCGACAGAATGAACCATGTTCCGTACTTGATGGGAAGGTTTTACACCGGGTAGGTATTATACCCGGTAGGCCTACCAACGATATTTCGTTGAAACTTGTATATTTGACGACCCAGTTAGCACAATGGTCACCATGCCAGACTGTCAAACACAGGGTTGCGGGTCTCATACATGTCCGCCTCAGACATGTATTTATGCTTAGATATTTGTCTGTGGTCTGGTTGTTTCTATGTATTATAAGTATATATTTACAAAAGTATATAAGTAGTATATGAGTTGTCTAGCACAAATAACACAAGTCTAGTTACTTAGCTCAGGGCTAGATGGAGATGTGTGGAATGTCCTGCAGTATTTATTTATTTAATATTGTATTCCAGGCGGCCGCAGTGTCAGCAGGAAGTACTGCTCCCCCTGCCCCGCCCACACTGCTGGTCCCTCCACTGCCAGCAGTAACTAGGCATCTACATCCTGGTAAAAAATTCATTCTACATTTCATGGTCTTAAAACCAGTGTAGATATATTAAAACTGGTGGATAGTACCAGGCGATCATAAAGTACTAAGAGTTAATGTATGAAAACTACTAAACCGATTTCAATGGAATTCTGTATCGTAATAGCTTGTTCTCGGGAGTAACACATAAGATACAATTTATCCTGATATTCCCACCGGATCGGGATTTACGCGGATGAAAACAGTGATCGAAAGTACCAGGCCATCATAAAATACCAAGAGTTAATGTTATATTGTTATCCCAGTTGATTTCGTTCTGGTACTTGTGTATATTATACTTCACAAAAACATTGTTTCCAGCAGCAATGTGTTTACACACGACGGTGTATGGAGCTGGTGTTATCAAAGATAGTGGTCTTATAATAAACTTTTTATCACAGTTGCTCATAAAGTGGATCTTATTCAACGGCTTTTACGCCCGAATACTGAAAGGCTACTTAATCTTAAGCGGCGTTTAAATTGATATTTAAGCGTAGGCTTCAATAGAAAGCATACACTTAACTTAAATTTAAACGCCACTTAAGATTAAGTAGCCTTTCAGTATTCGGGCGTTTGGCTCATAATCCAACATATTATGCACGCGTGCGTTTTACATTGCCAACCTAGTGCTGTAAAGTTATCCCGATAGGTTAAATATGTATCTTACTGCTAATTACATACTGTTTTGATGTATAAAAAAGGTAGGTACCAAAGAGTTTTTTAGCTAGCAAAAATGCTTGTCTCTAAAGTCGGTTTACGAACGAAAATTTTACGTGATAATGACTTAGAAAGCGATTAAAAATTGAGTTGTTTATTTTTTGTTTTTTCTTTACTTAAATATATTGTTTTTCCGTACCATTGTATTTTGTTCTTAACCCCCGACGCAAAAACAAATAGGAAAAACCCTAAAAAATATTGTATGTCAGACGAGGCTGTATAGGTTAAAAGTCTTTAGCCTGGCCTTTCCGGAGCATAATGAACAAAAAATATTGCCTTAAAAAAATGTAAACATAGACTTATCACAAATATTTTGTTAATTATTATTTTGTTTTCTTTTCAAGTCTTTTCTTTTATTCGCAACTGTGATAAAAAACGTTGTACGATATACGTGTGGAATTGATCTTTGCATCTTGGCGTCTTTAACACGCTCGCTGCCGCTCGCGCGTCATAAACCGCCTCTATGCAAAGATCAATTTACCACACTTATATCGTAATGTACTATTATTTACTAACTTATTAACGCACTATTATAATGTGCGCACTATTCATTGTTCTGACCGAACTGTCTATTTCTTTACGACTATTTCTATATGCACCCTTAAACAGAACTGACTGGCGAAAGCTCGACGCCGCCCTTTTATATCAAAATAAAAGTATTCTACAATATTCGAGAAAATCCGCGAAAACTACAAAAAATTTTTTTTTTCTTTTTCTAATGGCGAATGCGACTGTGCAGTCTATGCTGCGCATCTTGCCAGCGTCGAGTATTTTGCTTCTCCATTCAAATTATTCTTTTCTTGTGCTCTTTTCTTGTGTTTTTGTTGGTTTTAGGATGGTTTCAGAAAGAGGGAGGAATGACTGAGAGTTTTGACAACAACGAAACAATCTTCTGTAGATCATGAATGTTCTGGACGTCGAATTTTCGTTGCCGTCAAAGTCAGTGTTGCCATCTGCTGGAGAATAGAGACAGCTACGCAGTTTTTTTTTCTATTAATTATGGCTTCGCACGGCTTTTGCATTTAGCCAGTGTCTTTTATTTAGCAAGTTATATTTTGCATCTAATTATGACCCGATTATTCATAAATCGGGCCTAAAGTGTTTCAAAACAGTCAAAGTCGTCATAGTCCGTCAAGTCAGGGGCTATAGTAAAGCGATGGCAAGTTTACCATAACCTTAATAGGAGATTTGGAGGCAACGAGAAAACTTCATGTTTGACACTGATTTTTACTTTCACTACACTTGTGCACTTTCACAGAACTAAATTGAATAACATTCCACCAGAATTATACAATTCAACTCGGGTTACAACTAAGTTTCATGAAAATAAAACTGCAGCACGACATGTTGTTAACTCGTTCCCGCCAAAACTCCAGCTACGCAGCGGGGGTATTAACGATTGCTAATCTGACACTGTCGATTGTCAGTTTTATGTCAATTACTTTTATTATTTTTATTTATGGCGCGAATTTCAAATTGTTCATTTTTCTGTATATCAAATATACGGTTCTTCACAAATAAGCCACAAAGTAAAAACTCAACAACGCCTGGACCAATTTGGCCAATTCTTTGTTTGGTCTGTTTGTTATTATCAGGAGAAGGTTCTTATGAAATAAAAAATTAAGAAAGTTGCGCAGAAAATTATTACGCGGGTGAAACCGCGGGGCGTAGCTAGTAGGAAATAGATTCTTTTTCTGGTACAACGAAGTTCATATTGCAAGATGCTTTAGTTAGAAGTCGGTAATAAAACTTAGTCACGGCTTAGCCCAGGTGCTGCACTAGGTCAGGTTTAGCTACATCTTCGACTGTGGTTCGTATGTTATAATAACAAGCTACCTAATATATTTAAGTAAAGAAAAACAAAAAATAAACAACTCTATTTTTAATCGTTTTCTAAGTCATTATCACGTAAAATTTTCGTTCGTAAACCGACTTTAGAGACAACCATTTTTGCTAGCTAAAAAACTCTTTGGTACCTACCTTTTTTATACATCAAAACAGTATAACCCAGATAAATTAAGAATGTTTCACCTACCTAACATGTAATTAGCAGTAAGATACGTATTTAACTTATCGGGATAACTTTACAACACTAGGTTGGCAATGTAAAACGCACGCGTGCATAATATGTTGGATTATGAGCCTAAAAGCCGTTGAATAAGATCCACTTTATGAGCAACGAAAAAAAAAAGATGTATACAAAAAATATAAAAAGATGTATACGACCATAAGTAACATGACAAGTTCCAATTATTTATAAAGCATAAATTGTGCAGTAAGGCGTACTATGATACTTCGTCTTACCTTAATGATAACAACCCATGGACGTGACTTTAGTTGCTCCATTTCAAATAATACTTTCAAATATTTGTAATATTGACCTTTGTGAGCTTGATCACTTAAAAAAAAGCCCCATGAGTTTCTTGTGTCTTCTTCTCATTGGTGGGCGCGTTCCGAAAGTACACAAGTACATCTTAACTTAAATTTTAAGATGCTTTAAAGTGTAATTCATTGCATGACTCCTACTTATATTTGAACGGGCTGTTTTTTTTTGCGTGAGGATGGAGTAGGCTTGCCCAGCACCTATCAGCTTAGCCGACCATGTCCAGAGGAGAGAACTTGTCAATACTTCTGGAGCCAACTAAGCCGCGGGTTTCATCACGATGTTTTCCTTCACCGTAAGAGCAATGTCAATTAGCACACATACATTTTTCATAAGAAAAATACATTGGTGCACGGCCGGGATTCGAACCCACGACCTTCAGAATTAAAGTCGAGGCATCTACCACTAACCCAACACCGCTCTGCATGACTCCTATTGAATAAGATATTTTGACTTTGACTATGCAAAAGCAGTCCTAGGCAAGTGTTACAATATTGACGACCCAGTTGGCACAATGGTCACCACGCCGGACTGCCAAACACAGGGTTGCGGGTTCGATTCCCGCCTCAGACATGTATTTATGCTTAGATATTTGTCTGTGGTCTGGTTGTTTCTATGTAATTCTACTAATATTATAAATGTGAAAGTTTGTGTGTGCGTGCGTGTGTGTTTGTTACTCCTTCACGCTAAAACCACTTAACCGATTGCAATGAAATTCGGTGTGTAGATAGCTGATGGCCTAGATTAACATATAGGCTACTTTTTATCCCAATATTCCCACGGGAACGGAACTTACGCGGGTGAAACCGCGGGGCGCAGCTAGTATAAGTATATATTTACAAAAGAAAAGTATATAAGTAGTATATGAGTTGTCTAGCACCCATAACACAAGTGTAGTTACTAAGCTTGGGGCTAGATGGCGATGTGTGGAATGTCCTGCTATATTCATATTTATTTATTCCTTTCCCCCCACAGAGGCAGCCCGACTGGCCCTAACTGCTGCAGACGTGGAACGCGAACGAGGCCGCCCCCTCTCCAAGTACGAGCGGAACATGATGATCTTCAACTGGCTCCACACGCTCGATGATGATAACAACTAGTATAGTAGGTATAGTACGACGACCCAGTTGGCACAATCAGTAGCGTAGAGAGGGGAGGGGGGGAGGGGGCGCCACGGGTGCCACCATTAGGAGGGCGGCAAAATTTGCAAAAAAAATTATGTGCGGGCATTGGTGGTCAGTAAGATAATTAACTTTTAAGGAAAATGCGTCTTCAAAAATTTCAACTGAGATGAGACTCGAACTCGCATTCCTTGAATGCCGTTCAAGTGCGCTTACCAATTACGCCACTCAGTCAAGTACCGTCAAAGTTGAATTTAAACAGATGTCGCTAACGAAACTTAATTCGAAAAGAGGTTAATGCGATTCTTAAATTTAATTAGGACGGTACTTGACTGAGTGGCGTAATTGGTAAGCGGAAGTACATATTTTTTCAAAAGAAAAGTATATAAGTAGTATATGAGTTGTCTAGCACCCATAACACAAGTGTAGTTACTTAGCTTGGGGCTAGATGGCGATGTGTGGAATGTCCTGCAATATTTATTTGTTTTACAGGTGGCGCCACTGGACAACATCACAGAAAGCACGCAGCGCCATCTAGCGTCCAAGCTAAGCAAGTTTTGTTATATTGGCCAGAAGACCAATTCTCTTAAATAATATTACAATGTTACTAATATTATAAAGCTGAAGAGTTTGTTTGTTTGAACGAGCTAATCTCAGGAACTACTGGTTCGAATTGTTTTTTTTTGTCAGATAGTCAATTTATCAAGGAAGGCTATAGAATACTTTTTATCCCGATATTTCCACGGGATCGGGAGTTACGCAGGTGAAACCGCGGTGCGCAGCTAGTAATCAATTAATTTTTGTAATCCGAATGATATTGCCATTTAATTTAAACAATGTTATTTACAAGAATTGGCCTTCTTATGACGGATAGAATCTAATAATATAAAAAAGAAATTCTCATCCAGAAATCTCTGAAACTCCAAGAGCTAAAAGTCTGAATTTTCGCATGGGTGTTCCTTTAGAGGATTTTAAGCTATTCCATAGCTTTTATCGCGGGCTTCGAGCGCGGCGACCGAATCAAGAAATTACGTAACGAAAATAAAACCTAACACCCCCCACTCCGCCTACCATGTAGCTCGGCCGAGCGTTCGCTTAACGTGTATGTATATGGTACGACTGTACGATGCAATAGCTTTACCGCGGCAGTTCCCGAGTGGAACACGTTTTTTCTTAGTTTTGGCGGGAACGAGTTAACAACATGTCGTGCTGCAGTTTTATTTTCATGAAACTTAGATGTAACCCGAGTTGAATTGTATAATTCAGGTGGAATGTTATTCAATTTAGTTCTGTGAAAGTGTACAAGTGTAGTGAATGTAAAATCAGTGTCAAACATGAAGTTTTCTCGTTGCCTCCAAATCTCATATTAAGGTTATGGTAAACTTGCCACCGCTTTACTATAGCCCCTGACTTGACGGACTATGACGACTTTGACTGTTTTGAAATACTTTAGGCCCGATTTTTGAAAAATCGGGTCATAATTTGATGCAAAATATAACTTGACACTGGCTAAATGCACAAGCCGTGCGAAGCCATAATTAATAGAAATAAAAAACCGCGAAACTTTTGCTGTTCTGCACATATTTCAACATTATCTCTTTTAACTACAAATATTAAAAATAAAAATAAAAAAATTAAGTGGGGCAACTCAACACTGTACGGAAACTTCGTGCGTAAGTCCGACTCGCACTTGGCCGGTTTTTTAATATACTTATTTCCTAATTTTGATGAAGCGTCATGTCTTGCCTTTGTGCAGTACCCCATTGCGTGGTGCTCCAGCATTGTGTTGTATTGATTAAGTTACAATTTTTGGAGTTTATTTCATATATAAGGTGCCCGGTATGAGAAAAATCCGAGGGGTAAAACCTACTAACAAGTAACGAAATTCGGTCACGTTTTTGGTGCGCACCTTTAGTGCGCAACTTTCTAATTTGGCTGTGAGTGTATTGCGTATGGTTAGATACTCGTACTTAAGGAGTAAACTCCAGTCGTGCGTCGGAGCTGACACACACACTTTTTTTTTTGTTTTAGGGACGATTTTCAATAGACCGGGTCGAGTCTGGGGCGGAGTCCGTCCATGCATGGTTGTATAACACCGGGCTATCAGCCGCTGAGGGGAGGGGTGTCGTCCGGACACGGGGGGGGGGGGGGGTCACGGATCATGCACTGTGTTATAAAAATAACGTTTCACATCCGTTCCCCATCCAATGTCCAATCTCCGTCTAATGAGAATCATCCCTTATAAATAAAATAAATACCATTGGCCACCCTAGCTGACACCCTACTGATAAAAATGAAGACTTTTGGCTTTTGACATTCCATGACGAAAATCCTATTAAGAGGAAACGGTACCGGGGGCTCTCCATACAAACGAAGTCGACTGGTTTCGCCCTGGATAAATACACTTGAGCCAATATTTTTGTTGGCTAAAACTTATAACTGCCATGACCATACCCATATGTTTCGTCTTTTTTTTTAAATCTTAATTTCTATGATTATTAGAAAATGAAAAAACATAGGGGCATAGTCATGACAGTTATAGGTTTTATGGTACAAAAATATTTGTGCTAGTGTCCAGGGAGGAAACAGTCGACTACGTTTGTATGGAGAGAGCGCCGGTACCCTTTCACCATTAATTATGTTGTAATTTTATGTATATTGCACGGTTAAAGCCTGAAGTACGTTTATACCTAGTTGTAACCGGTTAAATCTAGTTATAACCGGATAAAGCTGGTTATAACTGGATAAAGCTAGTTAGCTGGTAGCTAGTTTGTAACAGTTTGAATAGAATAGAATTTATTTGCAACAAAATAAGAGATCACAAAGTCTTAAAAACTATTTACTAACAATTGTTGCAAAACGGACCCCAACTCAGCGAAATGCTAGTCATTCCACTAGCGCTGGTCTTCCGTTGAGGCCGTTCCGGTGACGTCTGTAACATACGGTACACGTACGCTACGCACACGTGCGCACGTAGGTTTGAAGCTTGTTGCGACCAGTTAACCGCTTCAAGGTAGTAATAACCGGTTAAAGGTCTGGTTAAAGCTAGTATAAAAAGCTGTTGGTTACAGCTGCTTCAAGTTATTTATAACTAATTCATGGTAGTTAACCGCTTCAAGGTAGTAATAACCGGTTAAAGGTCTGGTTAAAGCTAGTATAAACAGCTCAAAGCTGGTTACAACAGCTTCAAAGTTATTTATAACTAATTCATGGTAGTTATACCCTTCGTAGCCTATTATCCACCGCCAATAAACTAAGTTTAGCTTAACTCGCATAGTTTAACCAATGTTTCATACATGTGCGTTCACCGCAAACTATTCCAGGTAAGTTAAGTAAAACTGAAAATACTCCCCCTTATTCCAAAACGAAGTTTAAGGATAGTCCGATATGTGGATTTAGACACAGATTTACTCGTGAACTCGAGTCGAGTATAAACAGTATCCCTATATAATCCTCTAATATAATTTTATTCTCCTCCTTATATTACTATCACGTTATGTACAACCCACCCATCCCCTTTCTTCCTTCTTCCCTTCCTTCTTTAATTCTTGTCCATCCAAAGGGCGGCCTTATCGCTAAAAGCGATCTCTTCCAGGCAAAGAGATCGCTTTTAGCGATAAGGCCGCCCATTGTGCCATATTGTTAGGTTTAATATTGTTTTTATAAAAGTAGTTTTTGTTAGAATTAAGGTTTAATGTGGTACAATAAAGAGTTTATCTATCTATCTATAATCTGTATGGATAGTATTTAGACTATAGTTCACGAGTAAATCTGTGTCTAAATCTAAGGTTTACATCCATATCTCGGACTATCCTTAAACTTCGTTTTGGAATACTTTGTTTAGCTGGCGGTGGACGATCGGCTTTATAACTGATTATAACTTGTTAAAGCTAGTTGGAACTGGTTATAAGCGGGTATAACGAGTTATAACCACTTACAACCGGTTTAAATTAGTTGTGACCTTTTAGAGCTCGATTAAAACCGCTCAAAGCTAGTTCTAACCGGTTAAATTTGTATATAACCGGTTAGAACTAGATATAACCGTACCTCAGGCTTAATCCTTAAATAAAATAAATATGTATAAGTATAAAGTTATAGTAAGTTATAAGAAAATAAATTATGATAATAGACTTAATAAATTATTCAATTATATGGTGTATGTTTTGTTTTATTTATTGACCAAGCGTCTCTGGAAATATTACACATTCAGATAACGCACATCTGTTGAGTATTCAGAACGAATGTTAATGTTCTTAACCGAATGTTGTTTGTCATAAGCTACTTTAAGAATTAGTAGGCTGAAGTGGCAATGGGCGGGACATGTGGCTCGTAGAACTGATGGCCGTTGGGGCCGAAAAGTCTTAGATTGGAGACCACGTACCGGAAAGCGCAGCGCGGGACGACCTCCGACTAGATGGACGGACGACTTAATTAAGGTCGCGGGAAGTCGTTGGACGCAAAGAGCATGCGACCGATCGCTCTGGAAGTCTTTGGGGGAGGCCTATGTTCAGCAGTGGACGTCCTGTGGCTGATATGATGAAGCTACTTTTTATCCCGATATTCCTACGGGATCGGGAGTTACGCGGGTGAAACTGCGGGGCGCAGCTAGTGTAGACTTAATCAGTAGGCTCAATTTTAGTAATAATAATACCTAGTATAAAAACTCTACTTACCCAACTCCATCAGTGCATCAGCCTATGTGTCAATCCAGGTCTCCAGCTATCTACATACCCAGTTTCATCGCAATCGGTAGAGTAGTTTATGCGTGAAGGAGTAACAAACATACACACACACAAACTTTCACATTTATAATATTAGTAGGATTATATTTGTAGTAAAAAAAAATTATAACTTAAAAATATTTTTTTTTACAATTCCTTCACTAATTAATCGAAAAGAACATCGTTCCATGGTGTCCCTTGACACCTCTCAAGTTTTTTTTCTATTTTATTTGGCCATCTACCACTGTGGTGTTTGAGAATCGCGTAAGCTTTGTTATTTTGAGAATAGTGACAATATTGTTCATGGAGCAAAATCTTTTGTAACTAGCAGGGCTTCGCGGTTTCACCCGCGTAACTCCCGATCCCGTGGGAATGTCGGGATAAAAAGTAGCCTAAACTATTTCCAATAAAGAATGTATCCTCATACCAAAATCGAAATCAATCTTGCAGTTCTTCTTGTCCATCCAAAGGTTGCCTGGAAGAGATCGCTTTGAGCGATAAGGCCGCCCTTTGTAACACTTAAGACTAAAGCTTTGTTTTATTTTCAGTTTCGGAGCCTATTCGCTACAAACATAAAAACGAACAAAAAATATTTTCTATACATATAATATGCTTTGTCCTGAACTACTGACTGACGGATCAACGCACAGCCTAAACCGCCGATCGTAGAGACCTGAAACTTGGAGGGTGTGTTCTTTGTATGACGTAGGCATCCGATGAGAAAGGAGTTTCCGGAATTCTACCCCTAAGAGGGTGAAAAAGGGGGGCAAAGTTTGTATGGGATAACGTGATTCCTTGGTCCATTTTCGACTTCTACGCGGACAAAGTCGCGGGCATAATGCTAGTCTCTATATAATATTAGTGTAGATTGTTCGTTGATTGATTGATTCTAAATAATAATTATAGCATAATATTATTCGTTAGAATTTTTAAGTCGTTACAATTATAATAGGAAAAAAAACTCAAAAAATTTAGGCCATTATTAATTTTTTATTTTGAAATCACTATTTTTACATAAAACAGTATAAATCTTAAATCTAATTTTAGGTACATAGTACATAAAGCACAAGATTAAACAATATTTGCAGTAGAAATATTTACAAAAAAACCCTCTATTTTTAGTAGAAAGGGGTTGTGACATAAATGTATGGAGACTGGCATAGTCGCCACAATCTTTTAATTTTTTGCACATCATATTTTCATATGGTAATGTATAAGGGACAATACCATATCACAAAACCTAGCAAAGATTTACTTTTATTTTTATTATAAAACTAGCTGCGCCCCGCGGTTTCACCCGCGTAAGTCCCGATCCCGTGGGCATATTGGGATAAAAAGTATCTTATGTCCGTCTCCTGGCTCTAAGCTACCTCCCTACCAATTTTCACCCAAATCTGTTCTGCCGTTCTTGAGTTATAAGTGGTGTAACTAACACGACTTTCTTTTATATATATAGATTTTAATTTAAATATAAAAAAATATATTTTATTTATTTACTGTGAAGGTGTATAAATAAATAAATATTGCAGGACGATCCACACAGCGCCATCTAGCCCCAAGTTAAGTAACTAGACTTGTGTTATGGGTGCTAGACAACTCATATACTACTTATATACTTTTCTTTTGTAAATAAATACTTATAATACATAGAAACAACCAGACCACAGACAAATATCTAAGCATAAGTCTGAGGCGGGAATCGAACCCGCAACCCTGTATTTGGCAGTCCGGCAAGGTGACCATTGTGCCAACTGGGTATATTTATATATAATGAATTATCGAATGATGTCAAAAATTGTGAGATCTTAAGGGAGGTCCATACGCCAACGACCTTGGTACACAGCCTACTAAATAGTTACTACCGGCACCGGTCGCCTTCGTTGGTGAACATTGTTGTTTGTTACGAATGTGGTTTGTTTTTCTCAAAAGTGCTGAGATGGAATTGTAGGTGATCTCTTCAACGAAATTTTGGTGTGACTTTGAGCAAAAATTCCCTATAGTTTTGAAGCTATACTAAAATTAACACTTAATACTAGTCTAGCTTTGAATTGACAAGGAATTTTCGTCTCAAATTACCCCAAAATATCGGTAAAGATTTCACCTACAATTCCATCTCAGCACTTTTGAGAAAAACAAAACACATACGTTACAATCAACAATGTTAGTTGTAAGCGACGGGCATTTCTAGTGCGTTGCGTTTGGCAGCATAAATAGCCTTAAATTGCATATTTTTTTTTGTAATTTCTTCTATACCATTGCCATAGGTTTGAAAGATGGCCGCGCAAAAAGAATCACATAGTATAAAACAAAGTCGCTTCCCGCTGTCTGTCCCTATGTATTAAATCTTTAAAACTACGCAACGGATTTTGATGCGGTTTTTTAATAGATAGAGTGATTCAAGAGGAAGGTTTTTGTATATAAAACAAAACTACCACGAGTACGCGGGCAACAACTAGTAAAAAATTAAAGATTGTAGCGACTATTCCAGTCTCCCTACTTTTATGTTACAACCCCTCTAATATCTACAAATCCACATAAAAATGTAAGCTCATTTAACAATATTAATAAATTAACACTAAAAACTATAGCAGTAAAAATATACAAAACGCTAAAATTTCAAACAACCAATTCATAGAAAACGGCTGAACCGATTTTCATAAAACTATCCCAAAACATACACATTAAATTTAGCTTTCGAATAGAGGAAACTTTATCAAAATCGGTCAATCCGTTTAGAAGCTACGATACCTTAAAAAGGCAAAGTCTTAAAATTAACCTTTTTTGGGAATACTAATCAATTTAAAACCCCATTTGTACCTATTTTTTTCTAAATGCATTATTTACTAAAATAAAATATATTAAACTAATTTGTTTGATAAATAAAATAACCACTGAGACACAAAAAAGCGGATCATTCCGGAATTCTAACTAAAAATCCCGGAATTCCAAGTAAATATCCAGGAATTCCAACTAAATATCCAGGAATTCCAACTAAATATCCAGGAATTCCAACTAAATATCCAGCAATTCACAGAATTCCACCTAAGCAACCCGAAATTTTAACGAATACATCCCGGAATCAAAACTAAATAACCCGGAATTACCACTATTAAACCCGAAATTTTAAGGAAACATCCCGAAATTAAAACTAAATATCCCTGAATTACATAGAAATGGCGAATTTCGGAAATCATCAACGAAAAATTGTAGTTTCTCCGAAAGAAAAAAATTGAGAGGTTTAGTTCATTTTTATTTTCCGACATTAATTTGTTTTTTTTTTGTCGACGTTAATTTATTTTTCCGACAGTTTCATCTAGTCTCAAGCAAATGTTGAATTAATTAGGTTTTCCGACTTTAAAATTCCTTTTCCGACAAGTTTGTCTCAATCAAAAGTTGAATTTTTTTTTTCCAACTTTGAAATTACTTTCTCGTAATTTGCTTTTTTTGACGCTTATAAGTCTCAATAAATTAATGTTAAATTAATTAGTTTTCATGATTTTAAATTAAATTTTCCGACATTAATATGCTTTTCTTTCGGTTTTCCGACATTTTCGTTCGGTATATTTTTCGTTCTATATACAAATGACTATGTAATCTACTTTAATTATTAAATATCTACAAGAATATATTACTCCGTAAAAACATTGACTCTTTATACAAAAGTTCCATCACATTTGAGCCATCCAAAAATATATTGCTTCATATTTTTATTTCGAAATTGAGAATTTTTTTAATAGTTCATCGTTTGACCAGTATCGTCACACGATGGTAAGTGACGATACGGTGTAAGATGTAACACGCGGTGTCTAGAAGATACCTACTGTGCGTTTTGCGTTATTTTGCCTCTGACAGCTGTTTCTGTTAGGTTGGCATTACCCGTCATTCTTGCTGACAAGTACCTATAACATAGCGTGAAGCTCCTTTCGTTTTTATTTAAATTTTTAATTTTAAACGTGTTAATCATGCCAAAAAGGATTCAAAGTAGCGGCAGAAAAATTGTATTCTCAGTTCGTAATTTTTGTGAACGGGAAAAAGCTAATGGAGGACCAATAATCCCATTTGAAGATGTTCGTCGACGTGTAGCCGCCATGACTGGTAAGTAAATTAGTGTTACCTGCTATTCATAGTTTCCCGTTATTAAGGATCGAAAGTTATTTGTTTTGCTAATAGATTATATTGTTTAGAATTATGCAGGCACGATGTTTTAATTGTCTAATACATTCCGTACATAGGTAGGTATATCAATAATTATATTTGTTATAAAACATAGTATTTGATTTTTTTTATATATACTAGCAGCGCCCTGCGGTTTACCCGCGGAAGTCCCGATCAATTTTTTTTCTTTGATACAAACCTTTGTCATTTAAATTATGTGTTATTTAATAACAAGATTAATTTAAAAAATGTATATGTGCATGTAAAATAATGTAATGTTTTGTATTTCAGGCATTTCTGAGAGAACCGTCACCACCATTACCAAAGAGTGTGAGGTTGCTGCTTCCACTTCTAAGAAAATATCTTCTCCCAGAAAAAAACGCTGCCAATCGAATAAAATTCAGTTAGATGATTTTGAACTATGTGCAATCAGAACTAAAATACATCAAATGTACGTAGTCAGAAAGGAGGTGCCTACTTTGTGCAAGCTTTTGGCTGAATTAAAAATTGATATTAACTTCAATGGAGGTCGTACCACACTATGGAAAATAATTCGGCAAATCGGATTTAGATTTAAAAAATGTGGCTCTAAAAGAAAACTTTTAATGGAACGATATGACATTGTAGCTTGGAGGTACAGATACTTGAATATTTTAAGAAAAAATCGAAATGAAGGCCGATGTATCATATATCTTGATGAAACTTATATACACGCTTCATATGCTGTCAACAAATGTTGGCAGATGGAAAATGAAAAAGGTGTTTTAAAAAGCGATTCAGTTGGTGCACGCTGGATCATCGTTCATGCAGGTGGCGAAATGGGGTTTATTCCAAATGCACAGTTAATATTTAAATCGCAGTCGAAATCAGGAGATTACCACGATGATATGAACAGGACGAATTTCATGAAATGGCTAAAAGACAAACTCATTCCCAATTTACCGCCTAATAGTTTAATTGTTATGGATAATGCGCCCTATCACACTGTGAAGGTGAACAAGGCACCAACCATGAGCTCTACCAAAACTGATATGCAAAATTGGATCACAAATAAGGGGTTATCTTATCTTCCCACTATGGTGAAAGCTCAATTATATGAAATTATAAAAGAGCATAAAGAAGCTCCAATATATGAAGCTGATCAACTCCTTGAAGCGCATGGACACAAAGTGGCTAGGTTACCACCATACCACTGCGAACTCAATCCCATAGAATTTATGTGGAGCCTCTTAAAAAGGCGTATAGCTGCTAAAAATGTTGGACAGGAAGCAGACAAGATACTACAATTAACAGAAGAAGCGTTCCAATCGATTACTGCAGAAGACTGGCAGAAGCAGTGTCAACATGTGTGCCACATTGAACAACAGTTTATTAAAACAGATGGAATTATGGACTCTGAAATCGAAAAATTTATTATAGAATTAAATGACGAGACTGATACAGAGTCGGACAGCAGCAGCTCCAACGATTCACGTTCAGCAGCAGACAGTGACGAACCACTACAACTAGCGACCCGCATGGATCACTCCTATTCAAAATAAATAAAACCTATGAAAATGTTGTTTTAATTTAGTGGTTTAATACCTATGTATGTAGATAAATGCAAACTTGAAGTACACAAAACTAATTCAAATACCTACCCTTATTATTTTACAAAACTATCGGCGCCGGTGCAGTTTTACCCGCATAAGTCCAGATCCCGTACCTATGAATATTGAGATAAAAAGATACCCACATACCAAGTCACATTAAAATCGGTTTAGTAGTTCCAAAGATTACAAACCTACATTCTAACATCCAAACTTTACCGCTTACTGTAATTGACAAATTTAACTACGAAAATATTTCGCAGTTATATACTGGGAATCCTACAAAACTTAAGCGGCAACACAGAGCTCAGGTTAGCCAACATGACAGCCAGAGGCAAAATAACGCTGAACGCACTGTATACGCTCGTCACTCAAACACCATCAAATAAACTGGGTCTTTCGAAGGGGTGAAGGTAGGAAGACGGTAGTGGAATGAAAACTTTTGCGACCGTCATTTTGTGAAATTATGTGGAATTTCAATAGGTTATCTAAGTTTAAACTTTTATGGGACAAATTGGTGACTTTTTCCCGCAGATTGATCCCGTGGGAATTTCCAAAAATCCTATCACGGTGTTCACTTAAGGTGATAGGGTACCGGGGGCTCTCTCCATACAAACGTAGTCGACTGTTTCCTCCCTGGATAATGACACTAGCACAAATATCACTGTTGCATAAAACCTATAACTGCCATGACTATGCCCCTATGACTTGTTTTTTTCATTTTCTAAGTATCATAGACATTAAGATTTAAAAAACAAAACATACGGGCATGGTCATGGCAGTTATAAGTATTGTGCAAAAAAAAATTGCTCTAGTGTCATTATCCAGGGAGGAAACAGTCAACTACGTTTGTATGGAGAGAGCGCCGGTACCCTTTCCTCTTAAGACACATAAGGAACCCCTGTGCAAAATTTCATGTTTCTTAGCAGCGGTTTCTGTTGTGCTTCAGTTTTTAGATATCTAAAAGTACCAGGCGATCATAAAATACTAAGAGTGAATGTAACTACGATGCTTATGAAAAATCCTGTGCAAAATTCCATGTATCTAGTGCCAGCGGTTTTTGCTGTGCATTGGTTTTTAGATTTCTAAAAGTACCAGACAATCATAAAGCACCAAGAGTTATTTTTGTGTTTTAATACAACACATGCAAAAACTACTGAACCGATTTCCAAAAAAAATCTGTGTGGTAATAGCTTGATCCCGGGAATAACACTTAAACAATATTTTATCCCGATATTCCCACGGGATCATTACTTACGGGGTAAAACCCTGACCAAAAGTACCAGGCGATCATAAAAACAGAGTTAATTCTCAATTTCAAAATGTACCCATTCCTTTAAAACCCATCTATACTTAGTATAGAATATTATCTAAGATTAACAAGTTTTCTAAACATTTTCGCGCCAAAAATCAAACTTCAAGTAAGTATTTTCGAAAATTCCGTATACAGGATTCGAATTTGCGAATTTACACTTACTAAAACTTAAAATTTAGCACACATTTTTTTAAAAAATTTTATGCAAAATAATATCGAACACTTTTGCATAAAATTATACTAAGATTATGAAAACTAAGAAATGAAGTCCTTAGTAGGTTAATAAATAAATTAGTTTAATAATAACCGAACTAAAATCATCTTAGTTCAGTTAGCTAAAATTATATAAGTTAGTTAAAATATCTCAGCTAAATTTATATCAGTTAACCAAAATTATCTCAGTAAACTATAATTATCTTAGTATAGTGAACTGAAGTTATTTTATTTCGAAGTAAATCAATTTCGTTCATTTTACATTTTTTTTTAGTTTAGATTTCTAAAACCATCTGAGTTTAGGTAACTAAAATAATCTTAATAAAGAATGTTTTAGTTTAGATAGCATTTATCTTAGGAAAGTTGCTAAAAAATCGTAGTTCAGATAGCTAAAATTATCTATCATTTTAGTTCAGATAGCTAAAATTATCTATCATTTTAGTTCAGTTAATCAAAATTATCTCAGTTCAGATAACTTTTTAATTACGTGAACAAGAACAATCTATTCATTTCAGTTAACTAAAATAATCTTAGTTAACTTAAATTATAAGTTTAGCTAAATAAAATAAACTTAGTTTAGTTAACTAAAACTAATTTAGTTCAGATAATTAAAATCACCTCGGTATAATTAACTGAAATAATCTTAGATTAGTTAACTAAAACTAATTTAGTTCAGATAATTAAAATCACCTTGGTATAATTAACTAAAATAATCTTAGCTTAGTTAACTAAAACTAATTTAGTTTAGATAAATAAAATAATCTTAGTTCAGTTACCTCGAAGTTCAGATAACTGAAAAAAAATCTAAGTTCTGGTAACTAAAACAATATTAGTTTAGTTAGCTAAAATCATTATAGTTTAGTTAGCTAAAACCATTATAGTTTAGTTAACTAAAATTAATTATTACTTCAGTTATTTATTCTCCTTTTAGCCGTTTACTAAACTCTTCTTGCTGTAATTCTCTCCATTCTTTCTTAGCTTTTACTCGCTTTAGTTGACCGTCCCTGGAACAAAAATAAAAAGACATTTTAGTTTTTTTTGTTTAGGAGGTTAAATACATCAGGAGGTTGTGCAAAAGAGGTAGGTTTATCAAGTTTTAGAAAGTCAATATAATGTATAGAAGTTTTAAATAAGTAGGATAAGTTTTTTTTTGGTTAGGAGGTTAAATACATCAGGAGGTTGTGCAAAAGAGGTGGATTTAACAATTTTTTAGAAAGTCAATATAATGTATAGGAGTTTTAAATAAGTAGGATTTTTTTTTGTTAGGAGGTTAAATAAGTTTGTTTTGTTAGGAGGTTAAATACAACGGGAGGTTGGGCAAAGGAGGTAGGTGTAACAAGTTTTTAGAAAGTCAATATATGTATAGGAATTTTAAATAATTAGAAAAGCTTTTTTGTTAAATACGATAGGAGGTTTTGCAAAGGAGGTAGATTACTCAGACAGATATTTGTCTGTGGTCTGGTTGTTTCTATGTATTATAAGTGGAAGGCAAAATTCGATTCTTTCGGCTCTGATCAATCTGCGTCCACCTTTAGGAGGTAAGAAACATGTTCGGAAGGTGTTCTTACCATTGCAAGTCGACCAAGCCCCCCCTCCTGGCGATGACCGCCTTCACTCTGTTAGCGAAGTCGACAGCAGACTCGTGAGGTTCCCGCGCCATGGCCGGGAGGTACCATACGTCGCACACGATTGCCCAGGAGGTCATCATGTTCAGGAGGTAGTGGAGCATCCCGTACCGGCTCGAGTTCCAGAAGGCGTCGCCGAAACGGGCGTCATATCTAATAAGGAAAATTTGGGTAAATATCTATTTATTTTTACTAGCTTCCGCGTAAACGTCGAAAATGGACCAAGGAATCACGTTTTCCCATACAACCTTTGCCAAATTGAAGAATTCTTATCGGATGCCTACGTCATACATAGAACACACCCTCCAAGTTTCAGGTTTCAAGCATTTTTATATGTATAGATTTTATACTTTTGTTTTATGTTAGTGCTTTTATGTTTTTTTACAACTTTTTCTGATTGTGTTTTGTCGTGTGCTTTTCGAAATAAATGTTTTCTTTCTTTCTTGTGAGATTTTTTAAAAATCCCGTCTTAGTGGTAACAAGAAGCCCTGTGCAAAATTTTATGTTTCTAGACCCAGTGGTTTCAGCTGTGCCTCGGTCTTTAGATATCTAAAAGTACCAGGCGATCATAAAGTACCAAGAGTTTATGTTGTGTTCTAATACGATCATAAGGAACCCCTGTGCAAAATTATATGTTTCTAGACCCAGCGGTTTCTGCTGTGCCCCAGTCTTTAAATGTCTAAAAGTACCAGGCAATCATAAAGTGCCAAGAGTTAATGTTATGTTCATAAACCACGCCTATAGATTCGATGTTTCTAGAGCCAGCGGTTTCCGTGCATCAGTCTTTAGATATCTAAAAGTACCAGGCGATCATAAAGTACCAAGAGTTAATGTTATATTGTTCTAGTTGATTTGCTTCTGTTGCTTCCTTGTGTCTGTTGTGAGGAGGCAGGGTGACTACTACACCCTTCATGTCGACACATCAGCTGTTTCTACTATACAGTCTTAACTACTGAACCGATTTCAATGAAATTCTATATAGTAATAGCTGGTTCCCAGGAATATCGCATAGGGTAATTTTTATCCCGATATTCCCACGGAATTGGGAATTCTGAGGGTAAAAAACAGATCATAGTACCAGGCCATCATAATGAACCTAGTTATTAATGATACCAAACATCAGAGATGGTGGTTCGAAACTCAGCGCACACAATTTTTTTGGAGTTTACTCCTTAAGAATCGATTTTCATATATAAGGCGCCCGGTATGAGAAAAATCCGAGGGGTAAAACCTACTGACACGTAACGAAAATCGGTCACGTTTTTGGTGCGCACCTTTAGTGCGCAACTTTCTAATTTTTTGACGTGTAATGTCTTATAAATTGATGGAACGCCTGCATTTACAAAAAAAGTGTGTGTGTCAGCTCCAACGCACGACTGGAGTTTACTCCTTAAGTACGAGTATCTAACCATACGCAATACACTCACAGCCAAATTAGAAAGTTGCGCACTAAAGGTGCGCACCAAAAACGTGACACGATTTTCGTTACTTGTTAGTAGGTTTTACCCCTCGGATTTTTCTCATACCGGGCGCCTTATATATGAAAATTGATTCTTAAGGAGTAAACTCCAATAAACTCTAAAAAGTGTCTGTTTACACCGTCATATTCCGGTACCATGACGGCGTCATGTTCTGGTACCATGACGGCGTCATGTTCTGGTACCATGACGGCGTCATGTTCTGGTACCATGACGGCGTCATGTTCCAATACCATGACGGCGTCATGTTCCGGTACCATGACGGCGTCATGTTGCGGTACCATGACGGCGTCATGTTCCGGTACCATGACGGCGTCATGTATTGCATATGGTTAGATACTCGTACTTAAGGAGTAAACTCCAGTCGTGCGTCGGAGCTGACACACACACTTTTTTTTGTTGATTTTTTTTCTTACTTACTTGATGGCAACGGGATAAATAGTGCCGCCAACTTCGAAGCTTCCTTTTTTGAATTGCATAACGGAAGTATTATTTATACAAGTTCCTTCCGGGAAAATCAAAATTGGCGGGTTTTCCGGTACCGAGATATGTTCTTTTAACCTGAAAAAAAAAAGAACGCATAACGCCAGTGTCAAATAGTTAATACTAATTCATTCCGAAGTCGTGGGTTCGAATCCTGGCCGGCCGTGAATTGATATTGCTCTTACGATGAAGGAAAACATCGTTATAAAACCCGCGGCTTAGTTGGCTCCAGACGTATTTCTCTTTCCTCTGGACACTGTCGACTAAGTTGACTTGAATAAAAATGAGAGTTGAATAAAATTGAGAAAACTTTGAATAAAAATGACTTGTATGCAAGGAGGTCAGGTTCTTGAAGTTCCTAATGTGTAATGGCGTCAGATGCTGATGAAGAAAATGTAAAACACGTGACTTTAAATGCTTTTATCTTTTTCCCACATTTAGTTCACGAAATACTATCCATTTCATTGTGACGAAGAATTTTATCATATTTTTTTACTAGCAGCGCTCCGCGGTTTTACCAGCGTAACTCCCGATCCCGTGGGAATATCGGGATAAAAAGTAGCCTATAGCCTTCCTCGATAAATGGCCTATCCAACACAAAACGAATTTTACAATTCGAACCAGTAGTTCCTGAGATTAGCGCGTTCAAACAAACAAACTCTTCAGCTTTATAATATTAGTATAGATTTGTGTATCTTGGCTCCAATAACTCACCGTTTCGCCACAGCGTGTCTGTCTTTAACCTCAGATCTCTCAAACCATATATGAGGCGATGCTCTCGCTAAGGCACGCTGTAACAGCCCAAGAAAGCCTCCGTGCCTTTGCCCAATCTGAAACGTACCGACATTTTGTTGAAAAATACGCGCCAAAACAAAATGGTTGACAAATAAGACCTTTTTTTGTATGGCAATATGTGTGTTTTGGACTATCTATCTAAAAGAAAACCGGTCAAGGCCGAGTCGGACTTCTGCACAATGAGTTCTGTACTTATATGTCTGTAGTATTTCTTGTTATAGCAGCAACAGAAATCTGTGAAAATTTCAAACTAGCTATCACGGTTCATCACATGCAGCCTGGTGACAGACAGACGGACAGTAGAGTTTTAGTAAAAGGGACCTTAAAAACATCAAAATTTAATAAAAATAATATACAGACCTGATAATCCATAAATTATCTCTCTATATATATATAAAATTTAAAGTCCTGGCTGAGTGTTATATCAACGCACTGAAAAATTCAACTTAAATTCTAACTCAGACAAGTATTTATGGTTAGATATAATTTGTCTGTGGTCTGGTTGTTTCTATGTATTATAAGTATATATTTACAAAAGAAAAGTATATAAGTAGTATATGAGTTGTCTAGCACCCATAACACAAGTCTAGTTACTTAGCTTGGGGCTAGATGGCGATGTGTGGAATGTCCTGCAATATTTATTTATTTAACTAATATTAAAATTCGAAAGTTTATTTAATTGTTCCCTCTCCACGGTCAAACGACTGAACCGATTTGGATGAAAACCAGCATAGTGGTAGTTTAAGGAATGGAGAAGCACATAGTATACTTTTGATCCCGATATTCCAACGAGATCGGGACTTATGCGGGTGAAACCGTAGATGTTTCTTTGATCGCTGGACCGATTTTGATGAAAATCGGCGAAACATTATAAAAAACTTTTGGCTTATTATAAGCTTACCTTATTTTTAACATGCTGACATAATACTTAACACAACATGCAAGACAAAAACGCAAAAACAAAAGGCTAATGAACCCAAATACCAGCGTATATTCTTATGGGTATTTCGAAAAAAAAAATACCCAAAAAAACATAAAGTACCTGCGGATAATAATTGCCACTTTGCCACCATAATTAAAAACTAAATTTGTCTTAAAAAAAAAAGGGAAAATTATTTAATAGGAAAGGGTACCGGCGCTCTCTCCATACAAACGTAGTCGACTGTTTCCTCCCTGGACAATGAAACTAGAGCAAATATTTTTTTTGCATAAAACTTACAACATTGTCATTTAATGGCAATAAACGATTATTTATTTATTTTTATTTTATTACTGCCATGACCATGCATGCCCCTATGTTTTTTTTTTAATCTTAATATCTATGATCATTGGAAAATGAATAAAAAAAAACAAAACATAGGGGCATAGTCATGGTAGTTATAGGTTTTATCGCACAAAAATATTTGTGCTAGTGTCATTATCCAGAGAGGAAACAGTCGACTACGTTTGTATGGAGAGCGCCGGTACCCTTTCACCTTAAAAACAGGTCATCAGATAAATATTTGCTTTATTGTCAAAATCTAAAGTCTCAAAATCAAAGTCTCAAAATCTATTCCTTTTTTTATTTTGTCACTAATAACAAGTTTAAAAAAAAATAGTGGCAATTATTACACGCAGTTACCTTAAGAGGAAAGGGTACCGGCGCTCTCTCCATACAAACTTAGTCGACTGTTTCCACCCTGGAGAATAACACTAGCACAAATATGTTTGTGCCATAAAACCTATAACTGCCATGACTATGCCCCTATGTTTTGGATTTTTTCATTTTCTAAATCATAGAAATTAAGATTTAAAAAACAAAAAAAACAAAGGTCATGGCAGTTATAAGTTTTATGCAACAAAAATATTTGCTCTAGTGTCATTATCCAGGGAGAAAACAGTCGACTACGTTTGTATGGAGAGAGCACCTTTCCTCTTAAAAAAAATCGTGACCAATTGAGAACTTCCTTTTTTTGAAGTTGGCTAAAAACACTCACCAGTGAATAGCAATTATCACACATAAGAACCAAAACGTCAATGGGTGATGTGTGATTCGCCACACATATACCATTCTTCGGTTTATTGTGTTCGTCATGGTAAGTAATTACAGCGGAGATGCAACGGGATAGCAAGTTGAAGCACGCGTGAGCGCTCGACGTGAACACGCGGGTCTTTAGAGGACCTTCGGGTAGTGCGCCCACGCACCATGTCGCAAATATAAGACACCATACCTGTGACGAATTGATGCATGATGAACGTGAACACCCGATGTGGTGAATGGCAACACAAAACATATATTTATAGTGGATAATAGAGATAATACGAAACATATATAATGATAAATAATGCATGTAATATATGAAAAGTTTTACATGAACATAAAATTCCCAATGAGTTCCGAAGAAAACATAAATGTATAGAAATAAGTAAAAGAAAAAACAGGGCAAGTAATGTATGTATAAGAAAGAACATAAAATACCAATAAAATCACAGTAACTCCAGCAAAAAAAAAATAAAGAAGACCTTTAAAAAAATGAAAATGAAAACAATGAAATCACACTAAAATCACCGTTACTCCCCAAAAAAATCAGAAAATTCCGATATAGGTACATAATTAAAAAAAGGGGGCAATTAACATATAAAACGTCTTACAAGAACATAAAATTCCCAAGAAATCACAGTAAAAACCCGAAAAACACAGAAAAATTCTAAAAAATACGTCTTACAATAACATAAAATTCCCAATAAATCCCAAAAGAACATAAAATTTTTCCCAAATTTAAAAATATAATACCAAACAAAACCAATTATTGTAGATCAAAACCAAGACGTCAATCGGTGATGTATGATTCGCCACACAAATACCGCTCTTCGGTTTATTATTTTCGTCATGATATGTAACTACAGCCGAAACGCACCAAGACAGGAGTTCTAAACTCGACTGTATGCTATTCGTCAATAATATAGTCCTCAACGGGCCGTCGGATAATTCGCCAAAAACACACATGGCGAAAAGTAACCACAACACCTGTGACGAATTGGGACTACATTTTAGTCTGTACTCAAAAGGAATATTTTATCTATAAATTGCTTCAAAGTACAAACTGTTTATACTTTCTTCCTTATAAATATATTTTTTCATTATAAACTACTTATATGTATTAAAATGAAAGCCTTTAGTAGTAGCATCAAATAACAAGAACCAAAACAGAGACACTGCACATAAAAAATGTTAATAAAAATCATGTGCAGAACCGCCATCTTGGTTCTTATTATTTGTTGCAATCTCTACAATTGAATAGACAACACAAAACATAAAAAACCCATAAAACAAGACACAAAATATCCTAACATTAAATGCAGCCTGGCAACATGAAATTCCCTGAAATACAACGTCCCATTTGTAATTCCCAAAAAACACAGAAAGTACCATAAATCCCAAAATAATCCCCCGAGATACTAGAGGTACCAAAGAAAAGCAATCATTGACGCAGCCTGGAAACATGAAATTCCTAAAAATACACAAAAAGTCCCAAAAAATAGTAAAAAAAGGTACCAAAGAAAAGCAATTATTGACGCTCAAAATTCCAACGTCGATCGGACTTGTATGATTCGCCACACAGAATCCGTTCCTTCTCGGCATATGTTCCTTATTGTGATAATACGTGACGCAGGATAGACCGCGCATGATCGTTCGTATAGACATCATGTAGGAGAGAGCGCCGAGGAACCGACGTATACGGCAGGGGGGGAGGAGAGACACCAACCATGTCGTCATTACCATTAGAATTACCTAATAGGAGTTAAAACACAAAAATAAGTGACGAATTAGAACATAATGTTACGCAAAAATGACGAATTATACTAAATATTACGCAAAAGTGACGAATTGGAACAAAATATTACGCAAAAGTGACGAATTGAAACAATATATTACGCAAAAGTGACGAATTGGAACAAAATATTACGAGGAAAATTAATTTAACTTTAGGATATATTTAAATTTCTAAAGAAAAAAACTAGAGATAAAGTATTTTTTTATAATACTGAATATCAACAATTATTCTGACAAAAATACTAAATACAATTTGAACAAAGCTTTAGGTGGCCCTTGGCCAAAGAAGAGATCTCAATTAAATTACGCCATCTAGCGATTCGAAAATAATTTAGGTAAAAAACACAGTTTTCAAAAATCCTAATGTCACAGAAGACTGCTACCAAAAATTAGTGTTGCCAGCACACAGACAATTCTACTATTTAAGTAAAAAAAACACTATAAACACCTTGCTACGTTTAGTATTGCTAGTAAAAAGACTGAAAATTCTACAGTGTGTTCTATAAACCCTGTCACATAAAACACATACATGAAGGTTTTCAAAGGGGTTAAGAAAATTAATTAGAGTCGTATTAAAACAAATATGTTTTATATTTATTTAAAATAACCAAAGAACCCCAAAAAGTTCGCAAAACATGGCAAAACCATTGTCGGAGATTTCTTTGATAAAAAAAATAATTGGGTAAAAATGCAGGGAGAAAACAGTCGACTACGTTTGTATGGAGAGAGCGCCCGGAACCCTTTCCTCTTAATGAAATTGAACCTTCAATTATTTAAAAAGGCTTATAGAGTTTTAAAACACACTGTATGAAAGATTTTAGTAGGAAAATAAACACAAATAAATATTTTTGTAGAAAAAACAATACCCTATTAATAAAAATAGACATAAAAAAGTATACATAAATATTTTATACTAAGAATTAATATAGAATTTGACAAACTAAAAAATAGGTGTTGCCAGCACAAAGACAGAAAAAGATACATTTTGAAAAGATTAACTTAGAATTCGACAAACAATAAGTTAAGTGTTGCCGGCAGAAAGACAGAAAAAGAAACATTTAAAAAAAGAAAAACAACCTAAAAGAATGAATGATAAATAATTATTGATCTAATTAAATTGCGGCATATGCACTGGTAACACTTGCCAGTTCAGTTAGTAAACTACTGAACCGATTTTTATGAAACTTTCTGTAAAGAATTGAAAAATCATTTTAAAAAATCGATTTGTAGTTTGTCAGAAATGTAAGGAACATACATACATACAATTTTTTTGTTAAGACTGATATAAAAAAATAAAGGAAACTAAAATTGTATCATGTTAGAAGAGATTCAAATGAGGAATTCTTTAAAAAATAACTAGTTTCAATACGTTTCGATAGGTGGCGCTGCTCGGAAGGTAAACGAAAACCAAAACTGAAAGATGTGTGACCAGATAATTGTAATTTTATAAGCATAACGTACCAATGTCATTTTTTATGGTATTTTCAGTCCTTATCACTTAAATTGCAAGAATATGTTCAGTTATTGATGTCAATCGCTTGAAAAGTTTGTATTCTTTCAAAATGACTAGTTTTAGCTTCGGGTGAGGGGCTCATAGCTAAGCGAAACTCGCTGATCGTCTACGGTCGTGCGGGTTAAGCGACACCTGGCGCGGTCGTTACTTCGATAGGTGATCAATTAGTAGTGTGGCAAAAATGTGTTTTCGTGAGCCCCTCCGTGCTTCGGAAGGCACGTTAAGCCGTTGGTCCCGGTTGCTACCTTTAGTAGCAGTCGTTAGGTCAAGTTAGAGGCCTAACAATAGGTGAGCCACGCCACTATACGAGAAGAAGAAGCTTCGGGTGACCAAAGTGCTGGCTCCTACCTCGGACAACGGATAAGCATCGCCATCCAACGAGATAACGCTGCCAGCATTTTGTACACACTTCCTAGGGTGCAAAGTGGCTGGAATTTTTGGACTCTTAAATTTTTACTACGCGCAAGAAGGTAATTTGTTGAAGTTTTAATTTAATTATTTCATTTAATTATTTTATGTTTTCTAGGCTTACGTGTTTTATTATTACAAAACAAGTATAACTTTAACTTAGAACTTTTAAGAAATATTAAATTTAAAAAAAAACCATAGATTTTAATATACAGAAAGAGATTAGATTAGTTTTCTATTGTGTTAAGGTTTTTATATTTTTTAGATTAATTTAATTACAAATCTTAATAAGTGTGAATAAATTATTGATTGGTTTGTCATTAAATTATAAAAACTCAATTTTCTGAACAGCGCCATCTATTGATACAAAACGTAACTAGTTTTTTTTTCTAAAATGCCTTATTGATGAAAAAAACTTACCCCAACGAAAAACACCAATATCCTTAGTGGTAATAAGAAGAAATATCTCACTAGGAAACCCATAGCCCATATTATCGTCAGACGCCATGTTAGAAATTCGTATTGTCTGTAACAAATAAATAAATATTACAGGACATTCCACACAGCGCCATCTAGAGCTGATAAACTAGGCTAGGCTATTAAAAAAATTGTCATTTAAACATTTTCAAAATTTGTCAATTTCTAAATGTACTACCCAATCAGTTTATCAAAATACTAGCTGTTGCCCGCGACTCGTCGTACGCGTGGTAGTTTTATTTTATATACCAAAATCTTCCTGAATTATTCTATCTATTAAAAAAAACCGCATCAAAATTGCACCATTGCTTCGTTTTAAAGATACATAATAATAAGATACACAGGGACAGACAGACAGCGGGAAGTGACTTTGTTTGATACTATGTAGTCTTTTATCCAAAATATAGTTTTTTTTAAATACAATCAATTTTTAAAGTATCTATTCTGCAAATGTCTGTGGCTCCCATCAGCTCATCTCTTGTGTAGGCAAAAAATCATAATATAGTAAATTTGTCAAAATATAGTTTTTAGGATTCCGTACCCCAAAAAGTTAAAAAGGAACCCTTATAAGCTAACTCTGTTGTCCATCTGTCTGTCTGTCATTGTTTTAAATGTATAGTCAATTTCTCAAAATATAGTCAGCATGTCAAAACATTCAAATCTGGACACTGATGCACGGCCAAACCTTTGTTCTAAAAACATGAAATACAGGAGTTACAAATATATTTAATAAAACTCATTTTACATAATAAACTAAGAACAAAATATTAAATAGAACAAAAAATAAACACATATGCCTGAACTAGGTATTCTGGTTCGGACGAATCTACCCATACACATTTTTAAAAGTGGACGTTTGGCCCGCAGACTATTTTTTTCTGTGGGCGAGATCTACCCTAACCCCTGTATCTCAGGCGAAAATGGAATTAAATAAACTTATAAAATAAATTATGAGCTTACCTATTGGTTCTAGTGAGAAGGTTCCAGCTCCTCAACTCTTCGGCTTCGAACACGGACGTGACCTGGTCCTCGATGATAGACTCCATGCCGGCCTTCACCAGGTCGAAGCAATGGGATATGTGGAATTCTAGACTATGCTATAACAATAATTAAAATAAAATATTCAGCTAGTATTACAGTAGGAAAAATAATATTTTGAAAATCCTAAACGGCCAATGCGTCTATAAAATATTTATCTTCTGTATATATAAAAATCTTGTGTCACGATGTATGTTGCCAATAAACTCCAAAACTACTGAACCGATTTCAATCAAATTTCACACCCGTTTTTTGGTCTAACTTACTAGATAGGATAGTTATCATTTCAATTATTCGCTTATGTCGTGAATGTAAACGAATAAAATGTATCAATTAATGGTTTCTTAAGCAAGTGTTTATTTACTGTTTAGTTTTATGAAGTTCTCATAGATGACGGTGTACGTTGATTCATAGATAAAACTCTTCAATATTGTTTGACATCTAGGTTGCAAATACACCCAAAGATGGCGCTGTGTTCGGGACTTACGCAGGTGGAATCGCGGGGCGCAGCTAGTAGATATATAAAACTATTAAATCGCGCTTTGATTGTGTCGAAATAGTCAACATTACGAAATAGTCAATATTATGTCAAAATAGCCAAAACTACGAAATAGTCAACAACGGGTCAAAATAGGCAACTAGAAAAAAAAACAGTCAAAAGTGTTTACAATCTATCTAACTATTGAATCTCTTTATAATATTTATTATTTCAAAAATATTAAATTTAAAAAACACAAATAAAAATTAAATTACACAAATATAAATAAAAACAAAAACACACATACAGATCACAAATAAAAAAATTCGGTCCAGAGCGTCTCAACGCGGCATTGTCCCCAAGAGACTGACGGCATACCCTCTCTGGATAGCCAGGCTCACCCTTTGAGTGAAGAAGCCGCCAGTCCTTCGGCCACCTGATGCCGCATTAAGACGCCCCGCCAGGTCCTTAAGGGCAGGTGCTAATAAAGCTACCAAAATCGACCTTTGTTTTAAGCAACTATAAGTAATCAAATACTCTTTTTTGTTATTTGGATATAAATGGATATTGTAGTTTAATAACCATATTTTTGTTTATAAATTGTGGTTGAAAACATAATATGAACCACTTCGTTCGATAAAAAAAATGTTAGAAAACAGAGAATTATTAGATCGTTTATCGGGTTTTATTCAAAAATAGTTAACGTTTGTTTCTAAAAATGAATCAAATGATAGGTTTTGACCTGTAGGAACTATATTTGTGGATAATAATGCTAAGATTTTTTGCATATCGATCAAATATAACAGTTAGCACGCAGCACGCTACGTCTTTGAGAGCGGGGGCTAAGGTAATGTGAATACCTACACACGGGACTGGAAGAGCGCCTTAAAAAGAAATGGGCACTAGGGCCCCAAGCTCCCAGAGGTTCTACCCCCACGGGAACGAACATGTTCAACTAAATATATGTGATGTGTGAAAGAACTCACCCCCTCTTTGGGTCCATGGTCAGGTTGATGCCCGTTGGACAGCCTCTCTTGGCTGGAGCTACGTTTGTAGTTCCATTCCGGTGATGGACCGAGGATCTCTTCGCGTTGTATCACCGTCGTTTTTGTACCTTTCAACATATTAATAAATAAATACCTAATAAGTATCTTTATACCAATTTCCATCAAAATCGGTCCAGTAGTTCTCGAGTTATAACTGGTGTTATTATCACGACTGTGTTTATTACATAAATAATAATATTGCAGGACATTCCACACATCGCCGTCTAGCGCCAAGCTAAGTAACTAGACTTATGTTATGGATGCTAGACAACTCATATACTACTTATATACTTTTCTTTAACTAAAAGAAAATTACAATACATTAAAAACAATAAACATAAATAAAAAAAATAAAAACTAATCAAATAAACTACCCCGCGACACTCCCGGCACAAAAGATGCGAGAATGCAAGCGGAATTCCCCAGCTGGATGGCGATAAAAATAAATAAATAAATATTGCAGGACATTCCACACATCCCCATCTATCCCCAAGCTAAGTAACTACACTTGTGTTATGGGTGCTAGACAACTCATATACTACTTATATACTTTTCTTTTGTAAATATATACTTACTAGCTGCGCCCAAGTCCCGATCCCGTAGGAACTACGAGATAAAAAGTAGTCTATGTGTTAAACCAGGTCTCCAGCTGTCTGCATACCGAGTTTCATCGCAATCAAATGTCGGGTAATATTTATTTATTAAAAAAAAAAAAAATCGTCCGTCCCGTGCTTTTTTTTCACCTACCATTAAGTCCATTTCCATTTTCCTTGACGATAGCCGAAGGTGGCTTATCATCAGGCACGGGAGGATCCTCTTCCTCATCAGAACTGTCGCTCCTCTGGATCTTCTTCGCAACTTCGATGTGCTGACGGCCATACTGAAATGAAAAGGATAGGGTTTTAAGTTATTAACGATCTTAGACACAGATTTACTCGTGAACTATAGTCTAAACACTATCCCTATAGATTATATAGGGAACTATAGTTTAAACACTATCCCTATAGATTATATAGGGAACTATAGTCTAAACACTATCCGTATAGATTATATTGGGAACTATAGTCTAACCACTATCCCTATAGATTATATAGGGAACTGTAGTTTAAACACTATCCCTATAGGTTATATAGGGAACTTTAGTCTAAACACTATCCCTATAGATTATATAGGGAACTATAGTCTAAACACTATCTCTATAGGTTACATAGGGAACTATAGTCTAAACACCATCCCTATAGATTATATAGGGAACTATAGTCTAAACACTATCCGTATAGATTATATAGGGAACTATAGTCTAACCACTATCCCTATAGATTATATAGGGAACTGTAGTTTAAACACTATCCCTATAGATTATATAGGGAACTATAGTCTAAACACTATCACTATAGGTTATATAGGGAACTTTAGTCTAAACACTATCCCAATAGATTATATAGGGAACTATAGTCTAAACACTATCTCTATACGTTACATAGGGAACTATAGTCTAAACACCATCCCTATAGATTATATAGGGAACTATAGTCTAAACACTATCCCTATAGATTATATTGGGAACTATAGTCTAAACACTATCCCTATATATTATATAGGGAACTATAGTCTAAATACTATCTCTATAGGTTACATAGAGTTAGTGTTTAGATTATAGTTCACGAGTAATTCTGTGTCTAAATCCACATCTCGGACTATCCTTAAACCTGGTTTTGGAATAAGGGGGATGGTGTTTTTTTTAATGAGCCTTCAGGGTAATATCCTAATCTATAAGTGATAGTGCAAAATGCTAAAAGGAGTTCCGTGTCTGATTTTGATAAAAACTGAGCATTTCCTTTGATTTGCCATACTAGGTTGTTGTCCAGATATTGGTCCAATTGGTCGAATAAAAAATAGGAAGGGATTTTTTTTTGCAAAATTAACAGGTTCGATTCCTTGCTAAGGTGATGACTTTAAAAAAATCTAATGTTGAAGTTTAATTTTTTGTCAAAATCGAGCACGCAACTCCGTTCAGCATTTTTCATTGTGTCTTTCATTTTCTAATTATCATAGAAATTAAGATTTTAAAAACAAAAAAAAAAACAAAACATACGGGCAAGGTCATGGCAGTTATAAGTTTTATGCAACAAAAATATTTGCTCTAGTGTCATTATCCAGGGAGGAAACAGTCGACTACGCTTGTATGGAGAGAGCCCCCGGTACCCTTTCCTCTTAATTTTACATTTAAATTTTAATTTGCATATTAATATTTTTATTTTAAAAATTATGATTCGTTTTTTTATATCTACTAACATTAATTCTCTGTAAGTTTGTGTAATTTGACTAGATAAAGAGTTATTTTATTTATTGGCTTTTGCCCGCGACTTCGTCCGCGTAATAGTCGAAAATGTACCAAGGAATCACATTGTCCCATTAAAAACTTTGCCCTTAGGAGTAAAATTTTGATAAATCTTTTCTTATTGGAGTCACACAAAGAACACACCCTCAAAGTTTCAGGTCTCTACGATCAGCGGTTTAGGCTGTGCGTTGATCCGTCAGTCAGTCAGTCATTCAGAACAAAGCATTTTATATGTATAGATAATTTAATGATAGTTTAATATTTTCCCTGTCCCCCTGACATAGAGCTAAAATACCGGAGTTTTCCGGAAAACTCCTGTCGTCTGGTAACCCTAAGAACACGTAAACAGTCCGTGACCTTGTGACTAGTTGTGCGCCTGCGCATCGCCGCAACCTTTGCTCCTACTTATCGTAAACGGAATGATCAGCTGTGTAACATATCATGTAGGTACAAAGTTAATATGTTAAGAGGAAAGGGTACCGGATGTTCTCTCCATACTTGACGACCCAGTTGGCACAATGGTCACCATGCCGGACTGCCAAACACAGGGTTGCGGGTTCGATTACCGCCTCAGACAAGTATTTATGCTTAGATATTTGTTTGTGGTCTGGTTGTTTATATGTATTATAAGTATATATTTACAAAAGAAAAGTATATAAGTAGTGTATCCGTTGTCTAGCACCCATAACACAAGTCTAGTTACTTAGCTTGGGGCTAGATGGCGATGTGTGGAATGTCCTGCAATTTTTATTTTATTTATTTATCATACAAACGTAGTCGACTGTTTTCTCCCTTATAATTGCCATGACCATGCCACTTAACTTTTTTAAAAAAATTATCATTCGTTCGAAACCGAGTCAAAGAAAAAAATAATTGTGGTAGAAAACGCGAGGCTGTAAATTAAAAAAAAATACAGTGACTTACTGACCCCTCTTTACTTTTAAGCCCTGCTTAAGTTGAAAACATTCTTATAAGGTACCTTTTTTTTCCGAAGAGAAAATCCTCACGGATACCCGCCATCCTGAGGGGTGACGACGGGTTATGTCGGAGTCAAACCGACTAAAAACTCTCCGATGACCCTCCTCGGTGCAGCTTGGAGGCCCGGGGTCTCATTCAAACTCTCCGGAGCCTCCATGCACCGAGTTCATCTCGAAAGAAAATTCCCTTTCAATAAGGGTGGCGTGGGGCCACACCACACCTAATCTCAGGTCCGCTTCTTCGAACGATCAAAGCCCCTTATAAGGTACCTGCGGATGATGCGGGCTTAAATTTATTTTTAAATCCAGTGATGGTGGTCACTGGATTTAAAACCTGCCTAATAGGTGACGATGCGGTCTAAGATGTAACACGCTTTCCTAGAAGATAACTATTCACTCGCGACTTGAAGACACACATTTTACACGTCAGGAAAGACAGACGCAGGCAACTGATTCCATACATTTGCGCTACTGATAAGGTATAAACATGTTTGCGTTTTAAAGGTACAGTTTAACCTCAAATAAAGGTCAAATACTATAAAAGATATCTAGGTATATTAATAAATACCTATTTCCTGCTTACAATAAAGGATGAGGATGTATTTACTATAATTTTCCGCATGAATAGAGTCTAAAGCGCGCGTATGACTTTGTACTTTGAACGTTATTTGATGATAATTAGTTTTATTTTAGGTTTTTCTACTGTATCTTGGTGTGCTGAACGTATGCCCCCTTATTCTAAAGCCAGGTTTAAGGATAGTCCGCGATGTGGATTTAAACCTTAGATTTAAACATAGATTTACTATAGTCTAAACACTATCCCCATAGATTATATAGGTAACTATAGTCTAAACACTATCCCCATAGATTATATAGGGAACTATAGTCTAAACACTATCCCCATAGATTATATAGGGAACGATAGTCTAAACACTATCCCTATAGATTATATAGGGAAGTATAGTATAAACACTATCCCTATAGATTATATAGGGAACTATAGTCTAAACACTATCCCTATAGATTATATAGGGAGCTATAGTACAAACACTATCCCCATAGATTATATAGGGAACTATAGTCTAAACACTATCCCTATAATATAGATTATTAATAGGGAACTTTAGTCTAAACAGTTTCTTCTTGAGGGATTCTCAAGACGGCAGGCGTCTTCTATAGTAAGATCCAGCCTACAGCCAGTCTTTCGTGATTTAATAAAAGCTGAGAATTACTCAGCGCATGCCTCCAACACAGTTATGAACGACTAGCAGCGCTCCGCAGTTTAACCCGCGTAACTCCCGATCCCGTGGGAATATCAGGATAAAAAGTAGCCTATAGCCTTCCTCGATAAATGGACTATCTAACACAAAAAGAATTTTTCAATTCGAACCAGTAGTTCCTGAGATTAGCGCGTTCAAACAAACAAACAAACTCTTCAGCTTTATAATATAAGTATAGATATGCAATTATGAAGTTTAGACCATAGTGGCTTGGAGAGTTATCAGGTAGCAACGCCAAGAATGGAACCTGTTAATTTTGCAAAATTCGCCTATATTTTTGTACCAATCGGTAATTTTGCTTTTGTTTGGCTCCGAAACTACTGAATCGATTTAGATAAAACTTGGTATGAGGGTACATTGATTAATTGACAGTAACATAGGCTATTTTTTTATCCCGATATTCCCGACATAAAGAGTTACGCGGGCGAAACCGCGGAGCGCTGCTAGTTTAATGATAATTAGTTTTAATTTTGGTAATTCTATTTTTATTTTGGTGTTGAACGTATGGTGTTTTGAGATATTGGGTTAGTAATAACCGCTTTTCGTCTTGAGTGATTATCAAGACGGCAGGAGTCTTCGAGGTAGTCCCAAATAACCGGCCAAGTGCGAGTCGGGGACGAGCACGAAGGGTTTTCATACCATTAAATATTGTTTTGATTATTTGTTATTATAGCGGCCACAGATTTTAGGGTTTTTAAATCTTAATTTCTACGATAATAAGAAAATGTAAAAACCAAAACATAGGGGCATAGTCATGGCAGTTATAGGTTTTATGGCACAAAAATAACCAGAAACCCGCAGCTCAGTTGTCTCCATTTTGACGAGTTATTTGCTCTGGACACGGTCGACTGAGCTGAGAGGTGCTGGACATTACTCCATACTCACGCAAAATACCCCGTGTACAATCAGTCATCGTTATGGCCTAAGTTTCACCATAGTTTCGCAATCGTTGCAAGCGTATGGTTACGTAAGTATAATCATACTTAGCGCCCGCATCGTTCGGTTACCATGGTTACGACACAATCAACTAACACAAGTGTTCAGTAACATTCATAGCTAGGATACAAAATATCTTTCGCCTTAAGGTGAAAGGGTACCGGCGCTCTCTCCATACTTACGTTAGTAGAGAGAGCGCCGGTTACAGATAATTAATGTTAATAGATATCAAAATTATAAATTAATGAATCATATGAAAATATGCAAATTAAATTTTAAATCTTATATCTTTAAATGAGCAATTCTTGTATATATGTATATAATTGGAATCTCGGAATCGGCTCCAACGATTTTCATGAACTTTGGTATATAGGGGGTTTCGGGGGCGATAAATCGATCTAGCTAGGAATCATTTTTAGAAAATGTCATTTTATTCGTGTTTTATCGAAACTTACTTTTTTTATCTGAAAAATATGACTCTTCCTGACATCTATTGGCGAACTACTAATACTATTTTTTGTGATCAATAAAGTTATTCCAGCAGATGGCGTTGTTAAGTAACACGAAGTCAATGAGTGTTTGCTTTGAGGTTAGACTAGGTAAAAAAAACGGTCATCCAGGTACTGTGAAATTAAGAGGAAAGGGTACCGGGCGTTCTCTCCATACAAACGTAGTCGACTGTTTCCTCCCTGAATAATGACACTAGATCAAATATTTTTGTTGTATGAAACTTATACCTGCCATGACCATGTCCCTATTTTTTTTAAGCAATTGCATAGCTTTTATCGCGGGCTTTGAACGCGGCGACCGAATCAAGAAATTCCGTAACGAAAAAAAACCTAACACCCCCCACTCCGCCTACCATGTAGCTCGACCGAGCGTTTGCTTAACGTGTATGTATATTATGGTACGACTGTACGAAGCTCGCACGATGCAATAGCTTCACCGCGACAGTTATTCTAATAATATTTATCTAATAAATTCATGAGTTGAAAGACAAACTGAACTCGAGCAAGACCATATAATCTTGCTTGAGTTGAAAACATAATAATCGCAGATTTAGAGCTCTACGATGGGTCTGCAATTGTGACTCCGACCACTATCTACATCTATCAAAAGAAAACAACTATGAAGGTCTATCCACACAGCACAGTGACGGCACGTGACCGACAGTTCCGTACCGTACCGTGCCGTGACGTGCTATTCGTACATGTCAGTGTCAATTTTTAGTACTCTATCGCCAGGGTTACCATAACTTTCGTGCGCGAGTCCAACTCGCACTTGGCCGGTTTTTTAAATTATATTATGTAAAACGACGTAAAACGAGAGCGAGCAAAGATAACGACCGTAAAATTTCCGATATTTTGACTGCGGTTCTAAGGAAAATGAATGTACCTACGGGTCGATCGTGTTAAATACGGACAGCACACTGACCAATTCAATTAACTTTCCGTCGTCCATCTTGAAACACAGCGACCGGGTCAGACAAAATATTGTCCGCTACAAATTCACGCCGAATCACGGCGAGCATCGGTGCAGCACTGACATCACTGAACGTCACTGTCGCTGACCAGTACGTATAGCCTAGTACAAAATGTATGCAACAATATCATTTTTCACTGACACTGATGGATACGTCACGGTACGGCACTGTGCCGTCACTGTGCTGTGCGGATCGGCCTTAAGTATCTAAAAATAGTGTTTTTGAACATAGTTTAGCGTTTGACCAGTATGGTCACACGATGGTAAGTGAGGATGCGGTGTAAGATGTAGCACGCGGTGTCTAGAAGATACCTATACGCTCGTCACTCAAACACTACCAAATACACGGGCACCTCCGAGGGACGCGGGTGAAGACGGCAGTGGAATGAAAACCTATCCGACCCATCCTCATATTGTAGCGGCCTTATCTATGAGAACACAGACAATAAAACTCAGGCCGGTGCAGCAGTTAGAAGTCAGAAGCATGTGAGCCAGGACAAAAGGCTATAACGCCTTGAACATCGTCGCAAGTTGGCTTGAATATTATTGTTTTATTACATACTAGCAGCGCTCCGCAGTTTCACCCGCGTAACTCCCGATCCCGTGGGAATATCAGGATAAAAAGTAGCCTATAGCCTTCCTCGATAAATGGACTATCCAACACAAAAATATTTTTTCAATTCGAACCAGTAGTTCCTGAGATTAGTGCGTTCAAACAAACAAACAAACTCTTCAGCTTTATAATATAAAAGTATAGATTTAGAATAATTTATTTTCTATGTGTGTTAATATTTATTTTATTCTCCTCCTTATATTCCAATCACGTTATGTACAACCCACCCATCCTCTTCTTTAATTCTTGTCCATACAAAGGTTGCCTGGAAGAGATCGCTTTCAGCGATAAGGCGGCCCATTTTGCCACATTGTTTTTGTAACAGGAGTTTATGTTAGAATTAAGTTTTAATGTGGTACAATAAAGAGTTAATCTATCTATCTATCTTGACCGTCTTTTATTGGAACATTCCGTGAGTGTCCAATCATTTCTTATTGCTCGCCTACGTCTAGATAATACATATCATTGCATTTTGTATCTAAATCTATTTTAATTGTAGGAAAATAAACACAAAGAGCTATAAAGCTTATCGTAAAGACCCTATTTGCGATGAGTTATGTAAACAAAACTAGTGTTTCTTGAATAGGAGATTTGAATAGTGCAAATGGCCTTACAAACCAGGATGCCGAAGATCGTGCGAAGTGGAGGCGTAAAAGCAGGAAAGCGGACCCCGGGGTCCCGAGAGGGATGCAACCGGGAACATCGCTCGGATGATGATAGATAGAATGGCATAGTGGAAGATACCTAGATTTTCATTCCGAAGGTCGTAGGTTTAAACCCTGGGCTGTATACCGATGGATATTTCTTAGAGAAAAATTATGTCCACGGGTGAAACCGTGGACCACTGCTAGTTTACACACTTAATTCTTTAATCTTCTGATAAGTGCATAATCTAATCAGTTTATTTATTTGTGGTGTTGCCACACTGTCGCCACTGGCTCCTTGCTTGGATAAATAAAATAAATATTGCAGGACAATCTACACAGCGCCATCTAGCCCCAAGCTAAGCAACTAACCTTGTGTTATGGGTGCTATACAAGGGATAGAATCCTTAAATACTTTTCATTTGTAAACGTATCTATACTTATATTATAAAGCTGAAGAGTTTGTTTGTTTGAACGCGCTAATCTCTGGAACGACTGGTTCGAATTGAAAAAATATTTTTGTGATGGATAGTCCATTTATCGAGGAAGGCTATAGGCTATATAACATCAAGCTGCGACCAATAGGAGCGAAGAAAAAGTGGAAAATGTGGAAAAAACGGGAAACATTTTTCATCTTTGAGGGCTTTCGTTTTTTGTTTGAACGCGCTGATCTCAGGAACTGCTAGATCGAATTGAAAATTATTGACTAATATTTATCCCGATATTCCCATGGGATCGGGACTTATGCTGGTAAAACCGCAGGGCGCAGCCAGTAATATAATATAAATAAAAATGGTCGCGAGGAGACCATGACTAAAAAAAGGGGAAAAAAGAAAAAGTTTTAAAGTCTGGATATTTCATGAGAAATACTTGACGAAATTCCTTGCAGCTTGGAAGGTGCCTACATAAAACGCAGAGTGCGTCATTTTAAAAATTAGGTAGAAATTAAACTAACAATTTAAGCAAAATTATACGAAATTTTCGTGAGAAAATTGCATTGATGTTGGTTTTAATAGTTATTTACTAAAAACTTCTGAAAGGCTGCACTGGGGCCCAACCGCGCTAATTGTGTCGGCCTCACAATGGGCGGAATTTTGGGCTTGCCTTTCATAGAAATTTAAAAAAAAAATAAGGTTGTTTTTTCGTTAAAGTATGCAGGATTTTCGGGAACATCAAACCATTCAAAAATAAGTGAATCTTATTTTTGTATACTGAAAACACACGAATAAAACAACAATTTTTGTCAAAAATCATATTAAAGGCAGGCTCAAAATACCGCCCAATGTGGGGCGCGGGTCGGCATAAGCCGACGCGTCGCACTTATCGCGGTAGGGCCCCTGATTTTGATCAAACCTTGCTAAAAATAATCTTAATTAAGAGGATGTACTTATCCATACTAAAAGAAAGTCCTTCCTCTTTATTAATGTCCAATTTTGTTTGTGTAATTAATGCAAAGTAGGCTTGTTTTTCTTTTAGCATCTGACGCCATTACACATATAGGAACTTCAAGAACCTAACCTCCTTGCAAACGAGTCATTTTTGTTCGAAGTTTTACCATTATTCTTTAGCACAAAGATAGGTAGGCATCAGCTAAGAAAAGATTTTGGAAAATTCAACAACAGAAATTCAATGATAAAGTTGGGGTAAAATCTAGTAATAATAATATTATAGCCTTTCCTACTGTTTCAACTCACTTAACATTACTTCTATTAAAATTTATCAGTCCCTACCTATCTACTTATTTATAACTTACTAGTTTTTGCCGGCGACTTCGTCCGCGTAGAATAAGTAGATTGGACAAAATCACATTGTCCCATACAAACTTTAACCCCCCCTTTTTCACCCTCTAAGGGGAAGAATTTCGAAAATCCTCTCTTATCGGATGCCTACGTCATACAAAGAACACACCCTCCAAGTTTCAGGTCTCTATGGTCAGTGGTTAAGCTGTGCGTTGATTCTTTAGTCAGTCATTCAGGACAAAGCATTTTATATGTATAGATTAGTCTAGATTATATTTTTAGTTCGCTATCCTAATTTCTGGAAACAGTTTGTTTTATGCGACATAGGCCTCCTCTAAGGATATTTTATTCTTTAGAGGTCTCTTTTTCCCACGGTGACCAGCCGGCTTGGGAAAGAAATATCTAGTAAAATATCTTTATTATTAAGCTTTATTCACTTATCATTTGTTTTTGATGAGTTGCTAAGCAATAATGTTATCTAAACTAATGGGTAAAAAGTGTTCATTTTTGTTTGTAAAAGAGGCTCAAACTACTGAACCGATTTTGATGAACCTTGGTATGTGGATACATTGATTCCTTTGGAGTAACATGGACAAATTTTCATCCCGATATTTTTATGTGATCGGGGCTTTTACGGGTGACACCTTGGAGCACTAGATTATCAAGTTAATACATAAAGGTCAAGATAAACACGTGTTTTATAACCCTTAATCAGGATTAAATAAATATGATATGCAATAGATTAGTGTAAGCCATTTACACTTACACTTTTCGGTTGAATATTTTAGGAAATATATTTTTTAAGACTTAAAAGGAAGAGAAATTACTGAAATCTCAGTCTGAATGTAAAGTAATTTTATTTTGGACTTTGCCTTCGATTTTAAAATTCAGTTTTTAGAGAAAAACAATAGTGTTTTGTAGTTTTTTTAATAGATGAAACTAAATGTTAGAAAAATTGTGTTTTTGCGTCATGAAATTACAGGATATTGGTATTATTACGTATTATTGAATCATGGGATGTTGAATTAGAGGTATTGTGCATAAATTAGCTTGATTTCGTTAGATATATGACTCGTTAAAAGAGCAGAATTACAGCGTAGTTTTAGTATGAGGACATGGAAAAATAACCTCTTATAGCTGATAATATTTAGTAAATATTAGAATGTGCCTGCTCTTTTGTACTTTGTTTTGTCTCAGTTTATAAATAAAGGATAAACAATACCTTTTGTGTAGAAAAATCTGAGAAAAACGAATATTTATTTTATGTCGGAAAAATTATTGACTTACCTCGAAAAGTTTGAGTAGGATGTTCACGTAAAGCCTCCGTACGCCGAGCGATTTTCCAATAGATGCAAGGAATATAACACAAAGAATTAATAATAGAAACGGCGTGTACAATATTGATATCGCTACAGAGACAAACGACATGACTAACGCCATTTTGAAACTGACTGACTGATTGATTTGTGATTGGTTGACTGCCCGCCAGTGAAGTCATAATCAGCTGTCAATTGTCTAAAATGTCATCTGTCAAATATGTTGCTAGATATGAATAATAATTTCTGCTTGGTATTTTTTTTCAAATCTTATCGTCAATATGTTGATTTGATGAAAAATGCAATTTTTATGTCACGAAAACGAAAATCGTAACATCCAAATCAGTAAAGTATTAAATGAATTTCAAGTTTTAAAAAATATTGTCAGATTGAAAAAGCGGTCAAAATAGCAATATTTGATTTAATTTATGGTACAATTTTGGGAACCAAACTTTGGCAACATCATTAAATTCTACCAAGAAGACTACCAACCTTTTTCGTGCTGCGCTAAAAAACCTCGGGATTTTTCAATAAATCCTCATTGGATTTGTAGGCCCAAATAAATAAAAACGATGTCGGATCTTCCCTTCGGACCCCCAGTGCGAGTATCGCCCCTTATCAGGGTAACTATCTCTTGTTAATTTACAATCAAGACATTGAAATAAATCTACCATTATGTAATCGATGTTTTTCAGCATTAGTGCCCTGTTTTATTGAGATTTCTCAAGTAATTTTCAGGCACAGTGGTGTGAAACTTGCGAATCAAACCTTATTGGTGTTATTACTTTGTGAATTCCGTAGAAAAAAAATGTTTTTTTTTAAGATAACCTCTGTGGTTGGAAAATAGGTTTTGTATCTTCATATTAGAACAAAAAGGGTTTTTGGCGGTAAATCCACTCTTGAAAAGTTACGATCATTTACAAGTATAATTTCAAGAATGGGAGCTTATTACTTGTTTTGAGTTAGGCCTGATTGGGCTGAATATGTCTCAAGTTAGTGTAATGTTCGACCATCAGCTCAGTTAAAGGTTGAGCTTATTTTGAACTAATTACATTTACTGATTAAATTATAGAAAATGTAAAAAGACTTAAGAGTACAATAAAAATCATGCAATATGCATCATGTTTCATGAGTTATGTACAAATAACATGTTTCAGTTTGGTCGCTGGTCATTCCTAACAGCTGGCATCCTCTATGGAGCCTTCCATCAGAACAGACTATCTAAGAGGGAAGTGAAGATCAGGGAAATCGAGGCCAAAGAGAAGGTCATCAGGGATGCTAAACTGAAGGAGGAGAAAGCCAGGGCTGCTGCTCGTATGTTATATTTCTTTAAACTATCGTCCTTTTATGATTGCCTGGTACTACAGACTAGTTGCACTTTGCTGCTTAAATCCCAATCCCTTGGGAATATCGGGATAAAATGTATACCATTTTACACCCAATTAATCAATGTATCCTTACACCAAGTTTCATCAAAATAGGTCTAGTAGTCTCGGAGCCTATTCAATTCAAACATTCAAATCTTTCTTCTTTATAATAATTAGTATAGAAAAATAAACTGTAGGCTCTTTATGATTGCCTGGTACTATGGACTAGCTGCACCATTGTAGTTTCATTTGTGTAAATCCCAATCCTGAAGGATTATCGGGATAAAAAGTAGCTTATGATACTTCTCAAGATTTAATGTATCCTTATACCAAGTTTCAACAAAATCGGTTCAGTAGTTTGTTGAAACTCTCTCTCAAAGGCAGGGTGTCAGATAAATGGTCCGTGAAGTTTCGGGTAAAATCCTTTCACTTAAAAGTAAGTCTAACTAATGGAATCTAGTCTAGAGAATGATTAAACCAATAACAAAGAAAAAAAGTATAGGAATTGGAAAGATGTAATTGAGTTTTGTAACTCAATTACATCAAAGCAATTGCAAAGATTTGTTCAAGCCAAGCATTGATTACTGGAGTCAAAATCAGTGCCTTATTCTAATATTTTGTAATTAAAAGTCCTGTTGTCCATCCCCTAAACTATCACAGTGCCAATTTTCATCTAAATTAGTGCAGGTGTTTGACTGTGAAGAGTGAACAAATAAATAAAGAAAATTATAAGAACTTCTACTCTAAAGTATTTTTAGGAACTTGATGGGTTTTCAAAAACAAAAAAGACTGGCCACATCGGGGTGTGGAGGGAGGCCTTCGCCCAGCAGTGGGATTAATAAATTAATACTCGGGACTATGGTGCCCCGGACCTTTGAAAATCGTGTATGGGGCCGAAGTCAATACGTAGAGGCCCTTTACAATAACAATAATAGCAAAGTATGATGTGAACACCAAACTGGCGATTATCCCTGTCTGCACTATAAAATGCAGCCAAGGACAACCTCCGGTTTAGATACATTAGAAAACTACTTAGGATACTGTGATGGGATGGTAGTTTTTAATATTATGTAATAACCTATTTTTTATTTTCAGTTGAAATGAAAACACTGGAAGAAATGTCTACATAAAAAAAATGAACACACCTTTAGTTTTAATTTAAAAAGTTAATAGTCAGTGTTGCCAGCATGTAAAATAACATCAGTGTTGCAATTCCAATGTTATTTATGTATATTTAATGAAATATAGGTGATTTCTCTTTTATTTTTTGTGTTTTTTTTCTGTGACAACTTTTACAAAATAATCCTTAACCCCTGTGCAAAAATCCATGTTTCTAGAGTGAGCAGTTTTTGCTGTGCATGAGCATTAAGACTTCTAAAAGTACTAGGCGATCATAAATTACTAAGAGTTAAATGTTATTTAGGATAATTTTTATCCCGATATTCCCACGGAATCAGGATTTACACAGGTTGAGAGTACCAGGCGTTCATAAACAAGTTTTATAATAATAAAAAAACCATGTAATTTTAAATATTTTATTTTTAATAAGTATTTGTTATAATTTATTTTGATCTTATATGAGAAAAATTTTATCTTACTTACATACAAAGCCTTAAGAAGCAAAAATACAAAAAAATCTCATGTTTTTCGTGGTCTACCAATAACAGCTAAAATTTTAAGTAACTTTAAAAAACATTAATTCCGACTCACACTTGGCCGGTTGCATTGTTTGACAAAAAAGACCTTACGCAAAAAAATATTACAAGCTTAAATGCTGCCAGTTTTTCTTTATTATGCTTCATAAATAAATTCTTTTCTGTGATATTCAAGAATGATCTAGGTTTCTAGATTGTTATCAAACGGGTTCTAGCTAGAAATACATGATAACAACCTAGAAACATCCTAATAGGTTTCTTAGTTATTAGTACCCGATTCTAGCTATAAATCGTTGATAACTTTCTAGAAACCCCAAAAGTGGGTGTTATTAACAGTTTCTAGCTAGAAATACACGATAACAACCTAGCAACATCCTAATATCGAAGGTTTCTGAGTTGTTAGTACCTGTTTCTAGCTATAAATAGTCAACGTTCTAGAAACCGCCAAATATAGGAGTTAAAAACAACTTCTGTTACAACCTAGAAACATTCAAATTAAAAGGTTTCTGGGTTATTACCAGTTTCTAGCTAAAACAGTTGATAACGTTCTAGAAACCTTTGTAGCCAGAAAACATTGATTAATCTAGAAACTGTTAATAACCTAGATACCAACAATAACGTTCCAGAAACGGTCCGAAATAACGCTAGAATATATAAGAATGTTTCTAAGCTGTTATTTAGCTACAATTTGTTAATAACCTTCTAGAAACCCACAATAACGTCCCAGAAACCGTTCCAAATAACGCTAGAATATTCCGGAATGTTCTAGAAGCTTTAGAACGTCTTTCTATGAACGGCCCGATGACCTTCCTCATCGTACTCCCGTTTTGAGACCCACATCTTGCGGAATGTATCTAACGAGGCGAGAATTGAACCCCCTATCCATGTGGAGTATAGGCGCTCTTGCGGTGCTGAAATCTGGAACGAAGAGATAAAAAATTTAAAATTTGAAATAAAAATCCGAAAAGTGTTTTTTATTGGAAAAAAATGGTTGTCTGTAAAGTCGGCTTACGGACGATAAATTTACGTGATAATGTCATAAGAAAACGATGAAAAATTGTTTTTTTTTGTTTTTCCTTTATATAAATCTTTTATTCGTCACTCGTCACCATAACACAAGCCCACATGAGCGATATTATTATTAAACAATATAAAACAAACACGAGACGCGTAACGTTTACTATGACGGTGTCATGGTACCGGAACATGACACATAACGTCATCTTTTTTGTGAATGTAGACGTTATCACGTCAAAATTTAATATTACACTTTTTTCTTCAACAATTTGAATAGTCGCACGAAGGCTACGTCACTAGTACATCTTTGAAAGCTCACTGCATTAAGGTTTTGTATTTTTTATGGTAAAATGTGCTGGTGTCTTGTAATCAACAAACAAAACCTTTGAATTTTATATTTGTGGACTAGCTTTTGCCCGCGACTTCGTCCGCGTAAAAGTATCAAATGGACCAAGGAATCACGGTGTCTCATACAAACTTTGCCCACCTTTTTCACCCCCTTAGGAGTAGAATTTCGGAAAATCCTTTCTTATCCGATGCCTACGTGACGCAAAGAACACACCCTCCAAGTTTCAGGTCTCTACGATCAGCGGTTTAGGCTGTGCGTTGATCCGTCAGTCAGTCAGTAGTTCAGGACAAAGCAATGGATCAACGCACAGCCTAAACCGCTGATCGTAGAGACCTGAAACTTGGAGGGTGTGTTTTTTGTGTAACGTAGGCATCGGATAAGAAAGGATTTTGAAAAATTCAACTCCTACGCGGACGAAGTCGCGGGCAAAAGCTAGTCTATACATATAAAATGTTTTGACCTGAATGAATGACTGACAGACGGATCAACGCACAGCCTAAACCGCTGATCGTAGAGACCTGAAACTTGGAGGGTGTATTCTTTTTATGAGGTAGGCACCCGATAGGATTTTCCGAAATTCTACCCCTTAGGGGGTGAAAAAGGGGGGCAAAGTTTGTATGGGACAACGTGATTACTTGGTCTATTTTCGACTTCTACGCGAACGAAGTCGCGGGTAAAAGCTAGGGGACAATAATACTAGTGCACTTACCCGTATCTTCATGTCTTTTGGTGCGTGTCGTCTTATTTCAGCTAACAATCTGTCTCCGAACCCTCGGAATAAGGTGGAGCCGCCTGAGAGCACTATATTCTGGTACAGAACCTTACGGAGATCCATATCTGACTTCTGAATCGAGTACATTAGGACTTCATGTAGACCTGAAAGATTTGATTGAACTCTTTGTTTGTTATGATCGCCTGGTACTTTTTACTACTCGCGCTGTGTTAAAAACTGGCGTAAATCCCGATCCCGTGGGAATATCGGAATTAAATTTATCTTAAGTGTTACTCCTGGGAACCAGCTATTACTTTGCTGAATTTCATTGAAATCGGTTCAGTAGTTTTTAACGTGAAGGAGTGTATAGTCGCAACAACTAAGATTTAATTAATAGCTCTTTGTTCTTTATGATCGCCTGGTACTTTTTATTATGCGCTCTGTTAGAACCTTTGTAAGACCCGATCCCGTGGGAATATCGGGATAAAAAATTACGGTACGTGTCCCTACTGGGAACCAGCTATTACTATTCTGAATTTCATTTAAATCGGTTCAGTAGTTTTTAACATAAAGGATTGTGTACAGTTTAAATAGCTTAGATTTAATTAACTCGTTGTTCTTTATGACCGCCTGGTACTTTTTTATTATCAGCGGTTTGTTAATAACCTGCGTAAATCTCGGTCCCGTGGGAATATTGGGATAAACATTATCGTATTTGTTACTCCCGGGAACCAGCTATTACCATACATAATTTCATTGAAATCGGTTCAGTAGCTGTATAGTAGAAATAGCTAATGTGTCTACATCAAGAGTGTAGTAGCATCCTTGCATCCTCACAACAGACACAAGAAAGCAACAGAAGCAAATCAACTGGGAAAATACAACATCAACATCAACTCTTGGTACTTTATGATCGCCTGGTACTTTTGGAAATCTAAAGACTGATGCACAGCCGAAACTGGTCTACAAACATGAATCTTGTAATGTTATGTGTCGTTTTAGAGAACAACATTTACTCTACCTTTTTATGATTGCCTGGTACTTTTAGAAATCTAAAGACTGACGCACAGCAGAAACCGCTAGGTCTAGAAACATGGAATTTTGCACAGGGGTTCCTCATGTGTCGTAAGTGAACCCTGAGATGGGATTTTTCAAAAAATCCCACGGGATGTGGATCAAATTAGGTATTTACCTTCACACTCTTCACCAATAAGATCTGGTCTAAATAACACTTCAGGAGCCCGGAACCTTGCTGGACCAATCTGTAATTAAATTAATCAATTTTGGAGTTTTGGCGGGAACGAGTTAACAACATGTCGTGCTGCAGTTTTATTTTCATGAAACTTAGTTGTAACCCGAGTTGAATTGTATAATTCTGGTGGAATGTTATTCAATTTAGTTCTGTGAAAGTCCACAAGTGTAGTGAAAGTAAAACTCAGTATCAAACATGAAGTTTTCTTGTTGCCTCCAAATCTCCTAATAAGGTTATGGTAAACTTGCCACCGCTTTACTATAGCCCTTGACTTGACGGACTATGACGACTTTGACTTTTTTGAAACACTTTAGGCCCGATTTATGAAAAATCGGGTCATAATTTGATGCAAAATACAACTTGACACTGGCTAAATGCACAAGCCGTGCGAAGCCATAATTAATAGAAAAAAAATCAATTAAGGTCATGAGTACAAATGGTCAATTATTACATTAAAAAAAAAGTTGCTTTAATTGAAAAAAAAAAAAAAATCAGCTTATCCCAATAAGTCAAAAAAATCTATTTTAGTTATTTTTTTAGCTATAGATGAAAATCTTCCAACGAAAAGTAAATTTTTATAGAAAACTACAAAAATTAGTTATTTCTTTAGACTTTCTATACTATGTTTATTTCCAGGAATTGATCTTTATGAAATAGTACATTGTTACCCAAGGTGTGAAAGTCACTCATTGAGTCCCGAGACGGAGTTTGGCGCCCGAGCGTAGCGAGGGCGCTAATAGTTCGAGCGACTTAATGAGTCTTTTACCCGAGGTAAACACTGTGCTTTTCACTACGAATAATACATAAAATTCTTCATAATAACGAGAGTGAATGAGATACTCCATACTACCTCTGGCAGTATGCATGAGCCGTGTGAAGCCATAATTGTTATTCTTTGGTGAAAACCAAAGCAAGAAGGTTAGGTTTTTGAAGTTTCTAATACGTAATGATCCCTTCGGCCGTGTATTGATACTGATACTGGCTACAAGCACATTGCACAAGTCGTGCGAAGCCATAATTTGACATGACAGCTGTCAGTGAAAGCGATTTTCCCTAGGGCTGAAAGTTTTTCTTTCTACACGCTCTTCAGGTATCTTTAGACCTACTTTCGGAGTATGAGTAATGAAAAATCTTTTATGAAACACTTTCCGCTGTCTGTCCCTATGTATGCTTAGATCTATAAAACTACGGAATGGATTTTGATGCCGTTTTTTAAATAGATAGAGTGATTCAAGAGGAAGGTTTCCACATCTCGGACTATACTTAAGAGGAAAGGGTACCGACGTTCTCTTAATACAAACGTATTCGACTTATTTTCTCCTTGGATGACCCTACAGCAAATTTTTTTTTTGCATAAAACTTATAACTGCCATGCCCCTATGTTTTTTTTCTTTATTTTTTATATCTTAATTTCTATGATATATGAAAATGAAAAAAAAAAACCAAGACATCCAGGCATAGTCATGGCAGTTATAGGTTTTATACAATAAAAATATTTGTGCTAGTGTCATTATCCAGGGAGAAAACAGTCGACTACGTTTGTATGGAGAGAGCGCAGGTACCCTTTCACCTTAAATCTCGTTTTGAAATATGGGGGTTACTGTTTTTCGTTTTACAATTATTTCGTACCGCGTAAACTTGATTAAGGCGCTCTTCCAGTACCGTGTGTAGGTCAAAACCTATCATTTGATTCATTTTTAGAAACAAACGTTAAATATTTTTGAATAAAACCCGATAAACGATCTAATAATTCCCTGTTTTCTAACATTTTTTTTATCGAACGAAGTTGTTCATATCATGTTTTCAACCACAATAAACAAAAATATGGTTATTAAACTACAATATCCATTAAGTCCAAATAACAAAAAAAGAGTTTTTGATTACTTAGAGTTGCTTAAAACAAAGGTCGATTTTGGTAGCTTTATTAGCACTGAACTGGATTTTTTTATAGATTAGGTCCCGTCGCAAACCAGCGATAAGGAACTTCGTTCCAGACTCACCTCCAATTGTGTACCATCAGGTAGAGCATACTGTGCCCTATCCACCTCCGAGGTCTCTTCCTTCAAAGGATTAGGTGATAGGTAACACGCCTTCTCCTTTATAGACTTTACTATTTCCAATTCAGCCGACGTACGGAGGTTGACTCCTTCCTTGCGGAGTAATAACCTTAAATATTAAAAAAGGATTATAAAAAAAACCGGCCAAGTGAGAAATAAAATGATATTATTACTTATTACAAAACGAGGTTTAAGGATAGTCCGAGATGTGGATTTAAACCTTAGATTTAGATACAGATTTTCTAGTGAACTATATCCCTATATAATCTAAAGGGATAGTATTTAGACTATAGCCTCCTATATAATCTATAGGGATAGTGTTTAGACTAAAGTTCCCTATATAATCTATAGGGATAGTGTTTAGACTATAGTTCCCTATATAATCTATAGGGATAGTGTTTAGACTATAGTTCCCTATACAATCTATAGGGATAGTGTTTAGGCTATAGTTCCCTATATAATCTATAGGGATAGTGTTTAGACTATAGTTCCCTATATAATCTATAGGGATAGTGTTTAGACTATAGTTCCCTATACAATCTATAGGGATAGTGTTTAGGCTATAGTTCCCTATATAATCTATAGGGATAGTGTTTAGACTATAGTTCCCTATATAATCTATAGGGATAGTGTTTAGACTATAGTTCCCTATATAATCTATACGGATAGTGTTTAGACTATAGTTCCCTCTATATAATCTATAGGGATAGTGTTTAGACTATAGTTTCCTATATAATCTATACGGATAGTGTTTAGACTATAGTTCCCTTTATAATCTCCAGGGATAGTGTTTAGACTATAGCTCCCTATATAATCTATAGGGATTGTGTTTAGACTATAGTTCCCTATATAATCTATACGGATAGTGTTTAGACTATAATTCCCTGTATAATCTATAGGGATAGTGTTTAAACTACAGTTCCCTATATAATCTATCTATAGGGATAGTGTTTACACTATAGTTCCCTATTTAATCTATATGGATAGTGTTTAGACTATAGTTCACGAGTAAATCTGTGTCTAAATCTAAGGTTTAAATCCACATCTCGGACTATCCTTAAACCTCGTCTTGGAATAAGGTCGAGAGAGTTTAAATTTTCATTCTGAATTGCTTCCATGTGGAAGAAATCTTCTTTTACGTAATCACTCTTCAATCGATCATCCTCATGGATGAATCAGTCTTCAAAGATCTTCAATTGTCTTTAGCAATCTTCTACGAAAGACGTATTTTAATTTAAGCAAAAGAAGCTGTTCCTCACCTGAGATACCTGGTGACATCTCTCCCAGCAACATCTACCCTCATGATGCTGTGTGGCATTGCGAAGCCCTCGTATATTGGTACAGCGTGGGTGACGCCATCACCAGCGTCTAAAACCACGCCCGTCGTACGGCCTGTTGCGTATCTAGGGAAATATAATATATGTTTTATAATTAACTAGCTTTTGCCCGCGACTTCGTCCGCTTAGAAGGTAATAGGTAGATTCGACCAAGGGATCACGTTGTCCTATACACACTTTCCCCCCCTTTTCACGCCCTTAGGGGTGGAGTTTCGGAAAATCCTTTCTTATCCGATGCCTACGTCATACAAAGAACACAACCTCCAAGTTTCGGGTCTCTACGATCAGCGGTTTAGGCTGTGCGTTGATCCGTCAGTCAGTCATTCAGTACAAAGAATTTTATATGTATAGATAAATATTGCAGGACATTCCACACATCGCCATCTAGCCCCAAGCTAAGTAACTACACTTGTGTTATGGGAGCTAACTTTCTTTTTTAATTAAATACTAGCGACCCGCTCCGGCTTTGCACGGATATATTATACATGTATTATACATTTAAACCTTCCTCTTGAATCACTATCTATTTAAAAATCCGCATCAAAATCAGTTGCGTAGTTTTAAAGATCTAAGTATACATAGGGACAGACAGCGGAAAGTGACTTTGTCTATTTTTTTATATTAATCCTTTATATAAGTCTTCTATTCGTCACTCGTTACCATAACACAAGCCCAGATGAGCGACATTATTTTTAAACAATATAAATCTCGTGTTTGTTTTATATTGCTGCGTCCTGTGTGACGTCATTGTTGACATGACGTCACCGGAACGTGAAAATGACGACACACATCGGGAACATGACAATGATGTCACGCAATGGGAACGTGACACTTTTTTGTGAATGCAGGTGTTCATCAATTTATAATGTAAGGGTTCCTTTTTTTACTTTTATAGGGCCGGAACCTTAGAAAAGCGTATAATCTTCAGGTTATTGACCTCTATGTGTAACAAACAGCTGGTTTTCAGGCAAATCAAATCAAAAAACATAGGAAGTAAATACTCACAGGCTAAGAACGGCCTGCATAGACAGAAATAGGGCTGGTACGTTGAATGTTTCAAAGAATACTTCCGCTGCCTTCTCTCTGTTCCGACGGGGGTTGAGTGGAGCCTCCGTTAACAGCACCGGATGCTCCTCGGAGAACGTTGATAATTGATCCTACAATATTTACGAAAGAAAGATATAAAATAAATATTAAAATCGGTCCAGTACTTTCGGAGCCTATTCGTTAAAAATAAACAAAAAATATTTCCTCTTTATAATATTAGTGTAGATGAATATTGCAGGACATTCCACACATCGCCATCTAGCCCCAAGCTAAGTAACTACACTTGTGTTATGGGTGCTAGACAACTCATATACTACTTAAGCAGAATCAATTATTCAAATATATATAAGAGATAAAAAAATAACAAACCTTTAGTTGTAGTAACCTGGAGTTTACTCCTTAAGAATCGATTTTCATATTATAAGGCGCCCGGTATTAGAAAAATCCGAGAGGTAAAACCTACTAACAAGTAACGAAAATCGTGTCACGTTTTTGGTGCGCACCTTTAGTGCGCAACTTTCTAATTTGGCTGTGAGTGTATTGCGTATGGTTAGATACTCGTACTTAAGGAGTAAACTCCAGTCGTGCGTCGGAGCTGACACACACACTTTTCATTATTATATTACTAGCTGTTGCCCGTGATAACTTACATTGTAATATCATTCTGATTGCAATTTCAATCACAATAATATGTTATTTACAAGAATTGGCCTTTTGGTCTCCACAACACAAGCCTAGTTGCCTAAGCTTGGGAGGAGCGCAGTTTACAGTGTCACCATGCCGGACTGCCAAATACAGGGTTGCGGGTTCGATTCCCGTTTTAGACAAGTATTTATGACGACCCAGTTGGCACAATGGTCACCATGCCGGACTGCTAAACACAGGGTTGCGGGTTCGATTCCCGCCTCAGACATGTATTTATGCTTAGATATTTGTCTGTGGTCTGGTTGTTTCTATGTATTATAAGTATATATTTACAAAGGAAAAGTATATAAGTAGTATATCAGTTGTCTAGCTCCATTAACACAAGTCTAGTTACTTAACTTGGGGCTAGATGGCGATGTGTGGAATGTTCTGCAATATTTATTTACTTATTATTATCTTTACCTTACTATAAATATAATTCCATACACGTTCCATGTCATTCCAGTCAGTAACTATACCGTGTTCCATGGGATACTTGATAGTCAATAGTCCTCGGTGCTCCTCGGCCCGAGGACCGACAAACAGCTCCCCTTCTAGGGCTCCGGCCATGACTCGTACGTGTTTCGGACGACCAATACTGGAGAAGAACACATTTTTATTTACATAGGCCATTATTCAATTAACCTCGTAATTCGATAAGTATCCTAAGGGAGGCTCTTGGGGCCTTCCTTAGGGAGCGGTGTTGGCTTAGTGGTAGATACCTCGACTTTCATTCTGGAGGTCGTGGGTTCAAATCCCGGCCGCCCGTGCACCAATGTATTTTTCTTAAGAAAAATTTATGTGCGCTAATTGACATTGCTCTTACGGTGAAGGAAAAAATCGTGATGAAACCCGCGGCTTAGTTGGCTCCAGAAGTATTGACAAGTTCTCTCTTCTGGACATGGTCGACTAGGCTGAGAGGGTAGTAGGTGCTGGGTAAGCCTACTCCATCCTCACGCAAAAAGGACCCAATTAAAAAGGGTCTAATCGCAAAAAAACAGTTCGTTCAAGTAGGGAGCTAATCAAGTTAGGTCAGGTTAGGAGCTAGGGGACTCCCCCCCCGAGGGTTCCCGCCGCGGGGGGGCTTAGTAATCGTGGCCTTGCCAACCACGGTGAAGCCAAGAGGAACCCAGGGCCAAGCCAGGCTGGAGGAGCAGGCTAGCCCGAGAGGGACCGCTCCACCGACTTCCCCGCAAAGTCCGGTGCGAGCGGTACTAGAGGTAGGTCGCAGTGCTGTATGGGCGGTACTGCGACTGAGGCGGGTTGCGGTGTAGTATGGGCTGCACCGCAACTGAGGAGTAAGGGCCACGGCGGGAGAGGGTTGCCGGTATTGCGGTGAGCCGTTTCCCCTACCTTCCGTGGCCCTGACGGGGCCGCCACCGTTAGATGGCGGACGCGGTGGGGTCGCAGAGGAAGAGGACTGTCGGTGTGTTGTTGCCGCTTTCCCTGTCCTCTGCGACCGGAGTGGCTGGTGATGGGGCTACTTATCTGACCCATCGCAGGGGACCATGGGCGTCCAGGCATTGGGCTGTCTGGCGTCCATCCGCTTGGTCCCCGAGAAGGAGGTTGCGACGTGCCAAGTGCTCTGGTGCGTCGCAACAAGGGGGGAGGGGCGAAAGCCTCGTAAGAGGAGGGTCCTCACGGACAAATGCCGTCGGGGCTGCTGATGAATGCGAAAGCGATGCCGGTAGCCCCGACTATAGGCATCGAGACGGAGCACCCTGGGGTTTTAGTCGGTTGGAGCCCGACATAACCACTTCGTTGGCCCCAACAACGGAGTGGTACCCGACCGGGAAGGAGCTAGGGGACTTTTCCACTGGCTACTTGGACCCCTTGAAACTGTGATTCTTTGTTTATAATAGATCAATAACATTGAGACACCGTGGTCGAGTCAGTAAAGTGCATGGCTACTGTAGCTATTATGTTGTTTTTAAGACTAGAAGTTCAATTTAAACAAAAAATCGGCTAAGTGCTAGTCGGACTCGCATGAAGGGTTCTGTACAATTTTATTTTGTTTTTAGTATTTAATGTTATAGCGGCATCAGAAATACATAATCTGTAAAAATTTTAACTGTCTAGCTTTCACAGTTCATGAGATACATCCTGATGACAGATGGACAGTGAAGTCTTAGTTAAAGGGTCCCGTTACCGTTTGAGTATGGAACCCTAAAAGTACTTAGATAGAAAAACATCGTGAAGAAACCCGCGGTAGGTATGGGTGCTGTGCTGGACATAGTTTACTCCATCCTCACGCAAAAAGAATCCATTTAAGAGTCTAATTGCGGAAAATAGTCCATAAACAAATAGATAGTAGTACTTACTAGTTGGGAAACCTGCATTTTGGTATCTGATCACCAGCAAATCCCGCTTTGATGACTCCAGAGCCCTAAAAATCAATAAATTCATAGCGAATATAAAAAAAACTGCTAAGGTTCGTTGACGTAATGCAATGAACTTATGACTCATTTTATGCATTAATTATTAATTCTAAAGATACTTTTGCAGCCCAATTCTCATGGGAAATACTTTTGTAACACATCCGTTCCACTTCCAAAGCCTTTTTGACTGCCGTTCAATAGATATTTTGCGACAAATACAGGTGTGCCAACACGATTGCAAAATGTTTTATTTGTTAGTAAAAATATAGTAAAAACAAAGAGAATTACATTATCGATGACCACAGGCTGGTTTACTATAACGTCGTTTAATTCCATGTTGAATTATTTATCGATTTTATTTATAACTTGAGTTAGTTTTGGTAAAAATACTGTTTTTCTAAACCCACATTCGGTAATTTTATGGATTTTTACTTTTTGAGTTTACGTTCCAGCTGTTGATGACACATCCCTGAGTTTTATTGTCGATTTGTTCTCTCTTTTCCTCTTTAGTGTGTTGAAGTTCTCTATCTTTTTCTAATGCAATGGTTTGTTTTGACTGATCTGTCAAAGTGACGTAGTAAATCCAATGTTGCTTTAAAAAAAAAAAACGTTTCATTTCAATTCAATTCTTGATTAATGGCGATTCTGCCCACATTGCGTTGCAATTCCGCCAATGTCCAGTTTTACGCACTTCACGATTTTGTAAATTTGAGAATGGCAACACTGTAATTAAAATGTCAATGTAATTTTCTGTTTTTGTTTTCAATATCGACCAGCCGGCTGTCTACATTTTCTGAAAGTTTTCACGAAATATCAATGAAAACCATGCTGATAATATGCTATTTCATCACCAACATACTCCTAATATCGGCAAAAGAAACAAACTACAACGGAAACTGCGATGCTTCACGACATTCTTGCACGGACCCAGACGACAGGTTAAACATCGAAAAATACATATTTTACGACGTTAATTCGCCTGAAGGCTTTAATTTAAGACGGGATGTGTACATGCGATTTGCTATAATGCTAGCGGAGGCTCAAAAACGCGGCAGTCACCTAAAATGGAAATTAGTCCTACCCCCTTGGTTTGCTATGAACCACTGGAAGAAAGAGGTCCACTATAGAAGCCAACCAATGCATTGGAACAAGTTTTTTGACCTGCAGTCCCTTCGGTCCTACGCCCCCGTGGTAGAAATGTACGACGTCTTCGATAAAAACGAAGGTAAAGTATTAAAAATCGATACTCTATACGTTTTACAAAACTACGAAAACGCTTTCGAAAATGGAGAATTCCGAGACAAATGGGAGATCGTAGGCCATTGTTCATACGACGGTAACTTCTGGGGATACCGAAACGTTTCAGCCAAAGAGGTTTTATGTGTTAGATTCCAAGGGAAAGTGTCACAAATATGGGAAATGATCGCTCTCCATTGGGACAGAAAGGTGATGTTTCATCACGCAGAAATTCCCCTACACGATCAATATGGCACTAAACCGTACTGGGACTGTCGGAAAAGTATGAAATTCAACACAAAATTAGTTAAAAAAGCCAAACAATACATGGCAGACGTATTAAACTGCACATTCAAAATATGCTCAAACTATTTATCCATTCACTGGCGTCGTGGAGACTTCGCCAAATACAGAGAAAAGGACGTCCCCTCAATCGCAGGCACGGCCAAACAAATAAACAACAAAATCAAAGAAAACTCACTTAAAATTAAAAACATATTTATTGCCACCGATGCTTCCTCCCCTTTACAAGATGCTTTAGAAAACGACCTAAAAGCCCATGGTTATGAAGCTTATTTCTACCCGCTAACTATTGAAGATTTAGAGGATTACCGAGAAGGTGGTGTTGCTATAATAGAGCAAATTATCTGTTCGCACGCAGCGTTTTTTATCGGTACCCATGAAAGTACTTTTACTTTTAGAATCCAAGAAGAAAGGGAGATATTGGGCTTCGATAGCAGTACTACGTTTAATAGGTTCTGCCCTGACGAAGGTCCTTGCGAAAGACCTTCCAAATGGACTATTGTTCATTAACATGCAAAAAGAACCCAACTGAAGAGGTCTAATGGCAGAAAACAGCCCGTTTTAACACTTAACTTTAACTATTGTTCATTAAGAGTGTCACATACCGCATGCATACTCATCAAAACTATCTAAATAATTTTGGGCCATAGTTCATTAAGACAATTCTTATAAATACTTCTTCTTCTTGTGCCATTGTGGTGGAAGGAATTGTCACCCCACTCCAATACTCTCCACCCCCCTCCTCCCCACCCAACCCCTTCTTTGAGGAGATCTTGGAGTGAAGTGTCCAGGGTGCGCCGGACAATCCTACTTATATTATAAATGTGAAGGAATATAGGAATAGTAGGAATATCGGGATGAAAATGCCTATGTGTTAATCCAGGTCTCCAGCTATCTAAATACCGAGTTTCATCGAAATAAATCCAGTAGTTTTTGCGTGAAAAAGTTACAAACATACACACAAACTTTCACATTTATAATATTAGTAGGATAGGATTAGTTTATATGTTTAAGTTATAAGTTTAAATAATAGGAAACCTTTTGTTAAGAACCCTGAGTTTCTTGTGTTTTCTTCTCGCTGGTCCACATTCCATAGAAATCCTAACTTAGTTTTTAAGACAATTCAATGTGATGCGAATAATTCCAAATGAATTCTGTTTGATGTTGCTGTGCAATGCATTTGCGACAAAGTGATAGTTCTTTTCTACATAAGAAAAGAACTATCACTTAAGAAAGAAAGATAGGACAAAAACTAAGAAGCAAATAAAAAAATGAGGCTAAGTCAGGGGTGGACAACCAGGGGCCTAAGTCTGCTAACACAACTGTGTTTCAATGGAGTGTCGATGGAATCGTAATAGACATTTAATGTCAAAAATATGATATATCATGTCAAATTGGTATTCTTCTAATGTTACCTATTCTATCGAAACACCACTGACTCACTTTAGTATTCTGCTGTACATTCGTGGCTCAATAGAATCTTGATAGTTGTCAAAACGGTATATTGTTTAGCAACATATACCATGTTGCTAGGCAACACCAGCGACGTATCTATTACCATTCCATTGAGACTCCGTAGCGATTCCATTACGATGTTTAGCAGAACTTTAGCAGAATACTAAATAAAGTCACAATCTCGATATATGTATGCATACGGGCTTTTTTCCGCAACTAGTTAATCTCGATATAATATCAATAGAGTCTCGATATAATGAAAATGGTAAATCCATTAAAAAAAAATGTTTTAATGGATTTACCATTTTCATTATATCGAGACTCAATCTCGATATAATATCAATAGAGTCTCGATATAATGAAAATGGTAAATCCATTAAAAATAGCAGAATAAGGTCCCTGTTGAGTTACAAACAATGTTCTTAAAGAGCCACAATCGTTTTGCCAACAATAAATTGTACTTGCATAAATATTTTTTTAACATTGGAAATGATTATCAAATCATGGTTGCTAAATCATCGAAATCATCCCACGATGGAGTAATGACAGTGACGACGCGTGTCAAGGAAAAGCTAGTACAAGTGACTGAGAGATAGAAATGGTGCCCAATCCTCGTGAATCGATTCAGAACGATTTTTTAAAGTTTTTTTTATTAGATAAATAATATTGGCGTATCTTAACATATAAAATGCTTTGTCCTCAACGACTGAATGACTTACGGATCAACGCACAGCCTGAACCGCTGATCGTAGAGACTTGAAACTTGGAGGGTGTGTTCTTTGTGTGACGTAGGCATCCGATAGGATTATCCGAAATTTTACTCCTAAGGGGGTGAAAAAGAGGGGCAAAGTTTGTATGGGACAACGTGATTCCTTGGTCCATTCTTGACTTGTACGCGGACGAAGTCGCGGGCAACAGCTAGTAGAATTATAAAGATTCACATCCAAAGAGCCGCATGTGGCTCCCTCTTGGCCCTAGACTAGGGAATAGTTACTTAATAAGAATGACATTGACTTATAGAATACTCATAATATGTACTCATTATAATTAATCATTACTTAATAAGATAAGTTAAACTTTGCCAAAGATAAATCAAAGTACAGGATTTTTAAATAAATTGTGAAATAAAAAAAAAACGTTGTTTAATTAATTTTTTTTATTTATTTACAAAGCCGAAGTTTACGGATCCGAGACGTGGTTGCTGACTGTAGGCCTCGCTCATAAGCTCAGAGTCGCTCAGCGGGCTATGGAGAGAGCTATGCTCGGAGTTTCTCTACGTGATAGAATCCGAAATACAGAAATCCGTAGAAGAACCAAAGTCACCGACATAGCTCTCAGGATTAGTAAGCTGAAGTGGCAATAAGAAGGTCATATAGCTCGCAGAACTGACAATCGCTGGGGAGTAAAGGTTCTCGAGTGGCGTCCGCGATGCAACGCGAAACGGAGTGTTGGGAGACCAGCTGCCCGATGGACCGACGACATTGTAGCGGTCGTGGGTAGTCGGTGGATGGAGGCGGCTCAGGACCGCTGTTTGTGGCGTCGTTTGGGGGAGGCCTATGTCCAGCATTGGACGTGTATAGGCCGATATGATGATAATGAATTTATTTACAATAGGGGCTGTAACAATCAAGTGTGGAGCCAGGCATAGTAGTCGCCTGAATCTTTTTTTGCGCTAGAACTTACCTTTGTGAATGAATTGCGGACTCATCTACTTTATCTATACATATTTATCATCTACTTTATCTATACATATTTATCATCTACTTTATCTATATGAAAAGCCAGGATAGCCTTCATCTTTACTCATCTTGTACCAATTTAGAGAGTGGACAAAGTAAGGGTTAAGAACAATGTCATCTAATGACAACCAGTATTATTCATACACTACAAGTAGCTAGATTCACGTAATTTTCAAAGAAACACATAGTTAATCATCACAATAACTCAAACTAAACATAAAATAGTATGATTGTACAACTCAGAGCGATTCGTGAACGAACACGGTTCGCGGACACCCGTCTGGTTCGCCAAGCGTACTAAGATGGCGGTCCCCGATCCATTGACATATCACGCTTCGCTAGATTGACTGATTACCATAGTCAATCTGACGTATGACGGGTAGCTACGCGGTAGTATTTAGTTGTTTATCTATGGATACGCCTTCATATACATATTCTTTATCTATACATTACTTTCACTCTATTGGTACATAACTCTTGCCTCTTATTTCTTTTCATATTTATATTCTTGTTTCTTCTCTTAGAAATGCTTGTATAATATTATTATATTTTTATTTTTTCTTTTATTTTTATTTACTTATTTCTTATTATGGAAATAATTGTTAGTATATTCTCATTACGAATAGTATTGCTAAATATTATTATGTGTATGGTATGATATCTATGTTTAAGTATTTCGTTTATAATATCTATTTTACGTAGGTATTTATTATTATATTATGTGTTCCTCACACCACACGACCTACCAGTTAAGCTAAACAGACCTCCATCCTAAGGTTGCCTGGAAGAAATCGCTTTAAGCGATAAGGTCGCCTGTTTGTACAATTTCGTAGTTAATAAGCTTTCTCGTCTTTTTTGTCATTTTCAATGTTTTGTGTGTTGTACAAATAAAGTGTTTATCTATCTATCTATCTATTTGTAAAACGTATTTAACCCCAAACACAGACACGTTAAATAAGTTTGACGTGTCTGTGTGTGTGTCTGTCTGTGGCATCGTAGCTCCCGAACGGGTGGACCAATTTTGATTTTTTTGTTTGAAAGGTGAATTAGTCTCGGTGATCAAAATCAGTTCAGCCGTTCAAAAGTTTTGGAACAGTCGGAGGTTTTGGAATGAAGTCGGAGGTTTTGGAATGAAGTTCATTATGGCGCGTTGCGAAAGGGGACTAGATGGAAAAAATTAAGGCCAAAAGTTGTAACGACACTTTTTGATTTTATTACAATTCCTTCACTAATTAATCGAAAGAAACTTTGTTCCATCCGAGTGTCCCTACTTTTGGTCGTTACAACTTTTGGTCATATTTTTTTCCGTCTAACCCCCTTTCGCAACACTATTTTTTTTTCTGTCTATACTATTATACTGGTAACAGAAATACATTATCAAATTTTCAACTGTCTAGCTATCACGGTTCATGAGATAAAGCTTAGTGACGGACTAACGGACAGTGGAGTCTTAGTAATAGGGTCCCGTTTAAACCCTTTGGGTATGGATTCCAAAAAGGATCTTTGAAAGGTAAAACCGCAGAACGCAGCCAGTAAAAAAATAAAACAAATATTCATTAATTAACTTAAATTTTAATCTTATCTTTAATTCATAATTAGTTACATTCTTATTCTATTGAATATGGCGAATTTCTTCTAGTCATCAAGTAATAAACACCGCGAGCCCTTGAAAACGAAAAAAATATATTAATAAAACGTGTGGCACTCGGGGACTGCCGCGGTAAAGCTATTGCATCGTGCGAGCTTCGTAGTCGTACCATATACATACACGTTAAGCGAACGCTCGGCTAAGATACGTGGTAGGTGGAGTGGGGGGTGTTAGGTTTTATTTTCGTTACGCAATTTTTAATTCAGTCGCCGCGCTCAAAGCCCGCGATAAAAGCTATGCAATAGCTTAAAAAACATCAAAATCGGTTCATAAACAACGAAAATATGCCCGAAGTCATAAAAAACCGGCCAAGTGCGAGTCAGACTCGCGCAAGGGTTCCGTACTATTCTATTTTTAGTATTTATTATTATAGCGGCATCAGAAACACATAATTTGTGAAAATTTCAACTGTCTAGCTATCACGGTTCATGAGATACAGCCTGGTGACAGACGGACGGTGAAGTCTTAATACTTAATATGGTCCCGTGAGGAGGCTCACAGATAAGCGACGCTCGCTGATCATTTACAGTCGTGCGGGTTAAGCGACGCCTGGCGCGGTCATTACTTCGATGGGTGGCCAATTAGTAGTGTGGCAAAAATGTGTTTTCGCGAGCCCCTCCGTGCTTCGCAGGGCACGTTAAGCCGTTGGTCCCGGTTGCTACCTCTAGTTGCAGTCTTTAGGTCAAATTAGAGGCCTTAGGGCGATCTGAAAACTCTAACAATAGGTGAGCCACACCGCTATACGAGAAGAAGATAGGGTTTTTACCCTTTGGGTACGGAACCCTAAAACACATAATATTGTATATTTTTTCGTTTATTGTATACTTTTGTGTTTTTTGTCAGTGCTTTTGTTTTTTACTTACTAATTTTCTGATTGTCTTCTCTTGATTTGTCGTGTGCTTATCCAAATATACTTTTTTTCTTTCAATTACCCACTACCTATCGTAAGTCTATCACCTTTAGGGCTTAACCCAAGAAGTCTTTTAACAAAAGCCATGACTTTACCCTCATTCCCTAACTCAAGTGTATATGCGATTGGAGTAATTACGGGCGGCGTAACACCGATATAATTATTTTGCTCCCTAGACACGTGATTTAGCTCGCCATTCGCAGATTTTACTATAGTATTTATTTCACGCATAACAGTTAGGACTGGTAGGACGTTTTTACGATTTTTCACAAGAAAATCTAGCATCTTCAATACTAAATTGTTGTTTGTGTCTTCTGAGCTTTTGAAAAGAGAGATAAAGCGTTTTTGACGTTTGAGAATGTGATTTTTGGGTGAATTATTGTTTAAATTCTTGAATATATTTGTTAGTTGGTTTGGTTTTTTAAAAAATGACATTTTGCTGTCTATTTCGTTAGGAGCTTTGTCTGTTTTTGGGTTTTTAAATAATTTAGGCATCATATTATTGATTTTTTCAAACAATTTTGGCTTATTTTGATTTTTTATGGTAGATTTTTGTTTTTTATTTCTATTTCTATTGATTAGAGTTCGTAGAATTAGTCTTGGGATCGGATTTGGGTTGAAAAAGTTGATTTTTATCGGTGCTAGCTGATTTTTGGGTAAATTATTATTAGATGTTGGTTTTTCTTGTGTATTTTTGTCTGTTTTTTCATTATGCGTGTCTGGATTACGTTTTTTAAGTGTTATAGTGTTTGATTCTTTGATTATTTCTGTGCTTTCATTAGTTTTGTTTAATTTTTCAACATCTAAATCATACTTTTTATCAATATTAGCTGTTTTATTAAGTTTAATGCCTTCTGTGCCATTTTTACTATCAAAATTTGTCATGAATTTATTTTTGAGTTCAAAAGTATCAATTTTCATTTCTTTTTCATCTAGATTTTTGTCAATTTTGGTGATTAATTCGCTTTTTTGTTCATTTTTCTCAAGTTTAATGCCTTTTATATTTATATACCTATTAATATTATCTATTAAATCACTTTTTTCATTATTTATCTTGCTTTCTACTTTTTTATTATCAAAATCAATACCGAATTCAGATCTTTTAAGTCTTATATTCAATTTTACACCATGTTCTTCGGCAATTAGAGTCCTTTTTTCGTTATCATTATTCTTAATAACTTTTTTAGGAACATCATCGTGTGTTACATTCAATTTTACACCTACGTCTTCAGTATTTAAAGTTCTTTTTGCTTCAATAGTATTTTTATTAACATTTTTGTTAAAGAAATGATCTATGTTTTTAGTGCGATCGATTTTATCTCTTATGCTAGTAGTATTAAGGTGTATTTTTCTGTCTGTTAAGTAGTAAGTGTAGAATCCTTGTGTTTGTCTGTGAGCGTCACCTGAAATAATGGAAATGAATTATTTACAATGGTCTTATGGTTGTGCTTATAGCGGGTTTGAATCCCGCCACGTAGGTACCATATTATATGTTATGTACGGTTGGAGTCAGATTTGCAGACCCACCGTAGAGCTCCAAAACTGCTATTAGAATGTTTTCAAGTCAAGCAAGATTCTAAAATCTTGAAGAGTTTAAATAAGTTAATTAATTAGATAAATATTATTAGAATAAAAACATTCCAATAATATTAATTTTATAACTCTACGGTGGGTCTGTAATTCAGACTCTGACCGTACTTTAGTGGGAAACCAAAATTACCAAAACCAAAAACCGAAAACCAAAATATCCTGTCCCACCCGGTAGTTTAGTTAGTAAGAGAACCAAGCGTTACTTAAGAATACAGGATGGTTAATTTGAATGGGTCAGTAAGGATAAGTCTTAGAACTGCTGAACTACAAGAAAACGTTAGGATATTTTCTCTTATTTGACGACCCAGTTGGCACAATGGTCACCATGACGGGCTACCAATCACAGGGTTGCGGGTTCGATTCCCGCCTCAGACAAGTACTTATTGCTTAGATATTTGTCTGTGGTCTGGTTGTTTCTATGTTTTATCCTACTAATATTATAAATGTGAAAGTTTGTGTGTGTGTATGTTTGTTACTCCTTCACGCAAAAACTACTGGACCGATAGCTATGATACTCGGTATGTAGATAGATGGAGACCTGGAATAACACATGGGCTACTTCTTATCCCGACATTCCCACGGGATCGGGACTTACGCGGGTGAAACAGGGCGTAGCTAGTAAGTATATATTTACAAAAGAAAAGTATATAAGTAGTATATGAGTTGTCTAGCACCCATAACACAAGTGTAGTTACTTAGCTTGGGGCTAGATGGCGATGTGTGGAATGTCTTGCAATATTTATTTATATCTTATTTTTGACATAATTAACATTTAGGTAACTACATCTTAATTGTTTTTTTGCCTTCAAAAATATTTGTGACCCATGACCTTTGTGAGCATGATCACTCACTACAAACCCCATGAGTTTCTTGTGCCTTCTTCTTAGTAGGGCGTTCCGAAGGCACACAAACTTAGATTTTAAGAGTAAAGAGTACCGGGGGCTCTCTTCATACAAACGTAGTCGACTGTTTTCTCCCTGGATAATGACACTAGAGAAAATATTTTTGTTGCATTAAACTTATAACTGCCATGACCATGCCCCTGTTTTTTTTGTTTTTGAAATCGCAATTTCTATGATAATTAGAAAATGAAAAAAATCAAAACATAGGGGCACAAAAATATTTGTGCTAGTGTAATTATCCAGGGAGGAAACAGTCCACTACGTTTGTATGGAGAGAGCGCTGGTACCCTTTCACCTTAAGACGTTTCAACGTGATTAAATCCGATTGATTTCAATTGAATCAAGAAATTTTGACTTTGACTTTGAAAAAGTGGATATTTTTTTTTACAAACATTGATGTGATTTCAAATAAGGAACAAAATCCATACATTTTGTACAGCAATTAAGTTTTTTTTTATAATAAATATGTCATCGTTTGACCAGTATAGTCACACGATGGTAAGTGACGATGCGGTGTAAGATGTAACACGCGGTGTCTAGAAGATACCTATACGCTCGTCACTCAAACACCACCAAATAAACGGGGGCTTTCGAGGGACGCAAGTGAAGGTAGGAAGACGGCAGTGGAATGAAAACTTTTCCGATTCGTTCTCCTTATGTGGCTGCACTAACCTAACCATTGTTCTCACCCATTCAAATTAACCACCCTGTATATTATTTAACCTCACGTTAAATCGACACCATGTCCCATATGTGTAGTTCTTTCTCTAGCGCAGGCTCCCGTGGCATAGTGGCGCATAGAACTACACTCTGTAGCGACAAACCCGACAGGTCGCAGGATCGATTCCGCGTAGAATTGGTACGAACGCCAGTGGCTGCAGAAAACTGAGGGAAGTTAGTAGTATTAATTTGATTTAGTTAGAAATAGCTTTGATTCTATCAAAAGTGACATCGAATTGGTTAAAGAAGAAAAGGCGTTTAATCTATAAAAAAGTTGGTTAAAATATGGTTAAAATGGGCATTAATTCTGTTAAAAGCACTGGTTCAAACAAGAGCGACGTCATTTCTGACAAAATCAGCGTCATTTGTGACAAAAACGTCGCTCAAAATAACGTTTTATAATTTCATTGCAGTCAATTTTTTTGAAGTTATTATCCAATTCTTGAGAAGAAGCTATTTTATTCAAGATAAGCTTTTGTCCGTGACTTCGTTCGCGTACAGTTAGAATTTTCCAAAATCCTTCCTTAGCGGAAAACTATGTTACAACAGCTATCTTTATGCCAAATAGCCCGATTCGCCTGTTGGTTTTGAGCTGTGCGTTGATATTAAGGATTTTATCAAATTTTATTAATTTTTTATAATTTTTTTTTATTTAAGGGATATCAGACCGACAGGCATGGAAACGGATGAGGGAGACCTTTGCCCTGCAGTGGGACATTTTAGGTTAATTAAAAAAAAATAGGATATCAGTTGTTTAGATTTAAGTACGTAATTTGTTATTATTTAAATTATATTTTTCAAACTTTTGTAATATATTATTATCATCAATAAAATAAATATTATGTTTAAAATATTAAGGATTTGGAAATTTATATCTATATATTGCAGCAGCAGATATAGCAGGTGAAACATCGGGTAGCTAATGTATAATGCAAAGTTTAACTTACATTTGTTAAGCAGCAACTGTTGATGTAAAACCACCTCGAGCTCGCAGCCCGGTTGAGGACTTATGCCACCATTGGGGTAGAAATCCGCGTGACCCATCGGGGTTTTATAACCTGAGAAGCATGGAATCAGTTGACTGAGTCTGACTTTATTGAGACGTACAATGTTGTCTGTATTCAAGTGATGAGTGAACAGGTTTCTTCATGTTAGTGGTCAAAAAAGTTCCATGTACTCATTTATTAGGTAAACACATAAGGAACCAAAAATTTCACATTTCTGGAATCAAGAGGTTTCTGCAGTGTGCTGGTCTTTAGATATCTAAAAGTACCAGGCAATAAAGTACCAAGAGTTAATGTTGTATTCAGTGGCGTAGCGTGCCTTGTCGGGGCCCCGTATAAAAATTTTTTTGGAGGCCCTTATATGGAGGTAAAGATTTTTCACAAAAGAAAAAAAATATTGTGAGAAGTAATATTTATTTATCACATAATTTACCCATTTTACAAATAAAAATCGAATTTTAAATATTCACTCTCCTTGCCTTTTTATCGGCAAACTGATTTATTAAATCATTTATGGCTGATGATGATTTTAGTTTTTCTAAAGTTTCTGCCTCTATGGACAATAGTGAGATGTCTGACAGCCGTTCTTGTCCCATCGAAGTTCTTAAGTAATTTTTTATTAGTTTTAATTTTGAAAAACTTCTTTCTGCCGTTGCGGTTGTAACTGGAAGGGTCAACTTTTGAACGCACGCTTAAGGCGGGAAAAAAAGGAATTGCTTTATAGAATTTTGTCATTTGTGAAATAAAATAAATTAGAAAGTTTTTATTCTTTTTCCTTACACACTTTGGGGGCCCCCGTGGCCCGGGGGCCCCGTATAATTGATACGGCAAATACGGCGGTAGCTACGCCCCTGGTTGTATTGTTCCAGTTGATTTGCTTCTGTTGCTTCCTTGTGTCTGTTGTGAGGACGCAGGGTGACTACTACACCCTTCATGTAGACACATCGGCTATTTCTACTATACAATCCTAACTACTGAACCGATTTCAATCTAATTCGATATGATAATAACTCGTTCCAAGGACTAACACAGACTAGTTTCCATTGCGATATTCCCACGGGATCGGGATTTATGCAGGTGAAACTGAGGGGAAGTCAATAGTACCAGGCAATTATAAAGAACCAGGAGTTAATGTGATATTGTTCCAGTTGATTTGCTTCTGGTCTTTTTTTGTGTCTGTTGATCAATATTTAGAAGTACTATACTGGTACTGTTGGGTCACTTATTTTTTGCGAAGACCTGCAAGCTCTTCATTTAGAAGTATGTATGATCATTTAATAGTGTCTTACCGAAAATTCCAGCGTCTGTATGTATGATGTCAACGAAGTCAGCATCGGTTGGGTCCAGTCTTTGAGGTAAGGGAAGACCTTCAAACAGCGGTAATGCTGGATCCAGACCTGTTATTCTTGCTACGCGACCTGCGTACCAATCAAAGGACGATTTTTTCATAAAAGGTAATATTTGCATTAATTTTTACCTAAATGTTCTGAAAATGTGTCAGTTTGGTCTATTATATGGTTAAGTCCATCCTCTCTGAGTTAGGGCCCTACCTCACCGGGGCGCCGTAGCGACGTCGCAGGCTACGTATCCATGGCTACTTCTGACTACCCTAGCTCGCCAAATAGAGTAGCCGCAAAGTGAGTAGTCACTTAGTATCCAATGAGGTCGCCATTGAGGAAGGCCTCATTGGCGACCTCGCGCATTTTACACGTATACATTTTATTGGCTACATCACCAGGATGCCAATCTCTACAAAGCGCTTCGTCATTTATGGCTATGCTTCCAAACTGGCGACGTCGCGCGTCGCCGTGTCGTCCCGATGAGGTTGGGCCCTTAGTTAATGAAGGTGGCTAACATTACTTCATGAACTATTGTTGGAGTTTTGTTGGACTTTTGGGGCATTACTCATGGTATCATGGAGAAATCATGGTATAGCACTTTTATATTCCCTCCATTTGTACACAAAAGTCACTAAAATTACGCAATCTAACTCGAACTAATACAAATTGCTAGACAAACACGACATGTCAACGTGTTTTTTGTGATCCCGACATAACTTACCTGATTTTAAGGCGCTGCCGGCAACTCCTGCCGCTTGGGCTCCCAAACTGTGTCCCACCAAATGTGTGTTGTTCAAGTTCAGACCTCTGCAAATTGCATAACTTAAAACATTGTTTTGTCACACTCACAAATGACGTTGATTTTAATGATGTCGTTTTGCTAGATATGCAATCACTTTTAACAAAATAAAGTAGTTTTGCTTAGAATGATGTTACTTTTGTCATAAATAACGTCGCTTTTGCCACATATGACGTTGATTTAATTACCTAGTTACTAAATTGGCAACTAACTGCACCGCGTAGCGAATGAACCACGTTAAAAATTACTTTTGTCACAAATGACCTTGATTTTCACCAGATATGACGACTTTGATTTTGTTTACCTGGCAACTAAATAGTCAATGAACTGCGCCGCGTAGCGTCCTATGTACCAAGTGTTCTGTGCTGCTGTGAAGTACCAAGGACCGGCTTCGAGTCGACGTGCATCCACCATGATCACGTTTGTATCGCCACGTTGCATGTACGCTGTGTAACAGTACTATCATTAACTTAATAAACTAGAACGATTTTTAATAATAATATTATTTCCACTGCCGCTGCTCCAGTCTCTTTGTGTGTTTTGCAACACAGTCGAAACTTCGAGGCAAGATAAAATAAAATATGTTATTAAGACTCCGGAAATTAATATTATGGACGCAAAACTATGTAGGTTCTAGCTGATTCTTGTTTTGACAAATATAACTTTTGTCAGACATGACGGCGCACTTGGTGTTCTGACGAAAATAACTTTTGGTTTTTGCCAATAATAACGTGTATTATGAATGAACAAAGTCATTTCTGTCTTGAGCCGTCATACTCGCCAATGCGACTTAATTATTGTCAAAAATAAGTCATTTACATCAAAATACCGCATCACAAAATCGAAGTCTTCTTCATCGAAATATGACATTTACTCGAAATAAAACGTCATGATTTTGATTTTACCTTCTCTCAACATCAGCCCGCTGCTATCTTCAGGAGTCTCCATCCATGCGTGGAAGTACACCACCGTCTTATCGTGGAAATCAATGCTTGATGCAAATAATTTCTCATCGTCATCTAGTGCTAGTTCTTGGAATACCGTTGGGTTGTGCCTGAAACAAAATGACGCCGCAATGGTCCAAAATGGCACTTTTGTTGAATATGACGTTTTCTACAAAAATACGAATACTGAGTTTGATATATTAATGTTTATTTTGTCAGAAATGATGTTGCTTTAGAAAAAATACGCCATTTGAGGAAAATAACGCCGTTACTTCCTCTTTTTGCCACAATCATTAAGATCCCAAACTATACGCTACATCCAAATCGGTCTAGCCGTTTGTCCGTAAAAACAGATCAAAGAAAAGTACCAGGCGCACATAAACTACAAAGAGATCTTACCTCGTAAAAAGTTCAAAAACAATATCGCTTCCTGGTTTCACGAAGGGGCATTTTGCCTTGTCCACGGGAGATATTTGGAGTAAGGCGTTCTCATACTGAACTCCTGGTGGTCCTGTGAGAAATAAAAAATATTGTGGGACAATGCACAGGGACAGCACCATCTAGCTCCAAACTAAATAACTAGGCCAGGGGTCTTCCAACTGAAAAGGTAACCCTTTTCAGTTGGAAGAGTCATAAATTATAATTTACTTTTTAATTTAATTTATTTATACATTTAATTAGAACGGCCTTAACCAATTACACTAATTAATTATTTAAGATAACTTAACAAAAAAGAATAAGAAAAACATTAATATTACTTTTAATTATAAATTATTTCTAAATTGACAAAATTCATTCATCTATCTCACAATATTTCAAACATACCAACATGAGTTCCTTCCATTCATCCACATATACATCACAATCTGGGTTAGCAGTAAGTACGTTATTGAGAGTGTTGAGTGTGCGGGGCAGAAAAGATTTAGATCGCGCAACTGTACTGGTCGAGGGTGTAGCAAAAAGCACGCGCCTTCTGCCGGCAAGATATTTGTTTGGCACGAACAAATATCTTGCCGGCAGAAGGTTGGTGTTTAAATGCCGTTTGTTTAAATAAATCAGCAGTTTTTCGAATTAACATAACGTCAATTTTTTTTCGAATTTCCAAATATCGTAGAAATCCATTTCCAAATATCGTTGTTTGTTACGGTGCACAAAAGTAGCCCTCAACGGCTTGCTAGTTTAATTTACAATAACCCTGTATATTAGTAAAGAACCCTTTGTGCGCGAGCCCAACTCGCACTTGGCCGGTTTTACCATTAAACCTCATTATCAAACAAGTTAATCGATTAATTTCTCGCCCTGTTTCTCATTGTAGTAACTTAACGGTTCGTTTAACAAGAATTCTAGTTCGTTTCATAATTTTACGACTACCCTCATTTTTATGTCGCTTCGGACAGTTGTGTTACGGTGTTTTGCATAATGTATTAGTTTTTTTTAAGGTGCTTAAGGGAGTTAAAGGCAAAATGGCTGTCGCCGATAATTCTACTTGCGCACTAAACAAAATAATGTGAAATTTTTGATTTCTGAATCGGTTTTTTTTTACAAAAAACCCTTTTTTGAATTAAACAGGCAAGTACCTGTAGGAGTTAATGGGAAAATGGCTGTCGCCGATATTTCAACTCGCGCAATTAATACAATAATGTAAAATTTCGATTATATCGATACATTTTATTTAAACGCCGCCGACACGTATTTTGCTTTCAACTCCTATACTTGCTCGCCAAAATCGAAAAAAAGGTAGTTTTTAGGGTTTCGTACCCAAAGGGTAAAACGGGACCCTGTTAAGACTCCACTGTCTGTCTGTCTGTCACTAAGCTGTATCTCATAAACCGTGATAGCTAGACAGTTGAAATTTTCACAGATTATGTATTTCTGTTGCCGCTATAACAACAAATACTAAAAACAGAATATAATGGTACGAAACCCTTTGTGCGCGAGGTTGATTCGCACTTGGCCGGTTTTTTAAATTCGGTTAAAAACTACCGGAGCACAACACTATTTATCTAGTTACAAACAGCGCTCCGCGGTTTCTCCCGCGTAAGTCACGATCCCGTGGGAATTTCAAAATGAAAAGTAGCCTATAGCCTTCCTCGATAAATGGACTATCCAACACAAAAATATTTTTTCAATTGGAACCAGTCATTCCTGAGATTAGCGAGTTTAAACAAACTCTTCTGCTTTATAATATTAAGATGGAAGGGTACCGGCGCTCTCTCCATACAAACATAGTCGACTGTTACCTCCCTGGATAATGACACTAGCACAAATATTTGTGTGCCATAAAACCTATAACTGCCATGACTATGCCCCTATTTCTTGTTTTTTTTTCTAATTATCATAGAAATTAAGATTTATAAACAAAAAAAACTGTGTCATTATCCAGGGAGGAAACAGTCGACTACGTTTGTATGGAGAGAGCGCCAGGTACCCTTTCCTCTTAAGTTTAGATTTATAATGTTAAGAGGTAAGTACGTTCGGCTGCATAATTGCAGACCCACTGTAGAGCTCCAAAACGGCTGTTATAAGAATATGTTCAACACAAGCAAGATTCTAGACACCTGCTTTAGTTGAGGTTTAAAGTCTTCTAACTGATCAATTTATCGTAATTAATACGTATTGCTTATACATATACAAAAAAACAATACGCAAACAAATATATTTACAAAAATATTCGTTTGAGACGGGAAACGAATTAGTAACAATCGTAATAAGAAGATTTTTTTCATTACTCATACTCCGAAAGTAGATCTAAAGATGCCTGAAGAGCGTGTAGAAAGAAAAACTTTCAGCCCTAGGGAAAATCGCTTTCACTGACAGCTGTTATGTCAAATTATGGCTTCGCGCGGCTTGTGCAATGTGCTTGTAGCCAGTATCATTATCATTACGCATTAGGAACTTCAAAGACCTAACCTCCTTGCTTTAGGTAACACCAAAGAATAACAATTATGGCTTCACACGGCTCATGCATACTGCCAGAGGTAGTATGGAGTCTCATTCATTCTCGTTATTATGAAGAATTTTATGTATTATTCGTAATGAAAATCACAGTGTTTACCTCGGGTAAAAGACTCATTAAGTCCCTCGAACTATTAGCGCCCTCGCTACGCTCGGGCGCCAAACTCCGTTTCGGGACTCAATGAGTGACTTTCACACCTAGGGTAACAATGTACTATTGTTTGCCATCATTAACCCCCGACGCAAAAAGAGAGGTGTTATAAGTTTGACGTGTCTGTGTCTGGCATCGTCGCTCCCAAACGGATAAACCGATTTTGATTTTTTTTGTTTGAAAAGTCAATTAGCCGATAGTTCTTAGCTATGTTTGATCAAAATCGGTGAAGCCCTTCAAAAGTTATATAAAGTTTCCTCTGGGTGATAAATATTTATCAAACAATTAGAATAAAACATTCCAATATAAGTAATTTTCGAACTCTACCGAGGGCTGCAATTATGCAGGCGACTGTACATACCTAGTTCTAATCTTACGCAACATCCCTAGCCGAGTAAAAACAGGAAAATCAAGGGAAAAATACTTGTTCTAGACTTATATGGAAAGTAGGTATTACTTACCTATTACCTAACTGAATACCTACTTTTCTTAGAGCATAAACTTTGAAGAGTTTTGATTAAGAAGGTACTTGAAAAAAAAAAGGTTGTCTGTAAAGTCGGTTTACGGGTGATAATTTTACGTGCTAACGTCATAAGAAAACAATGAAAAATTGAGTTTCTTTTGTCTCGTTTTTCCTTATATTTTTTTCCTTTATCTAGGTCTTCTATTCATGTTGTCACCATAACACAAGCCCAGATGAACGATATTATTATTAAACAATATAAACGAGACGCGTTTACCATGACGGTTTTATGTGACCGGAACATGACGCCCTCATAGTACCGGAACATGACGCATGACGTTACACTTTTTGTGAATGCAGGCGTTCATCAATTAATTAGACGTTATCACGTCTTTTAAGCTACTGCATAGCTTTTATCGCGGGCTTTGACCGCGGCGACCGAATCAAGAAATTCCGTAACGAAAATAAAACCTAACACCCCCCACTCCGCCTACCATGTAGCTCGGCCGAGCGTTCGCTTAACGTGTATGTATATGGTACGACTGTACGAAGCTCGCACGATGCAATAGCTTTACCGCGGCAGTCCCCGAGTGGAACACGTATTTTTTTTCACATACCTATATGTGGGAGATATTTAAATATGTAGGAGATTCGTGTATGCAATAATTGTCAGACAATTTTAAGTTTTTATTTTAGTAACTAGATGGCACCACAGGTATAATTAAATCGCGCAAGCTTTGTGTTTTTATAGATTGTTTCTACGCAATTTTCTTACTTTTTTCTTTCATCAGAACCTTCTCCTGACAATAATAAACCCATCAAAAAAAGAAATAGCGAAATAGGTTCAGGTGTTCCCGAGATTTGCGCTTAGCAAAACATTCGGCGATTTATTTTTCTAAATTACTAGCTGCGCCCCGCGGTTTCACCCGCGTAAGTCCCGATCCCGTGGGAATATCGAGATCAAAAGTAGCCTATAGTCTTCCTCGATAAATGGACTATCCAACACAAAAAGATTTTTTCAATTGGAACCAGTAGTTCCTGAGATTAGCGCGTTCAAACAAACAAACTCTTCAGATTTAAATAAACAAATAAATATTGCAGGACATTCCACACATTGCCATCTAGCCCCAAGCTAAGTAACTAGACTTGTGTTATGGGTGCTAGACAACACATATACTTTTCTTTTATAAATATATACTTATAATACATAGAAACAACCAGAGCACAGACAAATATCTAAGCATAAATACATGTTTGAGATGGGAATCGAACCCGCAACCCTGTGTTTGGCAGTCTGGCATGGTGACCATTGTGCCAACTGGGTCGTCACTTTATAATATTATTATGAACAAAGTCACTTTCCGCTGTCTGTCCCTATGATTGCTTAGATCTTTAAAACTACACAACTGATTTAAATTTTTTAATTAGATAGAGTGATTCAAGAGGAAGTTTTTGGTAAATAAAACAAAACCACCACGCGAACGAAATCGCGGGCAACCGTTAGTTTAAAATAATAAAAAATACTTACGAATAACAGAAAGGAAACAAGCTAGAGGCACTACAGCTTGCATTTTTGAAAAAAACAACTAAAATAATAATAAAAAACAAAGTAAAAAGTATTAAAATAATGCTGCGCGTGCGCATAGAATGTGCGCGCTGACTTTATGCCTACTTCTATTGGGGTTTGGTTACAGGGTGTTAGACAATAGTAGGGTGACTACAGCTTCGGGGAAATGATGGATAATGATGTAAAAATATATTTTTGAAACGACCAACGGCAAATAGGCAACGGCGTAAAGGGGTTCACAGCGGTGCCTTCTGCATCGCTGCGCTCGGGCCGGCCGGAAGACCAGCGCTGCAGTCCAGCATCTTGCTGGCTACAGTTTTTATGCTGAGGCTGGTCCATTTGGGTCAGCACACGGCATCCCAGTTTGTTTTTGTGTTTTTCTTGTGCGTATTTATTGTATTTATTTTCTTAGTCCTATTTCTTTATTTTTTGTTTTGTACCTATTATGTCTATGTGCTTTTCTAATAAACATTTATTCTATTCTATTCAAATATTTAAATCAAAACCAAAAAAAATCATCTATAATTTTGTACCAATCGATAATTTTGCTTATCATCCGAGCGATGTTTTGAACCAATTGAATTGAAATTGAAATGATAAAAATTGGTTTTATAAATTAGTTTAAGATAGGTAGGTAATTATGTATAGGTATAGGCTACTTTTTATCCCGATATTCCCACGGGATCGGGAGTTACGCGGGTGAAACTGCGGAGCGCTGCTAGTGTTGGATAAACTTGTGGAAAAAAAGTTTATAAAAAACTTGAGAGGTGTCAATGGACACCCGGATGGAACGAAGAAAGACGAAACGAAAATAACTGGCTTGCTTTCTATGGGAGAGAGAGACAGACAGATACAGAAAGACGCGCACGCCGCACGGCTTACAATTATAGCAAAAAGTGTCGTTACAACTTTTGGTCTTAATTTTTTCCGTCTAGCCCCTTTCGCAACGCGCGATAAGGATTCGTTCCAAAAAATATTTGCCAGACAAAGTAAACAAACCCTAGTGTAAAGGTTTCGCCTTAGCTTTTCTAGGAGTTTTGGACCTGTTCTTGATTCATCTATACAGATTCGTCTTGGTAAATAAAATAATACTCGAAGGCTTTATAAAATCGTCCATCTTTCGTATTCTTTCAGTGTGTGTGATTGTAACAAAACGGAAGTAGTTTTGTTACAATCAAACGTCATTGTCAACTACGTGACGGAGTTTTGGCGGGAACGAGTTAACAACATGTCGTGCTGCAGGTTTATTTTCATGAAACTTAGTTGTAACCCGAGTTGAATTATATAATTCTGGTGGAATGTTATTCAATTTAGTTCTGTGAAAGTGTACAAGTGTAGTGAAAGTAAAAATCAGTGTTAAACATGAAGTTTTCTCGTTGCCTGCAAATCTCCTATTAAGGTTATGGTAAATTTGCCACCGCTTTACTATAGCCCTTACTTGACGGACTATGACGACTTTGACTGTTTTGAAACACTTTAGGCCCGATTTATGAAAAATCGGGTCATAATTTGTTGCAAAATATAACTTGACACTGGCTAAATGCACAAGCCGTGCGAAGGCATTATTAGTAGAAGAAGAAAAAAACTACGTGACGTTGACAGATATAAAATTTTGCTACGTTCGGATACTTAATATTTATCACCCAGAGGAAAACTTTTGAAGGGTTTAACGGGAGTTTTGGCGGGAACGAGTTAACAACATGTCGTGCTGCAGTTTTATTTTCATGAAACTTAGTTGTAACCCGAGTTGAATTGTATAATTCTGGTGGAATGTTATTCAATTTAGTTCTGTAAAAGTGCACAAGTGTAGTGAAAGTAAAAATCAGTGTCAAACATGAAGTTTTCTCGTTGCCTCCAAATCTCCTATTAAGGTTATGGTAAACTTGCCACCGTTTTACTATAGCTATAGCCACGATTTTGACTGTTTTGAAACAGTTTAGGCCCGATTTATGAAAAATCGGGTCATAATTTGATGCAAAGTATAACTTGACACTGGCTAAATGCACAAGCCGTGCGAAGCCATAATTAATACAAAGAAGGGTTTAACCGACAAAAATAGCTAAGAATTACCGACTAATTCACTTTTCAAACCAAAAAATCTAAATCGGTTCATCCGTTTAGGAGCGACGATGCCACACACAGACACGTCAAACTTATAACACCCCGTCTTTTTGCGTCGGGGGTTAATGATGGCAAACATTAATTCTTCTGATTATGATTGTTACTATAGTTTGTTTCCCGTCTCAAACTAATATTATATAATATTTATATATTTGTATAGATATTTGTTTGCGGATTGTTTTTTTGTATATGTATATTAAGCAATACGTATTAAATAAACAAAATAATGATGGCATGAGCCTATTATACACAAATAGAAAAAAAAAATATCATAAAATTCTCTGTTTTTCTAGATTACAATGAAATTCCTAGTATTTCGTGAACTAGATGTGGAAAAAGAACGTGTTTTTCATTTTCTTTATCAGCATCTGACGCCATTACACATATAGAAACTTCAAGAACCTAACCTCCTTACTAACAAGTAATATGTGTTCGAAGTTTTGCTATTATTCTTTAGCTAAAGTAATAAAATACCGTTTAATATTACATTTTTATCACAGATGCTCCTAAAATGGATCTTATTTAACCGCTTTTAGGCTCATAATCCAACGTATTATGCCAAAAAAAAATTGTAAACCATTGTAAACATAGACTTATCACAAATATTTTGTTATTTTCAAGTCTTTTTTTTTATTCGCTACTGTGATAAAAACGTCGTACGATACACGTGTGGTTTGATCATTCCATCTCAGCTCTGTATACGCACTCGCGTTCCGCTCGCGCGTCATAAACCGCCTCTATGCAATGATTAATTTACCACACTTGTATCGCAATGTACTATTACACATAAAAAGTAGGTGCTGGGCAAGCCTACTCCATCCTCACGCAAAAAGGACCTAATTAAAGAGGGTCTAATTGCGGAAAACAGCCCCTAAAAGTACAAGTACAAGTAGTACATAAAAAAAGGGAAATACAAATAGACTAAGACCCAGTTGGCACAATGGTCACCATGCCGGACTGCCAAACACAGGGTTGCGGGTTCGATTCCCGCCTCAGACAAGTATTTATGCTTAGATATTTGTCTGTGGTCTGGTTGTTTCTATGTATTATAAGTATTTATTTACAAAAGAAAAGTATATAAGTAATATATCCGTTGTCTATCACCCATAACACAAGTCTAGTAGTTAGCTTGGGGCTAGATGGCGATGTGTGGAATGTCCTGCAATATTTATTATTATTACTAAGAGTTATTTAGCAGTTGTAAGTTTTAGGTTTTTCTCATCTTCCGTGGTATAGAAAACTCCGCATAAAACTGCGATCATGTTCACCCTACACTGAATAGCAAGTAATTATGTGGTTTGTACACCAAAACGAGTTGGTTTCTGCATCATTTGACAATGTACTATTTATACATTCGTAATGTAACATAATATGCAATAAAATAAATAAATATAACATACTAGCATCTCTCCGCGGTTTCACCCGCGTATCTCTCGATCCCGTAATCTATACATATAAATAAAATAAATAAATAAATAATCGTTTATTGCCATAAAATTACAATTTCATACAGTAAATTAACTAATAGAAGTAGGTATGGCAAAAGGAGCAGGCTCAGCATATGCTGTGAGACGCAGCTGCACAGCGCTGGTTTTCAGCCTGACCCTTTCTCTCTATATAAATTTCTTTGTCCTGAATGACTGACGGAACAACGCACAGCGTAAATCGCTGATCGTAGAGACCTGAAACTTGAAGGGTGTGTTCTTTGTGTGACGTAAGCATCCGATAAGAAAGGATTTTCCGAAATTTTTCCCCTTAGGGGGTGAAAAGGGGGGGGCGAAGTTTGTATGGGAAAACGTGATTCCTTGGTCCATTTTCGAGTATTTCGCGAATGAAGTCGCGGGCAAAAGCTAGTATTGGGTAAAAAGAGTAGCCTCTGTCAGACCAAGTTTCACTAAAATCGGTCCAGTAGATTCGGAACCTATGCGTTACAAACAAAAATCTTACCTCTTTATTAGTATTGTACCTAGTCTAGGTGCTCCCTGCGGGTTTTCCCGCGTTAGTGTAATTGCTAAAAAGTTAAAGATAAAAAAAATCAAGTGGGACTTCCGTACAACATGTTATGGAACCCTTTGCGCTAGAACGACTCGCACTTGGCCGGTTTTTTTTCTATTAATTATGGCTTCGCACGGCTTGTGCATTTAGCCAGTGACAAGTTATATTTTGCATCAAATTATAACCCGATTTTTCATAAATCGGGCCTAAAGTGTTTCAAAACAGTCAAAGTCGTCATAGTCCGTCAAGTCAGGGGCTATAGTAAAGCGGTGGCAAGTTTACCATAACCTTAATAGGAGATTTGGAGGCAACGAGAAAACTTCATGTTAGGACACTGATCTTTACTTTCACTACACTTGTGCACTTTTACAGAACTAAATTGAATAACATTCCACCAGAATTATACAATTCAACTCGGGTTACAACTAAGTTTCATGAAAATAAAACTGCAGCACGACATGTTGTTAACTCGTTCCCGCCAAAACCTCCGGTTTTTTAATTAGGCGTCTTCACGAATCTACTGCAGTTTTTTTATGGTTGAAAACCTCCTTTAGGTATTTATAAAAGTTTATAAATAAAGGCTCACAGCTAAGCGACGCTCGCCGATCGTTTACGGTCGTGCGGGTTAAGGGACGCCTGGCGCGGTCATTACTTCGATGGTTGACCAATTAGTAGTGTGGCAAAAATGTGTTTTCGTAAGCTTCGGAAGGCACGATAAGCCGTTGGTCCCGGTTGCTACCTCTAGTAGCAGTCGTTAGGTCAAGTTAGAGACCTTAAGGCGATCTGAAAACTTTAACAATAGGTGAGCCACACCACTATACGAGAAGAAGAAGAATGAAGGAGATAATTTGCTTTCATGTACAGACAATTTAGTCTCTCTTTATTTATTAGATGTAGTAATATTAGAATGTTATGGGACGGTTAGGCAATCGGAAAGCAAAATCATAAAAGCTTACCAACCTTGTATTTGCATGCGGGCTGTATTCCGCAGCCGCAGCTTTTTAGTTTGGTCCCTTTTGCGTGATGATAGAGTAGACTTTGTCCAGTACCTATACCCTTCTCAGCTTAGTCGACCGTGTCCAGAAATAACTCTTCAATACATCTAGAGACAACTAAGCTGCGGGTTTCATCACGATGTTTTTCTTCACTCATTGTAAGAGCAATGTCAATTAGCGCACATAAATCCTATCCTACTAATATTATAAATGTGAAAGTTTGTGTGCGATTACTTTATATCCCGATATCCCCACGGGAGCGGGACTTACGCGGGTAACCGCGGGGCGTAGCTAGTAGTAAATAAATCTTTGAAGCACGGCCGGCCGGTTTTCGAACCCACGATTTTCGGTATGAAAGTTATCTACCACTATGCCAACACCGCTCTCTCTTTACTGCTATGATTTTGAAAGAATTCGGCAATTAAAGAACGTAGGTTCGCCTGATACTTTTGACTTTAAAAAATTCTAAGATCCTACTTAGAATTTAGGAATTCCAAGTTCCTAAGTAGCAACTTTGAATTTTTTAAAGTCAAAAGTACCAGGCGATCATAAAGTCCTAAGAGTTAATGTTGTATGAAAACGAATGAACTGATTTTCGGTATTGTACAGCTGGTTCCCGGGTATAACACATCGGATAATTTTATTCCGATATTACCACCGATTTGCGTCTATTCAAAAGTACCAGGCGATCATAAAGTACCAAGAGTGCTTCTTGTATTGTTCCAGTTGATTTATTTCTGGTGCTTCCTCTGCGCAAAATTTCACGCACGGTTTCTTCTATGTGCTGGTCTTAAGATATCTAAAAGTACCAGGCAATCATAAAGTACCAAGAGTTGATGTTGTATTGTTCCAGTTGATTTAGTTCTGGTGCTTCCTTGTTTAAGGAACCTCTGCGCAAAAGTTTCTGCTATGTGCTGGTCTTAAGATATCTAAAAGTACCAGGCAATCATAAAGTACCAAGAGTTGATGTTGTATTGTTCCAGTTGATTTAGTTCTGGTGCTTCCTTGTTTAAGGAACCTCTGCGCAAAAGTTTCTGCTATGTGCTGGTCTTTAGATATCTAAAAGTACCAGGCAATCATAAAGTACCAAGAGTATTGTTCCAGTTGATTTGCTTCTGTTGCTTCCTTGTGTCTGTTGTGAGGACGCAGGGTGACTACTACAACCTTCATGTAGACACATCAGCTGTGTCTACTATACAGTTCTAACTACTGAACCGATTTCAATGAAATACGATATTATAATACCTGATTCTTGGGAGTAACATATATGGTAATTTTCATCCTGATATTTTCACGGGATTGGGATTTACGCTATTAATTAAATGTTAGCTGTTTCGAATATACTATACAGTCCTTCATGTTAAAAAGTACTGAACCGATTTCCACGAAATTCGGTATAGTAATAGTTAGTCCTCGGGAGTAACACTTAAGCTAATTTTTTTCCCGATATTCCCACGGGATCGGGACTTACACTGGTTATTAGCAGAGTGTGGTTATTAAAAAGTACCAGGTGATCATAAAAACAAAGAGCTATTAACTAAATCTAAGCTGTTTCGACTATACAGCCCTTCATATTAAATAGCTCATCCAGACTCTCGCCGAGAAGTTCGCGGACACTCCGCGAGAAGTTCGCCGAGACTTCTCGCGCTATCCACACTCTCAATTTTTCTCACTCGTGATCTGTTTGTCATCCGGTATGGACGACGATATTGAAACTGCAGCCGGTTTGGCTCTGTGTGCCATTGCATACTTTAATTTTGTGAATGTTGTGACAAATAAAGTAAAAAAAAAAGAAAAGCCAGACGATGGTGGGTAACGCAAATTCATCGAAACAGAACAGGGTTAGTAATTTTTATTTTGCTATTGTAAAATAATGTATTCATAATAAACACAAATCAAAAATTACATCCAATTAAATTACTTATACAAAATAAAAAAATAAATACAAAATAAATTAAATAATACAAAATAAATTAAATAATACAAAATAAATTATATAATACAAAATAAATTAAATAAATATTTATTATATTAGGAACTAAATACGCCATACAAACAAATAAAAACTAAACCTATTCGAACAAACCCCTCCCCAGCGTTCCCGGTGCAAAGCTGGACAATATGCAAGCGGCGTTACCCCGCTGAACCGCTATCGACAGTCTTTGCACCAGGAATGCCCCGGAACGCGGATCAAACCCCCTGTCACGGAGGCGACGGCCAATCTCTCTCACAAATCCCAAACCCTCGGCCCCCCAACTCCCAGACGTCTCGACCGCCACAGGCACAAAAATATAATTATGAGCAAGCGGGGCATATTTGGCGTGCTTACTCCCTGCAGCTACCTCGGCCGCCGCACCGGCCACTCTTGCCGTGAGAGGCAGATGACTCACCGCGAACGTGTTGACGCAAGTTCATAATAATAATTAGATATATTAACTGTACTCTTTTAGTTTCAGCATGAAAAAGCAGTTGGAGGAACTAGTTGCTGAACCAAGCGGAGAATTTAAAAAGTTTACCAGGATGTCAACTGTTGATTTTGATAATTTGCTTATGAAGATTACACCACTAATTAGTAAACAAGATACGCAACTCCGAGAAGCAGTACCAGCTCGTACTCGCTTTGCTATAACATTAAGATACTTGGCCACAGGAGATAGCTTCCAAAGCCTTCATTTTTTGTTTAAAGTGTCACCTCAACTAATTTCAACAATTATTCCTGAAGTATGTGCAGCCCTATGTAAGGTTTTGGAGAATGAAATAAAGGTAAGTCTCAGTGACAATATTTATTTTCTTATAAATTTAAAAATAAAAACAAAACAATAAGCAATTATAACACTTGGAAGAAAGAATACAAATAAAAAGAAAAACTAAGCACCGTCGTAGGCTTTAGAAATAGCATCAGACAGTAACTCATTCCGAAGTATGACCACATTTGGTTCATCTGTTTGTGTATTTGGTCCTTCTGTAATATGAATTACTGGTGGTTCGGAATATAACTGTTGTGGATTTTGTTCTTCTGCAATATTAATTACTGTTGGTTCGGAATATAACTGTTGTGTATTTAGTCCCGAAATATGAATTACTGGTGGTTCGGAATATGATTGGCGTGTATTTCGTGTATTTCGATGAACCCATTCACTAGGCAGAGGCTCAGAATAGCTAGATATAGAAGAAGATGGCCTACACATAGCAGTAGGAGATGGAACAAAAGTATCGCTTGAAAATTGGTGTTGTTGCTTTGAACGCCGGCGATTAATAATGAGGCCATCTATGTCATACATAATTTCTAGTCGCTCCATTTCAGTAAATGCACGCAGTTTTTTTGCTAACATAATTCCATAGACTTCACAGTCGTCTGGGGGGGCTGTTGATCCCCGTTTTTTCATATTGTCCTGAAAGGTACTTAAAGCCTCCTTTAAATACTTTCCCGCTTCTTTCACCTCTGACTGAATTAATCGAGGGCGACTTGTCTGTGGTGTTGAATCATTGGTTTGTGTGATTTCTCTACTTGTGTGTGGTGTTGTATCACCAATTGTGCTCGACTCCTCTGTCTGGAAAAAAAGCATTACCTATATTATTATTGTTGTATTTACCCACTTTTTTTTCCAGATCCCAACATCTACAGAAGAGTGGCTGGAAATCGAAAAAGGATTCAGCTCTAGATTTCCTAGGGCTGTCGGTGCAATTGATGGAAAACATGTAGTTCTGACATGTCCACCCAATTCTGGTTCAGACTACTACAATTACAAAAAATCTTTTAGTATTGTGCTTATGGCATTAGTTGACAGTAATTACAAATTTATTTTTGCTAATATCGGAGGGCAAGGGAAAATAAGTGACGGTGGAATTTTTCGAAACACTGTGTTATGGGACAAAATTTGTAATAACTCTCTCAATTTACCAGCACCTCAACCACTGCCAGGATCCGTAGTTGATATACCATATGTATTTTTGGGAGATGGTGCATTTGCACTTGGCATGAACATTATGAAACCATATCCTGGGAACCATGACATAAATAGCCCTGAACGCAAATTTAATAAAAAACTGTCAAGTGCACGCGTGATTGTAGAAAATACATTTGGAATATTGTCATCAAAGTTTCGAGTATTCAAATCGCCAATCGAGTTGTCTCCCGAAAAAGCTTCAGTTGTTACAATGACTTGTATATTATTGCATAATTATTTAAAAAGAAGTAATACGTCTTCACGAATATATTGTCAACCAGGCACTATTGATGTTTACGACGATAACGGTAATATGAATCAGCCTGGTTCATGGCGTCAAGAAATTACAAGCAATAATGCTATACAGAACTTGCCACAAGTAGCACGCAGACCAGCTGCAAATGCTGCACAAGTACGAGAAGAGTTCAAAAAATATTTTTTCAGTCTACGTTAATACCTACTTAGTATGTTTAATGAAGAAGTAAATAAAGAATACTTACAGTACATGTTGTGTTAATTGTTGACCTGGGAGTTAGCCCTGGATTCAAAAACGAATCCATAGCCTCGAAGGCAAACCATGTTGGTTTGTAAATTTCGTCTTCACCACAACCAGATTTATATGAATCTTTGACCATTTTTCGGTAGCTGGCAAATAGAGACTCCTTTTTCTTTTTTAAATCTGGTACTGAGATCTCCATTACTTCGCTAAGTCTATTCCACGCGTCGTGGTTAAGACTTTTATCTTTGTAATTTCGGTGTTTTGGATCCCATATGATGGGTTCTGATTGAAGAAAATCTATGAATTTTAATTCTAACCCATTATTCCACATTTTGCCGAATACGTCTACTCGCCGCCGCTCACTAATCTGCACTGAGACAAAAAGAGAGTGCGAGACCCTTCTCTTTTCTCGCCCGAGAAATCCTTTGTCTCGGGCAAAATTACCGACAACAATCGGAGAACAGGCGAACCCGAGAACGAGAAGGCGAGAAAGTCTTCACATTCTCGTTTCTCGGATGTTCTCGCGTGTTCTCGGCGAGAGTCTGGATGAGCTAAAAAAGTACTGAACCGATTTCAACGAAATTCGGTATAGTAATAGTTAGTCCTTGGGAGTAATACCTAAGGTAATTTTTTTCCCGATATTCCCACGGTTACACTGGTTATTAGCTGAGTGCGGATATTAAAAAGTACCAGGCGATCATAAATAACAAAGAGTAATAAAACAAAGTATTTATGGTAACATTTATTTACTTAAAAATACATAAGTATTATATACTTTTACATATTTAAAAAGGCACAAATAAGGATGTATTGGTATAAAATTAAAATTCGTCGTTTTCAAAAGGATGGTCTTTGTGGCCGAGAGATCTGTAAAATAGAAAAAAAAACACCTGAAGATAATTATTTTTCATCCCATCTTTTCGAAAAATATTTATTTCCTAATAAGTGCCAGGAAAGTGGTACTTTGCGGCGCATTTAATCAGATTTCGTGTAATATTCCGGAGAATCCCACGGGATTCATACTATGTATCTCTAAAATCCCACGGGAAAATCCAAAAACCCTACGAGAGCCCTTAAAAAGTTTAAAATCTCCAAAAGTTCACAATTTTTTAAGGAAATATAGTAAAACAAGTTTACATGAATCTTCGACAATTCTCCGGGAATCTCTAAAAAATCCACAGAAATCTTAGACAATACCACGGGAATCTCCAAAATCATTACGTAAATCTTCAAAACCAGGTATAATTACGGGATTCTCCATTAAGTCCACAAAAAAATCATAAAATCCCAAGGAATCTAGAAAAAGTTTACTGGAATCTTCGATAACTCTCCGGAAATGTCCAAATATTCCATAGAAATCTTAGACAATCCCACGGGAATCTCTAGAAACCTTACAAAAATCTCCAAAAACCATACGGGCGTCTTCAAAACCCAACAGGGATCTCCAAAAAGTTCACGGGAAACTACAATATGTACTTAAGCAAAATTTCAGAAAATCCCACTGGAATCTCCAAAAACCTTACAGAAATCTTCAAAACCCTACGAGAACGACTAAAAATCTATATAAATTTAACACAATCCCACGGGAAACACCAAAAACCTTACGGAAGTCTCCAAAACCCTACAAGAGCCTTCAAACCCCTAAGGGAATCTCAAAAAAGTCCACAAACATTAAGAAAATCCCACGGGAATCTACAAAAATCCCACGGGAATCTACACCAATCTTACGGGAAGCTACAAAAATCCCACGGGATAAAAAAAGCATACTCACGCAGTCATAGGCACCAAGCGTCCGTTACAATCAAACGAATCAATAAGCGACATATCCTCAGCTGACAGTTTGAAATCCAACACATTGAAGTTTGATTCTATGCGAGATTTGGTCACGGATTTTGGTATAACGATGACCCCGCGGTCGATTTGGTATCTGAAAAAAAAAAACTAGTTTTACTCAGAACACTTTAATATAATTTAAAATACTCTGTAACCAAAGGGTAAAATCTGGTTAAATGCAAATCAGAGTCGCACACGATTGAATTTAAACAATTTAAAATTAACCTGAGCCGTTTAATAATAAATATTGCAGGACATTCCACACATCGCCATCTAGCCCCAAGCTAAGTAACTACACTTGTGTTATGGGTGCTAGACAACTCATATACTACTTATATACTTGTATGTGGGCTGTTTTGTCGCAATTAGACCCTTTTTAATTGGGTCCTTTTTGCGTGAGGATGGAGTAGGCTTGCCCGGCACCTACTACCCTCTCAGCTTAGTCGACCATGTCCAGAGGAGAGAACTTGTTAAATTTATACTTATAATACATAGAAACAACCAGACCACAGACAAATATCTAAGCATAAATACTTGTGTGTAAAAATGAAGGCGGGAATCGAACCCGCAACCCTGTGTTTGGCAGTCCGGCATGGTGACCATTGTGCCAACAGAATATATAACGAAAAATGTATGCATATGTTAAGCTAGTTTTTAGGGTTTCGTAATCAAGGGGTAAAAACCGACCAAGTGCAAGTAAGCCTCGCGCAGTACCTATATTTTTTTTCTATTGATTATGGCTTCGCACGGCTTGTGCATTTAGTCAGTGTCAAGTTATATTTTGCATCAAATTATGAATCGATTTTTCATCGGGCCTAAAGTGTTTCAAAACAGTCAAAGTCGTCATACTCCGTCAAGTCAGGGGCTATAGTAAAGCGGTGGCAAATTTACCATAACCGTAATTGGAGATTTGGAGGCAACGAGAAAACTTCATATTTGACACTGATTTTTACTTTCACAGAACTAAATTGAACAACATTCCACCAGAATTTTACAATTCAACTCGAGTTACAACTAAGTTTCATGAAAATAAAACTGCAGCACGACATGTTGTTAACTCGTTCCCGCCAAAACCCTTAGTACCTATTGAAAAAAGCTAATCGATATTTTTTTCTACCGGAAGTATTATTTGTCTTTTTTTAATCAACCTGCCAGTAGTTTACTGTGCTAAAATTAAAAACCGGCCAAGTGTGAGTCGGTTTTCTCACTTACTTTATTGACCACAGACTTCAATTTCACCACACCTCACCACCTGTTACAAAATTCGCCACATGTGGCGAATTTTTTCCTCACCCAATTTACATGTTAACCATCTCAGCGCCTAAGGAACTCACCTAATCAACACCTGAGCGACGGTTTTCCCCAATCTCTGTGCGATAGCCTTCAATTTAGGGTCCTCCATGAGTTGTGGGTCATCAGGCTTAGCCCATGGCCTGTCTGGGGATCCCAATGGGGAGTACGCTGTGATTTTGATCCCGCGGGCTTCGCAGTAGTCTTTCAAACGGCGCTGGTTGAGGTACGGGTGACATTCAACCTGTTGGGGTAAAAACTTCGTCAGTACGGAATTCGGCCACGTGTCGAATTTTAATTTGTTGGTTTTAGACGCTAGAATTGGTACCTAAATCGATATAAGTACTTAATTGTAGGCATTAATTATACTATGGTTACCTTCAAACTTTCGCCACGTGTGGCGAATTGTATTATTAATTAAAAAACTAACCACTAAAAAGCTATGTGGCGGACACACATTCCGTCATACTCTATAGCGACCGTAGAAATACGTGTCTTTATCATATCTAATGAATATCACGTGAATATAGTTTGTATATCAGATGCGCTACCTACTGTTACCCTTTCCTATCTAGATATCTGTGTAGTATATATAAGCTGGAATATGTTATACGGAGTCAGGTTATTACTAGGAGAATAAATCCTACCGGCAAAATGGACGACTAGTTTCATTACTCTACTAGCTGCGCCCCGCGGTTTTACCCGCAAAAGTCCTGATCCCGTAGGAATATCGGGATAAAAAGTAGCCTATGTGTTAATCCAGGTCTCCAGCTATCTAGATACAGAGTTTCATCGCAATCGGTCCTGTAGTTTTTGCGTGAAGGAGTAACAAACATACACACACACACAAACTTTCATTATAATATTAGTAGGATTGGGCACCCCACAAGCTCACCGCCAAACTCACCATACGTGGCGAATTATTTTCCATGCCCAACATACCTCGTTCACAACAGGCTTAACTTCCACCACACCTCAATCACCACCTCTAACCAAACTCGCCACACGTGGCGAATTTTTTTTTCACCAAACTCACCTGGTTGACCACAGGCTTAACTTTCGCCACCTCCAGCACTCTCGCCACCTGCTTCGCGTTGAAATTGGACAACCCCAAGCTTCGTACAAGACCAGCTGATACTAGAGGCTCCATCGCTTTATAAGTCTCGACGTAGTCAGCGTCGGAAAATTGAATGTTGCCAGCTTCGTCTGTTGGGAAGAGGGAGCCACCTTCCTGTGAAAGGAAAATTATTTTTTTATATAAATCCGGCCAAGTGCGAGTCGGACTCGCGTTCGAAGGGTTACGTACCTTGTATGGGAGCCCCACAATTTTGAGGTTATGTAAATTCGAAAATCAGATGAATTTTTAAAACAAAAGTCATTCAGACTTAGAACAGTAGGTAGATAAAAATACCTGTTTGTATAATTTCATAGTTAATAAGTTTTCTCGTCTTTTTTGTCATTTTCAATGTTTTGTGTGTTGTACAAATAAAGTGTTTATCTATCTATCTATCTAAAAATAAGTATAATATTAAGGTTAATGACCTCTTCGTGTAAGGAACAGCTGATTTTCACGTAAATAGAATCACAATATTTTCAAAAAAATGCTCGAATTTTCAAAAGTCGTAGAACAAAAATTATTTGTTTAGGTGCACAGATGTGGCCCTCAACCGCTTGCTCGCCACACGTGGCGAATTTTTTCTTTCGCTTTAGTCACCCGGTTGACCACAGGCTTCAATTTCGCCACACCTTCAACACTCTCACCACCTGTTACAAAACTCGCCACACGTGGTGAATTATTTTTTCGCTTTACTCACCCGGTTGACCATAGGCTTCAATTTCGCCAAATTTTTAACACTCTCACCGCCTGTTACAGAATTCGCCACATGTGGCGAATATAATAACCATATATTTTCACATACCTTATAAGCTTGAGGCCAATGTATCAAATATAAGTCAAGATAAGACACGTTTAGGTTCTTAAGTGTCTCATCTAAGGCTGGTCTCACGAGCTCCGGTCGGTGGAAGGTGTTCCAAAGCTTCGAGGTTATAAACAAGTCCTCGCTGGAAGGAAGTAAAACATATTGGTTGGTAAAAATATATTTGACGACCCAGTTGGCACAATGGTCACCATGCCGGACTGCCAAACACAGGGTTGCGGGTTCGATTCCCGCCTCAGACAAATATTTATGCTTAGATATTTGTCTGTGGTCTGGTTGTTTCTATGTATTATAAGTATATATTTACAAAAGAAAAGTATTTATGTAGTATACGAGTTGTCTGGCACCCATAACACAAGTTTAGTTACTTAACTTGGGGCTAGATGGCGATGTGTGGAATGTCCTGTAAGATTTATTAATTATTTTTAATTACAAAAAAAATGTATGTATGTTCATCTGTTCCCACGTAACATCAAAACTACTTAGTACAATTTAACAAATGAGATTTATAGTAGAAGAATCTATACTGGCTCGGCCAGTGCCCGAATACAGGGCTATCACACTCGCATGCGAGCGGTAAATACGTCACGCGTCGCGTGTTTTTTTTGTCAACCCATTTTTAATATATTTTTTATCACAGTTGCTAATAAAGTGGGTCTTATTCAACGGCTTTTAGGCTCATAATCCAACGTATTGTGCACGCGTGCGTTTTACATTGCCAACCTAGTGCTATAAAGTTATCCCGATCCGTTAAAACGTATCTTACTGCTAATTACATACTTTTTTGATGTATAAAAAAGGTAAGTACCAAAGAGTTTTCAGCTAGCAAAAAAGGTTGTCTCTAAAGTCGGTTTACAAACGAAAATTTTACGTGATAATGACTTAGAAAACGATTATAAATTGAGTTATGTTTATTTTTTGTTTTTTCTTTACTTAAATATATTGTTTTTCCGTACCATTGTATTTTGTTCTTAACCCCCGAAGCAAAAACAAATAGAAAAAAAACCCTAAAAAATATCGTATGTCAGACGAGGCTGTATAGGTTAAGTCTTTAGCCTGGCCTTTTCGGAGCATAATTAACAAAAAAATATTGCCTTAAAAAAATATAAACATAGACTTATCACAAATATTTTGTTAATTATTATTTTGTTTTATTTTCAAGTCTTTTCTTTTTTTCGCAACTGTGATAAAAAAAACGTCGTACGATATACGTGTGGAATTGATCTTTGCATCTTGGCTTCTTTAACACGCTCGCTGCCGCTCGCGCGTCATAAACCGCCTCTATGCAAAGATCAATTTACCACACTTATATCGTAATGTACTATTCTAATATACGAAATCTATAATCTTATATATAAAAATCAATTGCTGTTCGTTAGTCTCACTAAAACTCGAGAACGGCTGAACGGATTTATCTTATCTTAGTCTTGAAATGTTCGTAGAGGTCTAGGGAAGGTTTAAAAGGTGAGAAAAAATCGATCCCACGGCATCGGGACTTACGCGGGTGAAACCGCGGGGCGCAGCTAGTCTTATATATAAAAATGAATTGCTGTTCGTTAGTCTCACTAAAACTCGAGAACGGCTGAACGGATTTATCTTATCTTAGTCTTGAAATGTTCGTAGAGGTCTAGGGAAGGTTTAAAAGGTGAGAAAAAATCGATCCCACGGGATCGGGACAAACGCGGGTGAAACCGCGGGGCGCGTTCATTTTTATATTATTCTATAATATAAAAATGAATCGCAAAATGTGTTGGTAAGCGCATAACTCAACAACGCCTGGACCAATTTGGCCAATTCTTTTTTGGTTGTGTTTGTTATTGTCCGGAGAAGGTTCTTATGAAAGAAATAATTAAGAAAATTGCGTAGCAAATTAATACGCGGGTGAAACCTCGAGGCGCAGCTAGTTTATTATAAAATAAGTTTCATTATATTATCAACCCGGTGAATGTCGATGTAGGTTCGGATCTTAGACTATTAGAAGCGTCAAAGGTTTTCTGGTTATAGGCTATGTAACGTCACAATAAATTAATTTATCTTACCGTTTAACAACTCCTTGCTTGATCTTCTCCGTGATGGCATCACCAACCTCTTTCTCATTACCGTAAACGTACGCGCAGTCAATGTGTCTATAGCCGACGTCGATCGCGGCTTTCACTGCAGCTGTAACCTCGCCGGGCTTCGACTGTGGACACGATAAGCGCCAGCTTATTTAATAAATAAATATTGTGGGACATTCCACACATCGCCATCTAGCCCCAAGCTAAGTAATTACACTTGTATTATGGGTGCTAGACAACAGGATATACTATTTATATATTTTTTTGTAAAAAACTAAAACCCGACTACAGAAAAATTACAATAAAAAACCTGATTGCTAAATCATCCATCTCGGCTCTATAGCGTTCCGCTCGTGCGTCATAAACCGCCTCTATGCAATGATCAATTAACCACACTTGTATCGCAATGTACTATTATTCGAGACGGGAATCGAAGTTCACCCATGTCTTGACATAAGTCGTTAATAGATAGGCTTTCAGTCAAAGGCCAGGTTCGTGCGTCATAAACCGCCTCTATGCAATGATCAATTAACCACACTTGTATCACAATGTACTATTATTCGAGGCGGGAATCGAAGTTCACCCATGTCTTGACATAAGTCGTTAATAGATAGGATTTCAGTCAAAGGCTAGGTTCGTGCGTCATAAACCGCCTCTATGCAATGATCAATTAACCACACTTGTATCACAATGTACTATTATTCGAGACGGGAATCGAAGTTCACCCATGTCTTGACATAAGTCGTTAATAGATAGGATTTCAGTCAAAGGCTAGGTTCGTGCGTCATAAACCGCCTCTATGCAATGATCAATTAACCACACTTGTATCACAATGTACTATTATTCGAGACGGGAATCGAAGTTCACCCATGTCTTGACATAAGTCGTTAATAGATAGGCTTTCAGTCAAAGGCCAGGTTCGTGCGTCATAAACCGCCTCTATGCAATGATCAATTAACCACACTTGTATCACAATGTACTATTATTCGAGACGGGAATCGAAGTTCACCCATGTCTTGACATAAGTCGTTAATAGATAGGCTTTCAGACAAAGGCCAGGTTCGTGCGTCATAAACCGCCTCTATGCAATGATCAATTAACCACACTTGTATCGCAATGTACTATTATTCGAGGCGGGAATCGAAGTTCACCCATGTCTTGACATAAGTCGTTAATAGATAGGATTTCAGTCAAAGGCCAGGTTCATTGATTAATTCAAAAAATTCTCCATAACTTAATCAACATTTTGACCTCAATGACGTAACATCAAATACCTATAAACATACCTACCAGATAAGAAACCAGTAACATTCCCATAATATAAATACGAGTATTAAAGTCAAAAACAACAAAATGATTATTTTCCTTATCAATTTGACATGGTGTTATCAAGTATCAAAGACCATACTATTTCTTTACCATACTTCACTATCTATATATATCTATCTATACATATAAAATGCTTTGTCCTGAACTACTGACTGACTGACTGACGGATCAACGCACAGCCTAAACCGCTGATCGTAGAGACCTGAAACTTGGATTGTGTGTTCTTTGTGTGACGTAGGCATCCGAAAGGAAAGGATTTTCTGAAACTCTACCCCTAAGGGAGTGAAAAAGGGGGGCAAAGTTTATGTGGGACACCGTGATTCCTTGGTCCAATCTATTATTATATTCGACTTCTACTCGGACGAGGTCGCGGGTAAAAGCTAGTCTATACATATAAAATGCTTTGTCCTGAATGACTGACTGACGGATCAACGCACAGCCTAAACCGCTGATCGTAGAGACCTGAAACTTGGAGGGTGTATGTTTTGTATGACGTAGGCATAACCCCTACTGACCTTTGTAATTCAAAACACTATTTTAGTTCATTCTGAAATCGCAACCTTATGATTTGTGTTCTATCGTCCTGATTACGTCGTCTTATATACCTTTAGTTATTTTGATTTATGAATAGACTATACTATATCTTTATACACTATATTCACTAATATGTCCATTGTCTGTGTGGCCTTGACATGTTTTTGCAAAACACATATAGTATATTGGAAGATACTTAAAAATTATCTATTCTTATCAATTCTCGTGAGTGGCACAATTTGTATTTGTTATCTATACAAAAAAACTATATTATATATCTACTTGGAATCTATACATATAAAATTCTTTGTCCTGAATGACTGACTGACAAATCAACACACAGCCTAAACCACTGATCGTAGAAACCTGAAACTTGGAGGCTGTGTTCTTTGTAAGACGTAGGCATCCGATAAGAAGGGATTTTCTGAAATTCAACTCCTAAGGGGGCAAAAAAAAAGTCTATTTTCGACTTCTACGTGGATGAAGTTGCGGGCAAAAGCTAGTATATTATTTACTTCAACTGTACGTGTATATGTCACTAAACTCCTTCAAATTTTTTTTTTCATGTTCTTAGCTCCTGTTGCTATCTGCAGCATAGCAATGAGCAACACAGTTGTCCGCTTTACCTGGGCAGTTCTGTCATCATCTGGAGAGAGGTCCATGGGGTCACCATTCCTCAGCCCTTGTCTCCTATGTGAATCTAATGAGCAACACAGTTGTCCGCTTTCGCTGGGCAGTTCTCTCATCATCTGGAGAGGTCCATGTACCCCATTTCTCAGCCCTTGTCTCCTATGTGAATCTGAGTCGTAGGATAGATACACTATGCCTCTTTAGTCTAGTGAAACAGATGACGTAACTGTGAGGTCATTAGTCATTTTGTTAGGGTGGATTCTCAATCTATCGTACGTGGTGTTGGCTGAGTGGTAGATACCTCGACTTTCATTCTGAAGGTCTTGGGTTCGAATCCCGGCCGGCCGTGCACCAATGTATTTTTCTTAAGAAAAATTTATGTGTGCTAATTGACATTGCTCTTAAGATGAAGGAAAACATCGTGATGAAACCCGCGAAATTTTGTTTCGAAATAGAAAGCATTATACAATAAAAACAATAGACATAGTAAATAACCTGTTTTGAATGATTTTAGTATTATTTTAGACCGACTAACCTTCATAATATGCAAATAAGTTTAAATCTGTATAAATTAAATAATTACAGGAAAGATTTGATTGAAAGAAAATTTTAATATGAAATCGTTTTTTACCTTCCACGTCCCTATTCCGAGGATCGGACATTCGTACCCATTTTCAAACTTCACTTTAGGTATTTCTGAAGCCATTTTTACACAATTAAACAAGTTTTTAAGTATATTTTCAAGAAAATATCGAGAAAACACAAATAAATTTGCCAACAGCCGAGCCGGTTGGAAAAATGAAATGCGAATGTGACAGTGACGGACTTTAATTTATTTGTTGTTTATTTGTTTCTCAAAAAGGCAGGCAAAAGCTCTAGCCGAAACAGCCTTGTCAGACATAAATTATTTTTTCTTTTTATACATTTTCCTTCCGTGTGTTTATTTCGCTAAAGCCTATTTAGGAGTTACTAATAAAAATAATAATTGGGGTCCATTCACATCATATTTTGTTATTGTAAAAGGCATGTAAAGGGCCTCTACGAGCTTCCGCTCCACGCAAAGAGGATTTAATCACTACATTTTACTTTACACACAACTTATAAAGGTCCTAATCTTATATATATATCTTATATATATATAAAAGAAAGTCGTGTTAGTTACACCACTTATAACTCAAGAACGGCAGAACAGATTTGGGTGAAAATTGGTAGGGAGGTAGCTTAGAGCCAGGAGACGGACATAAGATACTTTTTATCCCAATATGCCCACGGGATCGGGACTTAGGCGGGTGAAACCGCGGGGCGCAGCTAGTAATATATATAAAAGAAAGTCGTGTTAGTTACACCATTTATAACTCGGGAACGGCTTAACCGATTTGGCTGAAAATTGGTGGGGAGGTAGCTTAGAGCCAGGAGACGGACATAAGATACTTTTTATCCCAATATGCCCACGGGATCGGGATTTACGCGGGTGAAACCGCGGGGCGCAACTAGTAATATTATGAAAACTACTGCTAAGCCATGATAGACAAGGTGTTCTTTGTGATGTGTGACACCGCGACACGAGAATTTTATATGTATAGTTAAGATGTTTAGGGATTCATCTTCTTCTCGTATGGTGGTGTGGCTCACCTATTGTTAGAGTTTTCAGATCGCCTTAAGGTCTCTAACTTGACCTAACGACTGCTACTAGAGGTAGCAACCGGAACCAACGGCTTAACGTGCCTTCCGAAGCACGGAGGGGTTCACGAAAACACATTTTTGCCACACTACTAATTGGCCACCCATCGAAGTAATGACCGCGCCAGGCGTCGCTTAACCCGCACGATCGTAAACGATCAGCGAGCTTCGCTTAGCTGTAAGCCTCCCTAGTTAAGGTTTAGGGATTAAATACGTCAATATTATGAATGATAGATGACGATGCTTTATCCGCGGAGGTAGGAGCCAGCAATTTGCTAACCCAAGGCTAAAACTTATATTATTATAATAAACTAGCTTTTCGAAAATGGTTCTAGTAGGATTGGAACAAGAAAGAAAGAAAAACATTTATTTGGTACCGGCACACGACAACTTTAAAATTAAACACACACAAAGAAAAAGGTAACAATTATACAACGAAGAAAGAAACATACACTAAGCCTAAGAATATTTAAAAAGCCATGTGCTGCCCAAAAGGGTCGACCTCAGCTGTAAGCCACAGTCAAGCGTAACTTGGCTGCAGCGCTGGTCTTCCGGCCAAACCCGCTGCCGTCGTGCATCGTCGTACGCTCCCACATACATACAATAAGACAAGGAATCATGTTGTCCCATACAAACTTTGCCCCCCTTTTTCACCCCCTTAGGGGTAGAATTTCGGAAAATCCTTTCTTATCCGATGTCAACGTCATACAAAGAACACACTCTCCAAGTTTCAGGTCTCTACGATCAGCGGTTTAGGCTGTGCGTTGATCTTTCAGGCAGTCATTCAGGGCAAAGAATTTTATATTTATAGATTATTTATTTCAACTTAAATACATCAAATTAAAAATACTTAAATAATAAATGAATAAAATAAAAAGACAAATATATTTAACATTTTAAATATAAAAAATGAAGTGACCAGTTAGTCAAATAACCCGCCCCTTATCGTATCCGGCGTAAAGGTTCCCATAATGCTAGAAGCATTACCACGCTGAATGGCGATGGCTAACCTCTGCGCCAGAAACGAGCTGGAGCGGGAGTCACCCCCATTTCCCCTAATCCTAACACCCAACTCTTTAACTAATTGTTTGGTGTCGTCTCCCCAGCACCCCAACGTTTCCACAGCAACAGGCACAAAAATATAATAGATTATTAATATTGATACTTATTTATAAAATCTTACCTTCCAAGTTCCAAGCCCGATAACCGGAACAGTTTTTCCATTATTAAATCTTATCACTGGAACCGCCATTTTGAACATCAACTGTCCTGTTCGAAGTTGAAACTTAAAGTGAGCTGTTTATCTAAGAATATTACTATCTTGTCTTATCTATTACGTTTATTATTTAATATGGAGTCAAGAAGTTATATAAATAATATGTTTTATGTGTGTTTTATGTAATTGGTTTATGATACGTCGACGCTCAAAAGTACACCGCCACTGCAACGTTAACAATCCTGTGCAGCTATTAGAATAGTATAACAACGTACGTAACCTGTGGATCGAACCCACGTCGGTTGGTGTAGCGGGTGTAAACACACATCTTAACTTAGTTTTTAAGTGGTCTATGTGGTCTTTGTACAAATGTATTAAGCATCCAAGGGAATAAAAAAAATTGACTTTGACTTTGAAACACCTAACTAACATGTTGAAAATAATAATCACAATGAGTATTTTTAATTCAAGTATTTTTATATTTGTGTGTAACGTCTATTAGAAGAAGGTCGTAAGTCCAATACTTGTTTATAGTATTACTAGCGACCCGCTCCGGCTTCTCACGGCTATATTATGCATGTATTATACATATAAACCTTCCTCTTGAATCACTTGATATAATATATTGAAAAACCTCATCAAAATCTGTTTCGTAGTTTTAAAGATCTAAGCATACATAGGGAAAAACAGCGGAAAATGACTTTGTTTTATACTATGTAATGATTGTAGAACACTGATAGTGGAGTTATGAAGCGTACCGGAGTAAAGTCCTATATTATGCTTGACCGTAAAAACGTTCGCGACAGGGTCCGTTGGGAGTAGGTTCCGTTAGAGGAGACGTTGGGCGTCCTTGTTATCTGGTTAAATCGACGTTGAAATGTGTTTGGATTGCATTTGGATTGGGAAAAAATAATTATGTATGATTTTCCACAATAATAAATAATATTTAGGGTCCCGTACTTCAAATGCTAAAAACCCCATAAAAGATCACTTTCTTGTCCGTCTGTCCGTGTGTCACCAGCAATTATTTTAGTAATTTAAGAAATATTCATGAAAATATTTGCAAATTGAAAATGAAAAAATGAAAACATTTTTAAGCCTAAACTCAGCTTAAAAATAAAATAAAAAATTATAAAAAAATCCAAAATAATTCCAACAACATTTTTGACAAAATGACATTTGTCTATAATAAAAATTGGCCGGCGACATAATAACCGCGTCGGTTGGCAAGCGTCCAGAATAACCGCCTCAACGACCGATAATTTACTACTCGACAAACATATTTTTACATTTCAGTGAGGGCGCTAGTGTCATCACTATCCTAATTAATCAACCGAATTTGAACTTTAAACAAAGGGATATTATTAGTTCCTTTTTTCACCACATGTAAAAATATCTTCGTCAAGTTTTATTCAAATTGCTTTAACTGAATTCAGGGGTGGCGCTAGTGTCTTAACTAATCTAATAACGCAATCGATTTTGAACCCTTAAGATAAGGGAGCAAATTAGTTCCTTTTATCACCACATATAAAAATATCTTTGTCAAGTTTTGTTCAAATTGCTTTATAATTTGAATTCAGGGATGGCGCTAGTGGCTTTATTATTTTAATAATGCAATCGATTTTGAACCTTAAGCCAAGGTGCTCCATTAGTTCTTGTTTTCGCCACATGTTAAAATAAATTTGTCATTCTTTATTGAATTGCTTTATTAAATCTGTTTTGTTTAATCTTTAAAATTGCAACACGATAGAAATACATTCGTTAAAAAATCTTGTGAGAATTTTTCGACGACATGAAATGTCAGATTGTAAATGGCGGGCAAAATTCCTTATGTCAAAATAAGTTGTACTTTTTTATCTTAGTTTTGGCGGGAACGAGTTAACAACATGTCGTGCTGCAGTTTTATTTTCATGAAACTTAGTTGTAACCCGAGTTGAATTGTATAATTGTGGTGGAATGTTATTCAATTTAGTTCTGTAAAGTGCACAAGTGTAGTGAAAGTAAAAATCAGTGTCAAACATGAAGTTTTCTCGTTGCCTCCAAATCTCCAATTAAGGTTATGGTAAACTTGCCACCGCTTTACTATAGCCCCTGACTTGACGGACTATGATGACTTTGACTGTTTTGAAACACTTTAGGGCCGATTTACGAAAAATCGGGTCACAATATGATGCAAAATATAACTTGACACTGGCTAAATGCACAAGCCGTGCGAAGCCATAATTAATAGCAAAAAAAAAGAGTCTGAAAAGACAAAACCCAATCTACAAACACAATATAATGGTACGGAACACTTCCTACGCGAGTACGACTCGCACTTGGCCGGTTTATTTTTAGTACCACCCCTTGGTTAATGAATTATTAAAATTAGATGCATACAATGATACAAGGAATAGAAATTCTAAAAATGAAACCAAACCAATGGCACAAAAAGTAATGGCTGTATGTAAAATAAACTGTTGCCGTTGCGGTTTAAAAAGAGCAATAAATGACAGCCCATAAAATCGGCGGGAAATCATCCACATGTTTCCCGCGTAAACAAACTATAAATTATTTTTGCGTTTATTATTGATACATAAAAGGATGTTTACACATCTTCAAATCTTACGATTTATTATTATTTCGTTGGAAAACTTTTATATTTAGAAAATAATAGAAGTTTTTCTATTTCCTACGTAACCACAGATTAAATAACCTACTACAGAACATAAAACTGTACCACCTGCATTTGCATTAATTCCATTAAGCCACGATAGATGGCGCCGCTCAGAAGATGAACGGAAAACCAACAAACTGAATTCGGGCCATAATTTGGTACAAAATATAACTTGATACTGGTTATATGCACAGGCCGTGCGAAGCCATGAAAAAGAAAATTTGAAAACAAAGATTGCAGTGCAGGCTCCCTGTTTTTCTATGGGAGGCAATCACTTATACTACAATGGGGACAAAAGGAATAATTTTTAATTATTTTTTTGAGTTCCGTTGTCCCCATTATCAGTACAATGTCAATGGGCATGACGGACACAAAATTTTAAGAAAATAATTTTTGGAACGAAGTTTCTTATAGCGCGTTGCGAAAGGGGGCTAGACGGAAAAAATTAAGACCGAAAGTTGTAACGACACTGATCGACCCTTTATTCAGATGTTAAAACTCTATTAAGCAGATTAAAATATCAAACTCTGTTATTCAGACAATATTCATAATTCAGATCTTTCTCGTAGTTAATTAAATATTTGGTGTTACATTTCCAAGTGTAATAGTAATTTTGTTATATATTTTATTGTCTAAAGAATTGAATTATTTAAACGCATGCCACTTTACTGTGAGAATATATATTATAAGTTTATCGTAAAATTTTCGAGCGCCACACGATAAAACTACTTTATAAAAAAAAAACAATTGTTCTAACAACTCCATTGCGTCGAATAATATATTTTATGCATTGTTACCAATCAAAGCGCTTGAAAAAAAAATCAGTAGGTATTTGAATTCTACCCAGATGTTTTTTTTAATTAAACATGTATTTATTAGGATAGGTAATGGCGACGATGTTTATTTTGAATATAAGCTCCTCACGCAGACGCTTTGTTATATATTTCTGCGTAATAGGTAATTTGTACCTGTCTTATCCAGATATTTTTTGGTTAACATCACATTTTATATCGCAGTTCTGATAAACGGTTTTAAAGCTGCCCGTCTCAGTATTCTTACGCAAATTATTATGGTTCAATTGAAGAAAAAAGCATTCATTGAGAAAAAAGCATTATTAGATACATAAACATCTCATATACATAATATTTACCACTTTGAGCTGCATAGAAAAGTAGTGGTGCGCTTCTCTCGCTATAAGATTGTCATAAGATCGTATTCAACTTTATTTATGCAGAAGTTGGCTGTATAAACGCTAAAAAAGTAGTCAATATCCATATCTTATTCTATAATATAAAAATGAATCGCAAAATGTGTTGGTTAGCGCATAACTCAACAACGCCTGGACCAATTTGGCCAATTCTTTTTTTGGTCTGTTTGTTATTATCAGGATAAGGTTCTTATGAAATAAAAAATTAAGAAAGTTGCGCAGAAAATTATTATTATCTATAATATAAAAATGAATCGCAAAATGTGTTGGTAAGCGCATAACTCAACAACGCCTGGACCAATTTGGCCAATTCTTTTTTTGTTGTATTTGTTATTATCAGGAGAAGGTTCTTATTAAATAAAAAATTAAGAAAGTTACACAGAAAATTACTACGCGGGTGAAACCGCGGGGCGCAGCTAGTTCTGTATAAATGAGTACGATTTGACGTGTTGTGCAGCTTAAAGAAACCAAACAAATAAATATTCAGAATCAACCTGTATAATTGAAATATTTATCAAAGTTATTCAGCACAAAGTTGAGCTTTCAGCTGTTATATAGCTACTAGCTGTTTCAGTCACTATTATTTGAATATCATTAACGTAACAGTAGCACATATTATAGGTATTAAGCCTAAAGAAATAAAACCAGTTTTATGCAGAAGATACCAAGCTTTTGGTGTGATTAAAGTTTAAAGAATGAATTATTAAAGATAACGTCATCACGTCAGCTTTTTAACAATGTAATTAAGCTATAAACTACCAATTGGTGCTTAATTTTGCTATTATCTGGCTTACGTGTTGCTTGGGTTGTAGTGTGTAATTCATGTACTTACCTAACATTCCTAAATATATTAAGGATGCATCTTACTAATTAAAGTCAGTATTTACTCAGCACTCGTGATGGTTTCATTTCTCTCTATAACACCTAAGAACCATTAACCCTATATGGCGACCCTGCCTTTTAAGGCTTTGCCTCGCGCCGCTTCGTCGCGTATCAAATAGATTGGACTTTGGACAACCAACTTACAGCCAAAATGTGTAACTCAAAAATAGAAAAAGAGGATGTCTTCATCACCCAAAATGGAGGTCAAAATATGGCGACAAATGAAGAACTTAAATTCCATCTATCAACGATAAGTATCATCCTCATTGTGATGTGCACAGTTTTGTTTCTTGGTGTATGTAACTTCTTATACAAGCAGTACAAGAAATGCCACCACTCTTGGATCAGAGAACAGATTACCAGTAACATGATGCGACGATCTGTAAACCGGAACAGAAACCGAGGTGGTGATTTGTACGAGTGCGGTTATCGAGCTAACGGCAACGGCGGTGATATTTCCAACAATGCGAAGTGATGATAGTTATTTCAGTTTTACACGATAACCGGGCGTAAATGAAAAGTGATTGTGTTGTGATGTGTTAATAAAAATAACAGTGCGCTATGCTATTCTAAATAAACTATTGCGGACTAAATTACGATTGACTAAAACGGCTTAAGTGCGTATAATAATGGATTTTTATTAAGGGTAACATAAAATTTAAAAAAATATACGTAACGGTATGACATGTCTGTGGAGAGTTTGTTAGAACTATATAATGAACTATTAAAAATAAGAGTATATTTAAAAAAAATCGGCCCCACTAGAAGAAAAGGCGACATAGTATTAAAAAAGATTAAGGAAGCTGATGTGTTAGTAAGTACTTTTAATTCAATATTAGAAAGTTTAAATGCATTGTCAGACAAATTACAGGTTGAAGAATGTGAAAGAATAGAAAAAATAAATACCGATTTTTTCGAATTATATGACATTATTTTAGATTTATGTAGTTCGTCTTCGGAAAAATTTGAAAAATCAGACAACGAAATGGCTACTTTCGATCTAAAAATTGCTATGAATTTACTACCAGTTTTAAAAGAAGATGAAGTGAGTGTCAAACAGTTAATTGACGCCATCGATTACTATCGATTAGAATTAAATGAGGACTCACAGAAAAAGTTAATTAACTTCGTATTAAAAAATAGACTGTCACAAAATGCAAAATTAAAACTAGAGAGCTGTTATGACAGCGTCGATCAATTAATAAAGGCTATGAAACTACATTTATTACCAAAAAAGTCTGCCCCTGCTATTCAGGTTAAACTCGCCAACTTTAGGCAAAATAATCTAACGACAGAAGAATACGGTAGGCAACTAACTAACATGTTTGTTGACTTGACAATTTCTCAATCCGAAGGGAATGACGCCGATTATAAAGTGCTAAAACCCCGTAACGAAAAACATGCAATTAAAGTATTTGCCGACGGGCTGAGAAATCGTCGTATTAGTACCATAGTAACAGCTAGAAACTACTCGTCCTTGAATGACGCGGTGCAGGCGGCCCTAGACGAGGAATCTTCATTTCCGCCGCAGTCCGGAGACATCTTAACAATGCGCCATAATAATTATTTTAACAATAATTCCAGAGGTCAGTATATTAATTATAAAGGTCAGTATAGTAATAACAGAGGCCGTTGGAATAGGAATCCAGGACACTATAGAAGCTGGCAAGGACGCAACCCACGGTTCCAGAATAACAACCAGTTTGGCCGAGGACGTGGAACCGGAAGAGGCTCGAGATATGACAATTACCTTGGGACATCGAGACCACGTGGTTACAGAGGTACGTCAAATTATAATAACTATAATTATACAGGTCGAAGGTCAAACGAACAGCAAACCATGCATATTTTGACAAATTCGGACAATCAACAAGAAAAAACTTCACGTCCTGACAACCCTGACGAGTTTTTTCGTGACTAAAAATGCTATCTTGTCATGTAATAATACTTGTCACATAACTATAAAAACATTCAATCAAACTTTATACAATTTATTAATCGATACGGGTGCATCAATATCTGCCATAAAACATAAACACGTGATAGATCACAACATTCCACTCCATAAAGGGAACCTTGTTGTCAACGGGCTAGGAGGTAAGATCAACGCAATCGGATATGTCTATCTAGATATTACAATTGAGAATCAAACACTGAATCATCAATTTTATGTATTTGATTCATTGCCATGTAAGGCTAGTGGCATACTTGGGCATGATTTTCTTACTAAATATGGAGCGATTTTAAACTTTGACAATTATTCAATAACTTTGTGGAATGAAGGTGTAAAGGTAAATGTACCTCTAAAGACAGAAAATAATACATTACAAATACCAGCACGATCTGAATCCATTCATTATATTCAAACAGCAATGACAGAAGATTGTGTTATCAATGCGTGTGAAATACAAAACGGAATTTTTGTTGCGAGCGTTTTAGTTAAACCAATTGACGGACGAATACCAATACGTATCCTAAATACTACTGAACATGATTTACAACTGAACGATTTTAAACCCGAAATTTTTTCAGCAAGTGATTTTGACATATGTTCCTTTGAAAAGTCAATAATAAATTCGGAAAGAGTTAAAAATTTGTTATCGACATTAGACCTTGATCATTTAAGTAAGGAAGAAAAACAAAGCATATTATCAATATGTGCTAAATATAACGACATTTTTTATATACAGGGAGACCGATTAACAACTACTAAACTATATAAACATACAATTATTTTGAAACCCAATGTAGCCCCGGTGTACTCTAAACCTTATCGACTTCCACATTCGCAGAAAAAAGAAATTAAAAAACAAATTGATAACATGCTTGAACAAGGTATTATAGAGCCGTGTAATAGTGAATGGAGTAGTCCCGTTCTTTTAGTTCCAAAACGATCTGAAGGTGAGAAAAAATGGCGATTGGTAATAGACTACCGAAAACTGAATATTTGCATCGTAGATGATAAATTCCCTTTACCCAATATCAACGAAATTATAGACTCCTTATCTGGTTGCATATATTTCACGCATCTAGACCTTAACCAAGGATTCTATAATGTTGAGCTAGAAGAGTCCAGTAGGAAGTTCACAGCATTCTCCTCTGGCCAGTATCAAATGACCAGAATGCCCATGGGACTCAAAACAAGTCCGAGTTCCTTTTCACGCATGATGACAATGGCAATGGCAGGACTAAGCTACGATAAATGCTTATGTTATCTTGATGACCTAATTATCCTGGGTAGGAATTTACACGACCACAACAAAAACTTAATTGAAGTTTTTGAACGGATACGTAGCACTAACTTAAAATTAAATCCATCCAAATGCGATTTCCTCAAAAAACAGCTACTTTACTTAGGCCACATAGTATCTAGTGACGGTGTTTTACCGGATCCGGAGAAAATTAAAATTATTCACAATTACCCCGTCCCACAAAATGTTGATGACGTCAGAAGATTTGTAGCGTTAGCAAATTACTACAGGAAATTTATACCCAATTTTGCGGAAAAAGCGTACTATTTAAATTCATTGTGTCGTAAAAATGTAAAGTTTAACTGGGATAACCTTTGTCAAAAATCATTCGAAAATTTAAAACAATGTATTATGAATCCACCAGTCTTGCAATATCCCGATTTATCAGATAACAATAAATTCATAGTACAAACTGATGCTTCTGGCTACGCATTAGGAGCTATTTTATCAAATTCTGACGGTCGTCCCGTTGCTTTTGCAAGTAGGAACCTCAACAAAGCGGAACGAAACTATCCTACAATAGAGAAAGAATTGTTAGCAGTGGTTTGGGCTGTTAAACATTTCCGCCCATACTTATATGGAAAAAGTTTCAAGATATTAACAGACCACAAACCCCTAGTATACCTATTTAACATGAAAGACCCTTCGAGTCGATTACTTAAATTTAGACTTTTCCTAGAGGAATATGATTATGAAATAGAGTATGTGAAAGGTAAAGAGAATGCAGCTGCAGATGCATTATCTCGTGTGATTGTGACTTCGAAAGATTTGAAAGAGATGAATGATTGTTTGTTTGTGATGACGCGTGCTCAAAGACGAAGAATGCAAAGTAATAATGGTACTACTTCTCAATCTGACGTGACTAATAACGACGACACCTGGCCTGATCATCCACGTTTAGTCGAAACTCATATAAAACCTAAAAAATCAGTAGAACTCAGATTTATAGATAGACAAAAATTAAACCAATTACGTAACAAACACAACATCGAATATGAGAATAATATTTTTTCGTACGATAAAGCTCACCACTCATTATATATTAATCCGGCTTCTCAATCACAAATGTCGCGAGCCGAATTTGCGAGAGAACTGGCTAAGTTTTGTAAAGACATATCGATCGATGAATTATACTTAATAAAAAATAAAAATACAAAAGTATTTGTGGATAAATTAGTGAGCGAAATAATGAAAAATAAAGATTGGGGGGGCCCTTCCTTATGTATTTTAAAAGATGTTGAACGTATAGAAAATATTGACGACAGAAAAGTAATATTAAATGACTTTCATCTGTTGCCCACGAGTGGCCACGCGGGCATTAGAAGAATGTTTAATAATATTAAAAAATATTATTTTTGGTCTGGACTTATAAAAGATGTCACAAATTTTGTAAATAAATGTCCAAAATGTCAAAAGCAAAAATATACAATTACGATAAAAGAACCGATGACGATAACCTCAACTGCAAACTCTGCTTTTGAAAAGATTTTCCTAGATATAGTAGGTCCACTTGATAGGGACAACAGTAATTATAATTACATTCTCACTTTACAGTGCGAATTGTCAAAATATGTATGCGCAATGCCACTTACAACAAAATCCTCATCCGAGGTAGCGCGAGCATTTGTTACAGAATTTATACTAAGATATGGAGTTCCCACCGAGATTGCAACAGACAGAGGCACGGAATTCATGGCTGACACATTCAAAGAGGTATGTAAACTTTTAAACATTTCCAAATTAAATTCAACAGCTTACCATCACCAAAGTATCGGTGCATTAGAAAATTCACACAAAAGCCTCAATTCATTTTTGAGAATCCACGTAGAAGGAAGACCAGAAACTTGGAGTACCTGGTTACCGTTTTGGTGCTTCGCATATAATACGACTGTACATACATCAACGCAGTTTACACCCTATGAGCTTGTTTTTGGTAAGAAATGTAGTTTACCTAGTAACCTTATTAAATCTATAGAACCATTATATAATCACGACAGCTATCCTCTTGAACTTAAGTATAGATTACAGGTATCTCAAACCGAAGCGCGAAACAATTTAATTAACAGTAAAATTAAAACGAAAGCTAAATTTGACACTTACACAAATGCTATAATATATAAACCAAATGACAAAATTCTAATTAAAAATGAAACTGGTAATAAATTAACAAACCTTTATTCTGGGCCATACACTGTAATAAGAGATCTATCGCCAAATGTAGAGATTGTAATAAATGGAAAAAAAGATATTGTCCACAAGAATAGGACTAAACCATATAACGAATAACTAAATGTAAATATATCTACCTATGTAAGTTCCTATAACATTGGAACGATGAATCACTAATATCTCGTATAATTCTCGGAACTATCAAGTACTGCATACATTTAAGTAGGTACTTATTGTTGACATTATAGTTCATAACAAATTATTTTAACAACGAATTTTTTTATATAAACTTCATAAAACAACAATTTATTATACTACCTATATCATTTAGAAACTAAACATTAATTGTAACTAGCATTAAGTGTAATCGATTTTAAAGATTTTATTACAGCAAAATAAAATATTTTGTTTAATATTAATAATAATATAATCATTATTTACTTTCCTCGTAGTTATATAAAAAAAAATATGTTATCCAATTTTTTTTATTTTCCCTCCGATGGGAGGTGTAGTGTGTAATTCATGTACTTACCTAACATTCCTAAATATATTAAGGATGCATCTTACTAATTAAAGTCAGTATTTACTCAGCACTCGTGATGGTTTCATTTCTCTCTATAACACCTAAGAACCATTAACCCTATAGGGTTTCTTTTGTAAATACTTATAATACATAGAAACAACCAGACCACAGACAAATATCTAAGCATAAATACATGTCTAAGGCGGGAATCGAACCCGCAACCTTGTGTTTGGCAGTCTGGCATGGTGACCATTGTGCCAACTGTGTCGTCAAAAATATATATTTGTACAACGATCACATAGAAACGTCTTAAAAACTAAGTTAGTATGTGTGCCTTAGGAAACCCATATTTGACATTCAAAAATTAAATCCCATTTATTATGTTGACATTACATAAATGTTCTGTGTAATTAAACTTTTCACCTGAAAGAGACGAAGATTTTGTTTAATATTTCCCTTTTTTATAGATTAAATGTGACTAATAATAACTTTGAAAGTTTTTTTTGCTATTAATTATGGCTTCGCACGGCTTGTGCATTTAGCCAGTGTCAAGTTATATTTTGCATCAAATTATTAGGGGCCTAAAGTGTTTCAAAACAGTCAAAGTCGTCATAATCCGTCAAGTCAGGGGCTATAGTAAAGCGGTGGCAAGTTTACAACCTTAATAGGAGATTTGGAGGCAACAAGAAAACTTCATGTTTGACACTGATCTTTACTTTCACTACACTTGTGCACTTTCACAGAACTAAATTGAATAAAATTCCACCAGAATTATACAATTCAACTCGGATCACAACTAAGTTTCATGAAAATTCCCGCCAAAACTCAAAAGTGTGATTCCGGCCAGGAACGAACCTTTGAAAATTTGTGTGTGTGTTTGTTTTCCATTTCAAATACAGGGTTATTGGTAATTATACAAGCAAGCCGTTGAGGGCTACTTCTGTGCACCTAAACAAACAACTTTTGTTCTACGACTTTTAGAAATTGGAAAAAATCGAATGAAACTATGAAAGTCTCTTGATTCCCGAGATATCCGCCATTATCAAAAATAAAAAAAAACCTTCTCTATGCTTTTTTTGGTGTCAAAGCTGCAAATGAAGGAATTATTCGGAGAGATTTGGCGGGAACGAGTTAACAACATGTCGTACTGCAGTTTTATTTTCATTAAACTTAGTTGTAACCCGAGTTGAATTGTATAATTCTGGTGGAATGTTATTCAATTTAGTGTGAAAGTGCACAAGTGTAGTGGAAGTAAAAATCAGTGTCAAACATGAAGTTTTCTTGTTGCCTCCAAATCTCCTATTAAGGTTATGGTAAACTTGCCACCGCTTTACTATAGCCCCTGACTTGACGGACTATGACGACTTTGACTGTTTTGAAACACTTTAGGCCCGATTTATGAAAAATCGGGTCATAATTTGATGCAAAATATAACTTGACACTGGCTAAATGCACAAGCCGTGCGAAGCCAAAATTAAAAGAAAGAAGAGGAAAAAAAAGGAATTATTCCAATCTGTTTTTTTATAGTATTCCAGAACAAATGTGCTATAGAATGCAAACAATTATTTTTATGACACATCGAAAGTTTTTTTTAAACTAAGATTTAACTCAAACTTCATGATTATTTAATACTAGCTGCGCCCCGCGGTTTCACCCGCGTAAGTCCCGATCCCGTGGGCATATTGGGATAAAAAGTATCTTATGTCCGTCTCCTGGCTCTAAGCTACCTCCCTACCAATTTTCACCCAAATCTGTTCTGCCGTTCTTGAGTTATAAGTGGTGTAACTAACACGACTTTCTTTTATATATATAAGATTTTTACCTTTCCCGGTGTAAAAAAATGTATGGTCATCATCGTCTTTTTATGACGTTATACAGACCACCATTTATAATTTTATAAACACGTTGGTCAAAAAACAAGTCATAAGGAATCCCGTGTTCATGAGCAGTAAAATTGAGATTTTTCAACTGACTAATTTAAATCAAAATTAAAACAAGCAACATTGCATGCGTCTAGTAGTAATAAATTCAAAAATAGAACACCGTCCGACTGTCTGCACCTATCTTCCAGTTTCCAGTAAACCGCGCGTATCGGCAGTTCCCGCCAAAAATACACTGTGACATTTCAACTTTTTAATTCCAAGTGTTTTTTGGTCCAAGGAGTTTGCATTGAACTTGAACTTTATTTTACAAAATGGCGTTTACGATAAGAATTTCAGTGTTTTTATTTTTGTTTATTTTGTGCACGGACTGCTGGGCCAAATTTAATGAGAATAAAACTTATGATAGTTCTGCTGAAATGAAAAGTGCACCAAAACGGGTATGTAATTTTTTTTTTATCACAGTTGCTCATAAAGTGGATCTTATTCAACGGCTTTTAGGCTCATAATCCAACATATTATGCTGGCTGTAAAGTTATCCCGATTAGTAAAATACGTATCTTACTGCTAATTACATACTTTTTTGATGTATAAAAAAGGTAGGTACCAAAGAGTTTTTAGCTAGCAAAAATGGTTGTCTCTAAAGTCGGTTTACGAACGAAAATTTAACGTGATTACTGACTTAGAAAACGATTAAAAATTGAGAGTTTATTTTTTGTTTTTTCTTTACTTAAATATATTGTTTTCCGTATCATTGTATTTTGTTCTTAACCCCCGACGCAAAAACAAATAGAAAAAACCATAAAAAATATTGTATGTCAGACCAGGCTATTTAGGTTAAAAGTCTTTAGCCTAGCCTTTCCGGAGCATAATTAACAAGAAAATATTGCCTTAAAAAAATGTAAACATAGACTTATCACAAATATTTTGTTAATTATTATTTTGTTTTCTTTTCAAGTCTTTTCTTTTATTCGCAACTGTGATAAAAAACGTCGTACGATATACGTGTGGAATTGATATTTGCATCTTGGCTTCTTACTTATATCTACACTTATATCGTAATGTACTATTAATTAATAGGTAAGGGTACCGGCGCTCACTTCATATAAACGTAGTCGACTGTTTTCTCCCTGGCTAATGACACTAGATCAAATATTTTTGCAGCATAAAACTTATAACTGCCATGAAGCCCCTGTGTTTTTTTTTGTGTGTTTTTGTAATCTTAATTTCTATGATAATTAGAAAATGAAAAAATTAAGACATAGTCATGGCAGTTATAGGTTTTATGCAACTAAAATATTTGCTCTAGTGTCATTATCCAGGGACGAAACAGTCGACTACGTTTGTATGGAGAGAGCCCCCGGTACTCTTTCACCTTAAGGCCCAGAAGAGTGTAGCCTCAGATCACATCAAACAAGGGAGATTTGTTATAGCGCCTCGGCACAGGTGAACGCGTCTGGCATAAAATGCACTTGATACAGACTTCCATCTTCAGTCGACAGTAACTACGCGCTCACGTCACTATCTCTCGATTTTTGCCAAAATACCGAGTTGTAAGTGGTTGTTTGCAAAAATACAAGCAGAAAAGTGAACTACGTGAAAGATGGAATCTCATTTCATGTCTAAGTATTACAATATATACATATTTATTCTTTAAAACCGCAAAAATAGAAATTAATTATTAACGTTATGAATGAAGTGACAATTTCATTCATAATGTACTAATATACATTGCTTGTTAAGAAAGAATCGTTATATGAATTGGTCTGCTCGATAGCGCAATGAATCCGTGCGTCACAATGTAATAACAACGCGTGGTACCGCCGCTGTCACCGGCCGTAAATTGGAGAAGTGAATTTGTGTGAGTTAACAGAAACAATGGTATAGTTGTGTTTGCAGCAAATCACGTCGAATTTTGTGTTTCTGTGTGTGCTATTGAGATAATTATTAAGATTGTGTGCAAATACATATGTGTGAAAAGTGGCGACCGCCGCCGGTACGCTAGAAAAATCAAAAGATAGCATATTTCCCTTGATCTGAGAGTGTAGCGGTATTATCTTCTGACCGATTTCTAAGAATTTTACGTCAAAAATGTTTTTTTTAAATCATTTTATTAAAGTTATAGCTATAAAATAGGTTTATTACCAAGGGCGTGGGATAGTTACGACCAGCCATTGACGCGTGGACCTGCGCAAGAGTTTACAGCAAGATATTCCGGTGACAAATATTGTCTATAAATCTAAACAAAACATGCTTTTGTGACTCATAATACATTATATAAAATAACTAGCTTTTGCCCGCGACTTCGTCCGTGTAGAAGTCGAAACCATGTTTATGCAAAATTTGAAGTAGATTGGACCAAGGAATCACGTTGTTCCATACAAACTTTGCCCCCTTTTTCACCCCCTTAGGGGTAGAATTTCAGAAAATCCTTTCTTATCGGATGCCTACGTCATACAAAGAACACACCCTCCAAGTTTCAGGTCTCTACGATCAGCGGTTTGGGCTGTGCTTTGATCCGTCAGTCAGTCAGTCATTTAGGACAAAGAATTTTATATGTATAGATTTCCACTACCTCCCGTAGGAATCCTAATCCTAGTCAACATTATAAATCTGAAAGTTTGTCGATTTATTTATTTAATAGCTGCGCTCCGCGGAATCACCCGCGTAAGTCCCGATCCCGAGGGAATATCAAAATGAAAAGTAGCCTATAGCCTTCCTCGATAAATGGACTATCAAAACAAAAATATTTTTTCAATTCGAACCACTAGTTCCTGAGATTAGTGCGTTCAAACAAACAAACTCTTCAGCTTTATAATCCTATACTAATATTATAAATGTGAGAGTTTGTGTGTGTAAACTACTAGACTGATTGCGATGAAACCCGGTATCTAGATAGCTGGAGACCTGGATTAACACATAGGCTACTTTTTATCCTGATATTCCCACTGGATCGGGCATTACGCGAGTTAAACCGCAGGGCCCAGCTAGTATTAGTATAGATTTTCAACAGTATTGTGCGCGCGCGCATTTTGCGGCCACTTACGTCAAAGTATAGTTTACAAAACACGATAATCATGTGTAATTATTGTTGTACATATATTTGCCAGACATCAGAGATATTTATATTATAATAGAGATGACTTTAACATCCTACTAATATTATAAATGTGAAAGTTTGTGTGTGTGTGTTTGTTACTCCTTCACGCAAAACCTACTGAACCAATTGCAATGAAATTCGGTATGTAGATAGCTGGAGACCTGCATTAGCATATAGGCTAGATTTTATCCCGATATTCCTACGGGATCGGACTTACGCGGGTGAAACCGCGGGGCGCAGCTAGTATTTTTATATATTTTGTCGATTTTTGACGACCCAATTGGCACAATGGTCACCATGCTGGACTGCCAAACACAGATCCGTTGCGTAGTTTGAAAGTTCTAAGCATACGTGTTTGTTATATATACTTTGTTAATATATACTTATAATACATAGAAACAACCAGACCACAGACAAATATCTAAGCATAAATACATGTCTTAGGTGGGAATCGAACCCGCAACCCTGTGTTTGGCAGTCCGGCATGGTAACCATTGTGCCAACTGGGTCGTTAAAGTAAGTCTAGTAATACAATTGAATGTCTTTCCCAGACAGAAGTAGCACAAACAAAAAACACGGCATTGAGTTTATTTCTATACACCAGTTTTTTTTCTCCACAGAGAATATAATAAAGCCAATAAATTAAAAGAGACATGTTTATTTGCTATAAAAATATGTCGTTTTTACTGAGAGAGAAAAAAAAATATTACTTTTGATGCTTAATACATTTGTACAAAGACCACAAGGATACGTCTTAAAAACTAAGTTAGGATGTGTGCCTTCGGAACGCGCCCACCAATGAGAAGAAGGCACAAGAAACTCATGGGTTTTTTTTTTCATGTGATCACGCTCACAAAGGTCAATATTACAAATATTTGAAAGTATTATTTGAAATGGAGCAACTAAAGTCACGTCCATGGGTTGTTATCATTAAGGTAAGACGAAGTATCATAGTACGCCTTACTGCACAATTTATGCTTTATAAAAGTTTTGAACCTGTTAATGGACATGTCATATACATCTTTAGGTATAATTTATTATAATAGAGTACACATGTACTATTAAACGACCTCTTTATTTTCCGGAGCCTACTACCGGGCACGGTCAGTTCATTCTTATTTCTTAAGTTGAAATTATGAATATCGCTATTTTTACGAAAAGTCCGCAATTAGACCTCTTTAGTAGGCTATGTACAGCATCTACCTTCTCAGCTTAGCCAACCGTGTCCAGAGAGAATTCATCAATACATCTGTAGACAACTAAGCCATAGGTCGTACTTGTATAAAGACTGTTTTTCCGCAACCTCTTTAGTTGGGTCCTTTTTGGGTGAGGATGAAGTAGTCTATGCCCAGCTTCTACCCTCTCAGCTTAGTCGAGAAAACTAAGCTATGGGTTTTATCATGATGTTTTCCGTGCTCCTTTACATGTATAAGTTTAATATTATATTATACTTAGTATATTTATTTATTTATATTCTCTTGGTGACCAAGCCGTTTCCTGGGAGCGTAAAAGTCACCCACAGGGTGCGGCCGGAAGACCAGCGCTGCAGATGTGTATGCGTATCTGCAGCATATGCTGAGGCTTTACCCATTCGGGCAACACACGACTTCTCAGATACTTTTTATTTATATTGTCTGTTTTTTGTATTTACTTTTATTTGTAACTATCTCTTACTGTTTCTTATTTATATATATACTTTTTCGTGTTTGTTCGAATAAATTATATTCTATTCTATTCTAATCTATACTTAATATTACAATGCTGAAGAGTTTGTTTGTTTGTTCGTTTGAACGCGCTATGAGATTAGCGCGTTCAAACAAACAAACAAACAAACGTTCCTGAGGGAACTACTGGTTCGAATTGAAAAATTCGTTTTGTGTTGGATAGGCCATTTATCGAGGAAGGCTATAGGCTACTTTTTATCCCGATATTCCCACGGGATCGGGAGTTACGCGGGTAAAAATTAAAGTATGATGTGGATACCAAACCGGCGATTATCCCTGTCTGCACTATTAAATGCAGTCAAGGACAACCTCCGGTTTGAATAGAAGCTATGTACCTAAAGCTGATATTTCTTGAAATTGAGTTTCAAAAACATCCAAAAATAGTCCGGAATAATCTTAAAGTTTCATACATATCCAGGCAAGTGTTTAGTAAACAAACATCGAGAGAGAGGCATTAATAATTGTATAATCCGTTTCAACACTTGATTTTAGACCAGTGCCTTTTCACCCGCGTAAGTCCTAGCACAGGATCCCTTTAAGAACGACCTTCATCGAGCTGGTTAATGAAATGAAAAGCATCAAATTAAAAAGGTCGTTTTGGGGGTGACTCCCGCTCCGGCTCGTTTCTGGCGCAGATGTTAGCCATTGCCATTCAGCGTGGCAATGCTTCTAGCATTATGGGAACCTTTACGCCGGGTACGATAAGGGGCGGGTTATTTGACTAACTGGTCACTTCATTTTTTGTATTTATAATGTTAAATATGTAAATGTCTTTTTTTAAATATAAGTTTACATAAAAAGGTCATACAAATGGGTTGACTAAAAAAATTCAGTTCACGAAGATTAACTAATTACCTTTATATTGATTATCTATACATATAATAAATTAATTAATAAGAATGACCTTCATCGAGCTGGTTAATTAATGGATTAAAATGATTGTATATCAAATTACTAGCGTTTTCACCCGCGTAAGTCCCGATCCCGTGGGAATATCGGGATAAAAAGTAGCTTCTGTGTTAATCTAGGTCTCCAGCTATCTAGATACCGAGTTTCATCGCAATCAGTCCAGTAGTGTTTGCGTGAAGGAGTAACAAAAACACACACACAAACTTTCACATTTATAATATTAGTAGGATATAGGTCAATAAAAATATTACAAATGGATTGAATTAATGTTAGGTTTAAATAAATATTATGTATTTCATTGTTATGTAATTGTCTATTAAATTAACCAAACCAGTAAAATGTCAAAAAAATGAAAATTAATTGATCATTCTGGACTGAATTTCTTTAGTCAATCCATTTGCAATATTTTTATTAACCTACTAGCTGCGCCCCGCGGTACACCCGCATAAGTACCGATCTCGTGGGAATATCGGGATAAAAAGCAATAAATGGACTATCCAACACAATAATATTTTTTTATCACAGTTGCTCATAAAGTGGATCTTATTCAACGGCTTTTAGGCTCATAATCCAACATATTATGCACGCGTGCGTTTTACATTGCCAACCTAGTGCTGTAAAGTTATCCCGATAGGTTAAATACGCATCTTACTGCTAATTACATACTGTTTTGATGTATAAAAAAGGTAGGTACCAAAGAGTTTTTTAGCTAGCAAAAATGGTTGTCTCTAAAGTCGGTTTACGAACGCAAAATTTTACGTGATAATGACTTAGAAAACGATCAAAAATTGAGTTGTTTATTTTTTGTTTTTTGTTTCCTTAAATATATTGTTTTTGCGTACCATTGTATTTTGTTCTTAACCCCCGACGCAAAAACAAATAGAAAAAACCCTAAAAAATATTGTATGTCAGACAAGGCTGTATAGGTTAAAAGTCTTTAGCCTGGCCTTTTCGGAGCATAATTAACAAAAAATATTGCCTTAAAAAAATATAAACATAGACTTATCACAAATATTTTGTTTAATTATTATTATGTTTTCTTTTCAAGTCTTTTCTTTTATTCGCAACTGTGATAAAAAACGTCGTACGATATACGTGTGGAATTGATATTTGCATCTTGGCTTATTTAACACGCTCGCTGCCGCTCGCGCGTCATAAACCGCCTCTATGCAAAGATCAATTTACCACACTTATATCGTAATGTACTATTTCAATTCGAACCAGTAGTTCCTGAGATTAGCGCGTTCAAACAAACAAACTCTTTAGCTTTATATTATTAGGATAGATTTAATTTGATATACAATAATTTTTATCCGTTAAATAACCAGCCTTCCTCAATAAATGGACTATCCAATACAAAAATATTTTTTCAATTCGAACCATTCGTTCCTGAGATTAGCGCGTTCAAACTCTTCAGCTTTATAATATTAGAGATTTAATTTGATATACAATAATTTTAATCCTTTAATTTACCAGCTCGATGAAGGTCGTTCTTAAAGGGATCCTATACTACAAAATGCAGTGGTCCGCTTTTTCACCCAAAAAGACACGTTCCCTTGAAAAAAGTAGCCATAGAATCTTTTTTTAGTATCAAGTTTCATTAAAATCGGCTGAGTATTTTCGGAGCATTTCGCTTACACGTTCGCGCACATACAAAAAAATCTGTCCTCTTTAAATATTATAAACGAAGATAAAAATATTTTTAAACGTAAATAAATAGTATTTTTTTAAATGTGAATCATTCAAGCATGATTAATATCACACAGACGTATAGACGATCACTTGACGAAAGTCTGGAAAATCGATTATTCTTGGCTGCATGCCAGACATTGGCTTTGCCTTCGCCACGGTTATTGATGATGATAACTAAAATATCGATACTTGAATTATTTATAACTAGCTACGCTTTATGGTTTTACATGCATGTCTGGGATTGGGATGGAAATTAATTTTGTTATGGGCTATTTTTAACCCCCGACGCAAAAACGATGGGGTGTTATAAGTTTGACGTGTCTGTGTGTGTCTGTCTGTGGCATCGTAGCTCCTTAACGGCTGAACCGATTTTGATTTCGTTTTTTTTTTAAGGTGAATTAGTCGGGAGTGTTCTTAGCTATGTTTGATCGAAATCGGTTCAGTCATCTGAAAGTTATAGGGATAAAAGCCGGGGGTTTTTAAATTATAAATTTATTTTTATTTACTAAAAAATATTTTTTTTTCAAATTTGACATGCTAGTAGGTAAAAAAATAACCATAAAAACAAAATTTCATCTAAAATGCAAACAGTACAAACAGATAAACACACTTTAACATTTTATTAGATTGATACAGTCGGAGTTGGACTTAGTTTTTGGCGGGAAATTGGTAGTTATCGATTTTATGTTCTGTTGTTATTGTCTGAAAACTTGGCATATATTAGCAGTAAATAAATATTTATGAGCCGTTCTACTGTTAAATGTTGAAAATAAATAAAACAAAGTCGCGGCATAAAGCTAGTTTTTATTAAGTTAATAAAATCATTCCCTTGACGACTGTAAAATTCGAAATAGAGCATTTTTTTATTAATTATGGCTTCGCACGGCTTGTGCATTTAGCCAGTGTCAAGTTATATTTTGCATCAAATTATGACCCGATTTTTCATAAATCGGGCCTAAAGTGTTTCAAAACAGTCAAAGTCGTCATAGTCCGTCAAGTCAGGTGTAAGTAAAGCGGTGGCAAGTTTACCATAACCTTAATAGGAGATTTGGAGGCAACGAGAAAACTTCATGTTTGACACTGATATTTACTTTCACTACACTTGTGCACTTTCATAGAACTAAATTGAATAACATTCCACCAGAATTATACAATTCAACTCGGGTTACAACTAAGTTTCATGAATAAAATCGACTTGACGACTGTAAAATTCGAAATAGACTTATTTTATTTTTAGCAGAGTAAAACTACTGGCAGGAAACAACGAAGATCAATTAAAAAGAAAAATAATACTTCCGGTAGGAAAAATTAAAAATCGATTAGTTTTTTAATAGGTACTTAAGGCTACTTATGCTGCGAAACGCAACGCGCCAGAAATACCCGTCGCTTACAACTAACATTGTTGATTGTAACGTATTGTTTTATTTTTCTCATAATTGCTGGGATGGAATTATAGGTGAAATCTTTACCGATATTTTGGGGTAATTTGAAACGAAAACTCCTTGTCATTTCAAAGCTAGACTAGTTTTAATTCTCAATTTTAGGATAGCTTCACAACTATAGGGAATTTTTGACTCAAAGTCACACCAAAATGTCGGTAAAGATCTCAATTCAATTCCATCTCAGCATTTTTGAGAAAAAGAAACCACATACGTAACAATCAACAATGTTCACCAACGAAGGCGACCGGTGCCGGTAGTAACTATTTAGTAGGCTGTGTACCAAGGTCGTTGGCGTATGGAGCCCCCTTAAACGGGTCAGGCAAATTTTAAATTGCTTACATACAATCTTCTTTTGATGATAAAATTGAGTATAGATCAAAGTACAGGATTTTTGTTACCCACTCGTTGTTTTTCAACGTTTTCTTTAGGTAGGTACTTATGACGACCGGCCCACGCGTTTCAACCAGAAGTTATTGTTTGTGCACATGAATGACTTTTAATTAGGAGGAAAGGGTACCGAGGGCTCTCTCCATACAAACGTAGTCGACTGTTTTCTTCCTGAAAACCTATAACTGCCATGACTATGTCCCAATGTTTTGGTTTTTTCATTTTCTAATTATCATAGAAATTAGAATTTAAAAAAGAAAACAACAAAACATAGGGGCATAGTCATGGCAGTTATAGGTTTTATGCAACAAAAATATTTGCTCTAGTGTCATTTTCCAGGGAGAAAACAGTCGACTACGTTTGTATGGAGAGATCCAGTACCCTTTCCTCTTAAAGTCTAATAAATTGTCAAACAAAAAAAATATTAGAATGAAAACATTCCAATTAATAGTAATTTTATAACTCTACAGTGGGTCCCGGTAGAGTTCTAAAATTACTATTATTGGCATGTTTTAATTCTAATAATTTTTGTTTGATAAATTGATGAGTTAGAAGACTTTAAACTTCAACTAAAGCAGGTGCCTAGAATCTTGCTTGTGTTGAAAACATTCTTATAACAGTCTTTTTGGAGCTCTACGATGGGTCTATAAATATGCAGTCGACTGTATATTTAATTTTTGCTCTTCATTGCCATAAAGGGGTTATTACATTATAGCATAAACGATCTGCTATTTCCTTTAGTTGCACGGCCATCTTTGGTACTATGGCAACGTATTGAGGACAATGATAGAATCAAAAAATGATAGATAGATAGATAAACACTTTATTTGTACAACACACAAAACATTGAAAATGACAAAAAAGACGAGAAAGCTTTTTAACTACGAAATTGTACAAACAGGCGACCTTATCGCTTAAAGCGATTTCTTCCAGGCAACCTTAGGATGGAGAAGGTCTGTTTAGCTTAACTGGTAGGTCGTGTGGTGTAAGGAACACATATAATAATAAATACCTACGTAAAATAGATATTATAAACGAAATACTTAAATATTGATATCATACCATACACATAATAATATTTAGCAAATGCCATGTAACGAAATCTCGAATAGAGTTTGTCTATGGTCGTGCAAAAAAAATCGAGACTACTGCCAGTCTCCATACTTATATTTTCCTTAATTGTCTTTGGTTATTTAAAAAAAAACGCGTTGGTAAATGCCGCTCCAAGTCACTACCAACCATTTTTGTGAGCTTTTATTTAACTTGACATTGACAGAATTGCGCCCTTATTATACAGCATTCAGCCATCTAAAAAAGTTGAATTGAATTGAATTGAACTTGCAATGTCTGTATGTTTATTATTTTATTAATCGACTTAAAAAAATGAGGAGGTTCTCATTTCGGTTGCATGTATTTTTTTTCTAGATCAAATCTTGAAAGCTTAACTACTGACTTTTGGAAGACAATCTTTAAATGGTTGTCTGTATAGTCAGTTTACGGACTTTACGTGATAACGTCATAAGAACTCTTTTTACCGTTTTACGTACTTTAATACGTTGCTATGGTTACCTTGTTAATAACGGTAACGTGAAATGACGTCACACTTTTTTGTGAGTGCAGGTGTTCATCGATTTATAAGAATTTATTACGTCAAAAAACAATTGAATTTCGCGCGTATCCGATAAACATACATGTTTTCAGCGCAAACAAATAAATTGTTTTAACTTATCTACATTGCACTAACGAATTTAAAATCATCTGTTGAACGAGCGCCCACAGTTCAACGTTGGAAATGATATTTTTAGTTTACATACGTATGAAGAACCTAAGTTTAGGTTTTGTTTATTGTCCCTGACCCACAAGATCTTTTGTCAGTATTTTTTTGACGTGAAAACGTTTAATAAACTGATGAGCACCTGCATTTACAAAACAGTGTGACGTCATTATCACGTTCCGGTGAAGTCATGTCACGTTCCGGTTTTCTGTAAAGTCGGTTTACGGACGATAATTTTACGTGATAACGTCATAAGAAAATGATGAAAAATTGAGATATCCTTGTTTTTCTTTTTTTCCTTCATATAAATTCTTTAGTCTTCTATTCGTCACTCGTCACTATAACATAAGCCCAGATAAGCGATATTATTGTTAAATACTCTGTTTCCTAAATTACCATAACGCATGACGTCACACATCGGGAACGGAACGTATGACGTCAGACATCGGGAACGGGATGTATGACGTCATAAACCACGACACGTGTTTCGCGTCTTCACGACGCATCATCAGTATTGGACCCCGAGCGCGCTATATGGGCGACAATCGTTAGATACGACGTCGCTCTCCGAGATGTTGCCTCGCTGAATTCTGGAACAAGAACGGTCTTGTTCCAGCGTTCAGCGAGGCCAATCCTGATGATGCATCGTGTAGACGCGAAACACGTGTCGTAGTGTCGTGGTTTATGAATGGTGTCACTAATACTAATTTTTTGCTTGTTAACCCCCGACGCAAAAACGACGGGTTATAAGTTTGATGTGTCTGTGTGTGTCTGTCTGTGGCATCGTAACTCCCGAACGGATGAACCGATTTTATTTAGTTTTTTTTACTTGAAAGGTGAATTAGTCGGGAGTGTTCTTAGTTATGTTTGATCAAAATCGGTTCAGCCGTCTGAAAGTTATGAGGAATAAAAGTCAGGATTAAAAACCGAATGTAAGTAGATATGCTCGAGTGGGGTATCAAATGAAAGGGCATGATTTGCACATTACAAATAGATTTATTATTAAAAAGAAATAGACAAATTATTAAAAAGTCCCTACAAAAAGCATGAAATAAAACATTTAAAAACCCCCGACACAAAAAAATAAAAAAGTATGAACGTTTTGGTACTAGGCTCGGAACTAAAAACCAAATATTAATACTTCCATTATTAAAACATCGTTGAAATATGGCAAAATGCTACGACCCCTTTTTTTTTCTTTTATTATGGCTTCGCACGTGTGCATTTAGCCAGTGTCAAGTTATATTTTGCATCAAATTATGACCCGATTTTTCAAAGTCGTCATAGTCCGTCAAGTCAGGGGCTATAGTAAAGCGGTGGCAAGTTTACCATAACCTTAATAGGAGATTTGGAGGCAACGAGAAAACTGCATGTTTGACACTGATTTTTACTTTCACTACACTTGGGCACTTTCACAGAACTAAATTGAATAACATTCCACCAGAATTATACAATTCAACTCGTGTTACAACTAAGTTTCATGAAAATAAAACTGCAGCACGACATATTGTTAACTCGTTCCCGCCAAAACTCCCAACCTACAACCCCTTTAAAATTTTAAATTATTTCTACAGTATAATGGCGCGAGCGTCAATGTCAATTTTTATTATTTTTAAATATAGACGTCCCACGTGTGGGCAACACGTGCAGTTAAAGACCACTTTAAAAATGGAACATAAAATAATTTTATACGAAATCGTTTGAAAAATTACAAATATAATTTACTTGTCTTGGCAAAGAAAGTGATTTCTTCTGACATTTGTTGATAGAGATTAGTGTTTCATAAAAAACATTTTGTACCTAGTTTAAATACTTGGCTTTGTCTCACTATTTTACTCGCCTAATTAGTTCGGGATGCCTTTTGCATATTCTTATAGGCTTCATAGTTTCTATTGTTAAGGGGCTCTTCCAGTACCGTGTGTAGGTACTCACATTACCTTAGCCCCCGCTCTCAAAGACGTAGCGTGCTGCGTGCTAACTGTTATATTTGATCGATATGCAAAACATTTAAGCATTATTATCCACAAATATAGTTCCTAGAGGTCAAAACCTATCATTTGATTCATTTTTAGAAACAAACGTTTACTATTTCTGAATAAACCCCGATAAACGATCTAATAATTGTCTGTTTTCTAAAAAAATTTTTATCGTATGAAATTGTTCATATCATGTTTTCAACTACAATAAACAAAAATATGGTTATTAAACTACAATATCCATTTATATCCAAATAACAAAAAATACTATTTGATTACTTAGAGTTGCTTAAAACAAAGGTCGATTTTGGTAGCTTTATTAGCACCTGCCCTTAAGGAATTTGTCTCTTACACAAACAATTAAAAAAGTTAAATTGTTAATTAATCATATTCTGGACTGAATTTATTTAGATTATTCATTTGCAATATAGTACCTACTAGTTTTCTTGAACAGCCTCTTACTTTTTTCCTATTAATTATGGCTTCGCACGGCTTGTGCATATAGCCAGTATCGAAATGAGAACCTCCCATTTTTGTCGTTTAAAAATATAAAACAATGAACAGGAAAAAAAGTAGAGAAAAAAACTTGAGAGGTGTCAAGGGACACCCGGATAGAACGAAGTTTCTTTCGATTAATTAGTGAAGGAATTGTAATAAATTCAAAAAGTGTCGTTACAACTTTTGGTCTTATTTTTTTCCGTCTAGCCCCCTTTCGCAACGCGCGATAAGGAACGTCGTTCCAAAAATCATTTTTTTTTGGAAGGATAAGTGGCAGAGCGACCCGTCCCTGAGAATCACAGTTTCTGAATTCTCGAGAAATGACGATGTAGGAAAGAATAAAAAATCGATCGGAAGGAGAGAGCTTAACCGAATTACGTAATACTGAGGTCTAGCCTCAGTTGTGTCCTTTTTGCGGAAGGATGGAGTAGACCCCCTCAGCTTAGTCGACCGTGTCCAGAGGAGAGAACTTGTCAATACGTCTAGAGCCAACTAAGCCGCGGGTTTCATCACGATGTTTTCCTTCACCGTAATAAGCAATTAGCACATACATCGTAAGAAAAATTCATTAAATGCACAGTCAGGATTCGAACCTTTGGAATAAAAGTCAAGGTATTTATCACTAGGCCAACACCGCTCCTAAAATGAGTGTGTTTTAATAAAAAAGCTCAAACACCTGTTGTAATAAAAATAATTTTCTGCCATATTGCAAAGTGTTCCAAAGCGTTTCAACATTTTTTTCTTTTCATAAAAATGTGTTCAAAACACGCGTTTCTTTATATAAATAGTGATTCCAAATGTTATTCTTATAAAAATAATACTTTAGAAATAGTTTTGAAAAATCGCCAGTCAGGTGCAACAGTGACGTAACTGTTGTTTTTATAAAAATGGGGCTTAGTTTTCTCTAGATGTATTTACGAGTTCTTTCCTCTGGACATAGGTACTGTCTACTCCATTTAAGGTGAAAGGGTACCGGCGCTCTCTCCATACAGACGTAATCCTCCCTGGATACTAACACTAGAGCAAATATTTTTGCTCTAACCGTATGTTTTGGTTTTGTTCATTTTCTAATTATCATAGAAATTAAGATATAAAAAACAAAAAATACAAAATGTAGGGCCATTGTCATGGCAGTTATAAGTTTTATGCAACAAATATATTTGCTCTAGTATCATTACCCAAAGAGAAAACAGTCGACTACGATTGTATGGAGAGAGCCCCCGGTACCCTTTCCTCGTAATGTCCTAGGCACTACAGCGTCCTGAATAGCATGGACTAAAGTTGCTCACGCTGTATAAAACTAAATTAAAATCGGTTCATCCGTTCGGGAGCTACGATGCCACAGACAGACAAACACACAGACACGTCAAACTTATAATACCACGTTGTTTTTGCGTCGGGGGTTAAAAATCATCTAGATTAAATGTGTTTTTATTTTTAAGACGCTTCAAAATGATGTTACACAGAATGACTCTTAGTGAATAAAAAAATTGAGTTTTGAGTTTTGAAAGACCGAATTAACTAGATGCGCCCCGCGGTTTTACCCCGAATTATTGTCACTTTAAAAGTGATATTGATTTTCTCAGAATAATAATACAAATTTACAAAGGAGAATGGTCTTTCTGGGCCTGGAGGCCTCATGAAACGAGTCATATATCAAATGAAAGGTGGTTTCAAGAGGAACATTTTATTGTATGACCACTTTTTCAAATTAGTTGTGAGATCGGAGTTATAGGTCATTAATGATAGGTGATCGATTCACTCTCCGTACACCAGTAGGGAGTATTAACGCCTTAATAGAATCAAATGTTGCCATCGTATAGCAATGAGTCATATATCAAATGATAGGTTATTTCAAAAGGAATAATTTAATGTATGATGATTTTTAAAATTATTTTTAGTTTTAGTTTTATAGGCCATTTATGCTAAGTAGTAGGTATAGGTGACTGAGGTCTTCTCTTGTGCAATGCAAAAGCTTGATTAGAACCAGATGTTGGTCTCCTCATGAAACGAGGCATATATCAAATGAAAGGTGGTTTCAAGAAAAACATTTTATTTTAAGACCACTTTTTCAAAATAGTTGTGGGTTCGGAGATATAGGTCATTAATGGTAGGTGGTCGTTTCACTTGCGAGTTTTCTCCGTACACCGCTAGGGAGTATTAACGCCTGAATAGAACCAGATGTACCCATCATATAGCAACGAGTCATACATCAAACTAGCAGCGCTCCGCGGTTTCACCCGCGTAACTACGTGCGTAATATCGAAATATAAAATAGTCTAAACCCTTATTCAACAATGGACTAATGCAACACAAAAATATATTTTTTTCTATCCGAACCAGTAGTTTCTGAGATCAGAGCGATCAAACAAACAAACAAACACTTTGTATGCTAAGTAGTAGGTATAGGTGACTGAGGTCTTCACTTGTGCAATACAGATGCTTGGTTAAAAGCAGATGTTGCTCTCCTCTTGAAACGAGTCATTTATAAAATGAAAGGTGGTTTTAAGGGGAACCATTTTATTGTAAGACTATATTTTCGAAATAGTAGTGGTTTCGTAGTTAGAGATCGATAAATGTACTTAAGTAAGTATTCAGTTGTATCAGAAATAGTTGTCGTGATTTAGTCATCACTACCTAATACTATTTAGTGGCATAGCAGGCTGATAAAAAGCATGATGCTTATCGTAACCGAGGTATAGGTTATGATACCTAAGTAGGATTATAAATAGGTTCAATGTCCTGCAAACCACACAAGAAAAGAATGCTCACGTCTCGTGACGGGTCTTGTACGTTGAGACGTGAGCAGAAACGCACGATAGGTACTCGTGTACCTATCGTGCGTTTCTTTTGTTACTGCAATAATATCTATTCAGATTTTCCTGTTTGGGGACTAGGTATTTTTCTAATCGACTAAATCGATTGTGATGAAACTCGGTATCGAAATTGTTGGAGACCTAGATTAACACAAAATATTATTTTTCTCGATATTCCCACTGAATAGAGACTAACGCTGATGCAACTATGAATCTTCGTTATCAATTTCATTGAGAGGAATAATTTCCAAGGGTTATTCCTTTCGACTCCCGCTTATAGGGGCCGTAAGGAAAATCTTACGACCTCCACTCAATAATAAAAATGCGGGGTGGTGGTCCAACCATGGGGCCCATTAAGCGGGAGTCGAAAGGAATAATCCTCTATTTCATTAATTCTGTATTCACAATCCGCGTTGAACCACCGCACACTTGGGCCTCCAACTATAGGTCGTGGTTCAACTTTTTAAATAGTTGGACCACGGGACTGTTCAGAGTCCCGTTGGACATTCATGACGCGGAGTCTGAAGATTTAAATTATTTCGTTAAATAACAGAACACTGTTTGTCGAGAAAATATTATTTACACAAAATACGCAATAATAAATGAAAAACCACATTAAACTTAACACAAAAACATAATAAAATAACAAAAGATATTACTAACTAAAACGTTTAAAATAATTAAAAATGCATTTGCTGCATAAGCTGCATCTGCATAAGCTATTGCATAGCTTTTATCACCCCCGACTCCACCCACCATGTAGCTCGGCCGAGCGTTCGCTTAAGTGTATGTGTATGGTACGAAGCTCGCACGATGCAATAGCTTTACCGCGGCAGTCCCGGGTGCAACACATTTTTTTTTAAATAAAGGAACAACACTGACCGTACTGTCGTATAAAGCCACATCAGCAACATCACGACAGGGCGCTGGCGGCGGCGCAGCATGGTCATACGACGCTTTGGCCATTTTCGTCTTTTCATTTATTTTGTTAAATAAGTTAATAATATCTTGAACTAAATATATATCTACTTGAATTCGATTACTGAGAAAAAACCTACTAAGTACTAAACTCTGGCAATATACACAAGTCGTGCGAAGCTATGATTTGACATGAAAGTTGTCAGTGAAAGCGATTTTCCCTATGGCTGAAAGTTTTACTTTCAACACGCTCGTTAGGCACTTTCGGAGTATGAATAATGAAGAGTACCTTTTGTTTTTTGAAGATACCTAGTCCAAAAAAGATGGTTTTGCTTTGTCGGAACTTATTGATTGCAATAGGTTCCGACAAAGCAAACCATCAACATCAAAATGGCTTGCGTATGACTCTACATCTGAGCTCACGACTCGTGATGGTACCTATACCTCGGTTACGATAAGCATCATGCTTTTTATCAGCCTGTTGTGTCACTAAATAATGCTAAATAGTGATGTCTATATCACGACAGACATTGTCAACAATTTCTGATACTACCGAATACTTACTTAAGTACATTTAACGATCTCTTACTTCGAAACCACTAATATTTCGAAAAAGTAGTCTAACAATAAAATGTTTCCCTTAAAACCACCTTTCATTTGATATATGACTTGTTTCATGAGGAGGGCAACATATTCTATTTATAGCCAAGCATCTGCATTGCATAAGGAAAGACCTTAGTCACCGATATCTACTAATTAACAGAAATGATCTATATCCCCTAAAATAGAAACAATTTTTAAAAGTCAGGATACACTAAATTATTTCTCTTGAAATAAACTATTATTTGATATAATATGACTAATTACTATACGATGGCTACATCTGATTCTATTCTGGTGTTAATACTCCCTAGTGGTGTACGGAGAAAGTTCGCAAGTGTACCGACCACCTACCATTATTAATCTAAAACTTCGAATCCACAACTATTTTGAAAAAGTGGTCATATAATAAAATGTTTTTCTTGAAACCACCTTTCATTTGCTATATGCCTCGTTTTATGAGGAGTGCAACATCTGGTTCTAACCAAGCGTTTGTATTGCACAAGGGAAAACCTCAATCACCTATACCTACTACTACTTAGCCTATAACGGCCTATAACTCTAAAAATAAAAATATTTTTTGAAAGTCATGATACACTGAATTATTCCTCTTGAAATAAACTATTATTTGGTGTATGACGCATTACTGTGCGATGGCTACATCTGGTTCTATTCAGGCGTTAATACTCCCTAGCGGTGTACGGAGAAAACTCGCAAGTGAAACGACCACCTACAATTAATGACCTATATCTCCGAACCCACAACTATTTTGAAAAAGTGGTCTTAAAATAAAATGTTTTTCTTGAAACCACCTTTCATTTGATATATGCCTCGTTTCATGAGGAGACCAACATCTGATTCTAATCAAGCTTTTGCATTGCACAAGAGAAGACCTCAGACACCTATACCTACTACTTAGCATAAATGGCCTATAACTCTAAAAATAAAAATAATTTTAAAAATCATCATACATTAAATTATTTCTTTTGAAATAACCTATCATTTGATATATGACTCATTGCCATACGATGGCTACATTTGATTCTATTAAGGCGTTAATACTCCCTAGTGGTGTACGGAGAGTGAATCGACCACCTATTATTAATGACCTATAACTCCGATCTCACAACTAATTTGAAAAAGTGGTCATACAATAAAATGTTTCTCTTGAAACCACCTTTCATTTGATATATGACTCGTTTCATGAGGCCTCCAGGCCCAAGCTCTGTACATTTTTTCCCATTCTCCTTTTATTAGCCCTTTCTACCCCTTAAGAAGTCATATTTCCAAAAATGCTTTACCATAAACCCCCATGCGAAGTTTCGGTCTCTTAGGTCTTGTAGTTTCACAGATTTATCGATGAGCTTTTTTCTCTTTCATATCCTACTTATATTATAAATGTAAAAGTTTGTGTGTATGTTGCTCTTTCACGCAAAAACAACTAAACCAATTGCATCTAATAGCTAGATACCTGGATTAACATATAGGCTATTTTATCTCGATATTTCTACGGGATCAGGGCTTACGCGGGTGAAACCGTGGGGCGCACCTTTACTGCATAGTATAAAACAAAGTCGCTTCCCGCTGTCTGTCTGTCCTTAGGTATGTTTAGATCTTTAAAACTACGCAACGGATTTTGATGCGGTTAAGTCGCGGGCAATAAATAAATAAATAAATAAATATTGCAGGACATTACCACAAATCGCCATCTAGCCCCAAGCTAAGTAACTAGACTTGTGTTATGGGTGCTAGACAACGGATATACTACTTATATACTTTTCTTTTGTAAATATATACTTATAATACATAGAAACAACCAGACCACAGACAAATATCTAAGCATAAATACTTGTCTGAGGCGGGAATCGAACCCGCAACCCTGTGTTTGGCAGTCCGGCATGGTGACCATTGTACCAACTGGGTCGTCAATATATTAATTATTATATATTAATTATTTATAGATCATTTAATACTTATATCTAACTAGCCATTTTTATATGCTTGTCTTGGAACACGTCATACTCACAAAACACACTCTTACACAAATGCATACATATAAACATTTTACAGAGCCTGAGTAGATTCAATAAGTTTTATGTTTTATGTTATGTTCCATTATACATTATAAGTAATAGTTTACTGTCTAATCTCCACGGTTTCACTGTAATTACTTCTTTCTATTGTAATCTTTCCTGGACTGTTTGTATCATTTTGTTAAATAAACTATTATTTATTATTATATATGTTTCAGCAAAGTAGCATAGACGGTGCTGCGATGATGTTCGCCGACGAATTCAAGCAGACGTTAGAGAGGTATCTGTTCGGGATCTGTCCACCAACTTATAAGGTAAATTAACATATTTGATAGACATATTTTATAAATTAACTGCGCTGCGCGGTTTCACCCGCATAACTCCCAATCTTGTGGGAATTTTAGGATAAAAAGTACCCTATGTTACCGTCAATAAATCAATGTAGTAGTTTCGGAGCCTAAACGTTTCAAACAAAATATAGATTATAGAATTTTAGCCCACCATGGTTATCAAGCTCAATTTTTATGATTTTCACCAAAGTTTCGTGAAAAAGATATTCAAACAGTTTCTTTTAATTAAATCTCATATCTAATTCAGTGATTTAAAACTTTAGCCCGAGGTGTGTCACGTCATGTTTCCGGAACATGACACTTTTGTGAAAGCAGGTCATCAATTTCTTAGACGTTATCACGTAAAAATAATAAAAATTATAGGATTAAGTTATAGTGCTAATATAAAATACTTTTAATAATAAATTTGCCGGTATTTATGCCTTACATCACCGAGAGTAACGGTACGGATAGTAATTCAATATAAAAAAGCTCAGTGGTTTCGTCTGTGCGTTGTCTGTCAGTCAGTCTTTAAATCTTTATTTAGTAGTTCCAATCTCGAAAGTTGAAATGATCAAAGTTTAGTCCGAGTCTGTATTTTTTAAATCTCATAATATTTATACCATTAGGTAAAAACGAGCAGGATTTTTATCAGACTAAACAACACAGGTAATTCTATAAACATTCGTTAAAACAAAGCTAAAAGCATTGATATATCGATGGCTAAAAGGTTATATTTGAAATATTGTGATTGATGCATTAAATTACGAATGGTCTTCTATTTTTACAAGTAGGTATACAACCAATACATCTATAGCCCATGTACATAACTGCTTTTGACGTGTAAACTCTTTAATAACAGTTATAAGATGAACCTACGAAAACCAAACGACAGATGTGACATAATTAGCAACGCATGTTGCTAATCCATACTATTTGGGTTGTAAAGTTTATTGCTTTAAAATGAGAACGGTTTCATAGAAAAAAGTCGGTTTCATGTCTGTACTACGCTTTCGTTGCTGATACTAAATAGGGAAGGATTTTTTATATATACTTAAATACACGATTTTTGGAACGAAGTTGCGAAAGGGGGCTACCCCTTTCGCAACGCGCGATAAGGAACTCCGTGGATAATGGAAAAAATTCGTCGATGGAAAAAATTAAGACTAAAAGTTGTAACGACACTTTTTGCTATAGTTGTAAGCCGTGCGGCGCGGCGTGCGCGTGTTTCTCTGTCTGTCTCTCTCTCAAAATTGAGCCTACTGATTAAGTTTATATTTCATTATATTTGTTAATGATAAAAAAAATATTATTATAACCTAAATATTATTATAATAAGTATACAAAAAAATGTTACAATTCCTTCACTAATTAATCGAAACGAACTTCGTTCCATCCGGGTGTCCCTTGACACCTCTCAAGTTTTTTATATATAAATAAGGCGTAAGTAAATGTTTTTTTTTTTTTTTTTTTTTCTTTTATTATGGCTTCGCACGTATGCATTTAGCCAGTGTCAAGTTATATTTTGCATCAAATTGACCCGACTTTTCATAAATCGGGCCTAAAGTGTTTCAATACAGTCAAAGTCGTCATAGTCCGTCAAGTCAGGGGCTATAGTAAAGCGGTGGCAAGTTTACCATAACCTTAATAGGAGATTTGGAGGCAACGAGAAAACTGCATGTTTGACACTGATTTTTACTTTCACTACACTTGTGCACTTTCACAGAACTAAATTGAATAACATTCCACCAGAATTATACAATTCAACTCGGGTTACATCTAAGTTTCATGAAAATAAAACTGCAGCACGACATGTTGTTAACTCGTTCCCGCCAAAACTCTAAGTAAATGTTACTTTTTTCGAAAAATGAGTATTCTTAATTTAAAATGCAAGATTTATTAATATAGAAAATGTAATATAATCTACATAGTCAATTTACCATATTTTAAACAGACTTAAAAAAGAAGGTGGTTCTCAATTCGTTTGTATGTATATTTTTATGGATGTTCGCGCATATCTTCTTTGTTTATCAACCGATTTTAACTACAATAAATTGTATTATGTAAGTTTTTTAAAATAAAAACTGGACGGTTATTCTTCTTAACAAAAATATATAAAAAAAGTATCGTTAAAAAATACAGAAAAACGCACAGTACACATTATCGCTCTGAGCCATCGATATCTTTATCACCTAACATAAAGAATCGAAAATAGAACTGTATAATAGAAAAACAATTAAAAAACACATCATAAAACCAGTAAATAAAATAGACACAGTCGTTACTATGGTTTTAAAATGCTGTAAATCGAAATGTGGGTTTTATTTCAACATTTTTTTTTATGTTCATGCGCAGGTAAAGATAGGTTATAGCAAACCTGGGCAACACCATGCCCAACATGGCCAATAGAGGGAATACACTACGGTGTATGGGGCTGGTATTATCAAAGATCGTCCTCTTATAAACTATTTATTAACTGCACTATCATAACTATGGACTGTAATAATACTACATTGCGATACAAGTGTGGTAAATTGATCATTCCATCGAGGCGGTTTATGAAGCGCGAGCGGAACGCGAGTGCGTCTATAGATCGCCGAGATTAAATCGATCAAGCCACACGTGTATCGTACGACGTTATTTATCACAGTTGCGAATAAAAGAAAAGACTTGAAAAGAAAAGAAAATAATAAATAACAAAATATTTCGTGTTATGTGTATGTTTACAATTTTTTTAGGCAATATTTTTTTGTTAATTATACTCCCGAAAGGCCAGGCAAAATACTTTTAACCTATACAGCCTCGTCTGACATACAATATTATTCAGGATTTTTTTCCATTTGTCGGGGGTTAAAAACAGAATACAATGGTACGGAAAAACAATATATTTAAGAATAGAAAAAATAAATAAAACTCAATTTTTAATCGTTTTCTAAGACATTATCACGTAAAATTTTCGTTCGTAAACCGACTTTGGAGACAACCATTTTAGTTAGGTTAAAAACTCTTTGGTACCTACCTTTTTTTAAACATCAAAACAGTATAACCCAGATAAATTAAGAATGTTTCATCTACCTAACATGTAATTAGCAGTAAGATACCAATTTAACTTATCCGGATAACTTATAACACACTAGTGGCGTCGAGATAATGCATAACGCACGCGTGCGTAATACATTGCATTATGAGCCTAAAAGCGGTTGAATAAGACCCACTTTATGAGCAACTGTGATAAAAACTATGTAATGTTCGCACTTATCACTTTTCGCAATTGATCGCTTCTCTCATAAGACTGGCAATATACTATTCTACGACGACTCAGTTGGCACAATGGCCACAAGCCGGACTGCCAAACACAGGGTTGCAGGTTCGATTCCCGTCTCAGACATGTATTTATGCTTAGATATTTGTCTGTGATCTAGTTGTTTCTATGTATTATCTATACTTGTATTATAAAGCTGACGAGTTTGTTTGTTTGAACGAGCTAATCTCAGGAACTACTGGTTCGAACTGAAAAAATATTTTTGTGTTGGATAGTTCATTTATCGAGGAAGGCTATAGGCTACTTTTTATTTTGACCGTAGGGCGTAGCTAGTAAAAATATATTTACAAAAGAAAAGTATATAAGTAGTATATCTAGCACCCATAACACAAGTCTAGTTACTTAGCTTAGGGCTAGATAGCGATGTGTGGAATGTCCTGCAATATTTATTTTATTCTTCCTCTTATTGAATCAATTCTATAATTTCATAGTTGATGATCGAAACAGTCTCGTTGGTTCCAGATGGTAGACGCTAGAGCTAACAAGAAGAACTCTACAGCTGGATGTGAGCTGGATCTGGAACAGCAGGACTTGCCTGGAAGGTAATTGGTCTAATTTAGATAATATAAACAGCGTTAGTTAATCTAGATCAATGTAATTCAGGCCGCTGTAGTGCCTGGAATATGTAGTAGGTGGAGTAGGCTTTTCCAGGCACCTATATTGCCCTCTCAGCTTAGTCGACCGTGTTCAGAGGAAAGAACTCGTCAATACGTCTGGAGACAACTAAGCCGTTTTCCTTTACTGTGAGAGCATTAACGTGTCTTCTAATTTTGCATTTAAATATGTCTATAGATGTTTGAATATTTTTAGTATTTTGGAAAAAAAAATTTTTTTAATTAATTCATAAAAATAATCAGTCTTATTAAATACGCCAATAAATTGTGTTCCTGAAAGAGACTAAAATACAGCTCAATTTTGTAGTATTGGATTCGTATGGTGAATTTTGAAACACATTTCTGAATTTTTAGACCGTTAAAATAAAAACTACTAAAACCCTTTTTGTTTTCTCAGGCTGGCAACATTAGCGCTGCGTGCACACTCTGCGGCGCGCGTGGACTGTTCCCGGCTCGGTGTCGCGCTCGCAAACACGCTCGGCGAACTTGCGCGCACTGCTGCGAATAGACACCAAATGAACTGTGAGATATTTTTTAACACACTTATATTATAGATGCTATAGTTTATGTATGTATGTGTATAACGTCTGTCTAATGTTGTTAAAAGGCTACTTTTATTCAGAAATTCTCTCGGAATCAGAATTAGGTATGACAATAATGCAATAACATCCTAATTTAAATCCAAAATGAAATTAAAATCTTTTTAGAAGGTACGTAAGGAGTGGAGTGAAGTAGAGCTCCTTACTCCTTACGCACCTTAGTAAAAACGAGGATAAGCCCTTGGAATGCTGTCGAATAAAAGTTGTGTCACTTAACTATAAGCGTGCCCGGTTTTAAAATTCGTAATGGTTTTATTTGACGACCCAGTTGGCACAATGGTCACCATGCCGGACTGCCAATCACAGGGTTGCGGGTTCGATTCCCGCCTCAGACATGTATTTCTGTTTAGATATTTGTCTGTGGTCTGGTTGTTTCTATGTATTATATGTATATATTTACAAAAGAAAAGTATATAAGTAGTATATCCGTTGCCTAGCACCCATAACACAAGTCTAGATACTTAACTTGGGGCTAGATGGCGATGTATGGAATGTCCTGTAATATTTATTTATTATTTATTTAATTGCTTATTTTTTACATCTTCAGCAGCTCAAGCATTGGCCACTGACGCGAAAAAGCGGAAACTATCTAAGAGTCAAAAAGCGAAGATTCAAGCGAAACAGCGTACTGCTCTTGCCGTTAAGAAGAAGGCTGCTGCCCTCGCTGCTGCTGCCGCGGCCAAACATATGTCTTCTTAATGAATCAAAGATAAAAACAAACTAATTTTGTATCAAAGTAAAAGGATTTAATACTAAGTTGAATGATCTACACGCATACTACCATTACTGAACTGAAACGATCTGACGATAGCAGGTGCAAAAAAAAAGAATTACTAAAAAGGCTTGTTCCATAAGTCTCGATAGTTGGCAGCACAGTAATAACGTTAGCTACAAGATAATAAAAAAACTAAAAGATGTCTATAAGACCAATAAATATTAAGCTACGTTTATTTCATCCCCAAAAGGTTGGCAAATGGCGATATTTCCTCCCTGTATTGCCAAATGCACCCATGAAGAAGCCACCAGCCCTCTGGTCCCCCAAAACTACATCGAAATGCACCACCAAGTCATTAAAATTCATTTCTATGATTTAAAATTTTAAGTTAGCATTCTATTTTCATTTAGCTTACCACATTTTCTTGCCCAGAGATGCCACACATCACAGATGTGTGTGTGTTATGTGTTTATAAAGCGTTCCGTCTATCGAGCGATTTGAGCGAGAAACGACGTGCGTGCTAAAATAATTATACTACCATAATTATGGGTGTGGGCTTTAATTGTACAAATATGTATGAGAGAGACTGATAGAAAAATATGAGCAAATGCTCGCATTCGGAAACTAAGAAATTTCGCAACTATTTCTTTAAATATTGCTTTGAATGTCGTGAAATTTTGTTTTACTATATTGATAGTAATATAAAAAACTATGCTTGCGAGCAAGCGTCACAAGTTTCCTTTGCGCACAAGTTGAGACGATGTAGCATGTGATTGTAGTTATGTATGTTTTAAGCGTAGCTAGCAAATAAATGTTAATATTAAGACATTAATTTAACTTTAGCTAACAGCAAATTTAGCTAACAGCAAATTTAAAACTTGATATTTCAATTACAGGCAATAGCTAATATATTAATTTATATACATGCCCATTATTAATTAATTATAACAAATTCTAACATACTTTTACTGTATTTTGTCATAAGAACTTTCTTTGTTTTAAATAGAAATACAGAGATTTTAAACTTTACTTGTAAAAAAAAACCAGTAAAGTAAACAAAGGTACAAAATTGTGCAGTGTCCTTTATCTCTATTTGAGCATACTTAATTATGTATTTTCTTATATTTAAGTAAATTACTTTTTGCTAGTGGCAATAGGCGTACTGTGCGGGCAGCCTTAATTTAAGCTAGGAATCTGAATTATGTATTTTGTTGTTACTTTATCTAATTTTGCATTTAACTTTGTTTATCCAATTCATTTTTTTTTTTATTCATTTAACTTGGTTCGTCTTTTATTGTGGTTATATTTGTATATTATTTGTTGTAAATTAATATAAGGTTAAAATATAATTTAATTTTGAAATAAGTTAATTGTTGTAAATAATTCGTAAATAACAAATACATTTATTGTAAAAATATTACGTGTTTAATTTAATTCCTATATAAATATCCAAGACCAAATATATTTATAAATGATATAATTATTTCATGCACTCCGAATCCCGTGGGAATTTCGGTATAAAAAGTTAGCCTATGTATTAATCCAGGTCTCCAGCTATCTACATACCAAGTTTCATCTAAATCGGCTAGCAGTTTCGGAGCCTATTCGTTACAAACAAACAAAATAATCTTTACTAATATTATAAGGGTCTAAGTAGATTTGTTTTCGGACTTATTTTCTTCGATCATTTTTGTATTCGGATTGCACGCAAACAAATGTTCGTTTGTGTAAATCCTGCCTAATATATCTTGGTAGAAACACAGTTTGTTATGGTAGAAAATAACCGGTAAAAAAATTCTACCATTCTACAACATCACTACCAAACATAGCAACGCAATATTTCATCTGTGGCAATTTCAGTACTTGTTATTATTTTATTCGTGTACCTAACCTAATTTCTTTTCATTATTTTTACCCGAAAAACCGAATTAAATCAATTGAATTCACACCAATGTTACTCAAATAACTCTATTATTGTAGCATCTACACATTTATATTGAAAAAGGTGGGTCGTTCATACAAAATTAGTGTATTTATGTATATTAATTATGTGCTTCGATACTTAGCGTACAAGTAGCCAGGCATGTGCAGTTATATTTGTGGGACTCCGCTATTGTTTAGTTTGTCCCTATTATGTGTTTAAAACGCCATTTTGTGATAGTTATAATGTTTTACGTGTTAATTTAGTTGTTATTGTGTTAAGTCGCATTCGTACGGGGGCTTCTACAAGGTAAATTTTGGATATTTAATAAACGAAGCATTTATGTATCTCTATCCCTAATTAAATTATCTTTCTGTTCGGTAAATTTTTCAGTTATTTAACCTCTTTTTCGATTAAATCTAAAGTAATAATGATTCATATTATATTGGTGTAATATCATCAAAAAATGCGTAATTATTTTCGTATATCCGATATGACTCATTCAATACGAAATATTATTTTTCTAGGGCATTGACACTTGAACGGAACTTTAAGAAGTTTTTGTTTTTTGAAAAATAACTTTGGACAGTGTTCTTAGTTTTTATAAGGTACTTACTAGCAATGCTTCGTTGGTTCACTCACGTAGTTCGATCCCGTGGGAAATTTCGAGAAAACCCCTCGCAACAGCGATATTTAAAGACCCCTGTGCAAAATTCCACATTTCTAAACCAAGCAGTAAGCTGTGCATTACTTTCTAAACTTCTAAAAGCACCAGGCAATCATAAAGAGCCAGGAGTAAATATTGTGTTCTTTTACAAAATTGCAAAATTTCACATATCCAGATCCAGCGGTTTGGCTATGCATCAGGCTTTTGATATCCAAAAGTACCAGGCAATCATAAAGAACTAAGAATTAATTTTACCACTTAATTTTTTCCAGATGTTCTGCCTACAAGAAAAAGATCACAGTGACCATGATTTCAACAAATCTGACCCTCTCGACATCCATTCTGATAGTTCGGACGAACCACCATCAAAACGTCTCAAATACACACCCTCCCTAAACCTACAAGTTATTCAAATACCTGCCTATACATCTAACATACCAAAATCACTGTCAATTTATCCTTCGAATCCAGTTTTACCAAAATTTGTTAATAATCCTTTGAATTTAGCGAACCCTCTAGCTCTAGCAAGTGAAGCTAATAATATAGTGAAAAATCTTCAAACAAGATTCTCTTTGCCGGCCAAATTGACGATCACACCAGTGCAAAATCGCAGCCCTGTTATTACTGACAGCGGAGAAGTTATTCGGTGAGACAAACCTTTTTATATTGGCTCCAAAATTATGCAATTATAAATGTAAAGAAAATGCTTGTCTGTAAAGCCGGTTTACAGACGATAATTTTACGTGATAACGTCTATGAACTCTTGTATTATTCACATTACCATTTTGCATATCTTAATGTGTTGCTATGGTTACCTTGTCAAAAACGGTAACGTGACATGACGTCACACTTTTTTGTGAGTGCAGAGTTTTTGTTCATCGAATTTATAAGATGTTATCATGTCATAAATATTCGTCAAAACTTGACTTTTAATTTTTCTCACAATCATTTTGTGTTTACAGGTATAAGAAAAATGGTGAAATAGCAAAAAAGAGAGGCCCACCCAAAGGGTACAAAAGGAAACCAAAAGCAGATCTGTCACAGAGTCTAAATCTAGCATCAGCGTTGCAGGTAAAAATCCACCATAAATCCTATGGGATGTGCCAAATATACCATCACAGTCCCAGCTTATGACACATAGGGAACCACAGTGCAAAATTTCAAATCTCTAGAGCCAGTGGCTTCTGCTGTGCATTAGAATTTATATATCTAAAAGTACTAGGCAATCATAAAGTACCAAGAGTTAATATTGTATTCTAGTAGGACACATAAGGAACCCCTGCTGCGGTTTCTGCTGTGCGTTAGTCTATCTAAAAGTACCAGGCAATCATAAAGCACCAAGAGTTGTATTGTCCCAGTTGATTTACCTACTTATTCGTCTCTGAGACTTTTATCATTTTTCTTTAATTTTCAGACACAAAACACAATATTAACAAGTTTATTAGCGACTGCGGCCCCGTCTGGCCTTAGCATACAGCCAGCTGAGCCTGTCGTAGTCCCAAAACCAGAACCTGTAGTACCACAAATTAAAGTACCAGATGGTATGTACTATAAATAATTTTTGTTTTACTTAACTGATTTTGATGAAAGTATAGAGAAAGGATATATTGAATTCTTAAGAGTAACTTAGACTACTGTTTGTCCCGATCGTGAGTTACGCAGGTAAAATCGCGGGGCGTTGCTAGTGATCAATCTTCTAGTGTTTATGATCCCCTGGTACTATAAACTGCTTGCGCCCCGCAATTTCACCTGTTTAATCGCGATCCCGTGGGAATATCGAGATAAAAAGTACCCTATGCGTTATTCCAAGGATTTGGCTATCGCCATATCAATTTTCATCAAAATCGGAGCAGTCGTTTTCAAAAAGTAAAACCCCCAAGTGGTTGAAATAAAGATCGAAAATACCAGGCGATTATGAACAACGTAGAGCTAAAACTGTATTAGAATACTAAATTATTTCAATATTCCTACGGAATCGGGACTAAGTACTAGGCGCTCATAAACACAAGAAGATTAATCACTAGCGCCGTCCCGCGGTTTTACTTGCGTAATTACCGATAAGGACAAACAGTATCATAGATTGAAAGTACCAGGCGATCATAAAGCATCAAGAGTTAATGTTGTGTGCTATTACGACACAAGGAATCCCAGTGCAAAATTTCCCATAACTAAACTCAACAGTCTAAGCTGTGCATCAGTCTTGAGATATTCAAAAGTACCAGGCGATCATACAACGTAGAGTTAAAACTACATATTCACTTTCCAGGTGTTGAACTAGTGGAATTGCTCCTCGATCCATCGGACTGGTTTCCGGAAGAACCATACAAAATGGTATTTAGTAGAAAAAAGAATCCAAAATGGAAGGAATTCCCTTTCAGATGTGAACACTGTTTTAAGGTAAGGAAATATTTTTAAATACATAAGAACACTCGCGACTAATGCACCTTTCAAACAAAAAAAACTAAATCAAAATCGGTTCATCCGTTCGGGAGCTACGATGCCACACACACACAGACACGTCAAACTTATAACACCCCGTCGTTTTTGCGTCGGGGGTTAAAAAAAAATCGACTCTTACAACATAAGCTTATGGTCCCTCGACCGATCGCAGGTAGAAAGAATGAAAAAAACATACAACCGTAGGTCGAGCTCCTTATTACGCCCCACGAGCTCGAGAAATTGAACGTGTTACGAAAAACCGTACAAGAAAGAGAGAAAGAAGGGGACTAATAACTAATCTCCCATATAGAGAGAGAAACTTTTTAGATGGGTCTTCAAGGCTATTGCCTAAACTATAAGAGACTAGCAAACCCGGCGAACTCCGTTTCGCCACCAGATTTTCCTGAATTTTCTTTGCTATAAACCTTACGGAGCCCGAGACCTTTCCAACGAATGCAAAACCGTGGAAATCGGTTCGTGCGTTCTGGAGTTATAGCGTCAGGAAGGAAAACCCGACTTATTTTTATATATTAGATAACGAAAAATGTTTATAGGAGTTGCGTGCCCGATTTTGGTAAAAACTAAAAGCGTCATTAGATATCTGAAAAATCATTACCAGGAGTTGAACCTGTTGATTTCGCAAAAAAATAAAAACATTATTTTCATACCAATCGATAGTGTTGCTGATAGAGATCAAAGGAAACAGCACAATTTTTGTAATTTACGGTAATTCTCATACTTAATAATCTAATGATGCACTAAAAAAATCGGGCACGCAACTCTTTACTATGTCTTTACTTTAGGATATAGCCCTGAAAAATGCCCATGTAAAAAGTTCACCATGTAAATAAAAAAAAAAAATGTTACTAATAGTCATAGTCGCAAGAAGACCATGATAGTTTAATCTAATGTTTGTTTGCCCACAGGGTTACCGTGTCCCCACCACTCTACTAGCCCACTCGTCCCTCCGGCACGGCTGTATCCCCAAGTCCCTAGCATACCCCTGTCCGTGCTGTCCCCATGTCTCCACTTCCAAGCCGAGCCACAAGAAGCACCTCATGACCCATCAGGGAAGAAAGCATAGGATATTCTGTGTCTACTGCATACCAATTGGTAAGTCACTACAAAGTATAAAACTAAGACGACCCAGTTGGCACAATGGTCACTATGCCGGACTGCCAAACACAGGGTTGCGGGTTCGAAGCCCACCTCTAGACAAGTATTTAAGCTTAGATATTTGTCTGTGGTCTGGTTTTATTTATGTATTATACGTATATATTTACAAAAGAAAAGTATATAAGTAGTAGATTCGTTGTCTAGCACCCATAACACAAGTAGTAACTTAGCTTGGGGCTAGATTGCGATGTGTGGAATGTCCTGTAATATTTATTTATTCAACCTTTTTTTTCAGCCGACCCATCAGAACCCCACATAAAAGAATCCGAGAAATATCCATTTGATAAATTCCCACAATTTTGGTACGCTTCAGAAGAATCATTGAGATTGCACAAGAAAAGAAAGCATCCATATTCCGGCATGTTTAATATTACTTGGCATTATAATTGGCTGGATAATGGGCCGAGCCAACCTACCACGTAAATAATATTAAGGTAAGATAGTGTCAGATAAGGTGAGGCAGGAGTTACAATGTCAGATAAAATAAAAAACTACTTTGTTGGGTCTTTTATCATCTAACTGACTGAATAATGGACCTAGCATGTAGGTTTATAATGGCAGTTGTCAGATAAGATATGGCAGAAATTACAATGTCAGATAAGATAAAAAAAACTACTTTGTTGGGTCTTTTGTCATGTAACTGACTGAATAATGGACCTAGCATGTAGGTTTATAATGTCACATAAGATATGGCAGGAATTACAATGTCAGATAAGATAAAAAATTGCATTGTAAAATCTTTTGACATTTAACTGACTGAATAATGGACCTATCGTGTAGATTTATAATGTCAGATAAGATATGACACGGTTCAGATACGGTTAGGCAGGAGTTACAATGTCAGATAAGATAAAAAAATAAATTGTAAGCTTTTTTGAGATCTAACTGACTGAATATTGGACCTAACATGTAGATTTATAATGTCAGATAAGATAAGCCAGGTGTCAGATGACATAAAAAAATTGCATTGTAAAATCTTTTGACATCTAACTGACTGAATCATAGACCTAACATGTAGATTTACAATGTCAGATAAGATACAGCAGTTGTCAGATAAGGTTAGGCAGGAGCAATGTCAGATTAAATGAAAAACAATTACTTTGTAAGGGCTTTTGACATTTAACTGACTGAAAAATGGATTTATAATGCCAGATAAGATTTAGCATGAGTTACAATGTCAGATAAGATGAAAAACCATAAGTTACATTGCAAAGTTGCCAGACAGTGTAACTGACTCTGTGGTACAATGTCAGATAAAGTTAGGCAGAAGTTTTAATGTCAGATAAGATAAGGCAGTATCCAGGTGTCTCAATGTCCGATAAGATAAGGCAGTAATCAGATAAAGTTAGGCAAGAATTGCAATGTCAGATAAAATAAGGCAGAAGTTTTAATCTAAGATAAGATGAGGTAAGTGTCAGATAAGGGTAAGCAGGAGATTAAATGTCAGTTAAGAAAAAGTGATAAATTTGCATAATAATGTCGATTTTGTATATTAGAATAATAAACGATTATAATATTTTGTAAAATGTAGAAATTTGCATTTTTATCGTAATTTTTCAATTAAAAAACAAACAAAATTATTATAAAAAAGATGAACAGTAAAATTGGCCTTAAAATTATAAATAAAAAAGGGGGCCTTATAGAAAAACTAAACTTTCAAAATAGTATTTTTGTACGAAGCTGGTAACTCCAGTTAATAAGTGGTAAAAAATGGTAGAATTTTCTAAAAAATAAAATATTCTATTTTTAGCTTTTTTTCAAAGGAAATCTTTGATAGCAATATTTTTGTACGCAACTGGCGGCCCAGTAAATATTAAACTGTAGAAAATGTGATCTTTTATATGGCAACACCAATGAATTTTAGCATTTTTAACGCATTAGTATTAATTAGTTTTTAAACGTGTAATTCCGTAATTATGTGATTTTAATGTAAATATTTAATTCCATTTTTTTAAGTAGTTTTAATAAGTTTTTTTTTAATAGCAACATTTTTACACTCATTTTACATTCGCTATTTATTTCTCATTAATCATTTTTTTTTGTCTCAAAATGTTACTTGGCAACTTTAGACTATAGACTAAAAAGTCGGCCGACTTACCTATCGTCTCGTTAAATACAAAAGCCTTACTTAATTTAAACAGTATTTCTTACTAAGCCGATTTTGATACTATTTCTTAGATTTTAAGATTTATTGTACAAAATTTTGATGTATACCAATATGATTTAAGATTAAGTTTTAAGTTTAATCACAGATTACCTCCTAATAGACGCCGCATTACGAACCCCCAATTTTTATTGACAAATAAAAAAAATCTTATTTATAAATCCAAAGTAAAAATTAATTAAAATAAAAACAAATAATTACAAATAAAAACAAACAATAATTAAATAAAAAATAAAATAAAAAAATAATTAATTTTTGAAAATATAATATAGCCTATGTTATTCCCTAATAATCTTCTATTATAAAATTTTGTTTAAAATCGGTCCAGCAGTTTCGGAACCTATTCGTTACAAACAAACAAACAAAAAATCTTTCTTCTTTATAATATTAGTGAACATTTGACGAACTTTGCGGCGGTGTTTCAAAATTAAAAATGCTTTATTAATTTGTAAACACAAAATATCCATGAAATCTCATTGAAGCGTCTTAAAAACTAAGTTAGGATGTGTACCTTCGGCACGAAATATTTTTTGTTTGTAACCTAAAGCCTCCGAAACTGGACCGATTTTGACGAAACTTGGTATGAAGATACATTGGTTCATTGGCAATAATATAGGCTACTTTTTATCCCGATATTCCCACGGGATCGGGAGTTACGCGGGTAAAACCGCGGAACGATGCTAGTGTTCTATATGTGGCATCTATTAGAGGGTAATTTATGATTTGAATACAGCGTGTAACAGCATGGGTAATTAACCTGAAAGGGGGTTGTTCTAGACGTCTAGATGAACAACTTTTGTGTTATGAACTTTTGGAAAATTCAACGTTTTTTTTTTGAGGTGATAACGTTTTTAAATCGAATTAAACACCGGCATTCACAAAAAAGTGTGACGTCAACGCGTTCTATAGCAATGTCATGTTATTGACGAGGACCGTTGCGTAGCAACATTATTGACAAGTAACCATAGGAACGTTATTGACAAGGTAACCATAGTAACGTATTGAAGTACGCAGAATGGTAATGTCAACGATAAAAAAGAGTTCTTATGACGTTATCACGTAAAATTATCGTCCGTAAACCGACTTTACAGACAACCATTTTTTTTTTATGGTTAATTTTAAGGTTCTTATAAAAACAAAAATTAAGAAAGTTGCGCAGTAAATTATTACGCGCGCCTGATTTTCCAATAAATATCCTTAACAATATCTAAACAAGAGAATTTTGGAACGAAGGTCCTTATGGCGCGTTGCGAAAGGGGGCTAGACGGAAAAAATTAAGACCAAAAGTTGTAACGAAACTTTTTGATTTTATTACAATTCCTTCACTAATTAATCGAAAGAAACTTCGTTCCATCCGGGTGTCCCTTGACACCTCTCAAGATTTTTTTTCCAAAAGTCGTAGAACAAAGGTTGTTCGCCTAGATGTCTAGAACTACCCCCTTCCGGATTATATCACCCTACCGTTACACCCTGTATGGAAGTTCCTTGCACACTGTGTGAGGAAGCTTTTAACTTGTATAACTGACCAAAAAGCCAGTATTATGTTTTTAAAAACACAGTATTTAGAAAAAATCTTACATTTGATTGTAAAAAAAACCGGCCAAGTAATAAATAAATATTACAGGACATTCCACACATCGCCATCTAGCCCCAAGCTAAGTAACTACACTTGTGTTATGGGTGCTAGACAACTCATATACTACTTATATACTTTTGTTTTGTAAATATATACTTATAATACATAGAAACAACCAGACCACAGACAAATATCTAAGCATAAATACTTGTCTGAGGCGGGAATCGAACCCGCAACCCTGTGTTTGGCAGTCCGGCATGGTGACCATTGTGCCAACTGGGTCGTCAAGTGCGAGTCGGACGCACGAACGGTTCCATACCATTCTGTTTTTAAGTAGTATATGAGTTGTCTAGCACCCATAACACAAGTGTAGTTACTTAGCTTGGGGATAGATGGCGATGTGTGGAATGTTCTGCAATATTTATTCATTTGGGGGCGTCCATAAATTACGTAAGGTGCTTTTTTTTAATTTTCTGTTCTTCCCTCCCCCCCTGGTGAGACGTCGTGAGATTTTATTCAACCCCATCCCCCAATCTCACGAGAGATTTTTTAAAGTGTGGGCGACAAGTAAGACTAATAATCAATATTGCTGAGAGTTATACGTGTAATAAAAATTTAACAATAGAATACTTAAATCGTGACTACTGTGATTAAAAACAAGAATATCTACTCTAATTAAGTCCATGGAGAATCATGCGCGGTCTCAAGAGAGACTATTGATGTCCATTTGATTTTCAGTAAAATCATCTGCTCCTTCAACTTCGTTTTGATCTAGCCACTCTAAGCCGGAAAAATTAATTAAAAAAAAATTGCGTGATATTTGCCGAAACCCCCCTCTCCAACGTAAGATTAGATGAGATTTGACTCAACCCCTTCCACCCCTTAAACATCTGACGTAATGTATGGACGCCCCCTTTTATTATTTAACCGATTTAAAAAAACGAGGAGGTTCTCAATTCGGTTGTATTTTTACAACGAAGTTCATTATGGCGCGTTGCGAAAGGGGGCTAGACGGGAAAAATTAAGACCAAAAGTTGTAACGACACTTTTTGATTTTATTACAATTCCTTCACTAATTAATCGAAATAAACTTCGTTCCATCCGGGTGTCCCTTGCCACCTCTCAAGATTTTTTTTTAGTATTTATTATTATAGCGGCAACAGAAATACATCATCTGTGAATATTTCAACTGTCTAGCTATCACGGTTCATGAGATACAGCCTGGTGACAGACAGACAGACAGTGGAGTCTTAGTAATAGGGTCCCGTTTTTACCCTTTGGGCACGGAACCCTAAGGCAAAATTCAACTTAAAACTTTTAAAAATTGGACACACGAGACAGCAATAAAAATATTAACCCTGTGCCTTAAAGCTTGTACTATGGTGACCATGTAACGGATAGAATAGTTTTAAGCTATTGCATAGCTTTTATCGAAGGCTTTGAACGCGGCGACCGAATCAAGAAATTCCGTAACGAAAATAAAACCTAACACCCCCCATTCCGCCTACCATGTAGCTCGGCCGAGCGTTCGCTTAACGTGTATGTATATGGTACGACTGTACGAAGCTCGCACGATGCAATAGCTTTACTGCGGCAGTCCCCGAGTGGAACACGTTTTTTTTTTTCAATCAAATGTAGGAGAAAATAATGCGGGTAGATTAAGACTACATAGCAGCTAATTATTTTTAAGAGGTTCCTTCACGGGTTACCAAACTTGCATCAAATCCCGATCCCGTAGGAATATCGTGATAAAAATTAATCTCAGATTTTCAAAACCCTTCGTCAAAAGTTGGTTGCTTCGACCCGTATTCGTATTGCAACACATAGTATAAATAATAGCTTCGCCCCGCGGTTTCACCCGCGTAAGTCCCGATCCCGTGGGAATATCAAATTAAAAAGGTTCCTATAGCCTTCCTTGATAAATGGACTATCCAACACAAAAATATTTTTTCAGTTCGAACCAGTAGTTCCTGAGATAAGCGCGTTCAAACAAACAAACTCTTCAGCTTTATAATATTAGTATAGATTTAATCTATACAATATTTTAAAGAGGAAAAATTTCTTTGTTTGTACAGAAACTACTGGACAGATTTAGATGAAACTTGGTATGAGGATACATTGATTCATTGGAAATTGCATAGGGTATTTTTTATCCCGATATTCCCACGGGATCGGGAGTTACGCATGTGAAACCGCGGAGCGCTAATTAACAAATTTAGTTCAAGGCGTCAGGCATTGGACTCGAGACTTTATCAGTAATAATAGGTCTAGAATCGTGAAGGACCAACATGTGCCTCAATTTAGTGTAATTGTCTTAAGCTGGCTTCTGACGGCGCGAGATATGTCAAGTCGCGCCCCGTCAAGTCGCGTCAACTCTCCGTGTGCTGGCGTTCGAAGTCAATACTTTAAGGGATGATTCTTATTAGCCTAGGCCGTATCCAAAGCGGAGCCTGTACGTATTGCTCGTTTATTGACGACCCAGTTGGCACAATGGTCACCATGCCGGACTGCTAAACACAGGGTTGTGGGTTCAATTCCCGCCTCAGACATGTATTTATGCTTAGATATTTGTCTGTGGTCTGGTTGTTTCTATGTATTATAAGTATATATTTATAAAAGAAAAGCATATAAGTAGTATATGAGTTGTCTAGCACCCATAACACAAGTGTAGTTACTTAGCTGGGGCTAGATGGCGATGTGTGGAATGTCCTGCAATATTTATTTATATTACGGGGCGGATCCGTGGAGTAGACGGGCGTCGTCCGGACGTGGATCATGCACTGTGTGTCGACACTTGTCCCATTGTCATCAATAGCTGGAGCCACTAAGCCGATCGGAGATCCTAGATCGCGCAAGCGAAGTTTCTCTGAAGATAAGCTAATATACAAGTTCCAACGAAACATCGTTGGACCGCAGCCTACCGGGTATAACACCTGCCCGGTGGAAGATCTTCCCCTTGGAGGTACAGTCGGCTGCATAATTGCAAATCCACCGTAGAGCTCCAAAACGGATGTTATAAGCATATTTTCAACACAAACAAGATTCTAGGCACCTTCTTTTGTTGAACTTTAAAGTCTTCTAAACCGTGAATTTATCAAACAAAAATATTAGAATGAAAACATGCTAATCTTATATCTTTAAATGAGCAATTCTTGTATATATATTATATAATTGGAATCTCGTAATCGGCTCCAACGATTTTCATGAAATTTGGTATATAGGGGGTTTCGGGGGCGATAAATCGATCTAGCTAGGAATCATTTTTAGAAAATGTCATTTTATTCGTGTTTTATCGAAACTTACTATTTTTTATCTGAAAAATATGACTCTTCCTGACATCTATTGGCGAACTACTAATACTATTTGTTGTGAGCAATAAAGTTATTCCAGCAGATGGCGTTGTTAAGTAACACGAAGTCAATGAGTGTTTGCTTTGAGGTTAGACTAAGTAAAAAAAATACCGAGCAAAGCTTGGTCATCCAGGTAATAGTAATTTTTGAACTCTACCGGGGGCTGCAATTATGCAGCCGACTGTACATACCACCAACTACCTCCAATACTGTATTATATAAATTGCTTCATACAAAATGTATGGAACGTTTCAAACCCGTGCCCCGTCCGGACCGGTCAGCCCGGTCTAATAAGAATCATTCCTAAAGGCAGGGCGAGAGGTCACTCTTAGCGACTCGAGAGTGAAAATCAGTGTATATTTTATGTACTTTTCTTTCGCCTGTTGACGCATACTCGCTCGTAGAAATCGGCTTGGCGCGGCGCGACTTAAATAAAAATTTTTATTATACCTGAATCTAACACAAATTGGCACAATGGGCCAAACAATCGCTTTTAGCGATAAGGCCGTAATCTCTTCCAGGCAACTGAGGCGACTTGTGATACCTCGCGTCGTGAGAAGCCAGCCTAAGAGCTTCATAAATTCGAATATACTGGCCCAAGTTAAGTTGAGACTTCGCTACTATGATGTAAGTTAGCATTCAGGTCTCAAGTTAACTTTGGTAAGTTCTATGTGTAAAGATTATCTTGTAATTTCTCTTAGGTACAATCAGGCAACAAAAGTGCAGACCCAATGTAGAGCTTAAAAACTGTATTAGGATTTTTTTCAACTCAAGCAAGACTTTAAGGCGAGTTGAAGTTTCTTTCAACTCATGAATTTATTAGACAAACATTAAAATAATAGTAGTTTTTTAAAACTCTACGGTGGATCTGCAATTCTGTTGCCGACTGTACAAGTAAGTTCCCCTCTGACTAATAAAAAATAAAAAAAATTAAAAGAATTGAGTTTGGGAAAAGTGCCCTTATGAACTTGGTACGCAGTTTTCAAAATTTTCAAATTTAAAATAAGACCTTATTTATCTAAGCTAAAAATGATGTTGCCACATCATAAAAAAAACAGATTTTCAGTAAATAAGGGCTTTATTCCTGAACTCATTTTTTTTAAGTACTTTAGCCGAATTCCTAGGAATATTTTCTAAAAAAATGCATTTTCAAAAAACGTTTTGCTTTTTGCATTTTTCTTAGATTTTTTTAAATATTCCTGAACTTTTGACATCAATTTTTTTTTAGTTATACCCTTGGGGTACTTTAAAGAGAACAGGATTTTCTCTACACATATTTGACATCATTTATTGAACGTTCAGTATTTTGTGAACTACCCTCAAAAGACTAGAATCAATACTCCATTAGTTTAAGAAGTATTTTTGTAAAGAAATTTTGTAAATAAATAAAACATTTTTGTAAAAAAAAAATTGGTTTTATTTTTTTTCTAGATACATTTTATAAGTATAGGTTATACCTAATAATTATAGATTTTTTTTAAAAAACAATTTTTGTTTTTGAATTTGTGTGGTAGCAGCAGAGTAGTAAAAAAATTAAGTACAAAATAAAAGTAAAAAATATAAAATACAGGGTTATTGGTAATTATACTAGCAAGCCGTTGAGTGCTACCTCTGTGCACCTAAACAAACAACTTTTGTTCTACGACTTTTAGAAAATTCGAACAATTTTTGAAAATATTGAGGTTATGTAAATTAGAAATTCAGCTGATATTTTTAAAACAGGTCATTTAGAGTTAATACGGATAAAAATTGAGAAATAAGTATAATCTTAAGGTTAATGACCTCTCCGTGTAAGAACAGCTGATTTTTTAACCGACTACAAAAAAAAGGAGGAGGCTGGATGATACCATGTAAGGTTTTCTTAATCAAACCCAGTCCGACTTCCAAGTACTTACGTTTCATAAAACGCTGGATCAGTAATACGAGGAAGTGAAACTTTGCTCCGAAACGACGATGTTTATATATTTATATTTGACTTTGTAGTGTTTTTTTGATAATACGTAGTATTTAAGATTTTTATTTATAACTTTTTAGTTTATTTTTGTATATTTTTTTAAACTTTTTAGTTTTTTTCTATGTCATTTATTTTGGACATCATTTTTGAAGTCGGTTTTTTAGGTAAAGATAACCTCAAAATTAAAAAAAAAAACAATTTCTAATAGTCATAGAACAAAAGTTGTTTGTCCAGGTGAACAGAAGTGGCCCTCAACGGCTTGCTAGTATAGTTAACAATAACCCTGTATACGCTACTTTTTAAGCTTATTTTTTGAAGGCAATTAAAATATCAAAATTTTAAAATGATTAAGCAGCGCAGTACCTAGGTATTTGCGGGGCTACAATTGTTCTTACATTCTAAATACATTTAGAGCTTATGCTTTCTAATGGGGAATGTTTTTCGCACATTTAAGGTGAAAGGGTACCGGCTCTCTCTCCATACAAACGTAGTCGACTGTTTCCTCCCTGGATAATGACACTAGCACAAATATTTTTGTGCCATAAAACCTATAACAGCCATGACCATGTTTTGGTTTTTTCATTTCCTAGTTATCATAGAAATTAAGATTTAAAAAACATAGGGGCATGGACATGGCAGTTATAAGTTTTATGCTACAAAAATATTTGCTCTAGTGTCATTATCCAGAGAGGAAACAGTCGACTACGTTTGTATGGAGAGAGCCCCCGGTACCCTTTCCTGTTAAGAGTAAGATCCCTCTACTACTGAACTTTCGTGATTTAATAAAAGCTGAGAATATCTCAGCGCATGCCTCAAACACAGTTATGAACAATGTGCAATTATGAAGTTCAAGACCATAGTGGCTTGGAGAGTTATCAGGTAGCAAAGCCAAGAAAAGAAAACGCCTATATTTGTAGCAATCGATAATTTTGCTAATAGCAGTTTTAATAATTCCTTTGCTACCTGGGGCCTTATTCTGCTATTTGCATTAATGGATTTACCATTGCCATTATATCGAGACTCTGTTGATATTATATCGAGATTGTTACTTTATTTGGTATTCTGCTAAAGTTTTAATAACATCGCAATGGAGTCTCAATGGAATGGTAATAGATACGTCGCTAGTGTTGCCTACCAACATGGTATATGTTGCTAAGCGATATACCGTTCCACCAGAATTATACAATTCAACTCGGGTTACAACTAAGTTTCATGAAAATAAAACTGCAGCACGACATGTTGTTAACTCGTTCCCGCCAGAACCCGATAGAATAGTTAACATTAGAAGAATTTGAATTTGACAAGAAATGTCATATTTTTGACATTAAATGTCTATATTTCTAGGTACTTATCGCATTTGTGTAGCCTTTATTGACCGACGAAACTATTTATTATATTCGTATGCACTACTTACTAAACTTAATTGGTTGTTTTTGTGAGTACCTATTGCAGTTTTTGTTACGGGCCTAAGGTGATAAGTAACTTATTTCGTCTGATCATTTTATAATTTCGTCACTAAACTTTACAAGTAGCTTCGAATGTTGATGCCAATTCAAACCCATTTAGGTTTCCTGGCATCTTTTTAGTAAAACCAATGTAATGAAATTGTAAAATGTCCTTCTAATAAATAAATAAAAAATATAATGATTCCATCGACACTATTGAAACAGAATTGTGTTAGCAGACTTCAGCCCCTGATAACTCTCCAAGCCATGGTTGAACTTCATAATTGCACATCGTTCATAACTGTGTTGCAGGCATGCGCTGTGTAATTCTAAGCTCTTATAAAATCACGAAAATTCCATGATAAGCGGGATCTTGGTCTATACGTCAATGTATAAAAGACATTAATACGAACAGCAATTGTAAAAAATCTAGCCTAGATTAAAAAAGTCACGAATTTTGCCCAATATTCGCCTTGGCTCTTAGCCAAAACGCCGAAAATTCGACCAGACTTAAAACTACTTGATATTAAACATTAAACCTGTATTCCAAAACGAGGTTTAAGGATAGTCCGAGATGTGGATTTAAACCTTAGATTTAGATACAGATTTACTCATGAACTATAGTCTAAATACTATCCCTATAGATTATATAGGGAACTATAGTCTAAACACTATCCCTATAGTTCCCTATTATAATCTATAGAGATAGTGTTTAGACTATAGTTCCCTATATAATCTATAGGGATAGTGTTTAGACTAAAGTTATCTATATAATCTATAGGGATAGTGTTTAGACTATAGTTCCCTATATAATCTATAGGGATAGTGTTTAGACTATAGTTCCCTATATAATCTATAGGGATAGTGTTTAGACTATAGTTCCCTATATAATCTATAGGGATAGTGTTTAGACTATAGTCTCCTATATAATCTATAGGGATAGTGTTTAGACTATAGTTCACGAGTAAATCTGTGTCTAAATGTAAGGTTTAAATCCACATCTCGGACTATTCTTAAACCTCGTTTTGGAATAGATATTTTATACGTCAAGCGGACGAAACCGCGTGTCTCTAATAGTATCACTTATAATAATACAATTATTAAAAAATCATATGGCACATCATTAAGTAGCAATAGTATCAGCCTAGCGCCATGTTGTGACGTCACTGGCAGTCCGTCCGAGCGCCGTGTCCACACCTTAAGGTATTTTACCCTAAATTTAGGGTATTTTAACGCGTTTAGGGTAAAAAAATCTTCAGAATTATAGAGAGTTCGAATTTCCAAAAGTTGTTCGCCTAGATGTCTAGAACAACCCGCTTTCGTATTAAAACCCCTTCGCTAAAACACATTGTTTAGAAATGTAATTTAAACAAAATTTACGTGAATTGACCTTTTTCATTTAAGATTTGAAAAATGAAATTAGGTTTAAGATTTTTTTAATTTCCTATGTTTGGACACCGTACCCCTTCACCTTCCTCAACTTCTTGTCCATCCAGAGGTTGCCTGGAAGAGATCGCTTTGAGCGATAAGGCCGCCCATTGTAACACTTAGAATTAAGTTTTTTTTATATTTTATGTAATATAAAAATGGTGTTTGTAATAAAGAATGAATCTATCTATCTTTCTTAGGAAGGTGTGTTCAAAATCTACAATTACATGTAGTTTTCAAAGAATGACAAAAAAAACTATCAAATCAGATTTACGGCGCAGTGCGCGGCGACGCAGTTTTCGCGCCAATTGCTTTTCAACTTTAGGTCACTAAAGTTGAAAACTTTAGGTTTCTCGTTAATAATATTGTTCTAATTAAATTGTAATATCATTCCGGATTTCTATTAGAAACTAGCTGCGCCCCGCAGTTTCACCCGCGTGATAATTTCATAATGTTTTCTTTCATAAGAACCTTCTCCTGACAATAACAAATACAACAAAAAAATAATTAGCGAAATCGGTCCAGCCGTTTAGGCGTGATTCGCTTACCAACACATTTTGCGATTCATTTTTATATTATAGAAGATAAGTTGTGAGATTTGACCCGAACAAACACACATACTTTTTTCTATTAATTATGGCTTCGCACAGCTTGTGCATTTAGCCAGTGTCAAGTTATATTTTGCATCAAATTATGACCCGATTTTTTATAAATCGGGCCCAAAGTGTTTCAAAACAGTCAAAGTCGTCATAGTCCGTCAAGTCAGGGGCTATAGTAAAGCGGTGGCAAGTTTACCATAACCTTAATAAGAGATTTGGAGGCAACGAGAAAACTTCATGTTTGACACTGATTTTTACTTTAACTACACTTGTGCACTTTCACTTAACTAAATTGAATAACATTCCACCAGAATTATACAATTCAACTCGGGTTACAACTAAGTTTCATGAAAATTAAACTGCAGCACGACATGTTGTTAACTCGTTCCCGCCAAACCTCGAAGATACATACATACAATGCAAGTTTAATAAAATAAAAGGCCTTCAATGCTTACGTCACAACATGGCGCTAGACAGATACTAGGCTGGACTAGTCTTTGTTACATGACCCCCTTAAGGGGATAAATAAAATAAAAAGTGTGTGTGTCAGCTCCGACGCACGACTGGAGTTTACTCCTTAAGTACGAGTATCTAACGCAATACATGACGCCGTCATGGTACCGGAACATAACGCCGTCATGGTACCGGAACATGACGCCGTCATGGAACCGGAACATGACGCCGTCATGGTATTGGAACATGACGCCGTCATGGTACCGAAACATGACGCCGTCATGGTATCGGAACATGACACCGTCATGGTACCGGAATATGACGGTGTAAACAGACACTTTTTTGTAAATGCAGGCGTTCCATCAATTTATAAGACATTACACGTCAAAAATTTAGAAAGTTGCGCACCAAAAACGTGACCGATTTTCGTTACTTTTTATTAGTAGGTTTTACCACTCGGATTTTTCTCATACCGCCTTATATATGAAAATCGATTCTTAAGGAGTAAACTCCAAAAACCCTTTATAAATAAATATTGTGGGACAACTCACACAGCGCCATCTAGCCCCCAAGCTAAGCGTTAAAAACAATTATTAAAAACATAAATTAGAAACAAATTGTGAAACAATCTAGTTTATGGTTTTATGTTTGTTTATTACTTAGGTCTACAAAAGTAAATTAAGAGTCGGTTATCACTTAGTGGGTCCACGAGAAATAAGCCTCCCTCGTGGTCCCACTAGTGGGTCAAATTAGTGGGTCCACGAGAAAACAGGGTAAGCAACTATCCTTGTGTTATACTTCGCCAGACAACGGATAGAATAAATATAGACGATCCAGTTGGCACAATGGTCACAATACCGGACTGCCAAATACAGGGTTGCGGGTTCGATTCCCACTTCAGACATGTATTTGTGCTTAGATATTTGTCTGTGATCTGGTTGTTTCTATGTATTATAAGTATATACTAGTGACCCGCCCCGGCTTCGCACGGCTATATTATACATAAAAAATCAAACCTTCATACAAACTTCCACCCCCCCATTGCCCCCCTTAGGGGTTGAATTTCGCAAAATCCCGTCTTAGTGAGCACCTACGTCATAAAAGGAACCCCCATGCAAAATTTGAGACTTTGTAGTTTCTGAGATTTCGTGATGAGTGAGTGAGTCAGTGATTATCCCTTTTATATATATAGATACAAAAGAAAAGTATATAAGTAGTATAGGAGTTGTCTATCACCCATAACACAAGTGTAGTTACTTAGCTTGGGGCTAGATGGCGATGTGTGGAATGTCCTGCAATATTTATTTATCGGGAATCGATAAATAAATATTGCAGGACACCCGCAGCTTAATGCGTCGTCGCCCGACGCTATGACGCCCCACACAGGTCATCTTAAGAGTTATAAATGCGAATAACATCATCAATCTTAGCTCTACATATCGGACATTTGCCGTACGACCTACCGTCGTTCTTCCACTGTTGTACCGCGCAATCATAACACATGCACATATGCCCACATTTGTAAATAGCACAGTTTATTCTATTATCGAAACATATCGTACACTCATTTGTTGGTTGCTCGTTGCTTTTGCTTGTTGATGGGATGCTATCTACCGTGCTATGTGCATTTACTTTGTTAACCGTTCGGTCGGAGCGGCTGGCGCCATCTAACATTTGGTCAGAGCGTTTAGCACCACGTATTAATTGGGCGGAGCGCCTGGCTCTATCTTCTATTTGTTCAAAGCGTCTAGCTCTATCTACCACTTGGTCGGGACGTCTGACTCCGTGTACGGCTTGGTCGGAGCGTCTGGCGCCGTTTACCGCTAGGTCGGAGCGTCTGGCGCCGGTCACCGCCTGGTCGGAGCGTCTGGCGCCGTTTACCGCCTGGTCGGGGCGTCTATTTCCATCATCGACCTGTTCGGGGCGTCCAGCTCCATTACTAGGTTGTTTAACTAATTCAGATACAAACAGCCTAATTTCTTCAGTCGCGCCGTATATATCAAAAAACGCCCAAAGTTTCAGCGTATGATCAACATGTAAAACAGCAACATTATCTGAACCATTCTTGCAGACTTCCAACTTCCCATCCGGTGTCAAAGTCAGATTTAGTTCGTCACCTATGTCGAATCTGTTCGCTGCATCAGGATAAATTATCCAGTATTCCGGCCTGTCTTGGAGGAACTTAGCTTCATCGGGCAACTCGTCCGGATCTATAGTAGCTGGGTCGCATGAAGTGAGGCCGATAATCAGGCTCCTTCTAAGAGAATTATCAGTTTTTAAGATCTGTGCCGTTATAGTTTTTCCCGGAAGCATAGGTCGCGCTGAAAAGACGTAACCCTGACAATATTGACCTTCAAGTCTTGCTGCGATTCCTGTACCAGTAAAAATGGTGTTTTTTCCTTTAGTCCTGTGGATTGATAGAGGAACAGGATGCAAATGTTTTGGAATTGGTGATCTTTCGATGACTGATAGAGAACTCAGCTGATCTAAGAGCGGGTCATCGTCGAAGAGACTTTGATAAGATCTTCTAGCTCCACCTAGGACCCGTTCGAGGCGTCTAGCTCCGTCTTCGACCTGACTTTGATTGGAGCTTCCAGCTCGTTCTATGACCTGTTCGGGGCGTCTAGCTACACTTTCGACCTGACTTTGATTGGAGCGTAAAGCTCCTTCTACGACCTGTTCGGGGCGTGTATCTCCGCCTTCGACCTGACTTTGATTGGAGCGTCCAGCTCCTTCGAGTCTAACTTCGTTCAACGCCTCAGGCCCAACGAATTGAACCTTTTTACATCTACGAAGATCTATAACAGCCCATAAAGGTTTTCTTATATCGATTCCTGGTATAATAAGATCATGGATTTGTCCGTTGACACCGGAACGCAATACCCCAGTCGGGTCTACAGAATAATGTAATATGTACTTATTAAAAGATAATTTTTTGTTTAAAGTCGTTGTCCAAGATTTTTCCTTGGAAGTTGCGTATTTTGGTAAATAAGGAAATATTTCATTGGGATTAACTGTTGTGAAACCGAAGACTATAAAACAATGGATCCAAATGTCGTCTAAATGAAGGTGTACCTAGAATAAGAAATTTCTCATTAATAGTAATAGTCTAAGATCCCTTTAAGAACGACCTTCACAGAGTTGGTTTATAGATAATAAGTATTTTGTATCAAATTAAATAGGTCAATAAATATATTGCAAATGGGTTGGGAAATATTTAATTGCGCAAGCATTGTGTTTTTATAGATTATAAGGTTAAACCTGTATTTTTTAAATACAAGAGTTTTTTGGATATACAGACTCAACAGTCCTCCTTGTCCTTGATTTTCTTAAATGTGAGAGATTAGTTTATCTTACGGTTTTTCGTTTGATATTTTTCGTAACGCGTAACATTTTTTCATGTAACAAAGTAAGGCTGTTTGCTTAGTACAAATTGCGTTCACGTGGCTGTATAGCTATAAATGCGTTTGCCTTTCGGCACAGATGATAAATAGAAAATTGGTGACCAAGCTGAAAATTCGTTCTGTTATTTATATATTTAATAAAAGGTATGTTTTATTTCCCTGCATTATTTTGAGAAGAGCACTATATATACCTCGGCGGGAATGGCAATTGCCTGTCTCGTGTTAGTGAACTCCTCGCCTACGGCTAGGCCTTTAAACTCATACCTACTTGACCTGCAATTGCCTATTTCACGGCCTTTGCAAAAATGTACTAATTTGGGCTATGTATTAGGTTTTGACAAAAGTTATTGGCTTGGATGTGGAGAATTACCCCCTGCACGGCAATAACTTATTATTTTTTTATATGAATTTAAATTTAATGAATATATTTATTATAAGAAGCTTACCATTTCATCAACGCGTATAGGTCTCGAACTGAAAGCCAAGGTGTCGTTCTGAAATCCTGTCAGTTCGGCAGTACTTCCATCGTTGGATATTCTGATAGTTCCACCGTGAACCGTGTGGAACTTCAGCTGGTCTAAAAGCGGATTATCATCGAACTGGCTTCGATAGGAGCTTCTAGCTACTTCTATGACCTGTTCGGGGCGTCTAGCTCCATCTACGACCTGTTCGGGGCGTCTAGCTCCGTCTTCGCCCTGACTTTGATTGGAGCATCCAGCTCCTTCTGCGACCTGTTCAGGGCGTCTAGCTCCGTCATCGACCTGACTTTGATTGGAGCGTCCAGCTTCTTCTACGACCTGTTCGGGGCGTCTATCTCCGTCTTCGACCTGACTTTGATTGGAGCGTCCAGCTCCTTCGAGTCTAACTTCGTTCAACGCCTCAGGCCCAACGAATTGAACCTTTTTACATCTACGAAGATCTATAACAGCCCATAAAGGTTTTCTTATATCGATTCCTGGTATAATAAGATCATGGATTTGTCCGTTGACACCGGAACGCAATACCCCAGTCGGGTCTACAGAATAATGTAATATGTACTTATTAAAAGATAATTTTTTGTTTAAAGTCGTTGTCCAAGATTTTTCCTTGGAAGTTGCGTATTTTGGTAAATAAGGAAATATTTCATTGGGATTAACTGTTGTGAAACCGAAGACTATAAAACAATGGATCCAAATGTCGTCTAAATGAAGGTGTACCTAGAATAAGAAATTTCTCATTAATAGTAATAGTCTAAGATCCCTTTAAGAACGACCTTCACAGAGTTGGTTTATAGATAATAAGTATTTTGTATCAAATTAAATAGGTCAATAAATATATTGCAAATGGGTTGGGAAATATTTAATTGCGCAAGCATTGTGTTTTTATAGATTATAAGGTTAAACCTGTATTTTTTAAATACAAGAGTTTTTTGGATATACAGACTCAACAGTCCTCCTTGTCCTTGATTTTCTTAAATGTGAGAGATTAGTTTATCTTACGGTTTTTCGTTTGATATTTTTCGTAACGCGTAACATTTTTTCATGTAACAAAGTAAGGCTGTTTGCTTAGTACAAATTGCGTTCACGTGGCTGTATAGCTATAAATGCGTTTGCCTTTCGGCACAGATGATAAATAGAAAATTGGTGACCAAGCTGAAAATTCGTTCTGTTATTTATATATTTAATAAAAGGTATGTTTTATTTCCCTGCATTATTTTGAGAAGAGCACTATATATACCTCGGCGGGAATGGCAATTGCCTGTCTCGTGTTAGTGAACTCCTCGCCTACGGCTAGGCCTTTAAACTCATACCTACTTGACCTGCAATTGCCTATTTCACGGCCTTTGCAAAAATGTACTAATTTGGGCTATGTATTAGGTTTTGACAAAAGTTATTGGCTTGGATGTGGAGAATTACCCCCTGCACGGCAATAACTTATTATTTTTTTATATGAATTTAAATTTAATGAATATATTTATTATAAGAAGCTTACCATTTCATCAACGCGTATAGGTCTCGAACTGAAAGCCAAGGTGTCGTTCTGAAATCCTGTCAGTTCGGCAGTACTTCCATCGTTGGATATTCTGATAGTTCCACCGTGAACCGTGTGGAACTTCAGCTGGTCTAAAAGCGGATTATCATCGAACTGGCTTCGATAGGAGCTTCTAGCTACTTCTATGACCTGTTCGGGGCGTCTAGCTCCATCTACGACCTGTTCGGGGCGTCTAGCTCCGTCTTCGCCCTGACTTTGATTGGAGCATCCAGCTCCTTCTGCGACCTGTTCAGGGCGTCTAGCTCCGTCATCGACCTGACTTTGATTGGAGCGTCCAGCTTCTTCTACGACCTGTTCGGGGCGTCTATCTCCGTCTTCGACCTGACTTTGATTGGAGCGTCCAGCTCCTTCGAGTCTAACTTCGTTCAACGCCTCAGGCCCAACGAATTGAACCTTTTTACATCTACGAAGATCTATAACAGCCCATAAAGGTTTTCTTATATCGATTCCTGGTATAATAAGATCATGGATTTGTCCGTTGACACCGGAACGCAATACCCCAGTCGGGTCTACAGAATAATGTAATATGTTCTTATTAAAAGATAATTTTTTGTTTAAAGTCGTTGTCCAAGATTTTTCCTTGGAAGTTGCGTATTTTGGTAAATAAGGAAATATTTCATTGGGATTAACTGTTGTGAAACCGAAGACTATAAAACAATGGATCCAAATGTCGTCTAAATGAAGGTGTACCTAGAATAAGAAATTTCTCATTAATAGTAATAGTCTAAGATCCCTTTAAGAACGACCTTCACAGAGTTGGTTTATAGATAATAAGTATTTTGTATCAAATTAAATAGGTCAATAAATATATTGCAAATGGGTTGGGAAATATTTAATTGCGCAAGCATTGTGTTTTTATAGATTATAAGGTTAAACCTGTATTTTTTAAATACAAGAGTTTTTTGGATATACAGACTCAACAGTCCTCCTTGTCCTTGATTTTCTTAAATGTGAGAGATTAGTTTATCTTACGGTTTTTCGTTTGATATTTTTCGTAACGCGTAACATTTTTTCATGTAACAAAGTAAGGCTGTTTGCTTAGTACAAATTGCGTTCACGTGGCTGTATAGCTATAAATGCGTTTGCCTTTCGGCACAGATGATAAATAGAAAATTGGTGACCAAGCTGAAAATTCGTTCTGTTATTTATATATTTAATAAAAGGTATGTTTTATTTCCCTGCATTATTTTGAGAAGAGCACTATATATACCTCGGCGGGAATGGCAATTGCCTGTCTCGTGTTAGTGAACTCCTCGCCTACGGCTAGGCCTTTAAACTCATACCTACTTGACCTGCAATTGCCTATTTCACGGCCTTTGCAAAAATGTACTAATTTGGGCTATGTATTAGGTTTTGACAAAAGTTATTGGCTTGGATGTGGAGAATTACCCCCTGCACGGCAATAACTTATTATTTTTTTATATGAATTTAAATTTAATGAATATATTTATTATAAGAAGCTTACCATTTCATCAACGCGTATAGGTCTCGAACTGAAAGCCAAGGTGTCGTTCTGAAATCCTGTCAGTTCGGCAGTACTTCCATCGTTGGATATTCTGATAGTTCCACCGTGAACCGTGTGGAACTTCAGCTGGTCTAAAAGCGGATTATCATCGAACTGGCTTCGATAGGAGCTTCTAGCTACTTCTATGACCTGTTCGGGGCGTCTAGCTCCATCTACGACCTGTTCGGGGCGTCTAGCTCCGTCTTCGCCCTGACTTTGATTGGAGCATCCAGCTCCTTCTGCGACCTGTTCAGGGCGTCTAGCTCCGTCATCGACCTGACTTTGATTGGAGCGTCCAGCTTCTTCTACGACCTGTTCGGGGCGTCTATCTCCGTCTTCGACCTGACTTTGATTGGAACGTCCAGCTCCTTCTACGACCAGTACGGGGCGTCTAGCTCCATCTACGACCTGTTCGGGGCGTCTATCTCCGTCTTCGACCTGACTTTGATTAGAGTGTCCAGCTCCTTCTATAGCCAGATTAAGTCTAAATTCGTTCAACGCCTCAGGCCCAACGAATCGAACCTTTTCACATTTATGAAGATCTATAACAGCCCATAAAGGTCTACTTATATCGATTCCTGGTATAATAAGATCATGAATTCGTCCGTTTATACCGGAACGCAATACCCCAGTCTGGTCTACAGAATAATGTAATATGTTTTTATTAAAAGATATTTTTTTGTTCAAAGTCGTTGTCCAGGATTTTTCTTTGGAAGTTGCGTATTTTGGTAGATAAGGAAAAATTTCATTGGGATTAACTGTTGTGAAACCGAAGACTATGCCATCACAATGTATCCATATGTCGTCTAAATTAAGGTGTACCTAGAATAAGATATTTACAATTAATAGTATTAATAGTTTTTTTTTTATTTTTGTTATGTAGTACTTTTAGTTAATAATTATTGTCTATGTTTTTAATTGATTGATTTAATTGAATAAATATATGTAGGAATGGAATGGAAATGCTGTGTACGAGAACGATGAATGATCTATGACGGATGAAAAGACTTAGTTTGGTCATAGTATGAATGTGTTTCTGAACGAAATGCGGAAAGAGTGGGTTGAATGAGAAAGAAAGCCGGAAGAGGGAGAGGAATGAAAGGATTAGAAAAAAGATGGAGATTATGTTAATTAAGACGACGAACGACGCTCAGTGAAAATATTGTTTATTCGAAGACATTCTGAAATATAGTGATTGAAAGTGAGCCAAGGTGTTTCCTTTCGATCTCCACGTTCCTAGACACCCCGAACCCCTAGGCAACGATCCCAAATTTATTAGTATTTTCGTTTTATCTAACTAAAAATAATAATAATAGTAATAGTCTAAGATCCCTTTAAGAATGACCTTCATCAAGCTGATTAATGGAAAAAATGGTTGTCTGGGAAGTCGGTTTACGGACGATAATTTTACGTGATAACGTCATAAGAAATCGATGAAAATTGTTTTTTTTTTTGGAACGAAGTTTCTTTTGGCGAGTTGCGAAAGGGGGCTAGACGGAAAAAATTATGACCAAAGTTGTAACGACACTTTCTGATTTTATTACAATTCCTTCACTAATTAATCGAATGAAACTTCGTTCCATCCGGGTGACACATTTCAAGTATTTTTCATATATTTTTTTCTTTTATTATGTTTTTCCCTTTTTATAAGTCTTCTATTCGTTACTCGTCACCATAACCAACCCACCACCACCCAGACGACCCAGTTGGCACAATGGTTACCACGCCGGACTGCCAAACACAGGGCTGCAGGTTCGATTCCCGCCTCAGATAAGTATTTATGCTTACATATTTGTCTGTGGTCTGGTTGTTTCTATGTATTATAAGTATATATTTACGAAAGAAAAGTATATAAGTAGTATATGAGTTGTCTAGCACCCATAACACAAGTGTAGTTACTTAACTTGGTGCTAGATGGCGATGTGTGGAATGTCCTGCAATATTTATTTATTACAATATTTATCTAGCCCCAAATTAAGTAACTAGACTTGTGTTATGGGCGGTAGACAACGGATATACTACATAAATACTTTTCTTTTGTAAATATTATATATACTTATAATACATAGAAACAACCAGACCACAGACAAATATCTAAGCATAAATACTTGTCTGAGGCGGGAAGATTTTATATGAAGCTCACCACTTCACCGACGCTTATAGGCCTGCAACTGAAAGCGATGGTATCGTCCAGGACGATGCCGGGGGTCGTTGGCCCCGTCAGCTCGGCACTCCTTCCATCTTTGGATATCCTGATATTTGCACCGTGAACCATGTGGAACCTCAGGGAATCTGAAACGAGTCTATTTTTAAGAGCTTTTATTTTACTTGCAGTGTATGTATGTATGGATGTACCTATGTGTGTATGGATGTATGTGTGTATGTATATATGTATGTATGGATGTATGTATGTATGGATGTATGTGTGTATGGATGTATGTGTGTATGGATATATGTGTGTATGGATGTATGTGTGTATGGATGTATGTATGTATGTATGGATGTATGTGTGTATGGATGTATGTGTGTATGGATGTATGTGTGTATGGATGGATGTGTGTATGGATGTATGTATGTATGGATGTATGTATGTATGGATGTATGTGTGTATGGATGTATGTGTGTATGGATATATGTGTGTATGGATGTATGTGTGTATGGATGTATGTGTGTATGGATGTATGGATGTATGGATGTATGTATGTATGTATGGATGTATGTGTGTATGGATGTATGTGTGTATGGATGTATGTGTGTATGGATGGATGTGTGTATGGATGTATGTATGTATGGATGTATGTATGTATGGATGTATGTGTCTATGGATGTATGTGTGTTATGTATGTATGTATGGATGTATGTGTGTATGGATGTATGTGTCTATGGATGTATGTGTGTATGGATGTATGTGTGTATGGATGTATGTGTGTATGGATGTATGTGTCTATGGATGTATGTATGTATGTATGGATGTATGTATGTATGGATGTATGTGTGTATGGATGTATGTGTGTATGGATATATGTGTGTATGGATATATGTGTGTATGGATGTATGTGTGTATGGATGTATGTATGTATGTATGTATGGATGTATGTGTGTATGGATGTATGTGTGTATGGATGTATGTGTGTATGGATGGATGTGTGTATGGATGTATGTATGTATGGATGTATGTATGTATGGATGTATGTGTGTATGGATGTATGTGTGTATGGATATATGTGTGTATGGATGTATGTGTGTATGGATGTATGTGTGTATGGATGTATGTGTGTATGGATGTATGTGTGTATGGATGTATGTGTGTATGGATGTATGTGTCTATGGATGTATGTGTGTTATGTATGTATGTATGGATGTATGTGTGTATGGATGTATGTGTGTATGGATGTATGTGTGTATGGATGTATGTGTGTATGGATGTATGTGTGTATGGATGTATGTGTGTATGGATGTATGTGTGTATGGATGTATGTGTCTATGGATGTATGTGTGTTATGTATGTATGTATGGATGTATGTGTGTATGGATGTATGTGTCTATGGATGTATGTGTGTTATGTATGTATGTATGGATGTATGTGTGTATGGATGTATGTGTGTATGGATGTATGTGTGTATGGATGTATGTGTGTATGGATGTATGTATGTATGGATGTATGTGTGTATGAATGTATGTTTGTTCGGGTGGAATCTTGTTAGCATTTCGCTAAATATAATAGATAGATAAAACACACTAAACACTAAAACAGACACACAAAAAACAACACACACTAAACATAGTAAAACTGTTTTTGAAATATACTCTTTATTAAAAAAAATAAAAGCAAAACTAAAATAAGTAAAATAATAAATAAAATAAGTAAGCTAACATGAGTAAATAAAAAATCAAAAAAGCATAAACGTTACAAACAAAAATAAAATAAAGAAATCGCTTGAACAACGCTATGCTTAAATATGCAAAGACATAAACGTAAAATTGGCAAGGTGTTTGTGAATAGAACATTGCGATACAAGCGTGGTAAATTGATCATTGCATAGAGGCGTTTCAAACCGCCGAGATACAATTATCAATCCTAACATTTTTTATCACAGTTGCGAATAAATAAAAGACTTGAAATAATAAAAAGTGAACAAATATTTGTATATTTTTTGTTGATTATACTCCCGAAAGGGCAGGCAAAAGACTTTAAACCTATACAGCCTCGTCGGACATACAATATTTTTTTAGGGTTTTTTTCATTTGTTTTTGCGTCGGGGTTTAAAAACAGAATACCTACAATGGTACGGTAAAAAATATATTTAAGTAAATAGATAACAAAAATGTTTTTTTTTTAAAGGAACATGTTTACTAACCTTTGTCTCTGAAGGAAAATGAATCTGAAACAAAAAATTACAACATTACTAACTACGCTCAGCGGTTTAACCCGCGTAACTCCCGATCCCGCGAGAATTTCGGGATTATAAGTATAAAAGTCCTTCTACATCCTCTAAACTACCACTATGCCGATTTTCATCCAAATCGGTTCAGTCGTTTGACCGTGAAGAGGAAACAAACAAATAAACAAACTTAAGGATTTATTATTTCCGAAGATGCGAGACAATCCTACTAATATTATAAATGTGAAAGTTTGTATGTGTGTGTGTTTGTTACTCCTTCACGCTAAAACTACTGAACCGATTGCAATGAAATTCGGTATGTAGATACTTTTTATCCCGATATTCCCACGGGATCAGGACTTATGCGGGTGAAACCGCGGGGCGCAGCTAGTTACTATATATAGGTCCGCGGTTTTACCCGCGTAAGTCCCGATCCCGTGGGGACATCGGGATAAAAAGTAGCCTATATGTCAATCCAGGTCTCCAGCTATCTACATACCGAGTTTGAACACAATCGGTTTGGTAGTTTTTGCGTGAAGGAGTAACAAACACACACACGCACACACAAACTTTCACATTTATAATATTAGTAAGATTTGCTTCCACGTACAGACTTTTTGTCCTCTCTTCCATTATTATAAGTACACTAGCGTTTAACCGCGACTTTTCTCGTGAAATAATACAAAAAATTTACTTACAATTTTCATAGAATCCGAAAACAAAAAAGTTTGGATTATATTTATTGTCTTCTGGAAAAAAAAACAAACATATTAATAGTTGAGTTTTTGGTGGAATCATAAATAATAATAATAAATATTGCAGGACATTCCACACATCGCCATCTAGCCTCAAACTAAGTAACTACACTTGTGATATGGGTGCTAGACAACTCATATACTACTTATATACTTTTCTTTTGTAAATATATACTTATAATACATAGAAACAACCAGACAACAGACAAATATCTAATCATAAATACTTGTCCGAGACGGGGATCGAACCCGCAACCCTGTGTTTGGCAGTCCGGCATGGTGACCATTGTGACAACTGTGTCAATGTCTGTACGTTTAAGTAAAATAAATAAATATTGCAGGACATTCCACACATCGCCATCTAGCCCCAAGTTAAGTAACTACACTTGTGTTATGGGTGCTAGACAACTCATATACTACTTATATAAACGTGTTTCAGCGAAGGAGTTTTATGGGGGTTGTTCTAGACGTTTAGGCGAACAAATTTTGTTCTACGACTTTTGGAAATTCCAAAAGTTGGAGTAGCCTGTGTTGCAAGGTCGTTGGCGTATGGACCCTTTTTTAACCGACTTCAAAGGAAGAGGTTCTCAATTCAATTGTATGTGTTCGCGCATATCTTCTTTGTTTATCAACCGATTTTGATGAATCTTTTTCTGTTGGAAAGGGTCTACCTCAAGTGTGGTCCTATAAAAATTTGGTGAAGATCTGACGTGGATCTTTGGAGTTATTAATAGAATTGCACATCAAAAGCGTTTCAATTTCTATCTGCCGAAACGTCTTTTAGACGTCTTTCAAAAGAATATGCAATAAAAGACTAAAAAATAAATTTAAAAATTCAAATACCGACTTCAGATGCGAAGTAAAAAAAAAAAAAATTAAACTAAGTTTAAAAATTTATACAAAAGCTAGCTTTTGCCCGCGACTTCGTCCGCGTAGAAGTCGAAAATTTTGAAGTAGATTGAACCAAGAAATCACGTTGTTCCATACAAACTTAACCCCCTTTTTCACCCCCTTAGGAGTAAAATTTTTATAAATCCTTTCTTATCGGATGCCTACGTCATACAAAGAACACACCCTCCAAGATTCAGGTCTCTACGATCAGCGGTTTAGGCTGTGCGTTGATCCGTCAGTCAGGACAAATAATTTTATATGTATAGATACACAATATTACACAATATTATTATTATTATTTTGTTTTTGTTTTCTTTTTCTCAGCTTTAAGCCGGTTTTAATGCGTATTACAGGCATATGCCAAGTAATACACATGTTAAATTATAGTTATTCTATATTTTTATCTGTGACAGTGTTATGAGGGGTTGTTGGGTTTTCTTCTATTTCTAAAAACTTTCTTACTATACGACATGTGTTTAATATAGCTGCTTTCTGTAATTTTATATATATGTTATCTTTTATATCCAATAGTTTAAGGCTATGGTGTAGATGTTTTGGGATTACCCCGGTAGTTGACAGCACTATTGGTACTACGTAAACTTTATCCTGTCTCCAAATTCTACTAACTTCATCTTTTAAGTCTGCATATTTGTGTATTTTTTCTGTTATGGTCTTTGTAATGTTGTGTGTGTTAGGTACGGCAATATCAATAAGGTAAGTAGTTTTATTTAGTTTATCTTGTAGTGTGATGTCTGGTCTATTGTAGTGAATTGTTCTGTCAGTTAGGATAGCTCGGTCGTAGTACATCTTGTGTGTTGAGTTTTCTAGGATGGTGTTAGGATTGTATTTGTAGTAGGGTGTGTGATTATCTGGTATAAGGTTGTGCTTAATGGCTAAAGTTTGGTGAATAATGTTGGCTACCTGGTTGTGTCTATGAGTATAATCTGTTTGTATTATTAATTTTATATGATTGACAAAAATTTGACATCCTAACAATTACTAAAACTACTATAAGTATCATTATCTTGACAAACAAACACACAAATTGACATCGATATAGGTATCCTTACTTGACACACATGCAATAACATATTGAAAACATACCAGTTTCACGCTCAATAACATAAAATATAATTATGAAAAATCTTAATTTCAATTTCACCATGAATATTGTAAATATAAGATGACTTAATATCATTATGCTACGCCCAACGGGTATCATGAATGTACTTACATACTACCTATATATACATCTATAATTGTTACTCATGAAAGCATTGAATATATAAATAAATAAATAAATAGATAATCTAAAAAGTTTAAATTACTTACATAAAAAAGAAAAAGGTAAACTAAATAGTTATTTACTTCCCTATTTTTACGATATATTCAGTTGTCAGATAACAGGAAAGGGTACCGGCGCTCTCTCTATACAAAAGTAGTCGACTGTTTCCTCCCTGGATAATGACACTAGAGCAAATATTTTTGTTGCATAAAACTTATAACTGCCATGACCATTTGTTATTTTTTTCTTTTTTGTTTTTTAAATCTTAAATTCTATGATAATTAGAAAATGAAAAAAAAATACCAAAACATATGGGCATAATCATGGCAGTTATTTATGGCACAAAAATACTGGTGCTAGTGTCATTATCTAGGGAGGAAACAGTTTGTATGGAGAGAGCGCCGGTACCCTTTCACCTTAACGTGGCAGATGGCCCGTAGGTACGGTCGGTTGCATAATTGAGTAGAAAAAGACCCACCGTAGAACTCCAAAACGACTGTTATAAGAATGTTTTCAACACAAGCAAGATTCTAGGCACGTGCTTTAGTTGAAGATTAAAGTCTTCTAACTCATCAATTTATCAACCAAAAATTATTTAAATGAAAACTTACCAATAATAGTAATTTTAGAACTCTACCGGGGGCTGCTGTTATGCAGCCGACTGTACCTTGAATATTTTTATTTGACGCTGGCTATATGCCATAAATTAAAGGAAAAAAATAATACTTACGGGCATATTTAACAAGAACATTCCTTCCAGCTCTATAATCCTCCAAGCGTAGTTCTTCAAGTGATTTATTTTCATATTCCTGAGGAGAAACACCTTATTGTTTATGATACCCTGGTACTTTTGATTAGCGACGAACCGCTAATTTCTCGGTTTTTTGTCTTTTTTAGGGTTCTGGAGCCAAAGGGTAAAAACGGGACCTTTTTACTAAGACTCCACTGTCTATCTGTCTGTCTGTCTGTCACCAGGCTGTATCTCATGAACCGTGATAGCTAGACAGTTGAAATTTTCACAGATTATGTATTTATGTTGCCGATATAACAATAAATACTAAAAACAGCAAAAAGTAAATATTTATTATTAGAGTATGTTTTTAATAATTTTACCCCATGAGTTTCTTGTGCCTTCTTCTCATTGGCGTTCCGAAGGCACACATCCTAACTTAGTTTTTAAGACGTGTCCAAGTGATCTTATACCTAGGTATTAAGCATTCAAAGGAATAAAGATTTTTGACTCTTGACTTTTAGGATATTTTTTTCTATTATTTTTAGGCATTTTTTTGACCTGATAACGTCTAATAAATTGATGGAACACCTGCATTTACAGAAACGTGTCATGTTCCGGTACCATGGTAAACGTCACGCGTCTCGTATTATGATAGTGACAGTAGCACAAATATTTTTGTTGCATAAAACCTTTAACTGCCATGACTATGCCCCTATATGTCTTGGTTTTTTTCATATTCTAATTATTCATAGAAAGTAAAACGTAAAAAAAAACAAAATATATCCTACTAATCCTACTAATATTATAAATGTGAAAGTTTGTGTGTGTGTGTGTGTGTGTGTGTGTTTGTTACTCCTTCACGCAAAAACCACAGAACCGATTGAAATGAAACTGGGTATGTAGATAGATAGACACCTAGAATAACACATAGGCTACTTTTTATCCCAGTTTTCTACGGGATCGGGACTTACGCGAGTGAAACCGCGGGGCGCAGTTAGTATTATAAATGTGAAAGTTTGTGTGTGTGTGTTTGTATCTTTGTTACTCCTTCACGCAAAAACTACTGGACCGATTGCGATGAAACTAGGTACCTAGATAGCTGCAGACCTGTATTAACACATAGGCTACTTCAAGGTCAATATTACAAATATTTGAAAGTATTATTTGAAATGGAGCAATTAAAGTCACGTCCATGGGTTGTTATCATTAAGGTAAGACGAAGTATCATAGTACGCCTTACTGCACAATTTATGCTTTATAAAAGTTTTGAACCTGGTAATGGACATGTCATATACATCTTTAGGTAATTTATTATAATAGAGCACACATGTACTATTAAACGACCTGTTTATTTTCCCACGTACCTTCATTATGGATATGCAAATATATGTAACACGCTGATACTTGGAATTTTCCGCTTTTCCGAAAAGTTCTACGTCCATTTTTGGCTCGTATTTGACGAGTGTTGTCCCTCTGCCTTGTTCCCCAACCACATCTGTAAGAAAATCAAAATAAAAAACTTGAGAGTTGAAATTTTCACAGATTATGTACATGATTATTAAAAACAGAATATTATGGTACTTGAACGGGCTGTTCTCAGCAATTAGACCCAGTTTAATTGGGTCATTTTTTGCGTGAGGATGGAGTAGGCTTGCCCAGCACCTACCCTCTCAGCTTACTCAACCATGTCCAGAGGAGAGAACTTGTCAATACTTCTGAAGCCAACTAAGCCGCGGGTTTCATCACGATGTTTTCCTTCACCGTAAGAGCAATGTCAATTCGCGCACATAAATTTTTCTTAAGAAAAATCCATTGGTGTACGGCCGGCTGGGATTCGAACCCACGACCTTCAGAATGGAAGTCGAGGTATCTACCACTAAGCCAACACCGCTCTGAAAACAGAATATAATGGTAGAGTTTTGGCGGGAACGAGTTAACAACATGTCGTGCTGCAGTTTTATTTTCATGAAACTTAGTTGTAACCCGAGTTGAATCGTAAATTCTGGTGGAATGTTACTTAGCTTGGGGCTAGATGGCGATGTGTGGAATGTCCTGCAATATTTAGTAGTAGATTTGTAGCGCTACGATGAGTCTGCACTTTTATTGTCTGATTGTACTTACGTCGATTCTTTAATCCAACAAATTTGGCTTCGAATCTCTTTCCAATGTCTTTGTAGGCTTTGACTGCGCCAGTCTTCTTTACAGAAGATTTGGAGTTCGAAGCCGGCGCTGGAAAAAATATATCAAATATTTTCATCAATGTGCTTGTGCTTAGTGGCTTCATGACACCTGCCCCCTTAGGGTCAGCGCAGAAAGGGGGGAGCGCAGCAGAAAGGATTTTTATCAACGCACTCGAAAATCAACTTTAAAAATCTACACTAATATTATAAAGCTGAAGAGTTTGTTTGTTTGAACGCGCTAATCTCAGGAACTACTGGTTCGAATTTAGAAATTCTTTTTGTGTTGGATAGTCCATTTATCGAGGAAGGCTATAGGCTACTTTTTATCCCGATATTCCCACGGGATCGGGAGTTACGCGGGTGAAACCGCGGAGCACTGCTAGTCTTCTATACATATAAAATGCTTTGTCCTGAACTACTGACTGACTGACTGACGGATCAACGCACAGCCTAAACCACTGATCGTAGAAACCTGAAACTTGGAGGGTGTGTTTTTGTGTGACGTAGGCATCGGATAAGAAAGGATTTTCCAAAATTCTACCCCTAAGGGGTTGAAAAGGCGGTCAATTAGCAGTAAGATACCAATTAAACTTATCTAGATAACTTTTTACACACTAGTGGCGTCAAGGTAATGTAAAACGCAAGCGTGCGTAATAGATAGATAGATAAACACTTTATTTGTACAACACACGAAACATAGAAAATGACGAAAAAGACGAGAAAGCTTATTAACTACGAAATACGTTATTAATACGTTGGATTATGAGCCTAAAAGCGGTTGAATAAGATCCACTTTATGAGCAACTGTGATAAAATAGTACATTACGATATAAGTGTGGTAAATTGATCTTTGCATAGAGGCGGTTTATGACGCGCGAGCGGTAGCGAGTGTGTTAAGAAGCCAAGATCAATTCCACACGTATATCGTACGACGTTTTTTATCACAGTTGCGAATAAAAGAAAAAGACTTGAAAAGAAAACAAAATAATAATTAACAAAATATTTGTGATAACTCTATGTTTATATTTTTTTGTTAATTATGCTCCGGAAAGGCCAGGCTAAAGGCTTTTAACCTATACAGCCTCGTCTGACATACAATATTTTTTAGGGTTTTTTCTATTTGTTTTTGCGTCGGGGGTTAAGAACAAAATACAATGGTACGGAAAAACAATATATTTAAGTAAAGAATAAACAAAAAATAAACATAACTCAATTTTTAATCGTTTTCTAAGTCATTATCACGTAAAATTTTCGTTCGTAAACCGACTTTAGAGGCAACCATTTGGTAACTACCTTTTTTATACATCAAAACAGTATGTAATTAGCAGTAAGATACGTATTTAACCTATCGGGATAACTTTACAGCACTAGGTTGGCAATGTAAAACGCACGCGTGCATAATAAGCCGTTGAATAAGATCCACTTTATGAGCAAATGTGATAAAAAAAATATTATGGTTGTCTTTGCAAACTAACCTGTATTAAATTTATATAAAAAGTTTCCCAAAGGCAATTCCTTGCTGACTCTCCCAGCTTTATAATCCTCCAAGCGTAGTTCTTCCAGTGATTTATCTGCATACTCCTGAGGACAAACACCTTGCTGTTTATGATACCCTGGTACTATTCCCTGCGGTTTCAGTCCCGATCCCGTGGGAATATCGGGATAAATCGGCCAAGTGCGAGTCGGACTTGTGTACGAAGGGTTCCGTGTCAATATTTTCTGTTTTTAGTATTTGTTGTTATAGCGGCAATAGTAATACATAATCTGTGAAAACTATAACACGTAGTTTATTACGTGTTATCCCAGGGCTCCAGCTATCCACTATATGTATAGTTCAACCGCAATCGGTTTAGTAGTATCCGTAAATAGATAATTTTTAAATCTGTATATAAAAATCTTGTGTCACGATGTATGTTGCCAATAAACTCCAAAACTACTGAACCGATTTCAATCAAATGTTCACATGTACCCGTATTTTGGTCTAACTTACTGGATAGGATAGTTATCATCTCAATTATTCGCTTATGTCGTGAATGTAAACGAATAAAATGTATCAATGAATGGTTTTTTAAGCAAGTGTTTATTTACTGTTTAGTTTTATGAAGTTCTCATAGATGACGGTGTACGTTGATTCATCGATAAAATTCTTCAATATTTTTTGACATCTAGGTTGCAAATACACCCAATAGATGGCGCTGTGTTCTGTTTCTTAGAATAAAATATGGCGGTACGAAGTTCGCCGGGTCAGCTAGTATATTGTAGGTTTTCTAGGACAACGAACACCTTGTGTTTATGATCGCCTGGTACTATAACCTAGGTATTATCGATTTAAGAGACTTGTCAAGAAATCTCTGAAACTGAAAACTACAAGAGCTACGAGTCTGAAACTTCGCATGGGGGTTTTCATATTCATTCATAGGTACTTTTATTTAAACAATACATGTTAAAAACTAGCGTTCATTAAAGACAAAGTTCCGAGGGCGGTGACGAATATCAATTAAAATATTATTTAAAAAATTGATTATTTTCTTCGATATGGCAATTTTTTTACACTGACACATGATCACATGGGTGAAGAATAGAACCAGAAACCAACCAGAAACTAAGTTTTCATACAACTAGCTAAATGGTCGAAGTATACAATACGCTCTGTGATAAGTGAAAGCTTGACGCGCGCGTGCGTGCGTGAGCACTGGCTGCCCGTCACGTACGGAGAGTAACCGGTTTATACCGGCTCGGCCAGTGCCAGAGTTGAGGGCTGTCACACTCGCATGCGACGTGTTTGTTTTATATTGTTTAATAATAATTAGTTTTACTAATTTGATCTGAAGTAAGGAGGGATTGAGTTGGACTAGGCTTGTGTTCTGGTGACTAGACGCGACGCGACGGATACAATAGTTATATTTATTTTTTTCCACACATCGCCATCTAGCCCCACGTTAAGTAACTAGACTTGTGTTATGGGTGCTAGACAACGGATATATGTACTACATAAATACTTTTCTTTTGTAAATATCTACTTATAATACATAGAAACAACCAGACCACAGACAAATATCTAGGCATAAATACTTGTCTGAGGCGGGAATCGAACCCGCAACCCTGTGTTTGGCAGTCCGGCGTGGTAACCATTGTGCCAACTGGGTTGTCATAATTATGTACCCTTACTGGGTGGGAGTGATTGAGTAAGTGAGCGAGTGCTCCAGTCTAAGCAACTAGGCTTGTGTTATGGTGACTAGACGCGACAGATAGTACAGTTATGTATATAATACTACTTGTGAATACATAGTATGTCAATGTTTATCTATTTAACGTTCAGTTCTGTAAAGCTTTCCGGAAAGCCATAAAAATCTGATATAGGTATTATGTTCATCATTATTCATCAAAATTCAGATTAAATTGTCACCGCCTCAAAATAATCGCCCATAATAAAAAGCACTGATACATATTTTTTTATTTAATATAATCCACCTGTGCCAACCCTAAATGAGTAAGTATCAATTTTGACAACTTTGAACAACCTTAGCTTCTGGTTCTATTCTTTACTCATGTAACATGGTTACTGGCCGCCAATGTGGTGTTTCAATGCTTTCATAACAACGCGGTGTCCGAACTTTATTTATCAGTCCATGTCCTAAGGCTAGTGAGTAGTGACATACATACTTACTTTAACAAATGATATGCAATTGAATAAGACATTTTCATCTGTTATTTCGTCTCTCCCCTCAGTTGGAGTGTATTTAACTAAGGAAGTCCCACTGTTTTCTTCACCAATACCATCTGAAGAAGAATTTATGAAAATGTAAGCTCCAATATGTTTATGATTGCCTAGTCGTTTAAATTACCTTCATCTTGGTTTGCACCCTATCCCATGGGAATATCGGGATAAAAGTAACCTATAAGTAATTCTGGGGCCCCAGCTATCCAACAATAGTATATTATGCAACTAGTGAATAGAAGACGGATTTAAAGCGAGGGCCATAGATGAATCACGAGCAAGCGAAGGATTCGAACCGAAGCGAAGGACCGACAGACAAACAGACAGATACACAGACAGACAAACAGACAGACAGACATACAAACAGACAAACAGACAGACAAACAGACAGATAAACAGACAGACAAACAGACATACAAACAGACAGACACATACAGACAGACAAATAGACAGACAAACCGACAGACAAACAGACAGACAGACAGATATACAAACAGACAGACAGACACAGACAACAGACTCAGACAGTATTTTTAATATTTTGTATAAGGAGGTTGTACAACCATTAAGATTGATGTCGAATATACAAACACCAAAACAGTGATTACAAGGCCTTTTTATTCACTGTTTTCAGTGAATAAAATAAGCTTTTTAGAGTGGGCATGGTATAAACAAAGTTTTATCCAAATTGGTTCAGTAGTTTTTACCTGAAGATGTAACAAACATACATTTTCTCGAATTAGATAGCTACTACTTACCAACTTTTGAAATGTAAGCTTTGAAGGACTGTAAAAGTAAGCTCCAATATGTTTATGATTGCCTAGTACTTTCAATTACCTGCATCTCGGAAATTTCCCTGATCTCATGGGAATATAAATAAAAAAGTAACCTATAAGTAATTTCTGAGCTCCAGCTATCCAACAAACAAAGTTTTATCCAAATCGGTTCAGTAGTTTTTACCTAAAGATGTAACAAACCGCAACTTTCTTGAATCATTATTTGGTAAGTAGGTAACTTCTTCTTCTTCTACTTACCAACTTTTGAAACGTAAGCTTTGAAGGAAAATGACTGCGGTTCCCTAGATAACCTCATCGCTGATTCCCCTTTAAGGAGGACCAGCCCTCCTTGTCAATAATATCTGAAAATATCAATTGAACAATAAACAATAGAAACTCTAATCCATGCTTAACAGAAGGTCAATTCTTGTAAATAACATTGTTAAGAGGAAAGGTACCCGACTCTCTCGGCTGCACAAACATAGTCGACTTTTTCCTCCCTGGATAATGACACTAGCACAAATATTTTTATTGCATAAAACCTTTAACAGTCATGACTATGCCCCTATGTCTTGAAAATCAAGACATGTTTTCCGGTAATATTGTGTGACGTCATGCGTCATGGTTACTTAGAAAACAGAGTATTTGATAATAATATCGCTCTTCTGTGATATGGTGACGAGTGACGAATAGAAGACTTATTTAGAGAAAAACAAAGAAAAAATAAGAAACAATTAAAAGAAAAAAAAGGAATACTTAGCAATTTTATTTTATTTTTCAATGTTTTCATGACATTTAACGTAAAAATATCGTCCGTAAACCAACTTTACAGACAACTAATTTTTTCATATTCTAATTATCATAGAAACTAAGAGTGTAAAAAACAAAATATGTATAAAAATAAGACATAGGGGCATGGTCATGGCAGTAATAAGTTTTATGCTACAAAAATATTTGCTCTAGTGTCATTATCCAGGGAGGAAACAGTCGACCACGTTTGTAAGGAGAGAGAGCCGGGTACCTTTTCTCTTAAAATAATATTACAAAATAATTCTGATTGCATTACGATAGCAAAAAATACACTCAAAGTAGCTCAAAATACACTCAATGTAGCTTAAAATATCCTCAAAGTAGCTTAAAATACCCTCAAAGTCAGCTATTAGTAATCTCAAGAGTATTTTTTGTATTAAAAATGCAATTGGAATGCAATTTGATCAATTTTATTCACCAGAATTGGCCTTCAGATGGAGTAGATGGAGTAGTGGTGTTGGTCTAGTGGTAGGTACCATCATTTTCATTCCGAAGGTCATGGGTTCGAATGCCAGTCGAGCACCAATGGATTTTCCAAAGCAAAAATCCAATGGTTTAATTAAATCCACATCTCGGACTATCCTTAAACATCCGTTTTGGAATGAGGCTGCTTGTGTTTATGATCGCCTGGTACTATAACCTAGGTATTGTGCGGTGTTGGCTTAGTGGTAGATACCTCTTCTTTCATTATGAAGGTCGTGGGTTCGAATCCCAGCCGGCCATGCACCATTAGATTTTTCTTAAGAAAAAATTATGTATGCTAATTGACATTGCTCTTACGGTGAAATAAAACATTGTTATGAGATAAGCAAGTTAGTTGACTCAAGAAGTATTGACAAGTTCTCTCCTCTGGACATGGTGGACTAAGCTGAGAGGGTAGTAGGTACTAGATGCTGGGCAAGCCTACTCCATCCTCACGCAATAGGACCCAATTAAAAAGGGTCTAATTGCAGAAAACGGCCTGTATACAAGTACAGATGAAGTAGTGGTGGTGGCCTAGTGGTAGATACCTCAACTTTCATTCCGAGGGTCATGGGTTCGAATCCCAGTCGAGCAACAATGGATTTTTCTTACCAAAAATGTATGTGTGCTAATTGACATTACTCTTACGGTGAAGGAAAACATCGTGATGAAACCCGCGGCTTAGTTGACTCCAGAAGTATTGACATGTTCTCTCCTCTGGACATGGTCGACTAAGCTGAGAGGGTAGGTGTTGGACGGGCGACTAAGCTGAGAGGATAGACTGAACATAGTTTACTCCATCCTCACGCAAAAAGGACCCAACTAAAAAGGTCTAGTTGCAAAAAAATGTAGATGAAGTTGACCATGCCCGGCACATAATATACCACCATCTCAGCTAAGCCTACTTAGACAACTAAGCCGAGGGGACTTGAAGGGACTGTTTTCCGCAATTAGACCCTATTTAATTAGGTCCTTTTTTGCGTGAGGATGAAGTAGGCTTGCCCAACACCTACTACCCTCATAGCTTAGTCGACTATTTTCAGAGGAAAAAACTTGTCAATACTTCTGGAGCCTACTAAGCCACGGGTTTTATCACGATGTTTTCCTTCACCGTAAGAGCAATGTCAATTAGCGCACATTATTTTTTCTTAAGAAAAGTCTGTTGGTGCATGGCCGGCTGGGATTCAAACCCACTACCTTCAGAATGAAAGTCGAGGATCTACCACTAAGCCAACACCGCTCGATAAGCCGCTGACTTCGGACAAATTCGTAGGACTTTTCTGTGATAAGTTCCTAACCTTTTTGTTTCTCTTCTTTATTTCGTTGTTACAATGTTTTGGTCCAGCAAAGCTTTGTATTTGTTTACTATTTAATAAAATCAACAGGTTTACGATAAAAACTTACCAAAACACAATAAATAACTTCAACAATTTCTGCACAAACAATTAGGAAAGTTTTCACTCACTAATAACTTTGTGTTTTAATTTTTACATCAATAAAAATCAGCAGACTTATGTATGGCAGACATAATCTATTGATAATCTACTTCAACTTTTTTTTGTATGGCTTATTGCTGACATTATGATGCAATTCATCAATATCGCAAATCCCACAATTTCCCAGTGTTGCCAGGTGCCGATTATTTTTTCTCGTATTAAGGCAGTACTATAATAAATCTCGTACATAAATCAAACATCTTATTTTAACTAACTAGAATCCTTCGTTAATATTATAAAATGTGAAAGTTTGTGTATATGTTTGTTACTCCTTCACGCAAAATACTGAAACGATTGCAATGAAACTCGGTATGTAGATAGCTGAAGACCTGCATTAACACATAGGCCACTTATCCCGATATTCCCACGGGATCGGGACTTACGCAAGTTAAACCGTGGGGCGCAGGTAGTGTCGTATAAAATTAATAACTTACGCTTTTTATCGTTACATGTTCTAGTCAAATTGACTAAAAATATGCAAAATTGGCAGCAATCTCAACTTACAGTGACAGCATCAGCTGCTTTACATAGTTTTGGGTTACACTTTATAGGTCAGACAAAAGGCTTTTAGACCATACAGTCTTGTTCAAAAATAAAAGATTCTTTTTTAAAAGCTTTTATTTAACTTGCAGTGTATGTATGTCTGTATGTTCGGGTGGAATCTTGCAACTTAATTTATGCTTAATTTTGATCCACTTCCCGGTTACCAATTGAGCTGAAATTTTACATACATGAGTAATAATCTCCTTGTTTTATTTTCTGTAAGAATGCCATTAATTTGAACATTCTTGAATATTGGGATAAAATCTTTATAAATAAAATTAAAAAAATGTTCTAGACTTTGCTGTCCGTCCGTCCGTCCCAGGCTGTATCTCAAGAAGAGCTAGAGAGTTGAAATTTTCACAGATGCTGTATTTCTGTTGCCGCTATAACAACAAATATTTTAAATTTATTTATTTTTCCTGCGATTCCGGAATTAGGTTTTTGCAAGTAAATACACAAAAATTGTGATATAGTAACGTGTTTTTTTAATTCGAAAAACTTAAACTAAATAACATTAAGAATGCCTCATTTGAAAATAATAGACAATAATAAATTAACGACTAGAGACAATGCTGTACAAGAAATAGACAAATCAATCGAAAACGGTTTAGCATTTTTTCTTGAATGGTTGATAGTTAAAAAAATATCAAAATCTGTCCATAGACAACGAAGTTATGTTCGAACATCCTTAAAAAATACAATTGAATTGAGAACCTCTTTTTTTTAAGGTCGGTTAAAAATTGGAAAACAAACAACACAAATATAGATTAAAATCGAAAATAAGATACTGTTAGAAAATATATAAGTACGAAAAAAGTTTTAAAAATTCGCCGAGGTGGGTTTAGAACTTGCGACACTTTATCAGGGGTTCAATTTTCGCCTTGATACGAATTTTTAAAATCATAAAATAAAAATTATTGCAGTTTTTTGTAAGTTTTCAAATATCAACCATTCAAATTGAGAAATAATAATAAAAGTGATTTGGTACGAATAAAAATCTGCGTCCACAGTACAAAATAAATCCATAGTCTGTATGCAAACATCACAGAATATGGTTGAGTTGGCACAAAATTTAAATTATTTCCAATTCTATGCCAATTACTGTGGTCGTAAGCCGTAAATCAATTTTGGTAGAAAAAAATATAATAAAAAAAGGCGAAGAAGCAAAATCCGCCATTTTGAAGTAATTTCGTACAAGAAAATGGCGAGTTTGTTGACTTTCACACAAAACTTACTATTGTAAAATTATAGGTACATTTCATATAAATTAATTCTAAATTAAATTAAAACAAAAACTGGCTGTCATAATTTGGTTTAAATTGTAAATTGGTAATCGAAAAAAAAAAAAACAATGGAAAGTTTAAAAATGGACAAAAAAAGGTACAAAACTTTGGAAAAAAGTTGAGCAGAGAAGGGAATGAATTACATAATTATGTATTATTTTCCTAAGGCTGAGCTAAAAGCCAATGATTTATACAAAAACATGTCTTTATACATTGACATGCATTTTATACATTGAGGTGCCTTTTATAGTGTAAAACACAACGTTATACAATGACATGTCTTTCATACAACAACATGTCCCTGTACGGTGACATTTTTATACCTATACAAAGACATGTTTTAATATATTGGCTATAAAACCCGACGTACTTAAAACTAAATCCCTTTACAATAAGGTACTACGAATTTAAAGCTTGGAAAAATCTATTGTCACGTGAAAAAAAACACAAAATGTCGTCGTACTATTTTCTGCCAAGATCAGTAGAATTTAGCGTTGGCAACACTGCGTCGTAGCTTTTATCTACGAGCAATGGTTTCTAAATAATCGATCATTGGTCTATTATTCACTAAAAAGCAGTTTTTTAGAACTCACATAGATCCCGAATACCATGGGATTTGCCAAAAATCCCGTCTCAGTGCTCACTTACGACAACTATAAAACCCCTGTGCAAAATTACATATTTCTAGGACCAGCGGTTTTACATTTCTAAAAGTACTAGGCAATCATAAATGACATAGAGTTCATGTTGTGTTTCTATTACGACACATCAAAAGTTTTATAGACCCAGCGGTTCTGTCTGTTTAATTTATAGATTTCTTAAAGTACCAGGCAATCATAAAGAACCTAGAGTTAATGTGTATTGATTGATTTGCTTCTGGTGCGTCTTTCTGTCCGTAAGTAGGCACTAAAGAAGGTATTTTCGGCATTTTGTGAAAAATGACCTTAAGAAAATAGTTGAAAGACATTTCTAGGAACTTCTCAGTGTTTATTTTATACAACGGTTCTTGTACAAAAACTGTTTAATTTTTTTTAAATATTGTACTTTAAATTTTAATTAAAAATGCCAAAAAATAAACAACTTTTTGTCTATTTCGACAAAATTAATGTCACAATTTACATAATGAATGTCATAACTTGACATAAAATATGTCAATATTGACAAAATAAATGTCAAAACTGTCTAAATCGACAAAAAAATTGTTAGAAATCTCTATTAACCAATAGATTAGATTACAATATGTCAAATAAGATTTGGCGGCAAAAATTGTAATTTTCGGTCAAGAACCGCTTTTTTTTTAAATTAAAAATGATATGATTGTTTATAAATGCAATAGAACTATCACGATTTTACAATATTATAATTTTTATCTATGGACGAAGTCGAGTCGTTATGTTTTTCGGAATTGTGCATATTTTGCTTTTTATTATTGTAACAAAGATTTTTTTATGGTCGAAATGTACTTTCGTTTCTGTCATTTTGGTCAAAAAACGCAGTAAAACATGATCTTTCTAAAAATTATGTACCAGGCGCACATAACTTGCGAGAAGTAACGCGTTCTCGTTATCATGGAAACATTATAAGACTTAATTTCTTTAATAATTTAGAATTATTAGGTCTAGAGCTACCAGGATCACATAATTTACAAGGTATAATTAACATGATATTGATTACCATAGAAATGATTGTCATGTTTTTCTGGTACCAGACTACCAGGATAACAGAAATTGCGAAGAATCTATTATCAAGTAAACTCAAACGTAGCACTATTTACGGCGCTTTTCATGTTTTTCTGGTACCAGACTACCAGGATAACATAAATTGCGAACAAGTGTCCCTTTGTTACAATGAAAATAAATTACATAATAGAAATTAATACATAACCTATACATACTAACAGCTTATTCGAACACCTAGCATTTATCTACTTTATATACAGCCTCGTTAAAACAACGGATTACAATATTTACTCGAACCAATGATATGTCTTAAAAAAACCAGTAAAAAACTAACCTAGAAAAAAAAAATCGAAATCCAAAGCGTTCAGCGCTTTGACTCGTCAAACAATTAGACAATCCAAAACACTTTGATCTGTCAAAAACGCTTCTTTCTGTCAAAAAATTCAAATTTCAACACTTCGATTCGTCGAATTCTCATTTAAAAAAGCGCTCAGCGCTTCGATCTGTCAATGTCAATGTCTGTCTAATGTCATAATAAATAATTTATAACTTTTAATACAAACTATATCTAGTCGTTTCCGAAAGCACAGTGAAAAACGGTCACTGACCCTTTACCCCAATGTTCAAAGACGAGATGAAAACGATAAAATTAACAGTGAGACAAAATATACTTCATCTTATAGTCTGTTCACTAATCAAAGGGAGTAAACTGTCAGAATTATATATTTTTTAATACAATAGGGCTTACTCAAAAAAAATGGCCAGTTTCATTATGCTTCTATAGATAACAGCACTACTTAGATAAAAAAAATTAAAAGATGTCTTGCCCGCATCATTTCTCTTTACCAGAGAAAATGGTGTATCAAGAACGCGCCATCGGAACTAGTTTAAAAAAATGGTTGTCTGTAACGCCGATTTACGGACGATAATTTTAAGTGATAACGTCATAAAAACATTGATGGTAACCATCGTTACTATGGTTACCTTGTCAATAACGCTTACTCACGTTCCCGTAACATGGCACTTTTTTGTGAGTACAGTGCGGTGTTCATTGATTTATAAGACGTTATCGCGTCAAAAAAAGCTTATCTAGTGTTTCCCATTGGAATGTCATTTTACTCCATTTAAATTGTAAACAGACTAGGTCAATGTCCGATTTTCGCTTCGCATTCGGAACAGAACAATATATTACTTCAATATTTACACTTTGGGTCGAAATATTATTTGGCATATTAAGGTTAAGACTTATATGTGCGGATGACATCCTTGATCTGTGCACGGCACAATGGGCACTGACCGCCGCCTTTGCCTCTCCATTGCTGAACTGCACATCGGTAGCACATGCACATATGCCCGCACATATAAAGCACACTGTCAATTGGATTCTCGTAGCAAATCGTACACTCAGTGCCAGTCAAGCCCTCTCCAATAACAGAATAGATTGGCTGATGATTGGAATGGATTTGCCTACTTGTCGTTGGCAAATTTCTCTCCATAACTCTCTCTGAATTTGGCATTCTATCGTGTCCGTTTGGTATTTGAACTTGTTCGTTGCAGTTGTTCTGGCTTGTTGATAGACAGAGGTCGGGTCTGGGCCTGGTGTAGGCTGGGGGAGCTGCTGCGGAGCAAGTCTGCTGGCTCGTCATCGGTAAATTCGCAAGGCAGATTTGCGATGATTGGATCGGCTGTGGAAGGAAGAAAACATCAAATTAGTATACCATAGATTCAGATAAAAATTGACTAGTTTTTTAACACCCGCGTAACTCCCGATCCCGTGGTAATATCGGGATAAAAAACATCCTATGTTATTCTCAATGAATCAATGTATCTTCATACTAAGTTTCATTTAAATTGGTTCAGTAGTTTCAGAGCCTATTTGTTACAAACAAAACAAAAATTATCTTTCCCCTTTATAACATTAGTGTAGATAAGTCATTGTTTGACCAGTATCGTCATACGATGGTAATCGTCCAAATACTGGAGCAGTAATCATAAAATTTACACCTAATCATAATTTCCATACTAACCTCAATATAATGAGCGCTGGCCAACGTCAAAGCCTGCTGATTAACAGCATTCTGGTTCCCATTCTGTGGTGGCAGACTAACAACCAGCACAGTTCCACCAGCTCCAGTCTGAATCGGTGCCGCAGATCCAGAAATAACCCTCAACTGCTGCGGAGGAGTTTGGGCCACTTGAGAACTCAACATCCTGACTTTCTGCGTCGTCCCATAGATGTCAACGAAAGCCCAAAGTCGCAGAGTATGGTCCACATGCATAACTGTGACTGGGTTTAAGCCATTCCTGCTGACTCGCACTTCTCCATCTAGTGTTAGAGTGACAGCGAGTTCATCACCTCTTCGTAAGCCATTGGCTGCGTCACGACGCACAACCCAATACTCCGGTCGGTCTAATAGAAGCTCTGCATCATCGGGTAAATCGCAAGGTCGCAGCGTTCCCGGATCGCAAGAAGTCAGACCAATTGCCAAACTTCCTGAGTAAGTTATCTCCGTTGATAAAATCTGGACGACTATGGTTTGTCCTGGACGCATTGGTCGCGCTGTGAAGACGTAGCCTTGACAGAATTCGCCTTCTAACCTGGCAGCGACTCCTCTGTCGCTTATAAACTGAACGTTTCTCCCTTTAGTTCTGTGAAGGCTTAGAGGAACAAGTGGGCTTTGGTGTCTTGGAGCTGGTAATGGTTCATCGACTGATAACGATCTCATTCCACTTATAAGACGGTCTTCTTCAACCGGGCTGTGGTTCGGGCGTCTGATTTGATTCGGAGCACGTGGATCAGCGAATTGCACAGCAGTGCAGTTCCCATAAACATCAACCAACGCCCATAAGGGACTGCGGGTGTCAACTCCGGAGAAAAACAGGCCTTTCTCTTCGCCATTGATCCCGAAATGGACATCCCCAGCAGAATTGACATAGTAGTATAATATATTGTCTTTTTCGCAGAATCTTTCGCCTAAAGCCTTAGCCCAGTTTCCGGGCTTGTTCGTTAGATCTGGGCAGGCGTATTTGGGCAACGAATGAGCTATGGTAGCAGGGTCATGGGTCGTGAAGCCGAACCGGATGACGCCGCTCCAGCTGTTTGATATCTCGACGAAACGAAGGCACACCTGGAAATGAGAAAGATTTCTGGTTAAAAACTTTAGAAGTACTAGGGTGACATAATTCTAGGAACAATATTTTTATGACTTGCATATTATTGTATAATAATTCGGGACAGGATATTCGCCATCTTTTTGCTACGAGTATATACAATCTTTTTGATTTTTGACCACAATAATAAAACCTTAATAAAAATGAAATTATTCTTCTTTAAATTCGCTCAATTCACTGCTTCTGTAGTACAAAACTACCAGGCAATCATAAAACATAAAGAGCTCTCTCACCTTTTCATTAACGCGTACAGGCCTCGCGCTAAACGCAACACCCTTGCAGAAAGATTCCACTCGCCTAGCAGTGGACCCGTCGCGGGATATCCTGACGTTTTCACCGTGGACGCTGTGGAAGCCCAGCGGTGGCAGATTGTTGGGGGTCCCACCGGTGCATGAGGTGCGGGGAGCTGTAACAAGGGAAAAACAATTTAGAACTCTTTTAGTTTCATGATGGCCTGGTAGTAACAAATAAAAATCTATACTAATATTATAAAGCTGAAGAGTTTGTTTGAACGTGCTGATCTCAGGAACTACTGGTTCGAATTGAAAAAATATTTTTGTGTTGGATAGTCCATTTATCGAGGAAGGCTTATACGCTACTTTTCATTTTGATTTTCCCATGGGATCGGGACTTACCCGGGGGAAACCGCGGGGCGCAGCTAGTCTTACATATCTTCTATTAATATTTTATTAAAAACAGTTTAGGACTCTTTTAGTTTCATGATTGCCTGGTAGTTTACAAATATAAATCTTAAATATCTCTATTAATATTAAAAACCATTTAGAACTTCTTATACTTTATGATTGCCTGGTAGTAAAAAGATATTATGTCCTAGTGGTTCATTAAAAGTTAAAAAAGCCAAAACAAGCTAATTTTAGCAAATACCTCTCAATAATACAGTTAAATTATCTTAAATTTTCATTTATTAAATACCTCTAAGTTTATTTATAAAAAAGTTACATTTTAAGTGAAGAAAGATATTTAAAAATCCACTTCATTCTCATTATTCCGTACGATATTCCATTTAACACACCCCAACTAAGATATGGCCCCCTCGTTATAAAACCAACATGGCCGTCCGTCACCTGCCCAGCAGATGCGCGCGCAGCTTGCTCCCGCGCATATGACGAAGAAACTACGACATGGATCTAAATGAACGAGGCCTTGTAGAACTAATATGGTTTAAGATAAGGTTCAAAATGGTTTATCGGATTAGCGCCTAAGCGTTCGTTGAAATCCTAGTTGCAATGTCCTTATCTTTAAAAAGGTCATGTTATTCTACCGTGCTATTTAAAAATTTAATAAATGAAAGTAAATTTGACATATAAGGAAATGTACCGGAGGCCTTGGGAATTAAAAAAATACCGTTTTTCGTAAAAGTGACACAGAGATACATAACGTTGTAGCGATCCTAGAATATAATCTATGTTCCAACTACTAAAACCTTTAAAGTTTGTAGCTCGTTCTTGTAACTATTATTTCTGAGTTTGTAGAAAATAACTTTTAAAGAGTCACTAACGCGGGTAAAACCGAGGGTGCAATTAGTGATATATATTAAAACTAGCAGCGCTCCGCGGTTTCACCCGCTTAACTCCCGATCCCGATTTGCATCTTAGTTATTTATCTTAAGTTTGAACACCCTACCCTTCACCTTCCTCAACTTCTTGTCCATCCAAAGGTTGTCTGGAAGAGATCGCTTTGAGCGATAAGGCCACCCTTTGTAACACTTAGACTTAAGCTTTGTTTTTATTTAATGTTATTTGAAATTGGTGTTTACAATAAAGAATTTATCTATCTATCTATCTATCCCGTGGGATCGGGATCGGTCGAGATAAAAAGTAGCCTATGTTACTGTCAATAAATCAATGTATCTTCATAGCCAGTTTCATTTAAATCGGTTTAGTAGTTTCGGAGCCTATTCAATGCGAACAATCAAATCTTTTCTCTTTATAATAGGAAGTATATTATAGATATTCTATCTGACTTACTATACATATAAATTGATTACATACCTAAATAAAATTAAATTTACAAGTGTTATTCAAAATCTATACTAATATTATAAAGCTGAGGAGTTTGTTTGACCGCGCTAATCTTGTTGGATAGTCCATTTATCGAGGAAGGCTATAGGCAATTTCTCGTTTTGATATTCCCACGGGATCGGGACTTACGCGCGTGAAACCACGGAGCGCAGCTAGTAATGTATAAAGTAGAAAGAAATAATAAATTGTTAATCAATTTTAAAAGATTTCATTTTAGAATTTTTTTCGGGCTAACTTTATGGCCAAGTAATCTGAAGCCATAATTTATATAAAAAAAAACTACAGTAGAGCGATTTTCGTCACGTACTGCGTACGTACAGTTCATTTGATATGGGTCCCGCATACCACCCTCAGTGTCACGATACCGTGACACCCCTCTAATAGTTATTGTGTGTGCACGTGCTGACACTTCCTCAGGATATAGGTACCTGGGTACTTGTACAATACGCTTTGTTGTATTATTTCACTAAATGAACGATGGTTTGATTGGCGAGATGGAACGTTCGTATATTTGAAAATTGATTTAAATTTCAAGGGCGGCTTGTATGACTAATTCTTAACAAAGTCAAAAAAAATCTTTATTAATTTAGATGCTTATATACATTTTATATATTTTACTAGCTGCGCTCCGCGGTTTCACCCGCGTAACTCCCAATCCCGTGGGAATATCGGGATAAAAAGTAGCCTATAGCCTTCCTCGATAAATGGACTATCCAACACAAAAATATTTTTTTCAATTCGAACCAGTAGTTCCTGAGATTAGCGCGTTCAAACAAACAAACAAACTTTTTAGCTTTATAATATTAGTATAGATTTTTTTATATTTTGTATATATTTTTATAAAGGTTTTTTTATACAAAGACATATATATTTTATACAAAGATCACATTGAAACGTTTTAAAAACTAAGTTAGGATGTGTGCAACCAAAAGCTAAATTCTAGCTTAATGCATTTAATAATATGTAATCAAAAATAAAATTATATTTAAAAAAATATTAAAAGCTTTGTCTTGAATGATTGACGGATCAAAGGACAGCCTGCTGATTGTAGAGACCTTAAACTTGGAAGGTGTGTTCTTTGTATGACGTAGGCATCTGATAAGTAAGGATTTTGAAAAATTCAAACCGTAGGCGGACGAAGTCACGGGCTAAAGCTAGTTATCCCGAATCTTAGCAAGTAAACTTAAAAGTCTTATAATTTAAAATATTTATTATAGAGGGGTAGGAAATATATTTTTTAGCTTTTATATTCTTTATTACAAATAGTTCGCGATGAAATGATACATTTCGATCTATAATTGGGTATTTGCCGTAACTTTAAGATAATTATAGGGAAAGTTGAAAAGTCTACTTTAGGTTTTAGTAGTTAGAAAATTATGTTCTTGAGTAGCAGATTTAAAAAAAATCACAATTCAATTTCTTATTCACTGTAACGAAAAACTAAATAAAATTTCGCGGGCACCCGGTATGTATAGGAAAATTCTACCTAAATAAAACAGATGTGTTCAGATTATGTAATAAACTTTAAACTAAAAACCGCTTTAAAATAAAGTGATCTTTAAAACTGCTGACAAAAGCCAGGTGGTCCATGAGGGTTGCCATTTTGATTTCTAGGGGATCTCACTTCCGCCGGAAGTGGATCGATTGATCTCGTTTTCAAATATAGAACTGTTGGGGGAAGTGGCGGATATAGATTGTTTTTTTTTTTCGGAAGTTTAGAAAAAGTTTGTGTAATTGGAGATTTTATGTTATTTTTTAAATTAGAGAGCCATAGTTAGATTATTTGTCTATGAAATAAGAAACTTGCTAAACCGATTTTGATGCAATTTTTGTATGATAGGATGGGATGTTTTTTTATAGAACTCTATTTGGGGACTGGCTGATATAGATAGATTTTAGATAGAAGTTTAGTAAGTTTTTTGTAAAGTTTTTTTGTAAATATTACGTAATTTACAGAATCAGAAAACTTAGGCTACGGTCTACTTATTAAGAAATCTGCCGAACCGATTTTAACGCAATTCTGGCTTCAATTTTTTTTCGTTCGAAAGCATTACTCTCTTGTCCGTCAGAGTCAGTCAACAAGATTGTTCGTCAAATCAATTTAGAGTCCCCACTTACATTGATTGCACAATTTAAGATCTATTCCTAGATAATCTAGACCAGGATTGACGTCATACCTAATGTTAGACTAGGCATTGCACCAGGAAGTGTGACGTCAGAGGTGACATTTGCGGGTAGTTTTGTTTTTATTGTCACCTTAATCGAGCCGTTTTTGGAACGAGTGTACTAGGAGTTTATGAATTTAAAGATGATTCGATTGAAACTTTTTACAATTCTATCGAACAAGGATAATGAGTTTTAAGGAGGTACCAGGGTAAAAGAAGTTTTAAAGAGATTCGTTTACGGTACGAAAGCTGCAGAGATCATGGGAAGGTACTAGGGCTACATATAATTCGAAGTCTTTGTTCGTAGTTACTAGGACTACATAAGATATGAGGAAGTTATAATCTTATTTTACTTTAAGACGATCACAGATGCAAGACAAAGAATGCCAAGTTAACCTTACAATCGGCAAGTAAACTTAAAAACTATTCAATTCCATCGATCAAGGATAGTATGTTATAAGGAGGTACTAGGGTAAAAGAAGTTCCGAAGAGATTCGTTTAAGGTACCAGAGTTTTAGCAATACTGAAGAGATCATGAGAAAGTAAGTACTAGGGCTATAGATATTACAAAGTCATTGTTACTAGGACTACATAAGATATGAGGAAGTAATGATCTAATAATTTAAATACCCACAGTTGCAAGACAAATACTTTAAAATGCCACAGTTCATCATACAAGTGAGTAAACATAAAAACTATAAAATTACATAGTTCAATAGCCTGCCACGAAGGGAGATGCGCTCCGCTGCGTCATCCTGTTTTTCAAGGAAATCTGATATTTTATTTCTAATTACCCCTTTATTTGTAGCGTTTGAATAGAAGGAAGCGTTTTAATTATTAAAATCTACCCTATATTCCGAAAGTTACCTTTTCGATTGACCTTACCCTAGTTTCTTTGAGCCACCCCCATCCCCCGTACATCTGCGTTAATGCGCCAACTCTCTCAAGGGGATCAACGTAATGAAACTTCTATTGTTCGACAATGTAAGTAAACCTCTTGTGTGTTTATGTCGCCCTGGTAGTTATGGCACTTTAGGGTTAGGAAAGTAAAAGGGCGCACGGCGAAAATTAAATGCAATTTTCTTCTCTGACGTCACGAGTTAAAAATGTATGACGTCACACAATGTTGCCATTACAAAATGTTTGCTTTGACGCAAGCGCGTTTTGTTAATATTTACTCAAACAAACTGTTTGTTTCGCGGCTAACTGTGTTTTTGACGTCAAATGACTTGGTATTGCGCAATGCTTGACAAACAAAACGCATTAAAAACTACTAGGATATTATCATTAAAATTATGTCAACTATAAATGCCATGTCATTGTCCTCAATCGAATTAAGAAAAGCCTTGGAATAACTTCATTACACTTATTTTTCGGAATAGGTTAAAATTCTATCAACACTAATAGGTACTCGGGGGCGGGCTGAGCCAAATTTGATTAACCTCAATAGCCGATGGGGCAAGAAATGAGCGAGGTATAAGCGAAATGAGTAACATCTGCGCAGTTCTCGGCCTTAGTTAAATCGGACATGCCTCAAGGGAGGGTGTTGGGACCCTCGCTCTATTTTATATACATTTATGATTTTCACATTTTAGTTCAAATGTATAGACAATTTTGTTCGGAAATATTTAAAGATCTCAAAGTGTAGGTGGTTTCGATTGTTAGACAAATATGAGGGTATTTTTCAAGTACATAATGAGTGTTGTGAGTCACATCTCTTCGTTGTTTATGTTGCCTTAGTACTGCAATAGTAATTATTAGACACTTTACACAGCGCCATCTAGCACTAAGCTAGGCAACAAGGCCCTTCGTGCACGTGTCCGACTCGCACTTGGCCGATATTTTTCTTCTTTCTTTTAACAGTGGTGTAAAGAATAAATACCTTAATTTATGTAATGATTATGAACAATGCACTTTGGTCAAAAGATGTTCAAAACAAAGATTATTGTCTTTGTTTCACGCCTTTGTCTGAAGCTTTGAGTTTATCTTTGTTAATCTTTGTTTTATTCTCATTATACGTTATGAAATGTGTTTGCTTTGTACTAGGCACACATAAATTAAAAGAGCTTTTAATTAAATGTTTGGGTACTTTGAATAATATTTTTAATTTAAATAACCGGGGAATAAATTAGGTGTATTTTTCTCAGCCTTAAATTTTTTTGATTTCTCTCTCAATGTAAGTTTTCTTCACATTTACAAACAATCTTTTATTACATACGTGTTGCCACATTTTAAATTGCATCTTTTGTCTCTTTCGATCTCATTATTATCCTATATGCGTCTATCTCTTCCACATTGCATGTGTCACGCTCTGTCTGTCATGCGTTTTTAATTTCACTCTTGTTTTCTATAGTCCTTATTTTGTTTAGTAATAAAGGTGATTTTTGTATGTCAATTTCTAGAATCTAGATTCAACTGACTGGATTTCATGCTTTGTGGTTCTAACGTTTGTACCGACTCTGAAAAAGGTGGGTGTTGTGTTGAACCCGTGATTTTACTCCTGTATATTCACGATTCCGTGGGAAAAACAAAATCCCAGCGGTGGGACTTTTGGAAAATAAAGGTACCAGAAAAACATGAACTGAACTGAACATGAAATGAATAAATCGTATTCATTCAATTTAACTAAAGAAAATACTACTAAAATGCTAAATCAAATAGATTTTTGCAATCTTAGGTACCAGGAAAACATAAATTGGGTAAAGTTTTTGGTGTTAATAAATCGTATCGAACCAATTTTCTTTAGTGAATATTATAATTTGAAAAATAAAAGAATTATTTAAACAATTTTAAGCCACCATAAAAACGATTCAAATCTGATCCGAATAGCATTTAAAATCGTGTCAATTTGTACCGAAACTAAATTTTTAATTGAAAAAAGCATCGTAGCTAAATAGATTTTATAGTCACGTAGTTCGGTCACGGCCCGTGAACTACGGGTCCATGACCGGCTCTTGCGGATTACTTGTTACAGTCTCATGATTGCCTGGTAGATATTTTTTATAAGTTTGTATAAAAAACTAAGTAAAGTACACTTCTAAGATAATTTTAACCGACATTATCAAAAGGAGTTTTTCAATTTGACGATTATGTATTTTAATGCTCTACTAGCTGCGACCCGCGGATTTTCCTGTGTTGTTCAAAAGAGCTCTTTAGAAATGTGAATGATTTCTTACGAACACAGAATACATAATAATCACTACGAACTAAAAAAATCAGCAGCTCCTTTTTACCTCTTCAGAGGTCGAATTTCCTCCATACGAAGTTTCAGACACGTCACTCGTAGTGGAATCATTTGGAACAACAATACAACATAAACTCTTAGTACTTCATGATATCCTGGTACCTACCTAATTACTTTAAGAAAAAAATTCTCGGGATCCCGTGGGAATTATCAAAAAAACCCAATTGAAACTGCGAGGCACACTGCTAGCTCCAAATATAAACAGTAATCAATAAGACAAGGGGCCTTTGGCCGCATATCCCCGTGGGTGCAAGCCATGTGTGACATTTAAAAAAAAAAAAAATATAGTCTATGGTCCCCTACTTAGAATTTATTTTTAATGCCAACGCGATGCCTATATTGTAGGGGATTTTCAAAGAGAAAAAGTTATAATTGGAAAATCATAATTTCTACGTTAGACGAAAACTAATTTGGACCGGTTTTCTATGGCTTTTCTCTTAAACTACTAAACAATTTTGCGCATCATTTTCACTGACAGACAAACGAATGGAAAAGGAATAATTTTAAACGAATCGAGTCACTAGAATTAACTAGTTTTTAAATTAAAAAATACGGTACTCGCTTAACCGGTTACTTTTCAAATAAAAATAAACTTTAAAACAAAACAGGTAAGTCACAATATTCATTGATAAGTAGCGAACTATAAATAGGTACAATTGTTACATTAAATTGGACTTTAAAGCCGTAAAAATAAAGATTATATTTCTCTGTTAAGTGTTTCTGTTGAGACACTAGTTTCTCACGGTGAGCTTATAATGATTATTTTGTAATTGCAATTTATTAATCGGGATGCAGGTTCTGTAGAATATTGAGAATTAATATGTAAGAAGGATTTTTTGATGTATTTTATTTAAAACTAATTTTTGTGAAGATTAACAACAGTTTTTTTTTTCTTTTTTATGATGACAAATATTTAAACTTAAAAGAAACTTAATACAGGCCGAAACAGGGTATATAGGTTAATTTTAGTAAACAAAAAACGAAAAAAAATTATAACAAAAAAATAATTAAAATTGGTCCTTATATAACGAAATTATGCCCGAATAGTCATAAAAATCTTTCCATATAAAATTCTTTGACATCCTAAACAGCTGATCGTAGAGACCTGAAACATGGAGGGGTGAATCTACTCAAGATTATTCTTCACATAGAAAAAAATATTCTTACAAAATATCCCGAGAATAGGCTTTATTTTAAGCTAAGTCTATTAATACATCAAATATATGCTGTGTTATAATAAAGTTAGGCTAGAAAACACAATATTTTCGAAAATATTGGCAAATATAAAAATGTTGGTGTTGGTAATAATGACGATCTATGAGAATAATGACGTTGTTGCAGATTATAATGACAGACTGTTGCCGACAGTGACGAATGTATTGAATGTATTCTATTATGAAGTTTAATTATTTTGATGTTAATAATGAAACAAAATGCAAGAATAATAAACACTAAGTATTTATTTCTTTATTTATATTTTCAAAATTATTTCTTAAAAATCAAATAATCATAATAAGAGTCAGCCAGCAAGCTTCTCAATTGGGTTTAACCTGATTAAAATATAGAACCATTTCACTAGGTATACCTATAGGTATTTCTTACTTAACTAGTTTCTCAAAATTTTTAAATCAAAGCAAATGAGCAGCAAGACATAATTTTTGTGTTTATTAAAAGACATAGAAATAAGTTTCTGATTATTTTAAATAAGTACAATATTCCGTAATTTCTTTTATTTAGTTTTTTACTTTAGGTAAGTCACAAAAAATCATCTTTTGCTACTCACCATAAAGTGCGCCATAATATTTTTATAATAACAACAAAATCAACAAACCTAAGCTACCTTCATCCTGATAATCAGTCTTCTTAGTTTCATTGGTTAACTTTAATCAAATAATCATTTGGAAAAGACATTTGGTATATAAATCAACAACAAAGTAGACTTCACATGATAGATTCTAGAGTATGTCATAATTTAAAAAGTAAATAAAAATTATCAAACTAAGTACTAGAACACCCCTACAAATATTTTCATTGAATCATTCTTCCTAATCACTAGGAGACATCATATCGGCAACGTGGCTAACTGCAAAGTCATACCCGGTGAGAGTCTCACTGATCAACACCGTCTTCTTGTCATGGATCTCTGTGTGAAACCCACAGACAAACACCCTGAGCGATGTCGTCGCCAAATCAGATGGTGGATGCTGGATGACACCAAGTCCCAGAAGCTTGTCTAGGCTATCGGTGACAAGTGCGCTGGTGTCGGAGACGAACCAATCCAAGACCATTGGGATAAGATTCAGGCATCGATCACTGGTGCGGCGAAGGCAGTGCTCGGCATGTCTAAAGGTGAACGCAAATGTGACAGGGAAACTTGGTGGTGGGACGACACAGTCCAGAGGGAGACTAAGGAGAAGAAAGCCCTCTTTAAAAAGTGGCAAGCGTCCAACTCTCCTGAAGATCGCGACTCGTATAAAGCCGCCAAACGTGCCACAAAAAGAGCAGTAGCCAGAGCCAGACAGAACCACTTACAGTCATTGTACGATAAGTTGGAAACGTCTGAGGGGCAGAAGCTTATTTATAAGTTGGCACGGTCGAGGGTAAAAGCGGCGCAGGATATATCCAGGTGCCGCTGTGTAGAAGAGGAAAGTATTTCCACGAGCTGCTGAATAAGCAGCACAAAGAGGTGCAGCCACCGGAACTCCCTCCGAATCAAGGACTTGTGCCATCGATTACGCCTGAAGAAGTCCGCAAGGCTCTTCGCCACAAGAAGAATTGGAAAGCTGTCGGAGCCGATGGAGTCCCTATCGAAGTGTGGAAGGCGATGGGTTCTCGTGGTGTGGGCATCCTGACCAACCTCTTTAACCGCATACTCGAGAACAGCGAGATCCCTGCCCAATGGAGATTGAGTATTATTACCCCGGTTTTCAAGGGCAAGGGATCGGTGCAGGAGTGTGGCAGTTATCGAGGTATGAAGGTCATGTCCCACACCATGAAGCTCTACGAACGGATAGTCGACTCTCGGATCCGACAGGAGTGCACTGTCTCTGGGTGTCAATATGGTTTCCGCCCCGGGCATGGCACCATGGACCCTGTTTTCGCCCTAAGGATCGTTATGGAGAAATACATGACGAAGAATACGCCTCTGCATTTTCTATTTCTAGATTTGCAAAAGGCCTTTGACTGTGTTCCTCGCATGATGATCTGGTGGGCGCTGCGGTCCAAAGGAGTGCCGAAAGCCTATGTTGCAATCATCAGAGACATGTACCGAAATTCTGATTCCGTGGTGCGAACTGCTGTTGGTGACACTAAACCCTTCCCTGTTACCGTTGGAGTTCACCAGGGTTCCGTCCTAAGCCCGTTCTTGTTCAGCGTAATATTGGACGCACTGTCCGTTGCCATCGGGGATGCACATGAGCAGCCTCCGTGGCTGCTCATGTACGCTGATGATATTGCATTGGCGGATTCGGATAAGGGGCGGCTGGTCCAACGTGTACACACGTGGAAGGAGTCGCTTGAGAACGGCTGTTTGCAACTGAATGTGGCGAAGACAGAGTACTTGGCTTGCAGATCCCACACCCGTCTGCGTAGACGGTCATATGGTCGAGCGGACGGACCAGTTTAAGTACTTGGGATCTGTGCTTCACGCGTCCGGCGACATCGATTGCGACGTCAAGTCACGCATTTCAGCGGCTTGGGCCAAGTGGCGTGAGGTGACTGGTGTTATTTGTGACCCCAAAATGCCGGTTAAACTAAAGGGACAGGTCTATAAAACCATCATCAGGCCTGTCCTTTTGTATGGTAGTGAGGCGTGGCCGGTGCTTGAGCGACATAAGCAGGAGCTGCGTGTCACGGAGATGAAGATGTTGCGCTGGATGTTTGGAGTGACGCGAAAGGATCGCGTCAGGAACTCTCGCATTCGGGGCAGCCTTCATGTCCGAGACATTGCAGATAAATTGCAAGAATGCCGCCTACGCTGGAACGGTCATGTCTTGCGAAAACCGGCCAGTTACGTGGGGAACAAATGTCTTGCCATGGCGCCTCCACCGGGTCGTGGCAGACTGGGTAGACGTGCTGGCTTGACGTCGTAAAGGGTGATATGCGTGCAAAAGGCCTTACAAACCAGGATGCTTAAGATCGTGCGAAGAGGAGGCGTAAAAGCAGGAAAGCGGACCCCGGGCTCCCGAGAGGGATGCAACCGGGAACATCGCTCGGATGATGAAACATACACAGAATATAATTTTTATTGAAAATCGTACATTAAAATCATTTTTGGCAACAATCGTCATTGCTCTCAATACTAATTATCATTATTAGCAACAGACGTCATTGTCGTTTCTTGTAATGTTGCTAATAATGATGTTGCCGACAGTGACGAATTCTTGAAAGATCGCCGCCACGACCGAAATACGTTAATAGTAACAAAAAACAATCACTGCATGTCATTTGTTTCAAGAATACTTCACCATTGTTAATAAATAAGAGTTAACCATGCACACATAATTAAGATAAAGCTATTTACAAGAATGACGTTTGGGATGCCAAACTTTGGAGAATGATATTCAATAACTTACGGCTCGAAAAATAGACGTCCTTACGCTCAGATGAGTGGCGATCGACTGAGCCACGAGGGGGGCTCGTCTCTTGAGCCAAATGCGACGCTTCGGGCGCGTTCCGTTTTATCAGAATTTTGCAAAACAATCGTGTTGCCGATAATGATGGATTTTTTTTGAACATTTTTCGATTTAATTTCTAATTGATTTACGACTTAATTTTTAAATATATTTTGTATGAAATACCTTGAGTATTTAATAATAAGCAATATAAATACACAGACTGGTCTACTTTACCGATCATTTTTGATTCATGGCATAAAATATCTAAAACCTAGCAAATGTGACATCTGAAATATTGCAGTTTTTTAGAGTTTTTTTCTAATAATTCTTATTTTTTATATGTAATCACGGAATGGCTTTGATTGCTTCTGCTTCATTTATTTAGGTAGCAGATTAAGACGTAAAAGTCCTGAATTTGTTTCACAAAGAGGAGTATTAAGGCAAGACATTTATTTTGAGCCTCTTGAAGATCCACCCGGAGGGTGTCTTCTTTGTATGACGTAAGCATCCGATAAGAAAGGATTTTCTGAAACTTACTCCTAAGGGGGTGAAAAAGGGGGGCAAAGTTTGTATGAGACAACGTGATTCCTTAGTGCATTTTCGACTTCTACGCGGACGAAGTCGCGGGCAAAACCTAGTACATCAATAAAATTAAGAAACTTCTCCTTTTTTGAAGTCAGTTAAAAATGAAAAACAGCAACACAAAATCGTACTTGTATACAATTACTACTTCTTTTAGATAATACAATAAAGGTTGGTTTTACCACCCTTATCTCTGTTCGCGGAACCCTAAAAATAGTAAACAAACAGGACAAAATTACTATTTATTACTAGTTACTTGCAACGGTATCGACATCCCGTTTCCCACGTTGCCGTCATTGTCATTTTGCGCGCCTTTTTTGCTCGCGGCCATATTGTTTTTACCCTTTTTTTCAGTAACTGCTTGTTGTACCGATATCGTATCGGTAATTGGACATTGAGAACAGTTTTTTCAAACCACTCTTGAACCATTTAACTATTTTTTATTATAGCCATTTTCTTTTGTTTTTTTTCTGAATTGTCTCTGGTCATGTTGCGATTAAGAGACGGATATTTATCTGTTATTTTGCCAGTTTCATTTGGGCGGTTCGCAAATGAAAAGCTCAATTTTTTTTTAATTTTCTCATTTTTTTTTAAGTTATGAATTCTACAAAACAACAACATTTATGTAGATAGAAACTTGTCCAACCACAAACACAGGATGGGCGCGTCGGATGTGCAAGTACCAGGCTAACAGAAACAGTAGGAGTTGTGTGGCTTCTTCGGATCATAAGAGATAATACAATTCCTCCGAGGTTTCAAATGGAGAGAGAAAGTAAAAAGTGAACCCGACTATTCGATATTCAAAATTCCCAAATAGCTGTTAATTTAAACATGGCTGCCTTTCTCACGCGTACGACCAAAAGGCAACAGATAATAAATCTTTTTAAAAATTATAATTGCATCATGTAGGTTAATGTCTTATACACGAACTTATAACGATCTTAGTCACTTATTTTAGACCTTTAAGACATTCTAAATTAAGTATGTAATGACTTGAATTAAGTCATTTTTGTCTGAAAGTTAAGTGTACTTATACACACTAAAAAAAATTGGTTGTCTGTAAAGTCGTAAAGATAATTTTACGTGGTAACGTCATAAGAAAACAATAAAAAAATAGAGATTATTATATATTTTTTCCTTTATATTAGTCTTCTATTCGTCTCGTCACCATACCCAAGCCCAGATAAGCGATATTATTTTTAAACTTAACACGGGACGCGTGACGTTTGCCATGACGCGCCATGGTACTGAAACACGACACTTTTTTGTGAATGCAGGAATCCCAAAAATTTTTTAGACGTTTTTTTTGACGTGATCATCAAAAAAAGCTCTTTTATATTCTACTAGCTTTTGCCCGCGACTTCATCCGTGTAGAATTAGTAGATTGGACCAAGGAATCACGTTGTCCCATACAAACTTTGCCTTCCTTGTTCACCCCCTAAGGGGTAGAACTTCGGAAAATCTTTTCTTATCGGATGCCTACGTCATACATAGAACACACCCTCCAAGTTTCAGGTCTCTACGATCAGCGGTTTATGCTGTGCGTTGATCCGTCAGTCATACAGGACAAAGCATTTTCTATGTAGATATTTCTATTCCTTTGTATTGTACGATTTCAGTGTTTCTTTTTTTACTCCCGATACAAAAAGAGGTTTAAGTTTAACCTTTCTGTGGCATCAAAGCTCCCGAACGGTTTTTTTGTGTAATTAATTCATAGAAAAAAAAGCAATGCGTTTAAAAATGGTGTTTAAAACTTTTTAAAGGACATTTAAAAAATTAGTTAACCCCTAGTATTGGTTTAAAATCGAGGTTAAAACATCGAGTTTACTATCATCGTATATTTATCTAGAATCGATACATCGTAAGTAGTGATGTCACGAACAATGATTTTACCGAACATCGAATATTCGGTGAAACTCAGTACATTTCCTCGGATGACCCTTACAAGTGATGGTCAGTGTTTTGTATTAAGCTATTGCATAGCTTTTATCGCGGGCTTTGTGCGCGGCGACCGAATCAAGAAATTCCGTAACGAAAATAAAACCTAACACCCCCCACTCCGCCTACCATGTAGCTCGGCCGAGCGTTCGCTTAACGTGCATGTATATGGTACGACTGTACGAAGCTCGCACGATGCAATAGCTTTACCGCGGCAGTCCCCGAGTGACACACGTTTTTTTATTAGATAGATCAATCATTTATATCTCTTAGTCTTTCATGAGCGCCTGGTACATGGGGTCTAACTTGAGCAGATATTTTGTTAACTATACCAAAAAGTATCGTTACAACTTTTGGTCAACTTGTGGTTATTTTTTACGTCTAGCCTCCTTTCGCAACGCGCGATAAGGAACTTCGTTCTAATATTCGGCCGAATAGTAGCCGAATATTAGTGCCATCACTAATCCAAAGTATCGAATGACAAATCGATATCAAAAGGTAAAGTTCCCACGGTACCGTGAGAAAGACGCGAGATGAACAGACAGGGACGGTTGTATCGGAAGGTGAACGAGTTAGATAGAGAGGGAAGGTAGAGGCTTTAATGAGCTTGTATTTGAAGGTTAGAGATGTAATAATTACACTGGAATAGATGGGACATCAATGTTTCAGTAAAAAATCGGTTAAGTGAACCCTAAAAAGCAATAGTTCTCCAGATAAATAGACCTAGTTTACAACATGATTAAAAATGTAAGAAGGCTGTGTGGGCTAATAATTAATTCTTTGCTTAAACACAAGGAAAAATTGAGCTTGGAATTAGATTTAAAGAAAAAACTGAGGGAAGGCCATTCGAAGAGAACATGGCATGCTCTGTGTATTAATTTCGCTTTAATCTTAATTATTGTTAAATTGTATAATTTTGGCATTATCAATCAAGAAGAAAAAAAGTGCTTGCTTATTGTCTCAGAACGCCTCGACTTGGTTCAAGTTATATAATTCGGGGTATTTAGGTTAAACTTAATGCAAATCTTAGAAATAAGTACTTAGCACAGTCGTGTGAAGCCAAAATTTTAAAAAATGAAGGTCGGATGTGTCCTATAATAGTAATAAGTAGATATTTTTTATCTCTTTGTTGAAGGCCAAAGAAGTTTGGACAAGAAAGAGGTTAGGTATGTGAGTCATTCCGGACTTTTAATTTAGGTAATGAATTAGGTAAGAGTTTTAATTTTAATTATTTTCCAATTCATTTTAACAAGTTTTCAAAAGAAAAAACCGGCCAAGTGCGAGTCAGACTCGCGCACCGAGGGTTCCGTACAAACCTGTAGGTATATAAGTAAAAGTTATGGTATTTTTATTGCTAAATGAAATCCATAACATAACAATGTGGAAAGCTGACGGTACCTTGTCAATACATATATGAAAACATTATGTATGTTCGGAAAAATCTTCATCTCTTTAAGAAGAGAAGTGATAGACATAATTTTAATACTAGAAATAGGCACAATTTGGATCAATCTCGGTTTAGATTGGCTAAGGTACGAAATTCTTTTATGGGGAATTGTGTAAAATTTTATAATAAAATACCACTGCGGATTCTACAACTGAACGAGACAAAATTTAAAACATGCATAAAACGCACACTATGTAGACAAGCATATTATAAATTAGAGGATTATATCCTTGATAAAAAAGCTTGGCTTAATGCTGGTCCTGCTCCACAGTCACAGCCACTTGGGTCCACTAATTAGTTGTCCTCGTGGAGGCGATCGGCGGCAGCGACCTCTCGTAGGGCCGGGCCCCTGGTTCAGACCATGGTGTGGAGCGAGAGGGAATGGGAAGCAAAATTCTCGTGTCGCGGTGTTTGTTTCCAAACTCCTCCGAAATGGCTGAACCAATTTGCATGAAATTTTGTGTGCATATCGGGTAGGTCTGAGAATCGGCCAAAATCTATTTTTTTATTTTTTTTTGTTAATCGCATAACAACGTTTGCTGGGTCAGCAAGTCTAATATATAAAATTCTCGTGTTGCGGTGTTTGTTTCCAAACTCCTCCGAAACGGCTGAACCGATTTGCATGAAATTTTGTGTGCATATCGGGTAGGTCTGAGAATCGGCCAACATCTGTTTTTTTTTTTAATCGCTGAACAACGTTTGCTGGGTCAGCTAGTAAGTTTATGATTATTAAAAAAAAATATACTATGTGATGTAACTAAAAATTTAAGATTTTCGGAATTTTTCCTATATGTGTACTTTATAACGTTGCTTCATGCCAAATTTCAAGATTCCAGGTCGTCTGGAAGTATCCTTTAGGTTTTGATTCCCTTGCGAGTAGTTGCGAGTTTCAAAATATGCGGCTTTAATTGCTGTATCTTTTGATTGCGTTGACGTAGAAGTTTGATTTTGTTACAGCTTAAAGATATTATAGACTTGAGTATTTGTTAAGAATTTCAATATAATACCACTACGCGTTCATGAGTAAAGGGGTAATAAGTTTAAAATTATTAAAAATATTTTTATTATATGATGTAACTAAAAATTTATGCTTTTCGCAATTTTTCCTTTATCTGTGTTATAAGACGGTGCTTCGTACCAAATTTCAAGATTCTGAGTTCACGGGAAGTACCCTGTAGGTTTTGATTCCCTTGCGAGTAGTGGCGAGTTTCAAAATATGCGGTTTTAATTCCTGTTTCTTTTGATTGCGTTGACATAGAAGTTTGATTTTGTTACAGCTTAAAGGTATTATAGATTTGAGTATTTGATATGAATTTCAATATAATACCACTACGCGTTCATGAGGAAAGGGGTAGTAAGTTTAAAATTATTAAAAATATTTTTATTATATGATATAACTAAAAATGTATACTTTTCGCAATTTTTCCTATATCTCTGCTATAAGACGTTGCTTCATACCAAATTTCAAGATTCTGAGTTCACGGGAAGTACCCTGTAGGTTTTGATTCCCTTGCGAGTGTCGAAAATTTGCGGCATAAACGGGAGTATCTTTTGATCGCGTTGACTTAGAAGTTTGATTTTTTCACAGCTCCAAGAGACCATAGACTTGAGTATTTGATATGAATTTCAGCTTGATACCTCCACGCGTTCCTGAGAAAAAAGGTCTTGACAGACAGACATACAGACAGACAGACGGACAACAAAGTGATCCTATAAGGGTTCCGTTTTTACCTTTTGAGGTACGGAACCCTAAAAACTGAAGAAAATCACAAAAATCGACACCTGTCATAGCTCTATAATACCAGGCATTCATAAAACACCAAGAGGTTTGAACGGTTCCCATAACTAAGCTGCAACAGGTGAAAAAAGAAATCATTCAAAATTCGAAGTATTCAAGGTGTTCCAAATTCAAATGAGACATTTCATCAATTCAAAATTCAACAAGGTGTTCGATTTTCAAATGCCAGAAACGGAAACGGACCGCTAGCCATAAGGCACAGGTGAAGTACTCATGACATCCCGGAAGCTAAACACTCATTGCAAATTATATCATTCTGTATTCAAAACACCTTGTGCGAACATAGAATTGTTTAATAAGGAATTGAGTAAAATTAGACGTTATTAGAACGGGTTAAAATGTATTTTTAAATAGCAGAATTTTAAGGGCGGTTTTATACAAAATTGATACAGTCCTTCAGAAGAAAGAATCTTCAATCTCTTGTTTAGTTATGAATGCTTGGTACTTGCAGTGTGTTGAAAGGTGTTACTTTCTAATCTGAGCATTCGAAATTCAAAATAGGAATTCCATGGATCGCTATTGGATTATTTTATTAGAGTGATTAGATTTATTTAAGTGCTTGTGTAATTATGTAGTCCTGGTATTTCAAGATTTAATTTCAGTGGAATTTTAGGCTCTGAAAAGATTTAAGTTGCCATGGCAACAGGTAAAATATCTTTTAATCAAAAACACGAAGATTTTTAGGAAAAAGAACAAAGGAAGATGTTAAGCAAAATTCAACCTTAATACAAACAGAAACAGTTCATAATCGGAGAAACATCGTGACATAGTAATTTGAACTAAAGTCGATTCCCACGCGAAATGGCCTTTGAAAGAGTTACCATCATCTGGTCAAACAACAAACATTGTAAAAATTGAAAAATTGAGAAACACATAATTTACGAACAATCACTTCCCCTTTGCATTGTATTGAAATACAAAGAAATGAAGAAAGAAACGTGTGAAGATTACGATAAACAAAATCAAATACAATAACAATATAAAATTAACTCCAAGTCTTTTATGATTGCCTGGTATTTTTGAAATTCAGACTTGATGCACAGCAGAAACAACTGGTCCTAGAAACATGGAATTTTGCACAGGGGTTCCTTACGGGGGGAATTTAGGGGATTATTAGAAATCACACCCATGCTAAATGCACTTTTACTTCTAAATATTACAATAATTTGTGTGATGTGTCATGAATATCAAATCATGGATAATAGTTCTGAATTATATAACCGACCTTTATAGGCACAAAGGTGTGAGTCTCTAAGGTCAAAGTGCCGTGAGAAAGATGCGCGCGCGCAACCGCGCTCTGAAACTAACCTACCGTTAACGTTGTTTTTAGATTAAGTGCCCATTTCACAGCTATCCCGTGGGAATTAAAAAAAATCCCGTCACAGGGCTCACTTACGAGACATAAGGAACTCCTGTGCAAAATGCCATGTTTCCAAAGGCAGCGGTTTTGGCCGAGGCATCTTTAGATTTCTAAATTACTAGGCAATCATAAAATCTAGAGTCCGTTCTTTTTGATTTGGTTGCTTCCTATCTATTGTAGACGCAGGGCTGTATCTAGATTTAAAAATAAATAATAGGCAATCATAAAGAACCTAGAGTTTTTGTTAATAAATACTTTAATTACGAGCTGGACCCAATCAGTTTCCTGATTTCCAAAATACTAGGCAATCATAAACAACCTAGAGTAAATTATTTGTCAATTATGAAGATATAATTTTACGAAGGTGGATCAGTCCCCAGATTTCTAAAATACTAGGCAATCATAAAGAACCTAGAGTTAATTATTTGTCTATTATGAAGATATAATTTTACGAAGGTGGATCAGTCCCCAGATTTCTAAAATACTAGGCAATCATAAAGAACCTAGAGTTAATTATTTGTCTATTATGAAGATATAATTTTACGAAGGTGGATCAGTCCCCAGATTTCTAAAATACTAGGCAATCATAAAGAACCTAGAGTTAATTATTTGTCTATTATGAAGATATAATTTTACGAAGGTGGATCAGTCCCCAGATTTCTAAAATACTAGGCAATCATAAAGAACCTAGAGTTAATTATTTGTCTATTATGAAGATTTAATTTTACGAAGGTGGATCAGTCCCCAGATTTCTAAAATACTAGGCAATCATAAAGAACCTAGAGTTAATTATTTGTCTATTATGACGATATAATTTTACGAAGGTGGATCAGTCCCCAGATTTCTAAAATACTAGGCAATCATAAAGAACCTAGAGTTAATTATTTGTCTATTATGAAGATACAATTTTACGAAGGTGGATCAGTCCCCAGATTTCTAAAATACTAGGCAATCATAAAGAACCTAGAGTTAATTATTTGTCTATTATGAAAACTTAATTACGAGCTGGACACCGTCGAACCCAAAATTTCCAAAATACTAGGCAATCATAAAGAACCTAGAGTTAATTATTTTTTCTATTATGAAGAACATAATTACGAAGGTGGACCCCATTAGATCCCAGATTTCTAAAATACTAGGCAATCATAAATAACCTAGAGTTAATTATTGAAGATTTAATTACGAGCTGGATCGAACAACATATTTAAATTAGGCAATAAACGACCTGTCAATTATGATGTCTCCATATTACGAAAATACTAGGTAATCATAAAGAACAAAGAGTTGATTATCCGTCCCTTGTGTCACAAAGACGAGCCTCCTTCATGTTTCTAGTCTCCTGGTAACTGTGCGTCTGAACGTATTGAAATTCCAATAGGTATTTCATAACATTGGTTACCAACTGTGAGTCGAGCGGTCTAATGGTCGTGGGAACCGAAACTTAGTTCAGATGCGTTCGCCAGATTAATGGATATCTATTTATTATGGATTTAATAGAAACATATTGCTTTTTAGAGTTCCGTAGCCAAAGGGTAAACGGGACCGTTACCCCCTTAATACAGAACGAGGTTTAAGGTTAGTCCGAGATGTGGATTTAAACCTTAGATTTAGACACAGATTTACTCGTGAACTATTGTCTAAACACTATCCCTATGGATACAATGTGTTTCAACGAAGGGGTTCTTATACGAAAGGGGGTTGTTCTAGACGTCTATGCGAACAACTTTTGTTCTACGACTTTTAGAAATTCGAACTATTTTTTCGATAATTCTGAGGGAATTTTTACTTGAAAATCAGCTGTTTCATACAAAAACTTCGAACGAAATGTTCGAATTTCTAAAAGTCGTAGAACAAAAGTTGTTCGCCTAGACATCTATAAAAACCTCCTTTTGTATTAAAACCCCTTCACTGAAACACATGGTATAGGGAACTATGGTTTACGAGTAAATGGGTATAGTTCACGAGTAAATCTGTGTCTAAATCTAAGGATTAAATCCACATCTCGGACTATCCTTAAACCTCGTTTTGGAATAAAGGGGGTTAGATTCCACCTCATGAACCGTGATAGTTGGACAGTTAATATTTTATGATGTATTTCTGTTGCCGCTATAACAACAAATACTAAATACGGAACCCTTCGTGCACGAGACCGACTCGCACTTGGCCGGTTTCTTAAATAGGTACTTTTAAATAACTAGCTGCGCCCCGCGGTTTTACCCACGTCGGTGTTTCTTTAAGTCATATTGATTTCCTACAAACACAGAATATAACTGCCATGACTATGCCCCTATGTCTTGTTTTTTTTAAATTTTCTAATTATCATAAATAATAACGTTTGTATGGAGATACCTCCAGTAGCCTTTCCCCTTAAGCAGCCTTTTTTACCCCTTTAGGGATCGAAAATCCAAAAATCCTTTCTCAGTGCTCCCCTACGTCCTAAGATGCCCCCCCCCCATGCGAAGTTTCAGACTTGTAGCTTGCGTAGTTTCAGATATTTCTTCATTTATGTATTTTTATCTACTATTAATTACAGATTAAGATAAGAGCATTTGCATGTAGAAATATTTTCTAAGAAAAATGCAAATCCAAAAATTGCAACGCATAAGATATTTTTATTTTTTCTTAAATAATATTTCTAGGAATAAATTCCTGAGTGCAGACTTTAAAAATAAAAAAAAATCTATGCCTACGTATCAAAATTCTTTTTCCTGACTGTGACCTAAACCGCTGATCGTAGAGACCTGAAACTTGGAGGGTGTGTTCTTTGTGTGACATAGGCATCCGATAAGAAAGCATTTGTCAAAATTTTACTCCTAAGGGGGTAAAAAGGGGGGCAAAGTTTGTATGGGACAACGTGATTCCTTGGTCCATTTTCGACTTTTACGCGGACGAAGTCGCGGGGAAAAGCTAGTACGTATATAAGTTTTGTATGAAGGTATATTATATATTTTTTCTCCGTAAAGTATCTATCTACTAAGAAAAAAAACAACATCTGTCTATAATCACGTTAAAAAGAGACAGAAAAGCACTATCTCGAAGTGAGAAAGAGATAACTCTCAAATGGCATAAAGGTGCGCACGCGCAGCTGATGTTTTTTTTCTCTTTAAACCAAATGTTTCCTTAGATACGGGCGTTTTCGATCGATAAATCTGAGATTTCTATAAGAAATCGAATAAAATCTGTTCTTTTTTTTAAATTATTGCTGAATGCGTGCGGTGTGATTTGCCAGGAATTCTTGTATGTAAGAAATAATTTTAGCTAAAATACGATGTAGGTAGAAAAGAAATCTCTATACATGTAAAATTATCTTGTTGCAGTGCAGGTGCTTGCGGGTTCGATTCCCGCCTCAGACATGTATTTATGCTTAGATATTTGTCTGTGGTCTGGTTGTTTCTATGTATTATAAGTATATATTTACAAAAGAAAAGTATATAAGTAGTATATGAGTTGTCTAGCACCCATAACACAAGTGTAGTTACTTAGCTTGGGGCTAGATGGCGATGTGTGGAATGTCCCAAAATATTTTTTTATTTTTTTGTTATTTTTGTTAAGTTACCAAACTCCACCTAAACGGCTGAACCCATTTGTATAAAACTTTTTGTGTTTTAAGTAAATATAAAATTCTCATGTTACGGTGTTAGTTACCAAACTCCTTCGAAACGGCTGAACCGATTTGTATGTTTTGATAGGATATTTGACATTCAGATAGCTTTTTTTTTAAATAATATTAAAGTATTTCAAGTAAGATCATATTCCGTTGACAGTTCACCCGCGTAACTCCCGATCCCGTGGGTATATCGGGATAAAAAGTAGCTTATGTTACTGTCAATGATTCAATGTTTCCCCAGTTTCATCTAAATCGATCCAGTAGTTTCGGAGCCTATTCACTGTAACCAAACAATCAAAATCTTTCCTCTTTATAATATTAGTATAGATGAAAAAATAGTCAAAACCATAAACAAGAGGTCACAGACAAGAGTCAACCGGACCAATAGCATTTTCTGGGGGTTTTTTTTTCATTTTAAAGGCACAGCACGGTCCATACATAATGCCATAGAACCTTAACTTCTAAATTCATACAAATTTCGAACCATCAATCAGCTGATTGCACAAAACTGAATCAGCTGATTTCAAAAACTCATTGTCAAAAATACGTTACAAGTTTTTTTTTTCGGTGACAATGTCTTAGGACGGTATTCTTATACGTCCGAAGATGGTTGAAAAAATGACAATGGCACAGATGTTCCGAATTTGAAATGCGAGCAGCTGATATAAGTAGGGTTGCGCAATGCGCAGGCGCAGGTAAATTACAAAATTCTGAAAGTACGTAGAAATTACTGAACCTATTTCGATAAATATAAAGTTAGCTGGCTTTAGAATATGTAATTATATGGCTGCACCCACGATTTCACCCGCATAAGTCCCGATCACGCGAGAATTTTGGGATCGATCGATCGAAGTAAGAAGATCGGGACTTATGCGGGTGAAACTGCGGGGCGCAGCTAGTCTATACTAATATTATAAGGAGTAAAGATTTCATTGTCTGTTTGAATGGAATATGCTCCGAAACTACTGGGCCGATTTTGATGAAACTTGGTATGAGGATACATTGATTAATTGGGAATAACATAAGTCTTTTATTTCGATATTCCCACGGGATCTGGAGTTACACGGGTGAAACCGCGGCTGTATGCAAGTCTAATATTTAAAAATTAAAATGACTCCTTATATTCTTTGGACATGGCATCACGTGTGACATTTGGACCAATTTCGCTAATTTTGGTTTTGAAATATTTATGGGAGTCCGGGGAAAGTTAAAAAAAATGAAGATCGCGACTTATGCGGGTGAAACCATGGGGCGCAGCTAGTTATTTATAAAAAGGACAGCCCTATTAACAAAGGTAAGTTACAGCAGCAAGATCCCGTTGCGAAACAGCTGTTCCTAGTTTGAAAACAAGTGCGAGAGAGACGGAAACATTTCCTACCTGAATTAGAAAAGGACAGATATACGGCATCTGTTTGTATTGATAAGTTAGTTGGGTCAGATGTTTCGTGATGCTGAAATAGATTAAGTTTATGTACAGACAGCACCTACCTACTTGAATTTATAGGATGAATAAAATTAATAGACTTCTTGGGTATTCATGAGAGCCTGGTACTGGAACAATAATTAACAAATGAAATATTGGACGATATTTGCACACAGCACCCATGTATCCTCAAAATAAGCAACTAGGCTTGTAATATGGTGACTTAACAACGGCTAGAATTATTACTTTTCTATTGTATTTTTTTTCCATAAGTACTGATTTTGCATTCAGAATTACAGAAACATCAGTGTAGATAAAAAAATATTAGTGTCGCGGCGGAAATCGAATCCGTTACCTTTTGCTTTGCCCGGTATATGCCTAAAGCTCAATTAGTCTCATAGAAGGTGTCAAAGGCAGGATGATCTTAGTGTTTATGACTGCCTGGTACTTTAAGAAATCTACAATCCAAAATGCTGGCAAAATTCCGACTAAACTCGCAAATATCAAGCCTAAAATGCTGGCAGCATTACCAAACTGTTAATTCTCATACACCTTAAAACGTATTGTTCTTATTTTCCGAGTATTTGCCAAATAAAAGAGCCATTTTTGTAAAATAAATGACCAGATGCCGACCGGAACTTACCTTTGAATAGAACCACATCTGGAAGGTCTTAATTTGTGAGTCGGTTTCAGGCATATGTTTGACAGATGTAGGCTTTACGATCTTACCTTTAAGGCTATTGTTTCGACTTATGGAATAGGTTCTTTGTTTTTGGAATTAGCAACATCTGGCAACTTCGAAAATTTTTAATTTCTTTTTTTGTTGAAAGGCCTTCCTTCACAATGCCAAAATTTCACATTTTGAAACTCAGAGAGATCTATAAGCTTAGTCTCTAGTTTCTTAAAGTACCAGGCAATCATAAAAATTAGAAGTTGCTTTGTTAAATATGGCATCTCTGTGCATTTCAAACTTAAACTCAGAGGTTTCAGCTACAGGTTAGTCTCTAGTTTCTTAAAGTACCAGGCAATCATAAAAATAAAGATTATTGTCGCCTTTCCGTCTAGTCAGTAACCTTAGGACCTATTGTAATAACTGTACCACAAACATGTAGCAGGCACTCATAAATATCAAGTCTAGTTTTCTAAAGTACCAGGCAATCATTAAAATAAGAAAACCTTATCGTCTATGTCACCTAATAAACTTACAGGTATCAGGCGCTCATAAATAGCCAAGACCAATTTTCTAAAATGGCAATCATGAAAACTAAGATCCATAGCACCTTCCCGTATAAAGGAGCTATTGTAATAAACTTACAAGTAGCAAGTAGTATGTTTTTAACTTGATTAGAAATATGGGTACAGAAGCACGGAATGTGGGAAAATCCAATTCTTTTCATTATTATTTACAAAGGAAACCGATGATAACGAATATACCTAACTGATATTTTTTTTATTATATTAAACTCAATCCTACACTCTTATGTAGACATTTAGCCTAATATTGAATATTTTGAGTACCAGGCGCTTATAAATTACAAAGAGATGTTTCACCATTAATTTTTTTACCATACGTCCCACTTTTGGGCAAGAGCCTCCTCCCAAAACGCCAATATAGTAAAGTAAAAAATTCTTAAAGTACCAGGCAATTAGAAGCAGCAAGTAGATTTGAATTTGGTTTTTTCGAACCGGAAATTTCTCCCCCAACCGGAAGTAATGACGAGACGATTTAGAGAAAAAAAAAACTAGATGTTTAATTATTTATGGTCCCCCTCATTCCACACAAATGTTCGACAGACGGTGAAACGACCGACAATTGCCGATACGGAGCCGATGTTAGCCAAACCACAGAATAAAAAAAAACTTTAAATACCTTCATTTTAGAACTCTACGGTGGGTCTGCAATTCTGTTACCGACTGTACTTACATAAAAATTTTGAACTGGGCAACAATTTCAAGCAATTAAAAAAAACCGGTCAAGTGCGAGTCGGACACACGGACGAAGGGTTCCGTACCAATATATTCTGTTTTTAGTATTTGTTGTTATAGCGGCAACAGAAATACATCTGTGAAAATTTCAACTGTCCAGCTATCACGGTTTATGAGATACAGCCTGGTGACAGACAGACAGACAGACGTAGTCTTAGTAAAAGGGTCCCATTTTTACCCATTTGGTACGGATTCCTAAAAAATAAGTTGGCAACAATTTCAAACAGTTTAAAAAAACAAGTTTTAAAGATCGCTCGCAATTTTAATAAAAATGTAATTTTTGTAATATCACTAATAGGTATTAATATTAACAGGTGTATAAATGACACAAGGTGTTTCTGTCTGTCTGGTTACATTTTAATTTTTTTTAATTGAAGGCAGATGGCACGCGTCTTGTAACCTATGCAGTCAAGTTAACCCAATTAAATAATAATACAATGTGTTTCAGTGAAGGGGTTTTAATACGAAAGGGGGTTGTTCTAGACGTCTAGGCGAACAACTTTTGTTCTACGACTTTTGGAAATTCGAACTTTTTTCGATAATACTGAGGGAATTTTTACTTAAAAATCAGCTGTTTCATACATAAACTTCGAAAGAAATGTTCGAATTTCCAAAAGTCGTAGAACAAAATATTTTTTTAATTCAGGCATGTACCCATAATTACAGTAGTATTAATTAATAATTAGGAGGAAAGGGTACTGGCGCTCTCTCCATACAAACGTAGTCGACTGTTTTCTTCCTGGATACTGACACTAGAGCAAATATTTTTGTTGCACAAAACTTATAACTGCCATGACCATGACCCTATGTTTTTTTTAAATATTAATTTCTATGATAATTAGAAAATGAAATAAACCAAAACATAGGGGCATAGTCATGGCAGTTATAGGCTGTATGGCACAAAAATATTTGTGCTAGTGTCATTATCCAGGGAGGAAACAGTCGACTACGTTTGTATGGAGAGAGCGCCGGTACCCTTTCACCTTAAGGACTAAGTAAAATGTCCCAATTGCTTTGCCACAATGCACACAAACTTTTACATTTATAATATTAGTAGGATTTGTCGTCACAAAAAGATTTTATCGAATTGTTTTTTATCTCAACTATATGGCTATTTATCTATTGATAAAATAATTAGATTTGAAGCTACGTCATTATGGCAATGTTTTTAATATAACGTGTGGCTTAAAAATGTAACGCTTTTTGTTAACGCTCGGTTTATATCTAATAAATAAATATTCAGGACATTCCACACATCGCCATCTAGCCCCAAGCTAAGTAACTACACTTGTGTTATGGGTGCTTGACAACTCATATACTACTTATATACTTTTCTTTTGTAAATATATACTTATAATACATAGAAACAACCAGACCACAGACAAATATCTAAGCATAAATACTTGTCTGAGGTGGGAATCGAACCCGCAACCCTGTGTTTGGCAGTCTGGCATGGTGACCATTGTGCCAATTGGGTTGTCTTATAGAACACCTATTATAAATACAGTATATTTAATTATTGTTCGGAATGTAACATACATTTACGATAAATAAATTGTCATTTATTTTATATTAATTGAATTAAATTGCATAAAAATGCGTTAATGCCTTTTAAGTTTAATATTATACAATGTGTTTCAGCGAAGGGGGTTTAATACGAAAGGAGGTTGTTCTAGACGTCTAGGCAAACAACTTTTGTTCTAAGACTTTTGGAAATTCAAACTTTTTTCGATAATACTGAAGGAATTTTTACTTGAAAATCAGCTGTCTGATACAAAAACTTGGAACGAAATGTTTGAATGTCCAAAAGTCGTAGAACAAAAGTTGTTCGCCTAGACGTCTAAAACAACCCCCTTTTGTATTAAACCCCTTTGCTGAAATACATTGTATAATATTTATTAAGAAATACC